>OX328098.1:56114190-57314190 GCA_946811185.2 Hippopus hippopus | reverse complement strand
ATACATACATGTACAAATACAATACATGCATGTGCCTTCAAAGACTTTGCTATCAAATCTAACCAATATAATCCATAAACATAAACAATTATGATGATCATTTCTACTGACAGTAAAAAATTAAATGAAAAGGAGGTTGATCTCTTCATAATACAACAAAATTTTGGACTCAATGACACTGAAAGCATTTGCAGACCACAAAATAAATGTACGTGTAGTTCAAATGATGGTTATCTTTGATAGGGTCGAAATTATTGTAATAAAAGGATGAATGCTGGTTACCTGCATTTTCTCCTTTTACCACAATATTTTCAAAAGCTTTCTTTCTCACTCAGGGTAATTTAACTCTTCACCACACGACAAAATATTTAACCAGTCCAAATTGAAAGCATTGGCAGACAACAAATTAAATATGTTGAAAATGACTGAATTTGTTTCTGAAAGGTTTGAAAACATTGTGGGAAAAGGAGAGAATGCTGGTTACCAGCATTTTCTCCTTTTCCCACAATGCTTTCAAAAAGTGTTTTCTGCAGGCTAGTTAACACCAGGGACTGTTTGGTAAAGGGTTAAACTGGGAATTGTGTGGTAAAAGATTAATACATATGCAAAAAGTATCAAACCAAGTCAGCCTTCACAGTCCATGCAGGCTGACCTGGGTCAAAACAGTTTGATGTGGGTAAATTTTCTACATGTCAAAGGACCATTCTACATGTACCTCATTATTCAGAGTTTTTTCGGACAAAATGGATCTTTTCTACGCAACAACTTGGTTAGTATAATGCAATATAAAGGTGCATTAAGCCCCCTTTTCTATGAGCTTAGCTCAAAACTTCATTCATTTAATAGCCCAAGTCCTAAATATCATTAACAAAAGGCACAATAAATGTTTTATCTTCTAGGTAGCCAAACCCAGTAACCCAGCCACTATCATATTAGGCTTGAAACAAGAGGTCCCTGGTGCAGACCCCCTACTTGGCCAATATCTTTACCAGGATTGATGGTAGTCATTGCAACAGGATTCATTCCTCTCTCACAACAGATCATTGTTTTGATGATGGTAATGGAAAGCAGCTAGTAGCTTCGGATGGATCTTGAGCAAAGTAATGGTAAAAAAACTCCAAGAAAGCAAGGTTCGGCGCACATGCTACCTCGATATTCAATAATGATATAAATGATATAGTGTTGAAAACAGCATAAAACGTCATACAAACGAAATGCACATAGGTTTCTTTTTCGTATTTTCCTTAGGGATTCGTACCTACAACCTTCCAATGCTCTGAAAAGTGACAAATTTTGTCAGGAAGCAAGCCATTCATTACAATAAAATTTATCTTACTTCTGATAAAAAAGTTACCTTTCTAGAAAAACAGAGTACAGTTGGGAATGCAGCTTGCTCTTTATTCTATTACACAAATCTTTCAGTGATATGTCTGTTGTCTGAAAAATCATTCAAACTCATAAATTATCTAAAATCTTGTTTAACCCTATACCACCAGTCTGATGTGTTCATAACCATGAAAATGAAGGCTTTTGGAAACATTTTGAGAAAAGGAGAAAATGCTTATAGCATTTTCTAGTATCATATCACTTGAGACAAACCAATATCATCATCTGCAAATGCTTTTAATTTGAATGATCAGAAATTTTATCATCAGACAAAGTTAACCCTTTACCAAACCATTCCACATTTTCAAAACCCTAAGGAAGTAGGTTTCTGAAAAGATTGCGGGAAAAGGAAAAGAATGCTGGTTACCAGCACTCTCTTCTATTCCCACAATACTTTCCACCCTTTCATAGACTTATTCCATCACTTCAACCAGATTCAATTTTTCATCTGCAAATGGTTTTGTACATGTCTGAAATTTTGTTGTTTGAAAAATGGTTAAAATCCATTAAAAAAAGAATGGGTTATTTGCTAAAATGTAGATCAAGACCAGACTGCACAAAACATACTGTCTGATCTCAATTTACTCTGTCCTACAGTTTGAGAAATATTCTAGACAGATGTCATTTTATGCTGGTTGCCAGCATTTTCTCATTTTCCCCACAATGTTTTCTTCCCATTTAAAGACAAATGTGTGTAATTTCAACCACATCTAATTTGTTACCTATAAGAGCTTTCAAATTTGAAATGATTTTAATTCTGTTGTTTGGTAAAGATTTAACTTCTCACCTGCTAAAACAATTTGCAGCAAGCAAATTTGAATGCACCCTCAATTCAGCTTTAACCCTTTACAAAGCAATCCTGTGTTTTCATGACCCTGAGAAAGAGACCTTATAAAAATATTATGGGAAAAGGAGAAAATTACTACTGGTTTCTAGGAAGCAATAAGGTTGAGTGATTAACCCTTACCCACACGGCACCATTTCAGACTCGTCCATATTGAAAGATTTCACAGACAACAATTCAAATGCACGGTTTTCTCTGGACTTTAATTCTGGAGTGGGGGTCATTTGACCCCCTTCAAATTAATAAAAGAAGACACTTATAAATTTGTAAGGTTATTAAGAAAATTTTGGGGTCCAAATTCACAGAAACAGGAGGTCAAGGAAAACCCTACGAACATTTTTCCTAAATAGGTAGAAAACATTGTGGGAAAAGGAGATAATGTTGGTTACCAGCGTTTTCTCCTTTACTCACAATGTTTTCAAAAGCCTTCTATCTCAGGCTCGTTAAAACTCAGGGTTGTGTGGCAAAGAGTAAATGTAAGTTGTAAGAATTTGTAACACAATCAGTGTAAATTAAGCAACTTTAAATAAATAAATGTGAACTCACTGTGACAAAGGGAGAAATCTTTTATCACAAGCACTTTCTTCTTTTGTCAAAATTGGTCACCTGCAAACAACAAACAGTTGTCTGCAGTTTGATTTGGCAAATTACCTGTAATAGATCCAGTATGGTGACCATGAAATTCCTCTTTTCTCTGTCTGTAAGTTTCACTTCTACACGAGGACTGTCATTTAAGCTTTCCAGTGGTAGATTTTGTATGTCAGCTTTTGTCATGAAGCAATATTCTTGTATCAGTATAGTTACTGATATTTTATGTGGAGTGACCTGTAACAAAAAATAAACTGGATGTGCACTCTGGAGGTAATTTCCAACAGGAAAGACAGCAAGTAGTGTGGGGAGCAAGCTTTGAATCCTGGGTTCCCTTGCTCACAGAGGAAGTGCTATGACCACTGGGCTACCGAAAGTTTGGAAACTGTTCAACATCATTGCTACCGCTTATCACTTAACTCCCCAGGAGCTACCCTACTGCCTTATTGTGTAATAGCAGCAGTCTGTTTTTTCCACATTCAATAAATCTAAGTGCAATTGTATTAACTTAGGTAGGATTGTGGAGAAAAAACCATGTTTTTATCCCAAAATACCTCTCAAAATTACTGAACAACGAAGTCTTGCACAATATTCTCTGTTATTACAACAACGTAACTATGGTCCGAAATCTTGTGGAAGACAAACTAAGAGTTAAAAAGAAAAGATGTTTTCTTTCAGTGTTCATTTAAAACTTTAAAACACCCTTTTTACTTTTATTCTCACCCTCTATTTCAAAAGCATTTACTTATTCAAAATTAGCATTTTGCAATAAGATCATTAGTTTACACTCACAATATCAAGCACTTTTGACCGCCAGTCCAAGTGATTGATGGACCACATACTTCAGTAGAATGTTGGACTAAGGGTTAACTGACTAAGGAACCACTGCCTCAGACCAGTCACACTAAATAATGCCACAGCATTGATTTACGCCACAGGTATGCCTTTCGAGAAATACAAATCTGGTATTGATAATCATAAATTTGCTGTGGTTATCATTTTCTTCTATGGCATACCTGTGACCTAAATTACTGCTGTGACGTATTTTAGAGTGACCTTCCTCAGACCTACACTCCTGTAGTCCTGATCCGCGATCCTTGAAGGCCTGATGCCGAGAAATTGTCGTCAGCCTTGAATTTGGGCTTTTAATAGGGTCATATGTCCACTGCGTTATTTGACATTTTAAATGTTGATTCCAAGCCTGACCTTGGATAAGCACTGATTGATATGCTGATATACTGGCACGAAAAATCCTTCGGCAAGAAGTTCGGGCGTCCGAAAAAGTGAACTTTGCGTTTGAAAGGCATAGCACATCCTTGTCCTTCCATGTGAAATTGATGAAAGAAGAAACCTCACCTGTTCTTTTAAAGCTTTCTTTTCAATCAACCCAGATTTAAACTTAATGTGACTATCTGACTGGCTTGCCATTGTCGTTTTTTTTTTTTTTCATGAGCCGAATGTTTTACCATCCGAAGTTATGGCTTTTGGCGGCAACAGGTCTGTTTGGTTTAAGACACGGGGACGATACGATTGTATTGTGTCAAACACAGGCTAGATCTAAATACATTTTATGTATTTTACAAAGCGATCTATAAACACAGATAGATTATCAGATATATTCTTGTTGCAGTATTTTTAGAATTTGACATTACAGTTAGGCAATAATATCGGTAAACTTATTTTCTTGTTCGGATCTTCGTCTGTCAGAACAAATTTTTTAATCTGCAAGGGAGAGTAGCCCCATAAGTAATTTTGTGAAATATTGAATTATCTCCCTTATAGCCCCCCTTTTTAGCTACATTTTGTACATGTACTTGTTTAACCCCGTTATCGCACAATGCAGACTTTTAACGACCCTGGGAAAGAAGGCTTTTAAAACATTACGGGAACAGGAGAAAATGCTGGTAACCAGCATTTTCTCCTTTTCCCACCATGTTTTTTACCCTACCAAAAAAAAGTTGCACCATTTGAGCCATATTGAAATTGTCGTCTGCAAAAGCCCTCAATTTGGACAAGGCTAAAATTTTGTCGTCAAGTAAAGGTAAATGCACAGATTTAATGCACGAAAATATGTAACACAAAAAAGGTCAACATCCCAAGCAATTAAGATCTAATTTTGCCACATTATTTCACGAGTGGTCTGCAAGCAGAAATCGGTCATTTTTCAACGATCCCCGCTGCAAGACAAAAGAAGTCATCTTCAGGTGTCAAAATGGCCATTTACTTATAATTTTTAACTGGGATCATTTTTCAATACATTCCTGCTACAGAACATGTTTTTTCGCGTTCATGGTTATTCAAAGATAACTATACTCAGCCCACTAGATCTCTGGGCTGCGTTTCAATAAACTGCGTAGCCTTACGCAAATTATTTGGGATTGTATATACACACAAATCATCCCTGCTTTACCTAAAGGTTTAAACTGGCGTAAAGTTGTGCAAATATAATTCACTCGAATCGTAAAGTTATGCAGTTTATACCACCTTCACACTTACGGATTTTTCTTACGAGTCCTTACGGATTGCCAACTCGTAGTCAGTCGCAAGCATCCGTATATAACTCGTTCGCATCCGTTAATAACTCGTCACAACTCGCAGACACTCGTGAGGATCCGTGAAAGTAGAGACAAAATTTTTGACATGTCAAAAATTTTCTTACGAGTGTCCACGGACAAAATTTTCCGTAATTAACTCGTAAATAACTTGTAACAATCCGTAAGTATCGTAAACCGGTTGTAACCCTCCGTAAACTACTCGCAAGAATCCGTAAATGTCTCGTAAACAATTTGTTTTACGATTTGTTACGGTTAGCTTACGATTCTTTTACGGAATATTACGAGTGCTTAAGTGACGTTACCGATTTTAATTGCGTTCAGTTACGATTGCTTTACGGATTGACAAGACTTAATTACGAGCAATCTGTGGATATATACGAGTACTTTACGAATACATACGTATACTTTACGATTTAGAAATGGTATAAAAGCGTGCAAAATTGAACAGTTCCTTTCAGTTGTTATCAAGACGTCACAGAGGCCTGATCTCTTCGATATACACTATTGATATACATTATCTACAAGCATGGGTCCAAAGAAAGCAAAAACGGCAGCCACCAGAAAAAAGCGGACGCGTTCACCCTCCTTAGAACCACCACCGCCACAGCTAGAGCCCGCTGAGGTAGAAGATCTGCGTGTTAGCCAGGTCCTGCACCAAAATCTTCTGTGTGCTTAACGTCTCTTCTGCCTAGGAATATCTACTTGCTGGTGGGCATCTTCCCGTTCTGCTAGGTGAAGGAGCAATTGTAGAAAGTGATGATATACGTAATTGCAATCTGTTTCTCTCGTATGCCATGTTGTCTCGCTGGATGTCAGCTGTTGAATGATGATACACAGAGAATTGCATGCTTTTTGCACAAAAAAAAACAGGACTCCTAAATACTCCTAACTTACTCGCAACTATTCGTAACGACACGTTAACATGTCGTAATTTACACGTAAATGACTAGATTAATCGTAATCATCCGTAATATACTCGTAACATTCCGTAAACAGCTCTAAAAATGTCGTAACATGCTCGTATTTGTCCGTAATAACTCGGAACAAATTGTAGATATTTGCCGTAAATACATCGTAACAACCCGTAATAAATCGTAAATGGACATTAATTACTCGTAAACCGCTCGTAAAAGCGGCCAGATCGTAACAATCCGTGTACTTTTACGGATATGTGACATCCGTAAGGACTCGTAGGAAAAATCCGTAAGTGTGAAGGGGGTATTAGTGAAACTTGATTTCAGACTTGATGCTTGCTTACTTCAAAGTTCCTGCGTGCGCAAATTTCTTGTTTAAGCAGGGTACAGAAAGGTCGCCCTTCTCTCCTTCTTTGATTTGAATTCATTATACGACTGCCCGATATGTAGTTCTACAACAAACACGCTACCGCTGGCAAATGACCTTATGTGCACGTCTTGCAGAAAAACTTTAAAATAATTGCGAGGTTGAAATTGGTCGTAACAGACAGCGTACATCGTCACGAGCAATTTCTCCGTTTGCCACCGCCTTTTTATATGTACTGGAGCCATGCTCAGTGAAAAGGGGATCAAATGCATCTGAAAAAAAATATCGATCTGAGTCGAAACTTTTCGTTATTGGTAAATTTTCTGCATGCCACAGGACTGGTCTACTTCAAGAGTCAGTTGATTGTTAGACTATATGGATGTCATGGATTCATAATTATGGGATGTCTTGCTTGACATTATCCGTCACGGGGGTGCACCGACCCCTTTTTTTGACGGCCCATGTCTCAATTTTTTTTTTCAGTGACATTAAGGATAGAGCACCCTAATGGGCACCCTAATGGGATTCGTGTAACATTGCCTTCCATTGCCTAAAATCGTACGGGTTCGGCTAAGACTCGGGTAATCCGTAATCTATGCGGGAAACCAACGTCTATCGGCCGATCGATTACGGATTACCCGAGTCTTAGCCGAATCCGTACGTTTTTCGACGATGAACGGCGATCTTAGACGAATCCCATTAGGGTGCCCTATCCTTAAGTTAGAGTAAACGGTGTAGATTATCTTTGAGTAGAGTTGGATATTTTAAATGATGCTTTCAAAGTGGCTGACCTACAAAGTTATTTCAGATAGCCTATCTTTATGACCCATGCTCTATGAAAAGGGGGTTTATTGCTAGATCTATTGCAAAAAGTATCGATTTACAGGTCAGCCGGCGCAGTCTGCGCAGGCTGATCTGGATCGAAACTTTTTGCTATCGGTAAATTTTCTACATATCAAGGGACTATTCTACTTCCTGATTTAGCCTTTTGTTTAACAAACTGGATTTTATAGATCCATAATCACATAATGTATTGTTTGGTATACTGCTGTACGTAGATACATTAAACCCCCTCATGCCAGAGTACGGAACATATCTGTTATCTGCGGTACGTGTTAATGGCCTGTTTAAAGTTGCATCGAAAGCCAGCTGGCGCTTGGTGTAACATGATAGACCTTTGATCTAAGTTATCAGCATTTTGATCCTCGGTGAACAAAACTGACTGGGCTTTATTATACCCCCTTTAGTATACGACAATTTTTTTTGACTTGTCCAAATTGAAAGTATTTGCAGACGACAGAACTTTACACTTTTCCAGACTGAAAGCATTTGCAGACTACAAAATAGATGTAGCCCAAATGATGGAAAAGACAAATAGAGATTAGTGTAGAAAACATACGGAACGTCCCAGTTTTCTTTTAACTCGCATGACCTCGAAGTGCTCAATATCAAGCTATGTAAAGAAACATCTTTAAACCTTTTCCACACAATCCCGAGTTTTCACGACACTGAGGAAGAACCTTTTCAAAACATTGTGGGAAAAGGAGAAAATGCTGGTAACCAGCATTTTCTCCTTTTCCCACAATGTCTTCTACCCTATCAAAGACAAGTTCCATCATTTGAATCACACAGTGTTGTCTGCAAATGCTTTCAATTTGGACAAGTCCACATTTTTGTCGTATGGTAAAGAGTAAAAGCCATTTTTGCAGATGTACAAAAATTACCAGTTTTTGTTAAGATTTCACAAAAAACCTCAAACGACACAAAATTGGCTGCATCTCACTTTATAATCTCGAGAAAATATATGTAAGTGTAGGCTCGTAAAACGACAGGCTTGTAAAGAAAATGTCTTGTCGCATAGGTCACCGTCCCCATCCAAATTCCATACAAAGGCGACCTTTTATTTTCCCTGCAAAGGATTACTTTTGAATAAAAAACAGTAGGGAAAAGTGGCCATTGCTTGTTACATGACGTCACGCAATCGCGTTATCTTACCAAAAAGTTGAGATGATATTTTGCTTTTTCCTCATATATTTCTCCTTTGGTGTCATTTTTACTAGTTGAAGGAATATGCGCTTTGGCGGAGAGTGCAGACCAAGATCAGACTCCACAAAATATGCTGTCTGATGTTGGATCCACGCTGTCCGATAGGTTGAGATTTTTCCCTGCAAAAATAACTTTGAAAGCACATAATTTGGGTATTTAGAGCCTACTATTGGCCTGAAATATTCATTTACTATTTTTGGCTGTTTGAGGGGTTAAGCATACGAACAAAGATAAAGAAGGGAACGATGGATTGCGATGTTTTAACTTTGTACCGTTATAACAAAAAATTAACAAAATCAAAATGTTACGAGTCATGCTTTCTGAAGAGGGGGTTTCATACATCTGCAAAAAATATCAACCCAGGTAAGCTTGCGCAGTCCGCACAGGCTGACATGGGTCGAAATTTTTTCTTTTGCTAATGTTCTGCGTGTCCAAGGACCACAGCAACTCTCCCTCAGGAGTCAGCTGGTCGTAAGATAAAATGGACCTTATGGTTCAATCAGTATGTGACGACTGGCTTGGTACAATGCATGATGGGTATGCATTAAATCCCCTTTTGTTAGAGCATGACTCATATAGATACATACACAATGAGGGTCTAAGTTAGCCTAGAATTGGTCTTTCAACACGTTTCCATAGCTTGAAGTATTTTCTTCCTGTCTGTTGCAAACTATCTAGGAAAAACGTTGTCATAATCTTCTGACAAAGGCATGGAGTTTATAGAATTTACTGTAATTCACAGTTCTGTAGAATCTATGCATCCGAGTCCTATTCTCCAGCCATTATGAATGAGGCTAACATAGGTCGATACTTTTTCTACAGATGCATTAAGACCCCCTTTCACAGAGCATGGCTCAAATGTTACGTTTTTATGTGATATTAATCTAGCCGTATGATTGGCTCTTGTATTCTGTCTCAGCCAATCGGAAAGCCGGTTTAAGGTCTACGGCCCCTACCTCATCGGTAAACATCGACGTTTTCGTAAAGGGTATTCGGCCAATCTCGGCAGCTTCCGTCTTTTAATATAAGCGTAGACTTACTAACTCATCGGTAAATATCGTGTAACATCGACGTTTTCGTAAAGGCTATGCGGCCGATCTCGGCAGCTTCCGTCCTTTAATATGAGAGTTAGAGGCCGTAGTCCTTAAGAAATTCGAATGAGAGGGACTGATGTATTCAAAAACGTTAGTGAACATTTTTACAGTTAGGCATTCCAGATTCTGTCCTAGAAAGACTGTAGTTAGGCATATAAATCCGTTTAGTTGTAACAACCTAATGATGGAAAAATGAAATTGTGCCATGCTCTGGCTAAGGGGTGTTTACTGCATCTCCGTGATCCATTATATCAAGTAAGTCATCACATAATTATGGATCCATAAAATCCATTTTGTAAAATCCTGTCGTAGAATGGTCCTTTGAAATGCAAAAAAAAATCCAAAAGCAAAAAGTATCGACCAAGGTCAGCCTGCGCGGACTGCGCTTGCTGACCTAGGTCGATACTTTTTGCAGATGCATTAAGTCCCCTGTTCACAGAGCATGGCTTAATACACGTAGATCTATATTAAAAAAAACACTACACGTAAAAAAATCACACCGTAAATAGAAGCATCCTTTGATCAGTCGATTTCAACTTTTAATCGTCAAGTCACCTGACTGTATCAATAACATAAACCACTTCCGGGGTAACTCCCTCTTATGACGGGTTGATTTTACTCAGAGTGCTAGACCCGATTCTTTGCATCATCAAGCTGAAGAAAACAGACGAGCTGACCAGGATGAGAACAAAGAAAATGCAAAACAGAACCGTATCCAGGGTCTGGAAAAACATGGCCCACGTAAACACATCTTTTTCTTTGTTTCCCTCTGCAGCGACGCCATCTTGATCCTGACCTTCCTTCTTCAGATCTTGAACGCTGTCAATCACAACAACGCTTGGTATCTTCTTGTCGTCGCCATCGTCATCAACATCTCGTAGTGTTACCACGCTGTTATTTTGCGAATTGTCTGGATGGATTTTCCTCTTTTTCCTACAGAAACACAAGGTCAGCTTGCATTCCTGATCACCGAACGCGGCCACGACCTTCGCCTGGATGATGGTGTAGAATACGGACAAGACGCTCAACATGAGAAGAACGATCAGAAAGAGAACAAAGTATGAGACCTGGAGAGAGTTGTGAGGGAGAGTATCGGAAACAATCGTGACGAAGATACCATAGGACAGAAATATCGTGATACAGAACGAGCCTTTCTCGCCGGACCCGATGGGAACCAAGAATACGCAAATGTTGAGAAAGGATAACATAAGAAGCGGTATAATGATTGTGAATGTCGCAAAGCTGGCACGGCGCTGGACCTTGAAGGTGATGTCGATAAAGTAGGCATTGTAGCGGAGGTTTGAGGTTCGAGATATCTGTATCAGATCCCATTCCGAGTTTTTGATGTATTCTTCAAGGGAGACTTCATCGTTGTGGGAAAGGGAGACTGTCACCCTGGTCTCGTCCGAGACATAATAGGTGAGGACGCAGACTTGCTCGTCGAACGGGTAAAACTGGATGTCCACCTCACAGACGTAGCTGTAACGAACAAGAGTAATCTAACATAATAATCTTGCATAGTAATCTTGCTTGCTTTTTCTAAGTTAGTTCGTTATTGTATGAATACGTCTATTCAACTTTTTTAACAGCCAACGAAATGCTTGGCTTGTCCAACTTGTAAGCATTTGAAGACGTCAAATTAAATGCGGTGACTTTTGAATACATCGTGGGAGAAGTAGAAGAAATAGAGGATATTTGTTTTGTACAGTGAAAGATCGAAATTTATTTCACCGAGTGAACCTCATCAGTAATATTTTCACTCGTGGCACAGCCACGAGTGAAAATATTACCGATGATGTTCACGAGATGAAATAAATTTCGATCTTTCACCGTAAAAAACAAATATTCTATTTATCTAATGCTTTTAAAAATCCAGTACAGTTCTTTTCGGTTATTCCCCGTGGCGTACCCCCCTCCGCATAGCAACTCCTTACAATATTACGTCAAGCGCGAGAAATGTAAGGTAAATTACGTCATATTTCCATCTGGTTGTGAGGCACGCGCATTTTACCTAGGTTACTAGAACGCGGGAACAACTGTTTTCGCCTTCAATTGAAGAGTTAGAATATAAAAAAAAACGGTATTTTCACTGGTAGTAACCATGAAATATCGAAAAATATTTCACCGATATTTCTCTATAGCCTACCGGAAAGCATGAAATAAACTGGTAAACATCATTTTCTCCCTTTTCCACAACATTTTTTATCCTTCAAAAAACAAAACCAACTATTTAAGCCACATTCATATATCTGTCTGAACCCTGAACTGCTAAGTGTGACACACAGACCTTTTGCGGACAGCGTAGTGATCACACAAAAAGTGCAGTCTGATCTTTGATCTACGCCATCCGAGAAGAATATATCCCTCTCCCCCCCCCCCCAAAAAAAAACCTTTTCATATAGCAAATCTATGTCTATGGGTTTTATTATCGACTTAAACGTTTCATTTCACTTATTTAGCGGGATAAGGGTTAAGTTTTGGGGTCTGGTAAGGCATTAAAAACTCTTTTTGTCAAAACAATTTACAAAACATTGAACAGTATAGATTCAGAATCAGACAATGCGTAACTTGGAGTCTGATCTTGATGTACAATGTCTTTAAAAGCAACTTTAACAACAGGGGTAGTTAAGCACTGAGCGCGTTGAAGTAAATAGGCTTGCATTGCAGTTGGTTGCGACTTATTGCCTATGACATTCTGAACGGGTGAAAAATCACGTGTTCGAAACGTGAAAAGAGGAAAAAAATCAGTGCAATGCTTTTTAAAAAAAGAGCAGATATTAGATCAATATGCCAACTGAAACTCCTTTTGTCTTTCTTATTTCGTAATAGATTTAACATCGGGCACGGCTACGGTTAATTCAAATGACACGAGTGTAATATTTATAGTGAAAATAAAAAACAGAACAAAACATTTCTTTTTTAATAGAAACAAGAGGGAATACCATTGTCCATCGGACAAAAGTTCTTTCAGTAGAAACTAAAAGCCCTTTTTAACAGGAAATGATAACGATCGGACATGTCACATTATTGAAGCCAGTCGGCGTTTCTTGTTTTATCTCTGATATATTTAATACTCAATAATCAGCACTTTCACTTATGTTAGATATACTTTTTTTTTCCTTTGTTTTCAGCTCCAACCCCTCAAATGTTTTGTGTTTTTTCGTCATGTAAGGATCGAATCTTTTTATGTTGAATGTACATGGACAAAACTTTTACCACTTTCGATTTATTTTTTAAAAGCCTTTGCCATCTTCATTCTTTTTGTTCTAGTCCCTTTCTTAAAGAGGGTAATAAGTCATCAGGATTACGTGAAAAAAAACACGAAGAAATCGGTTATAGCAAAGTGATACGACGCATTGTTTGTTTCCGGAGATTCCTTCGTAAAAATAGCCCACGCCAAAAATAGAAGAGGCGGCAGAGACATACAAGCGCGTACATGGCTGGAAGTAAATAATAATCGTGTTTACAAGCAGTATCGAACCCTGCTATAATAACCGAGAAATTGTTCGGAGTAATTATTCTTTCTGAGTGTGTTTTTTTTTTTAATGCCTGTGTTATGCAAATTACCTCACACATCATTACCATATTTCGTGCCTTTCCTTGAAATATGCAAAAAGGGGGTTTTCTGTATTTATCCTATTGATCAAAATTCAGTGAAGTAAACAACGTAATGGGCTTGTATTCACCAAACGTTCATAAGTTAATTCTAAGTCAAATGTTAGATTTAAAAGGTAATACAACCTCTGATTGCCTAACCCATTCGGTTTAGCCAATCAGATGTTGCGTTACTTTCAATTTTTTATAATTCTTGAGAATAAGACTATGAATGTTCAAAAGAATGGTTGGTGAATTAAGACCCTGGTATCTTTTATGAAACTACTGAATACCTATTTGATGACTCCTGCAATTTCTTTGCCCAGTCTTTTCAGCCAAAAGGGAATTGAGCTTTAACACTTAGCGCGTGGAATAAACTCAAGAGCCATCTTGAGTCAAGAAATATGCCCCCACCCCGAGAAAAAATACTTTGTAAAGATTATTTTCGTCCAGAATCTTCCATCTTAAAAGCTATTGAAAATGAAACAGGGTGCAGAAAAGAATGTGCAAACTAGTCCTTTGACATGTATAAGATTTAAGATAGCAAAACGGTTTGAGGCACAGTCCGCGCAGGCTGAAACTGTCGATGCTTTTTTTTCTTCAGATGCATTAAATCTGTTCTCTTTATATAGTTTATACCTGAATATACCCTCAGGGGACCACGTGACTTGTCCATCTGACGTCACCTTGACGATATCCGTGCTAGCTTCACCGATGATACCACTGCCGTCAAACGCCTGTTTAAAACAGATAACAACGATTTCAATCATTGAAAATCATTCATTACAATTAAGTGCCCTTCTTTTTTGGCAAACTTATGTTTCCATTATTAGTCCTACTACAACCATCATTATCTTCTAAATCATTGATCATCCATGATTAGTGGCAATCTCGGGCAAAATTGCAGTGCATATAACGAGGCCTTCAGTATGTAAGCGTCCGTAATCATCTAGGCCCCGTTTTACTGGGGTAGTTACGAACAAAATTTGCTAAAGTTTTACGTACCTATAGTATAGTGGCATTAATCTGCGACGAGATACATGTAACTATCATGATTATTTTAGAAAACTATTGCGATAAATCAAAGTTTCCTGGAATTTTTTTCTTTTCATTTCATCTAGATAAAATTTCTAGGAAACTTCGATTTATCGCAATAGTTTTCTAAAATAACCATGGATCTCGTCGCAGATTAATGCCATCGTATACTAGTATAGTTACGTAAAACTTACGCAAATTTTGTTCGTAACTACCTTAAAAAAACGGGGCCCTAGAGTCGTAAACATTTTAAGTAAAATTCCTATCATACATTAATACCAAGACACTCCACTGGCTGAAATTGTCTGTTCTGTTTACAATTTAAATTGTAGATTGTAAACGAAAATACATGTACTTCAACGGTTGGTGAATGCTGCCCCAAATGACATCAGACTTCAAATGGCAAAGGTCTTAAGAGTATCCAACCGATCTCACGTGAGATAGCGATGTGTCCTACTGGCTTAGGTATCATTTTATTTATTAATGCTGCTTCCTCCAAAATTCATCTTACCCGGCACAAATTTTATCCTTTAACCTACTAAATACGTTATATAAAACTTTCAAGACGATATTAACACCCCAATTTTGTAATTTCAGAGAATTTTTTTTTTTTTTTTTTTGGGGGGGGGGTGAGAATATCTCCTTTTCGGACAGTGTAGATCCAAGATCGGACTGCACGTTCTGTGCAGTCCGATCTTTATCTACACTGTCCGCAAAAGGTCATTGAGTCACGCTGGTCCTTGAGTCGTACTTCGCAGCCTGAGGGTTAAGTTCCACTATTGCTCTGTCATTATTTTTCAAAATAATGATCCCCGGCTGTAAATCAAAATCTGTAACCAGAATATTGACCGTGATTCAGCCATTTTTACAGAATTATGGGTCGTTTTGATTGAGGGTAATCTTATTCGTTACACCGACTTTTATTAGTTTTATTGTCTTATGTTTTTGGAAGGGTATATAGGTATACCATTTAAGAAGCATTTAACCATTTTAAATTATTACAGTTGAACTCGTGTTTTCTATCAATGTAATCTTAAGTAAAACACTCAAATAGAAATTGTACATACCTTTGAAAGAATAAGACTTGGTCGCCATATTTCTTTGACTGGTATCTTGACGGTGTCAATGTTTGAGTAACCAGATGGGTCCCATGTCAAAACTTCATCTATCCATATAATTTTGAACCGACCTAGTATGGAAAACTTCTGTTCTGTGGTATCAAACTCAATGATGTTATTTGGGATGAAGGACGAATTGACCAGCACAGTCTCGGACTGGTAAAGTCGTGGACGAATCCGAGTGTCGTATCCGGTCAGCGTATCGTTATATAAATTCTTTAAGTCTTGAATCGGCTGTGTCTGACTAAATGTCGTCTGCGCGAGCGACAGAATGACCAAGACTACAAGTAGAAGTCTTGACATTTTTTCTGTAACTTCTCTGCGCACTGGCGCAATCAGGTACTTTGCCGATCCGTGTTATGTATTTCTCTGATTGAAACAGTCGAGTTCTGAGAGCTGTTGGGGTGAACGAGAGGGGTGTTCATAATGTAAGTAATGTCCAAATCAGCGGGCGTACTTGAATGCTTAAAGCACCATTTCTTTACTAAAACCTATTTTTGGGTACGTTAGAATCGTGTCATCAAAACAGTTCTTTTTAGCCAATCAGAAGTTGTGTTACGTTCAAATTTAAAAAAATCTTGGCGAATAAGACAAAGAACGTTCCTAAAAATGGTTGGTGGATACGGACTTAGCAAAAATCGATTGTTTTCACTCATTGATTCTTAAAATATTCCCTATAGCTGTTCCTCCAAGATCTTGTTTTAAGTTGTAATAGAATATAGGGACGATATTAGCTTTTTGTTAAGCGGGTATATCTGTCGTCTGGTAAAAGGTGAAACACTATATTAGATCCAGTACTTGCATGGTGAAATGTTAAACGAGAACATTCTAGTATCGAAGAATGCCGACGAGTACAGGGTCTGTATCCACCAACTATTCATAAGAACATTTCAAGGCTCATTCTCTATTTTTTTTTTTTTTTTTAACTTTGAAAGTAACATCTTACGAACAGAGAAACAAATGAACAAATGCATGTTAGAACAAACAGCATCTAGCGGGATTCGAACCCATGGCGGACAAATAACCTCGTTTTTTTTAGGTTTAAAAGACCGATACCATAACCACTGAGCCAAAGAGATATCTCCCTAACGCAGTTGTTAGGTATTGAATTTAAATCGGGACGAAGCCATGCATGAAGGAGTGGTCTCCCGTAACAAACACAACTTCTGATTGGCTAAACCAAACGGATTAGCCAATCTAAACTTATGTTACGTTCAAATTGAGAAAATTCTTCAGAATAAGCAGAATAAAAATATTCTCTAAAAATGTTTGGTGAATACATACCCAGGTCTCGTATTCGCCGACTATTCTTTAAACTAGTCAATATTCAGGGTCCAATTCTCAAGAGTTTTTCAGAGTAACAGTATTTCTGATTAAAGAAAGGATAATATTAGCCAAGAATTACGTTACTTTCAGATCTGGAAAAAGGCTAAGAATGCAAGCTAGAATTGTTAGTGAATACAAGCCCTCGCTGCAGAGATGTGTAGGCTCTTTCCTTAGTTTAGTTTAAACATGTTTATTTTAGATCGAATGAGAAGCAAATTCTTACAACTAATACTAAGCTATCGTGATTCTGCTTCCTGGGAACTGTACCTGTACTCGCGCCGAAAGTGTGGGCCAATGAACAGTCCCAATGTTGACACCCGTTCCCGAGTATCGAACGCGGAACCATGTGCTTACGAGGCCGACGCTCTACCTAAAATCCACGGACACCACACAATTATTTTCTAATCTGTTATCAAAAGGGGCACCTCAATTGTGCATTTTGTTTAGCCAATCGGAAGTTATGTTACTTTCAAATATAGAAAATTCTGGATAATAAGACAGAATACGGGCCCCGATTTCTTAAATGAATTACAGCCAGATACTTTTTGGGAAACCCTCGTCACCTGGCAATCATGATTCAATTTAATTAAAAATCCATAATATTTTGACCTGTTAAAATGTGAAAGAAGAGAAGTTCCAGCTGCGCCATTGTTTAAACATTCTGGAACCGTTCCACTGTAAATAAACTGGTATTGTACCTTTTAAAACCTATCGATAAATGCCATAATAACATGTAGGTACAGTCTGTTCTCAAGACTATAACAAAATAATAATTATTATTGACGATGGACGAATTTTAGAATTGGTATTTGTTTGGTATATTTACAGAGAGCCCTAATTTGTCCTATATTCCATTTTGTATCTGTAACACTAAGGTTACTGAGGAAACTTTGGCTGCTTCCTGTGAATAGTGTAGACAAAGATCAGTGTGCACATAAGTGACAGTTTGGTATCTGTCCGATATATGTGAGAGCACTTGCAAAAAAAAGGCCCCAGAATGGCAAAGATTAATGAGCCATGCCCTGGCAAAAGGGGACTTAATGCATCCTCCTGATGCATTATACTATGCAAGTCATCACATATTTAGGGACCCATAAAAAAAAAGCCGCTCAGTCTAACAACTGACTGAATCTTGAGGAAGAGTGGTCTTTGACCATGCAGGAAATTTACAAATTGCAAAAAGTTTCGACTCATGTCAGCCTGCGCGGACTGCGCAGGCTGGCATGATTCGATACTTTTTGCAGATGCATTAATCCCCCTTTTCACAGAGTATTGCTCATTTACTTTCTTACATTTTCGAAGCAAAAGTATCGATTTCGTATATTGTGAAGCCAAAGAGCGTTTCAGTGTAAGTGCACTTGAATCATACGTGAGTATTGTGATCGATACTAGCTTGTCAATGACAAAATGACTGTTCTTTAGCCTTAAACACATAATTCCGAGTTTTAGCGACCCTGAAAAAGAAAGTTTTATTAGGAGAAAATACCTGCACTTTCTCCTTTTCCCACAATGCTTTCTAACCCTAACTTAAGGGAATTACCGAATCTAAGTTGAGAGAATATGTGATCAGATCCTTTTTTACCTAGTCATTTGATTATTATGTATATTGCACAGTTTTGTAAAATTTGTTATAAACTTACTTGGCAATAAAATATGTTTAAACGAAACGAAAGTTTTCTGCCTTTGCAAAGACAAGGTGCAACATTTGAGCAACATTTAGTTTCTTCTCTGAACACCCTTAAACACCCTTTATAGTTGGACAAGTAAAAGAATAATCTGCTGCCTGATAAAGAGATAAAAGGGGGAAAAAAAGCTAATGATCGGCAGTGCTCACCTCATGATATATTATAAATTGGTCTCATAATGTTTCCAGTTTACCTATAAAGGTACACAGAAAAAGATGGAAAATATATCTGAAGGTAAGAAAAAGATCTGAGGACTGGAAAACGGATAGGAAAAAAGGAGGAAAAGTTACATTAAATCGGCTGAAACACGCACACGCGCGCGTGTACATACATACCCACGTACAAACACACACGCGGGCACGCATACAGACAGACAGACAGAGAGGTCAGTAGCAAAAGAGAAAAGAATAAAAGGAACAAGAAACTGGGGAAAAATATGTCGGTTGAAAAAAAAAGAAAAAAATAAGAAAGAAGAAGAAACAGGTCGACGGAAAAACGGATTAAATTAGACACTGTATCCTGCGATCATTAATCGATCGAACATTTCAGGGTCAATGCCAAGAGTGAATAAAAAAAAAGAGAGAAAATGTTATGGCCATAACATCTAGTTTAAGTAACCTATTTTCAGACTACAACATTTTAGACTTGTCCAATTTGAAAGCATTTGCAGATGACAAATATTATGAGTGTTAAGTGATTTGGGTTGCCATAGAAAGGGTAGAAAGCGATGTGCGAAAAAAACCGTCTGTAGGTTCTGTGGATAAAGGCTTTGGAAAGTAAGAGTTGAAAAAGGAGAAAATTTTTTCTCATTCCCCGCAATGTTTTTTACAGTTTCAAAGGTAAATCTCATCTTTTTTGCCACATTGTATTAGCCATCTGCCAATGTGGACGGGTCGTAAATTTTGTTTTCTGGCAAAGAAATTTGTGTCACCGGAAGAAGGCGAACAACGGCTTACAAAATATTTCGTTTCACCGGAAGTGGGGGAATTACCGCTCAGAAAGTATTTTGCAGGAAAAAAAGTAGATCTCTACTGCGATTTATAAAATCGAATAATAATAAAAGTGAGTCAAAAGTTGCCAGGCCGCTCTATCTTTTGTTTATTTTTTACCAAGTTTAGAATTTACTTTTCTGCAAGCGACGAACCCATGAACTGACCGTACAATAACTAGACTGATTGTCATCTTCTCAATAATTTTCATGCTTTTAAAAGGTGTAATTAAGTTCAAATGCATTTTAACACCTGCATTGTTGACATAGGGCGGGTAGCGTGCCTTTAAGTGGATTGTCCATTCAGGCATCGTAAGAGGTCGCTTTCAAGAATTAACCCTTAACCTACTAAAACAAAAAATGAACTTTCGAGCTCACAGTAAAAACCCATTTGCTGCTGTTTGAATAGTATTTTTGGAGGAAACATAACTAATTGGCGGACAATGTAGATTAAAGATCAGACTGCACGTTCTGTGCAGTCTGATCTTGATCTGCATTGTCTGCAAATTGTCCTTGATTCGCGCTCAGCAGCCTAAGGGTTAACTGTTCCACAAATAATTAAAACAGATCTACGGCAGTCATTGAACTTGTATAACAAAAAAATCCAATAGGTTATGTTTAGATTTTCAATTCACCCGTATTTTACGGAGTTAACCAAATATGGCAGATCAAGTTGGAATTACTGAGAAAAGTGCGATTTGATCTTAATCTACACTGTCCGATAGTTTGAAGAAATCTTTTTACCGAATTGGAATTATTCAATAATATAAATATTTTTTACTAGCGGAAATGTATGTCTTATTGTAATGTACATGCGATGTACATGTAAGAGCCGAAAGGTAATTTTGGTCTACAGTGCCACCATGTAGGAATGGACCGTGTCTGCGATGTCGTGACCTTATTGTTCAATATTTATGTAATTCTACATTCATTACCTCCCTAAAACAAATTCGCAGTAAACGACGTGAAATTCCACTTTTTGGAGAGGTCATCAGACCTCTCCAATAGTGATGAGTTTAAAAGGCAGACTGCCACAGAATTTGTTGTCTAAATCCATTTTTCTTGAGAAATTGTTCTGATACACAGTCTGTTTCGTCATGGTTTTGTAAATAAAGCGGAATTAAAAAATCGAAACAGGAAATAGACGTGGTTTATTTTCATATGACGAATTTCAGAAAAGATTTGTTATATTAATTTGCCATAGTTGCAAATGACTTCTCAAATAACTGTAATTTTTGATTAAGTAAATAAATCTAAGCAGAAGAAAAAATAAGAAGAATTTCGTTAAAAAAGAGAAAGAAAACGGCTGGACAAGATCATACGAATTGAAAACGCGGGAAGAGGGTCAAATGACCGTCATGTAAAGCATGAGGTTTCTACGCGGCGGCTTTTTTACTTGTTTGTTTACATGTACCAAAATATATTGAAATTAAAAGCTAATAAACTATTTGAAAACATTGATGTTGACCTCTTCTGGCTTCTTTTGTAAAGAAGCCATCTTATTTTATCAAGTGGTAATCAACTCTTTACCTGCTTCGTTGGGACAATAAGAAAATACAACATCGGAGCTACCCTTCGCATCGAGAGGAGATGAACAACGGTCGCCTGCAGGGGGAAAACGTACATGTGATAGTCTTTAGATACACACCCTTACAGTAACGAATGAGTTAACTCTTTTCCAACATTACTCTTAGGAATAAAGCTTTTGTAAAGTCTCTGTTTAAAGCAACAACGTTTTGCTACCCTTGCCGAGGCAGATCCCGTGATTCGAACCACATTGGATTTTCAGTTTGCACTTAATACTTTCTAAATAGACAACACCAAAATTTTGTATTCTGATTAAATAAATTAAAAAGACATTTTCAACCAATAGAAAAAAGCCACCAATGTCTGTTTTTTCGCGCCAGGTCATTTCGAGAAGAATCAATATTCTCATCCTCGACAGCCCTTATAGTTCCTACATTAACTCGCTATAATCCCAAAACTGTACCAGACAATTTTGCCTGTAAGTTAGGAGTTAAATAAACCATAATTACAATCTATTTCTTCGACCTCAAATCTGTAGACCAGAGTAATTGCAAGTTGGTCCTGCTGAAGGGGTACTGGCCACAAGAATGATACCATGAATCAAATCGTGATTGAACCTATCCTTTTCATTGGTGGTTGGGCATTGGAACATCGCATAATGTATATCGTATACATGCATACCTAGAGACTCTCTTTCACCACAGAAATGCCCAGCAGTTTCTATCACTGCGTGAGAAATTCTCGATGATCGCAAAGCGATCGCCTTTGGTCTCCTAGTAATCACGCTTGGTACCTAGGTGGTCACCATCGACCTCTTTGTGCTTTACTTTACGTCTTATTCAAAGCTCCAGATAGAGGGAGTGATTTTGATTTCAAAATTGAAAATGGTAATTATTCTCCATAAAACCCTATGTTGTGGGTACTCATTAGAATCGTCTCATCGAGACGATTCCAATGAGCACCCACAACAAAGGGTTTCGAAGAGAAATAATGACTTTATGATACCATCACTCCCTCTTATCTGGAGCTCTGATTATTGTTTACGTACATCTTTCGGTGACCACTTACTGTCGCTCAAGGGGTCCTGCGTGGCTTAGTGGTAAAGTGTATGCCTTGTAAGCGGAAGACCCCGGGTTCGAGCCTCGCTGGAGGCACTTGCCTTTACGTGGGTGGGTCCTTTGGCAAGACAATTCACAGCACTGGCCCAGTGCTGATGAAACCTAAGACATTCATGGATATGTTATCTTTTGCCGTGATATGATTGAAATAATGTTGAAAGCGGAGTAAAACACCATTCAATCAACCATTCAACTAACTGTCGCTCAACGAGCGCTCATCAAAATTTTAAAACCTTTTACCAAACTATCCCGTGTCATAACGACAGTGAGGAGCAAGGCTTTTGAAAACATTGTCGGAAAAGGAGAAAATGCTGGTGACCAGAGAGATTTCATCATTTCTGACATGTTTTATATGCCGTCTGCACATTTTTTTTTTTTCAACGAGGAGAAGGCCAAAAGTTTGTCGCTTGGAAAAGAGATAAAATGTCGTTGCGGAAAACTTGGTCACTTCATCTTTGAGAGATTCATTAAAGCCCAGATAGCGGCCAAAGAAAACAATTGATGTTGAAATAGATTTAAATATAAATCACACCTTTTAAAGTATGGAAATTATTGTGAAGATGACAATCTGTTATTGTTCGGTCAGTCTGTAACGGTCAGTCAACAACAGTGTAATACTTGCAGAAAAGTGAATTTTAAAAGTAGGTCAAAAGTTACCAAGTCTCTTAAATATCTTGTGTTTAATTTCATTTTGGTTTTTAAAATTCACTTTTCTATAATTCTATAAGCGACTAACAAGTGGACCGACCATACAAAAACAGATTGTTACGTTCATAATTGTTTCCATACTTTACCATTGTACGATTAAGATACAAATAAATTTAAAACCCGCATTGTTGAATTTGGTCGCCACTGTGCCTTTAACCCTTTACCACACAATCCCGAATTTTAATGACCATTAGGAAGAGGCCTTTAGAAAACATAGTGTGAAAAGGAGAAAATGTTGGTAATCAACATTTTCTTTTTTTCTCACAATGTTTCTACCGTATCAAATACAGAAATCACTATTAAAGCAACATTTTGTCGTTTGCAAACCCTTTCAATTAGGTCCAGTCCAAAATTTTGTCGTTTGGTAAGGGCTTAATGAGAGCTCAATGGTCTGCATCTCACACAGTCAAGACATTCATGCAAGCTGGCGAAGTTTGTACAATGAGTAAACAATGACATAGACTTTAGGAGGGCTGTGGGGATACTCGAGTAATGGAACAAATTGTTATCGCTGTATAGTCGTCAGACGAACTCTATCCTGTATCAAGGATTGTACATAGGGTTAAAGGTCAACGGCCCCTAACTCTCATATAGAAAGGCAGTGGCTGCCGAGATTGGCCGAAGAACCTTTACGAAAACGTCGGTATTACACGATATTTACCGATGAGTTAGGGGTCGTAGTCCTTAAATTTCGAACTTCATACAGTTTAAAATTATGTCATAAAAAATTACAATTACAATTACATTAAATTTAGAAATAGAAAGTTAGATAAATAAATCTTGTATAAAAGAAATGTATAAATACGATCAAGAAGCTATAAAACACTGTGGCAAATGAAGAAATAGCTCTTTATGAGGATTTTCTCCATTCCCTTCAATAAATTTATAGGCTATTGACCGTGAAATCTTGCATTATGTTAACCCTCAGACAGCCTTTCATGACTTTAGTAGCCTTGAGTGGTAAAGTGCAGGACTCGTGATCTGGAGGCACCAGGTTCGAGCCTCACCGGATCCACTAGGCCTTTCGTGAGAGCGTTCATGGGAAGGCACTTCGGAGGCCCAGCCTAGTACTGGTGAAATTAAGGAAATGCATGAACATGTGAGCTGTCGCCGTGACACGACTGGGTAGGCCTATACTAGCCTATCCCACAGATAGATATAAAATGTATAGCTTGTGTTTATATAAGCGGACACTTATACTGCTTTGCTATAGAGCTAGCTTTTGTGGCGACATGGTAGGGCGTTCGCCTTGGGACCAAGGGGTCCTGGGTTCAAATCCCGTCTTGGGAGGTCATTTGCGAGAACTGTTACATGACTAAAATAATGTTGAAAGCGACCCAAAACATATTCGTTCCATCAATCAACATTGTTCGCTTTATTGAGACATACTGAACACAGGTAATCTTGAAACAGCAATTATTTCAGTTTGATTTCTAAACTGAAAATGAATATTGGGTTTATTCTTCGCTCTATGGATTATCTCTTATCCTGCTAAAGAGGGTAAATTAAATCTTTAACCTGGTAGTAAAAACCAAATGTTGCTATTTCAAATTTATTTTAGGGGAAATTAAGTCCTGGTCGGACTGTGTGGATCCAAGATCAGACTGCACGTTCTGTGCAGTCTGATCTTGATCTACACTGTCAGTAAAAAAAGGTCCTTGCAGTCGGGCTTAGCAGCCTAACGGTTAGATACGTCTAGACAACAGATGCACAGGGTTTAAATGTCCTTACATTTGTATATCAGCTCATATCTATGGCTATAGCGACTTTACTCTTAAACCAACATCCCCGTGTTTCAACGACCCCAAGGAAGGAAGCATTCGAAAACATTGTGGAAAAGGAGAAAATGCTTGTAACCAGCATTTTCTCCTTTTACCATGATGTTTTCTGGCCATTTATGGGTCAAATTCCGCCATTTTTGCCGTATTTTGTACTGATGTATATGTCGTCTGCGAATGTTTTCAAATTCAAAGGATAATATAATTTTGTCGTCAGATAGAGTAGAGTGATTCATACATCAGGTTGTTGGATGGATATATATATATGTGCGTAGTTTACCGTGAGTTACTACATAGAGTTTGTTACTGAGGTGAGTTAATTGATTCATTTGTTTGGTGGTCAATGCCGTTTTCAACGTAGCCTACATAAGCTATATAGGCCTAGATCACAGCGGGAATTGACCTAACCCATACCTTCCTAGGCTATGTTTCGATAAACTGCCTAGATTTAAGCAGATCATTTCGGATTTTATACACCAAACACGATTCCTGCTTTACGCAAAGGTATGAGTTGACGTAAAGTTAGGCAAATATTTACTCAAATCGTAAAGTTATGCATTTTAGTGAAACTTGTTTTCAGACTTGATGCTTGCTGGCCTAAACTGTATTCGCAAATTTCATGCGTACGTAATTTAGTGAAATGCATGGCCCCGTTTTACTAATGTTGTTACGAACAAAATTTGCGTAAGTTTTACGTAACTATAGTATGGTGGCATATTTCTGCCACGAGATACGAGATAACTATCATGATTATTTTAGAAAACTATTGCGATAAATCAAATTTTCCTTGAAATGTTATCTTTTCAGTTTATCTAGATAAAATTTCCAGGACACTTTGATTTATCCCAACAGTTTGCTGTAATAATCGTGAAAGCTATCCCGTTTCTCATGGTAGAAATATGCCACCATACTGTAGTTACGTAAAACTTACGCAAATTTTGTTCGTTACTACATTTACCTTAGTAAAACGGGGCCTTGGCGTTTGCCTTCTTGTCCAGTATTAATAAGTCTACGTACTGCGCTCTTTTCTAACTAGCCTACTAGTTGCTTTCCTTCATTAACAAAACTAAGACAATGCTCAGCAGTGATAAAGGCATACTTTACTGCAATAAGCAAACTATCATTGATCAGACAGCCCTGGGATTTAAATTTGGTCGGGCCGACGTAAACTTAATTAAAAGAATAAATGATATTTGTGCGTATTTACGGATGTGTGGATAACCTAGAGTGTTTTTCAGTGGAAATTTCAAGCCCAACGACTCGGTGAAAGAAGCCGAGTTGACCCGACATCTCAACATTCGACCGAAACGACTCAGGGCCAAACGACCCAAGACAAAGGGGTCAACTGTGCAAGATTTGCCTCTGAAAAAAGAAAATTTGAATGTAGGTGTTCGTAAATTGTGCAAGAATTTTGATTTAAGTAGGGAAATAGCAACTTATCCTTATTATACTGTTTGCAAATTCTTTACGTACACAGGTCTACTTTCCCGTGTGTAAGGACTAAAAAATGATTTAGGCCTAGTTACAAGGACGCTCTTTGCGAAATGGGGGGCTACTCGGGGGTGAATAAATCCACCGGTTCGGCCTGAATAACCGGATCAGCCCTGACTTCACGTTGATTTCTACTGCCTTTCATATTTTCGAAATTTTTCTTTCCGTGTTTTATTCAGATACTTGTATCAACATAGTTTTTTTTAAATTACAATGCGTCGACAGCAGTTAGGAACTGTGTAATTTTAATCACTCAGAACATTGTCTATTGATTAATGTTTAATTGATCACACTGAGTCTACTGTATAAATTAATGAAAGCCTTGAATCTTTAAATTCTAATTTAACTTGTTCATTGATGCTGTGACAATGATTATTGAAAAGCTTGTGTTCAAATTCATAAAAAAGGGCCTATAGAAGACAACACTGATAAAAGATACTGACATGTCAATATAAAGAATTGTAATCTCACTGACCATTGCTGGATAATTTGAAAACTCATATCAGCCATACTCTGACATTAGGGAACTTACTGCATCTCCGTTGTGCATTATACCAAGCAAGACATCACATAATTAGGGATAAAAAAAAATCTCAATCATGAGGTAGACCGGTCCTTGGACATACAGAAAATTGATCCATAGCGAAAAGTTTCGGCTCAGGTCAGCCTGCATGGACTGCGCAGACTGACCTGGATGGATACTTTTCGCAGATGCATTAAGCCCCCTTTTCACAGAGCATAGCTCATTTGTTTGTGAAGTGTTTTTATTTTCAGATGGATGAAACAAAAGACCCACCGTCAGGCTATACTGGGCAGCGATATCCAGAGTTGTTTGATATACGTGCAATGCCACCCCAACCGACGGTCAAAAAGCCTGGTCAGTTGTCGGAGGAAAAAGTCAAAGAGTTCTTCACAAAGGTAACTAAGCCCTTTACTGTACAATCATGAGTTTTGATGACCCAACGGAAAAGACCTTATGAAAATATAGTGGGGGTAAATGCTGGCCACCAGCATTTTCTTCTTTTTCCACAATGTTTTCAAAAACCCTTTTTAAAAGGATTGTTCAAATATGGGGTTGTTTGGTAAAGGGTATAAACATTCTGGGAAAAGGAGAAAATGCTGTTTACTTGCTGATGGTGCAAATTCATTTCATTTTTATAAACAAACTTAAAATTTGTCTTTTTTTTAAACCCTTTAACAGACAATTTCATGCTTTTTTTTCAATCCTGAAGAAGAGATCCTTTGAAAACATTATGGAAAAACGGGAATATGCTAGTAACCAGCGTTTTGTCCTTTTACTATAATGTTTTCTACCTTGTTTAAGACAAATCACCTCACCTTAGCTACATTTAATTTGTCTACAAACACTTTCAATTTCACACTTTTGACTTACCACTATGAATCAGAATGTACTGTTTACAAGAGTACAAGAATCCTTTATGTATTTAGTACATTCCGAAAAAGAAATTGTTTCCATAGAAAGATATATAGTTTCCAATCACTAAACACAAAGAAATGGTAATATCACCCATGATTTGCCAATCAAGCTTCAATTTCAGAATTGATGCCGTGAATTTTTCTAGTCTTGCTTTTGACTGCCATGTACTTCTATGTATTCATGGTTTACTTACAACTGAACAAAGCTGGTTTATTTTCAGGGTTATGTAGTAGTTGAGAATTTCTTCAACCAATCTGAGTTGGACCCAATAAAAGAAGCCATCAATAAATATGTTGATGATCTAGCCAATAAACTGTACAAGGCAGGAAAAATTAGCAGTGAGTACATGTGTCTGTCACTAAAAAAAATGCAACATATCAGTACTGCATGCATTAATTTTATTAAAATGGCAGCAGTATTCAGACTTTTCACTGACCTGAGTTAGAGGAACTGGCACTAATATATGAGTCATGCTCTGGTTAAAGAGGGCTTAATGCATCTTCGTGATGTGAGATACCAATAAAGCCATCACATAAGTATAGATCTATAATAGCCACTTTTTTTAACAACTGACTTAATCATGAGGTACACTGGTCCTTGGACATACAAAAAATTGACCTATAGCAAAAACTGTTCGCGCAGGCTGACCTGAGTCGCTACTTTTCGCAGATGCATTAAACCCTCTTTTCACAAAGCTTGGCTCATACATTGTCTGGCTGTACATAGTTTTTCATAGAAAAATAATTTTATGATAAGAATATTTGCATTTCCTTAAATAATTCAAGTTAGCCCCAGTTAATAATCTCACTACAGTTTGAAACCTTCATTTTAAACCTGTCCAGATTGGCAGTGACAAATAAGCATGGCTTGAATGGTGAGACCTGTCTATGAAAGGAGAGAAAACACAGTGGAAAAATTAGAAAATGAGTGTGTTTTCTCCAATTCCTAAAATGTTTTCAGAAGCCTTCTAACCTAGGGCTGTTAAAACATGGGATTGTTTGGCAAAGAGTTAAAGGGAGATAACTTTGGACATTGTAGCCATACTTTAAATTGCAATATTTCACTTTTTTCACTTCTTTTTCATACATTGTGCCGCAGTAGTCTCTATAAATATGTCAGTTTTACAAAAACTTATTCATATGTTCATGTAATTATTCCATTTTCATATGCATGTAGTACAAGCCAGGACCACCATATGGTCTTGTGGATTTTAGAATATTTAATACAAAATGTATGTTTTAATTAATTTTTAATGATGTTTCTTTGGTCAGCTGGCCTGACCTGTCTTTTCCATTAATGATTCTTTCCAACTGAGTTTATAATGGATAAAAAATAACATTTTTGCCTCAATGGTACCAAAATCAGGGCCAGTATTCATCAACCATTCTTAAAAATATTCCCAGTCTTATCCTCCAGAATTTCCTAATTTGAAAATAACACAACTTCTGATTGGCTAAACCATTTGGTTTAGCCAGTCGGAAGTGGTATTACTTTCAAATTTAGAAAATCTTCGAGAATAAGACTAAGAATATTCTTGAAAATAGTTTGTGAATACCAATCTAGATGGAATTTTGCAACAGAAATTTACCACCAAATGGTACAATCTACACCATGATTTAGTTTTGATGTAGTTCTTTGAAATCTTGCAGCTATAACCCAGTCTTTTTGTATTGTACTGACAGACTTGTATGCAGATCATGGTTATTATGACCGACTTTACATGTTGGAAAAGGAGTATCCAGGATCCAATATTTTATGTTTTAAACAAATGGGATCTGTTCCAAAGGTATATTATGTTTTTGTCCATCTCTCTCAACAATATATACTTTTTACCATAAATATACATCAATCAGTCTATATTCAATTCTAATTGTAAATTTCAAGAGTGGAAATCTGGTTGCCTGAGAAGTTCTATCTTGTATAGTAAGACACCTTGCCATGAAGTTTAGAATTAGGACCATATTTAGAACTGCAGATGAACGCATAGTCTCTGACGGCTGAACTTGTCTACTCTTATGTTATTCTCAGTATAGTTTATTCTTTGATACCTTTCAAAATAGATGAAAGAAGGAAATTGTGTTTGCACATACTAGCAACTAGATCCTGATTAAATCTCTTATTTAATTCCCGATAAACTTGTATGATCATCTTTATGATATTCATGTTAAATGTTTTTTATTACATCGACAAACCTGCCAGTGTAGATCAAATATCATGCTACTTATGCAGTCTGATTTGATCTAGTCTGTCTGCAAAAGCACCTTAGGTTATATGCAGCATTCTATGACTCAATATAACAGAGTCACATATCACGAGAAAACTTCATTTCTTTAAGGCCTTAAAAGACATATGGACAAATGAACGTTTACTTAATGTAATAGAGCAGATCATTGGACCAAACATATCAGGTAACCCAGTCTGGAACCTACGAACAAAAACACCAAGAAGTGAAGCTGTCACAGTGCCCTGGCATCAAGGTAGTGTAACCTTTGATTCAAATGCTCCTGGCCCGCCCGGGTGGCTCAGTGGTGAGCGTGTCGGACTCATGACTCGGTGGTTGTGAGTTTGATACCCGGTTGAGGCGAACTTTCTTTCCGGCGTATTTTCGCCTCTCACCTCTGCTGAAGCATGTGAGAAAAGTAGTCGGTGGCTTTGGAAAGAAAGTTGTGTTAGTACTAGTGTGAGAAAGCCAGGAAACACATGTGTGTCACCGACCGCCATGATATGACCTTAGCTGTTAAAGTGGCGTTAAACCCCAATACAACCAACCAAATGCTCCTGATAATGAAACAGGACTTTCAGTCCTTTGATTTCTTGAAAATTGGCTTCAGAATTATGGCTGAGAGTGATGAACCATTATTAGTTTTCAAACAAAAAATGGTGCAGGAAATTAGACTTTTATAATGCACTGAAATCAGACATATCACCTTTATGATTAGGAGACCAGTTTTTCTTTTTTTAAGCAAGCAACTTAGAGATACTGTAATTGAAAAGTGATTGCTAAAGGTAGGTACTTGCTTTGTGCAGGAAAATACTAGTATCTTCTTTTTCCACTGAGGAACTTAAAATATCAGAGATTATATATATCATGACTGAAAATTATCTGTAAGAGATATGTTTAATGTATTAACTCTTAACCAAACTACAAAAGTTTGGACTGGACCAAGTTGAAAACATTTGCAGACAACACATTAAATGTTGCTGAAATGATGATTTTTGCCTTTGATAGAGTAGAAAACATTGTTGGAAAAGGAGAAAATGCTGGTCTCCTTTTCCCACAATGTTTTCAAAGGCTTTATCCTCAGGGTTGTGAAATCTCCAGATTGTGTGGTAAAGGGTTAATACTTGAAAAGAACATTGTGGACAGAAAAGAGCAAAAACAAGCTTTGATTTTATAGATATAAATTTCAATCTCTGATATAAATAAAAGAAGATTAAACCCTGTATGCTGATTTCTAGTACTGTCTCCTTTTCACTCAATTTTTTTTACCAATCTGAGGCACATTTAATTAGTCTGCAGATGCTTTGAATTTCGACAAGTCTAAATTTTTTCATTCAGAAAAGAGTTACATAATTAGATACATGTTATTTATGGTTTCCAGATTGTTCATACACAGACTTAGATTCCTACAAGACTTTGGTACCCACAGCATGGATTCCCTTCCTTGATGCTGACGAAACCAATGGATGTTTGCAAGTAAATATCATCTTTCTCTATGAGAATTGTATTGACCTATACTCTAACTTAAAACACTGATTGGGCTTCATATTAAGCTATCAAGGCAAAAAGTGCAGAATAAACACAAAGGACATTTGCAGTTAAGGGTAAAACACCGATAATTGCAATTTTGTTGTTACTTTCTAGCTGTAGAGTTTCAGCAAAGCAGACAGTGTAGATCAAAGATCATATTACATGTTTTGAGCACTCTGATCTTGATCTGCACTGGCTGCAAAAGCTATTACAGAAGGGTTAATTGATGTAAAAACATAGAGAAAAGGAATTTCTCCTTTTTCAAAACATCTTCGAAATGTCAATTGCTACAGGCAAAAATGTCTGCAGAGTGTAATAATGCTAAAAAGTTCAGAACAGTGGGTAAAATATAAATTTACAATACCTATTATCTTTAAATGCTTAAAAGTTTTAGAAAAAGATCTGTATGTTTCTGTGGTCTGTTATGCCTAGTCTATTTATCATACAGTATAAAGGATAGTTTGACAATCATCATGTTTTTACAAAGAGAAAAAGTACTGAAGTTGAATTTGAAGAAGTTAACCCTTTACCAGACAACAAAATTTTAGACTAGTCCAAATTGAAAGCATTTGCAGACAACAATTTCAGTGTGACTCAAATGGTGTAATTTTTCTCTGATAGAGTAGAAAACATTGTGGGAAAAGGAGAAAATGCTGGTTACTAGCATTTTCTTCTTTTCCCACAATGTTTTCAAAAGGCTTCTTTTCCAGGAGCATCAAAAGTCGGCATTGTGTGGTAAAGTGTTAAATGATGATACAAGTTGATGTAGCTAAATAATGATGCAGGTTAATGGCCGTAAATAATGATATTGTTTGTTCTCATTACAGTTTATAGAAGGAGGACATTTACCTGGCCTTGTTGCTAAACATACTTGCTGTTGGGGTGGTACCTGGTATACAATGTTGGAAACAGAAGAAATGGAAAAAGCTCTTGGTATGACTTACACAATTTTTTATCCTGGTTGGTTTCAACCCTACCTAAAGAGTAAATCTGAACCATTATAAGTAACCATTTGAACATGGAAATTAACATTTCTTAGCAGCATTTTCAAACAGACTATTTTGAAACTAGCACAAATCCATCACACTCAAGTCCATTAAAATTGAAGAAAATCCCATTTTTTGTCAAGGCAAAAGGAACCATTTGCTGATTTCTTATGGTTCATGCTACTAACTCTACATTATTGGTCCCATTTTTAATATTTTTTTTCCAACAAGCCTACAGAAAATGATCAAACAAATAAATCAAATTTTGCTGAGAATCTTTTTGAAAATTAAATGTTTCTGTTTCTTTTCTACTTTGGTTTGAATACACTGCCAGTATCTGCCAGCAAAGTGATTCAGGCTCTCATGTGCCCTTTGTTTTGATTGTGAATAGGTCTCTCAATGGAGAAACAGTTGCGCACACTACCGATAAAGTATGGAAGCTTTGTACTTTTCAACAACCTGATACCACACAGGAGGTATTGTTTGAATTCGCCCTTTACAACACACTCTCAAGTATTAACTACGCTAACTAAAGAATCCTTTTGAAAACACTATGGGAAAAGGAGAAAATTCTGATAACCACCATTTTCTCCTTTACCCACAGTGTTTTCTACCCTATCAAAGACAAATGAAATGCCATCATTTGAATCACATTTAAGATGCTTTCTGTTTGTACAAGTCATAAATTTTGTCTTTCGGTAAAAAGTGAATTAGTTCTTGCGTTATAGTCATTAATTTAATTCAAAATGTTATCATTGGCAGACAAGCTCACACTGCAAACCAGTTTTGGAAGTTATTGTGGTAACCAGCATTTACTCCTTTTACATATGGACTGCAACACGTGAAAAGGGGCATTCGGACATTTGCGTAAAGTCTCGTCTCGGATCAGCCTGCGCAGTCCGCGCAGGCTAATCCGAAACGACACTTTCCGTTTTTATGTAATTTTCTGTTTTGCGCAAGTCTACTAAAGAACAAAATCTAATGTTGTCGTAAAGTGCCGTCTCGGATTAGCCTGCGCGGACTGCGCAGGCTGATCCGAGACAACACTTTACGCCAATGTCCGAATGCCACTTTTTCGCGTGTTGCAGGCCATATTGTTCTATCCTTTCAAAAACAAATCCCATCACTTGAACAACCTTTGATTTGTCATCTGCAAATGGTTTCAATTTGGACAAATCTTAACTTTTGTTATCTGGCTATGATTTAAATGATGCCAAGTTGAGATAGTTCAAAAGTAGCTCACAGGGCTTTGTTTAGGGGATTCCTTGCTTCACTGCTAGTTCAGCCAAGCTCTTCCAAGTTACTGATGATGGCGATTGAGAAAGGGTCAATTCTTAAATGAATAACAAGAGTGTAGATTCGTTCAAATTAAAAACATACGTAGACGACAATATAAATATGGCTCAAATAATAGAATTTGGATCCGAAAAGGTAGAAAACATTGTGGAAAAAGGAGAAAATGTTGGTTACCAGCATTTTCTCATTTTCCCACAATGTTTTCAAAAGGGTTCTTTCTTAGGGTCATTAAAACTCAGGGTTATGTGGTAAAGGTTTAAATGTATATATAGGAAAGCAGACAGCAGTTTTCAAAGAGTGTCGTGCCTAATCGTGGAAACAGAAACACCGAAAACATTTCATAAAGTATTTCAGATGCTGTGATAATTTTTGTAACTTATTCCTCTTTAGAGCTGCACATAGTTTTTTTAGTTTATATGGCTGGTGGAGATCAAAATCATACTGCACAAAACATGCAGTCTGGTCTTGGATCTACTGCGTCTGCTACTCTGCTAGAAATAGCTTCCAAATTGCAATATCTTCACTTTTAGCAGTGCCAGAGAAGGTCCATTTCATTTATTTACATGTATATAGTGATGCAAAGGTTAATTAGTAAATGGCTAAAACCCCATTACCAAATATTTGAAATACATCTCAAAATTACCCTTTCACTATGTTTTTTTTTTACCTTCTTTTACCTCACCATTATCTAGTCTAGACAATGTATCTCATCATGTTCGCTGGAGCGTAGATCTACGATGGCACAAGACCTCGGATCCAGCAGGTTTCTATGGCATCAAAGATGGCGTACAAATGAGGTCATCTACAGACCCAAACCTAAAACCTGACTGGGACATGTTTGATGGAGTGAACAGGCATGAGGCACAAGCTAAATTTGCACCTAAACAGGTTTTGAGATGAATATTTATCATTATGATATCTAACAGTATTAACCATTTACCACACAATTCCCGACTTTTAACGACCCTGAGAAAGAAGCCTTTTGAAAACATTGTAGGAAAAGGAGAAAATGCTGGTAACCAGCATTTTCTCCTTTTCCCACAATGTTTTCTACCTTTCCCAAAACAAATTTGAATTTTTGAGCCATACTTATTTTGTAATCTGCAAATGCTTTCAATTTGGACTAGTCTACAATTTTGTCGTTTGGTAAAGAGTTAACTGTATTTCTTATTTTTAGATTTAGTAATAAACTAAGACAAATTATACAATGGGAGACAAAAGAAAGTTACTTCCCTTGAAAGCTCTCCACTAGTTACTAGGTCCTGAATAAGGTATTACTTGGTTTTTATCCCGGATATCCTTTGCACCATTTAGGAATGTTCAGGTTTAAATATCTCCTTCAAAATTTATCAAACCACAAATTTGATCTATTTCATGCATTTCAATGGTAAAAGTGTGTGAAATTCGATTTGCAATATTATGAAGACCTTACATATACAGCACAAGTCAAATTATAATAATCGCAACATCTCCTAGTAAAGCAAGGATAAAAACAAAGGAAATCAGATAAAAGGACGTAGTTGCAGTTTGGTAACCTTGGTTTTTATCTAGCAAGGGAGATACGTGTAATTTGGATTTTACTTTTTTCCCCCATTAAAGGACCAACAGAACTAAAAACGGTTAACTCTTTACCAAACAACAAAATTTTAGACTTGTCCAAATTGAAAGCATTTGCAGACAAACAAAATAAAGATGACTCAAAAATTGAAACTTGACTTTAAAAGAGTAGAAAACACTGTGGGAAAAGGAGAAAATGCTGGTTACAAGCATTTTCTGCTTTTCCAACAATGTTTTCAGAAGGTTTCTTCCTCTGGGTGGTAAAAAACCAAGGATTGTTTGGGAAAGTGTTAAGGAAATGTTGTGTATCAGAACTATTGAAACATTTGGGTAAAGGAGAAATTCTTGTTACCAGCAAACTGCTCATTTTTCCATAGCATTTTTGAAAGGTGTCCAATATTCAGCCTTCAAATGTTGCATTTAGTATAATTATTTTGTACAGAAGGCTGTTAAGCTCAAAAATTGAACTTAATCATCTTTTACAACAGACATTCATTGATTCATTCATTCACTCATTTGTACGTTCATTCCTTTTGCCCATTCATTCATTCATTGGTTATATAAAAATTTATTATTCTATTCATATGTTGACATTATCCTATTTGATTCAGGGACCATGCATTAACATTATATAGGATATCCTTTCGACTGGTTTTAAGGTTGAGTGCAAAGGATGGATATAATTTTGATACCAGTTCCTGTTTTCATGCAGACACATTTAGCTCCTTGTTGTCTAGAACAATATTCAGATAAAAATTCTGCAGAAACTTGAAGTAGCAAAACTCTTTACCTGACAAGAAAATTTTACTTATCCAATTTCGAAGCATTTTAGGATGACATTTTAAACATGGCTTAAATGATGGCATTTATCTTTGAATGGGTGGAAAATGTTGTGAGAAAACGAGAAAATGCTGGTTACCATCTTTATCAAAAGTTAAAATACAATATATTAAATATCAGGGTTGAAAGAAAGAAAATCAGTTGTGAATGAAAGGTTTCAAACAAAAGAATGTTTTGTTTTGTTTTTTTCATTCATGTATAAATCTCTTAAAGATAGCCATATTTTGCAGGAACCAAGCACTGATGATGAGTTTGAGACTTCCGTTGTTGGACCGTGGATGACAAAATGGGACATTGTACATGTAAACAAGCATGTAGCTGCGTTTCAGTCCGACAAACCAGCAACAAGCATGGGTTAACTCTGCACAGAGCCAATACATTACTTCAATTCCCTGCAGGTGAAGATGATGCCTATGTTATTCTAGTCTTCACCAATTGGAAATATCACAGCATTTGCTGAGCAGAAATAAAAATTGTTTAAATTTTGATGAAACTGTGAAATTTTATATTTGTCCAAGTCAAACCCATTTGCAGACAACAAAAATATATGTAGTAATAAAGATGATATTAGTCTTTGAAAGGATAAAAAGCATTGTGGAAAATGAACAAAATGCTGGTTACCAGCATTTTCTCCTTTTCTGGCAGTCCTTTCAAAAATCTTCTTCCTCAGGTTTGTTAAACTAGAGGCGCTTGAGCGCCTGTATCGCTCCACAGGCCTGATATTTCTATAATGGCGAAAGGAAGTTTTTAACAATTATCATTCAATCCTGCATTTTAGCTCACTGAAGAAACAATTTGGTAGACAACCACCATAGGAACTTACCTGCAAAACAACAATGAAATCCAATGAATAGTTTTAGAGAAGAAATTTTTCAAAGATTTTACTTTATACCATAAAAGGAAAATGAGTCTCCCATAAAAGCCATGTTTTTTGACAGATCTTTTTTTTTTTAAGGAATTCTGTAAATCTGTATCTAAGGAACATTCCTGCAAAATAATAATGCTATCCAAGTAGCGGTTTGGGAGGAGAAGATTTTTAAAGGTTTTTTACTTTGGTTGCCATGGCAACCAGAATTCTTCATGGAACACAAGTATTTGAAGGAATTTGAAAGAGGACCACCAAAGGAACATTCCTGTGAAATTTGGTAAAAATCCAGTCAATAGTTTCTGAGGAGAAGTTTTTTAAAGAAAAAGTTTATGGACGCACGCACGCACGCACGCACGGACGGATGGACGGACGACGGACACAACGCCATGACAATAGCTCGCTGGCCGAAGACAACCACCATAGGAACTTACCTGCAAAACAACAATGAAATCCAATGAATAGTTTTAGAGAAGAAATTTTTCAAAGATTTTACTTTATACCATAAAAGGAAAATGAGTCTCCCATAAAAGCCATATTTTTTGACAGATCTTTTTTTTTTAAGGAATTCTGTAAACCTGTATCTAAGGAACATTCCTGCAAAATAATAATGCTATCCAAATAGCGGTTTGGGAGGAGAAGATTTTTAAAGGTTTTTTACTTTGGTTGCCATGGCAACCAGAATTCTTCATGGAACACAATTATTTGAAGGAATTTGAAAGAGGACCACCAAAGGAACATTCCTGTGAAATTTGGTAAAAATCCAGTCAATAGTTTCTGAGGAGAAGTTTTTTAAAGAAAAAGTTTACGGACGCACGCACGGACGGACGGACGGACGCACGACGGACACAACACCATGACAATAGCTCTCTGGCCTTCGGCCAGTGGAGCTAAAAACAGTAGTTTACTAAAAATCTCAAGATTTCAATTGGCCATTGGAAGGAAAAAATACAATTAATGTAAAATCATTATCTATTTACACTTAGTGTTTTAATGTACATCAGCAAAGCATTCCTTAATCAGAGTTTGTCAGTACTGTGTATGATTCTTGGTTAACTTGTTTTAATTCTTTTCCAAATGACAGATTTTTTCACTTATACCAATTGAAAGTACAGTCAAACCTGTCACAAGCAGCCATTCATGGGAAGCTTAAGTTGTGGCCGCAAAATACATTTCAAGTTTATAAGATTATTAAATTTGTTGTAACTTTCATCTGGCTACTTGGTACAAGGTGGCTGCCTAATAAAGGTACCTTCTAACAAAGGTTTGAATATACATTTATTTGTAGCAACAGCTTAAATGATGCAATTTGTCTTTGAAAGGGTACTTAACTGTATTTTCTCCTTTTCCCGTACTGTTTCCAAAAGTATTCTTCCTCAGGGTCATTAAAACAAGAAAATTTTTTGTTATACAATTCCATTGCAGAAAGAGGGAATAAACCCACAAACTGAAAAAGGTTTTAAGAAACAAGAGGGCCATGATGGCCCTGTATCGCTCCAATGGCTAATAAGGAAAAACACTATAAAGCCAAACATTACAATACTTGGCCAATTGGTTTTAAACTTTAAGACATACAAAAGTTTTCTATAAAATCCTACAAGAAAGTTATGACCCCCAGGCAAAGCCATTTTTGACCACAAAGCTATAATTACTTGAATCCTGGTGGAGGTCCACAAGATAAAGCCCCATACCAAATAATACAGGTCTAGAATGTGTGGTTATAAAGAAGAAGATTTTCAAAGTTTCCTCAATAAAAGGCCCTGTAAAACATGAGACACATGAGACAGGGCTAAATTTAGTAGCCATAGGTCTTATTATGGTTAGTAACAAGAGGATTTATAAAGTTTTCACCACAAAAGCCCATATATAACTTTTGACCCCTGGTGTGGGGACAAACTTTACCCCAAGGCTGTAATTTGGGCCCTCTTGGTAGAGGTCACCTAGATAAAGCTACATGCAAAATTTGGTAGTCCTAGGCCGTATGGCTAGGTAAGAGAAGATTTTTAAAGTTGTCCATATACTAGCCCATATAAAACTTGTGACCCCCGGGGCCGGGCCAAATTTGACCCCAGAGCTCTAATTCGGGCACTCTTGGTAGATGTCTACTTGATGAAGATACATGCCAAATTTGGTAGCCCTAGGCCCTATGGCTAAGTACCAGAAGGATTTGAAGGTTTTCCCTATATAAGCCCACATAAAACTTGTGACCCCCGGGGCAGGGCCAATTTTCACCCCAGGGCTATTATATGAAGGAACTTGGTAGAGGTCCCTAGATAAAGCCACAAGCCAAATTTGGTAGCCCTGGGCCTCATGGTTTCAGACAAGAAGATTTCCAAAGATGTTCAATATTTTTTAGTTTTGTTGCCATGGCAACCAGTTTCTGAAGGAATCAAATTCTTTCAAGAATTTCAGAAGAGGACCATAGCAGGATCATTTCTGAGAAGTTTTATCAAAATTGGATGGGTAGTTTGAGAGATGAAGATGTTCGCAATAAAAGTTAACACACAGACAGATGCACACATGGAAGCATGATGGACACCAGGCCATGACATAAGCCTGCTAGCCTTCAGCCAGTGGAGCTAAAAAAAAAGGACACTACAACAGAATAATTCTCTATCTGTTTACTGTAATAAAAACATAAATATACACTATACAACCAATAATAATTAACCCTTAACAAGACAACAAAATTTTAGACACGTCCAAATTGAAAGCATTTTTCAGATGACCAAACAAAAAATGGTTCTAATGATGTGATTTGTCTTTGATGAAGTGGAATAGACTGTGGGCATTTCGTTTTCATAATTTACTATCAACAACGGGACTTACTGTAACAAGTTAAAGATTTATTGAAATAGGTACATGTATGAACTACCAAAAAGCATTTTAATGTTTTCATGAAGATTTTGATAACATCAGTGCTTCTGAAAGTCCATCATGTATAATACAAGTGCTTCAAATTTGGATATAAATATGGATTGTAAGCCCCTAACTCATGAATGATGTAAAGTGATCCATGAGAATAAAGTTGGATTTCTTTGATATATGACACGAGCAAAATAATCATAATTTATGATAAATGTATACAAGACTAGATAAGAATAAGTAATGCCAAGTTAGCCTTAAAAATCTAAGAACAAAGTTGTTTTTGTTAACAATGTAAATCAAAAGAATCTGTCTTCGGTGGACAGTAAAAAACAGGCAGTCTTATCTTGGATCTATACTGTGGGCTATATTGTTCAATATACTGGAAAAATTAAAAATTGCAATGTTTATTAATCCGGATTGAGAGTATCAATTTAATAATACAGCACTCTAGGGGTCGTACAAAACAAATTGTGTTTTACACCAGTTTCAACATTATTCTGGTCATAAAATGACAACAGCTCACTTATTTGTGCATTCTTTGGGATTCTTCTGTAATATTTTGAGGCTCTATGTAGTGAAATGCATTGCCCAAGAATAAGGTGGAAACAATGTTTTTGTCAGATTGACTATCTATCAGCCCAAGTAAAAAACTGTCCTAAACTGAGGCTTGGGCACTGGCCATGAAAAGTTAAACCTTATGGAAGTCTAAATTTTTGCATCTTGATAAAAGCAAAATTTGATGAAACTCTTCTGCTAGATTCAATGTACAATGTACAATATGGCCTGCAACACTCGAAAAGGGGCATTCCGACATTTGCGTAAAGTGTCGTCTCGTAACGGCCTGCGCAGTCCGCGCAGGCTAATCCGAAACGGCACTTTTTGTTTTTATGTAATTTTCTGTTTTGCGCAAGTCTACTGAAGCACAAAATCTAATGGAGTCGTAAAGTGCTGTCTCGGATTAGCCTGCACAGACTGATCCGAGACGACACTTTACGCAAATGTCCGAGTGCCCCTTTTTGCATGTTGCAGGCCATATGGTTCTGAAAACATTATCATTAATATAGTAATCGCTTGCTATATACGAGGATTTTAAGCCATCTATCACAGTACTTTCTCAGCATACATGAAGCATTTATATTGTGGATACAGGTTTGTAAGCAAAGTACATTATGTAATTATTTGAGAACTTCTGGGGCCTTTATTCTCTACAATACAACCACATGTTTTCACCACCTTGAGGAATGAGGCCTTTGAAAACATTTTGGGAAAAGGAGAACATGCTGGTTACCTGCATTTTCTCCTATTCCCACAATGTCTTCTATCCTTTAAATCCAAATCTGTTCTTTGAGTCACATTACATTTGTCATATGCAAGTGCTATCTCTTTGGAGAAGAATCTGATTTTGTCATTTGGTAAAGAGTTGAACTTCTTAAGCTTCTCTCTCTCTCTCTCTCTCTCTCTCTCTCTCATTCACACTCGCTCTCTCTCTCTCTCTCTCTCTCTGCATGCACTGTGACTCAAATGATTCGTTCTTTCTTTAATGGGGTAGAAAGGCTTCTTCCTCAGGGTCATTAAAAGTCACCATTATGCAGTAAAGAGTTAAAAATCTGACACACAAGAGTATATTACACTACTCCAATAGTTTCCATTTATAACATCATACATGTCTGTATAAATGCTAACATGTTTGTATACATGTCTATTTCTCAGTTTTAAGGAATTTTCTACACTAGGTCCTTTTTTATAGGAAAAAGAACCGCAAGATTGTGATAAAAATATGAACATCTCAGGCTATGTAACAACCAACAGAAATTAATTTCTGAATTCCAAAACTAGCCATTTGATTGGCTAAGAGGTTCTGTCTCAGCTACCTCTCACTCAATCAAATGGCTACTTTTGGAAGTAACCCTTTACCATGCATTTCCAAGGTTTTGCAATCCTTAGAAGAAAGGCTTTTGAAAACATTGTTATCTACCCTGTCAAATGCTTTTAAAAACATTGTAGGAAAAGGAGAACATGCTGTTGCCTGCAACTGCTTTCATTTTGGTTAAGTCCAAGATTTTTTGGTGTGATAAAGGGTTAAGACCAACCTTTTTGAAATGAATGACAGCAAACACTCTTACATAGGGTTATAGAAATATCACAGTAGTCTATTACTTGATTATTTCACCATCTTTAACCCTTTACCAAACGACAAAATCTTAGACTGGTCCAAATTGAAAGCACTTTGCAGACAACAAAATAAACACAACTCAAAAATTAAAATTTGTTTCCAGCAGGGGTAGAAAACAATGTGGGAAAAGGAGAAAATGCTGGTTACCAGCATTTACTCCTTTTTCCACAATGTTTTCAAAAGGCTTCTATCTCAGGGTCGTAAAAACCAGGGATTGTTTGGTAAAAAGTTAATGTGCTGCATGCGTTTTTTTTTTTCAATCCTTTTCTATGTAACTAATTTGGCATTTTTAGGATGGGTAAAAAACCTTCATTTGTCAGGTGTTCAACACTAAGTTCATCCTTACTTCAGTTACACTGAAGTAGTCAGTTCACCTTTCTGTGCTTTTTGTAAAGATTCTTCTTACTAGTGCTAAATGCAAATAAAATCTGTCCAAATTGAAACTATTTACAGTTGACCAAGGAAATGTTACTCAAAAATCGAATTTTGTTTTTAGGAGAGTAAAAAACATTGTGGCAAAAGGAAGAAATTTTCTACTTTTCCCGCAATTTTTAGACTCGTCCAAAATGAAAACACTTGCAGATAATAATTGCGACTCAAAAAATTGAAAATTGGGTTTAGGAAGGGTAGAAAACATAGTGGGAAAAGGAGAAAATACTGGTTACCAGCATTTTCTCCTTTTCCCACAATTTTTTCAAAAGCTGTCCTTGTCAAGGTCAAGTCTGGTTTGTGTGGTAAAAGGCTAATAACCTCAACTTCTAAAAATACATCGACTAGAACAACTAAAACCTATCCATTCATAAACATCAAATTTCAGTATTTAGACCAGTGTTAAAAAAAGCCACTCGCGTAAGTATCATATCTTTTTTTCTGTGGAAAGGACCAGTTATTCTCTGTATATACCCTGTTTATGAACACGTTGTAAACAAAACCAAGCTTCTCAGTCATCTATACACCTTTAAATTTCCAGGGTATTTTGTCCAGATCATCTTCCACTAGTTTGTCTTTCTTTGATCTACAAAAACAACAATATGAGTTTCAAGTTTAACTTATTAAAACAAATACCTGAAAAGAAAAAAAGGCATACTAGATGTACCAGTAGTCTTTATATTCAACTCTAACCAGAAAACAAAATGTTTGACTACATCAAATTGAAGACATTTGCAGATGCCAAATTTAGTTCAAATGATGACTTCTGTCTTTGATAGGGCAGAAACATTGTGGTTAAGAGCATTTTCTCCTTTTCCAACAATGTTTTCAAAATCCCTCTTTTAAGCATCATTTAAAACTCGGCAATGTGTAGTAAAAAGTTAAAGTGAATCTCTGTCATTAGCCAGCATTCTCCTTGTTCTGAACATCTTTGCCAGACAACAAAATTTTAGATTTGTCCAAACTTGAAGCATCTGCAGAAGACAGATATGGTTCAGACAAAAGTATTTGCCTTTGATCTGGTAGAAAGCATAATGGGAAAAGGAGAGGTAAGCCATGTGTCTCCTTGCTTCTTTAACTCTTTGTAAGACAACAACTTTTCAAGTCCATCCAAATTTTAAGCATTTGCAGATGACAGTTGTGGTTCAGACAAAAGCAATTACCTTTGAGAGGGTGGATTGAAATATATCTCTCTAATGATATCGAAAGCAATGTGGGAAAAGGAGACACTATTGCTTGTTAAATGCAATTGCTCCTTTTCTCATAATGATCGAAGCACCACACCCCATTTGATGGTCAATATGAAAAAGGGTAAGCCAATAAATTTTTTAATAATAGTTTTAAACAAGATATGAGATTATTATTTATTTTGGTACACTTGTAAAACAACAAAAATTTTAGAGTTGCCTAAATTCAAGGCATGTGCAGATGGCAAATACGGCTCAAGTGATGATTTTTTGCTTTAAAGGAGTAGAAAACATGGTGGGAAAAGGAGAAAATGCTGGTTATCACCATTTTATCCTTTCCAACAATGTTTTCGATAGCTGTCTTTTCCCGGGTTATTTACACTTAGGATTGAGTGGTAATGGGTTAAACATTAACTTACACTATCAATACCCCCCAAGGGTCGACTTGTCACTCAATTAACCCTTTACCAAACAATCCCTGGTTTTTTACGACCCAGACACAGAAGCCTTCTGAAAACATTGTGGGAAAAGGAGAAAATGCTGGTAACCAGCATTTTCTCCTTTTTCCACAATGTTTTCTACTCTTCTAAAGTCGTTTCAATTTTTGAGTCACGTTTATTTTGTCGTCTGCAAATGCTTTCAATTTGGACAAGTCTAAAATTTTGTCATTTGGTAAAAAGTTAACGAAGAAATTAAAGAAACCATAACTCCTGTAATAGTTGATCATCGCAATGAAATTTGCAAAGCACAATTTCTCATAGCAGAAAGGCTTTTACTAAAAGCTCAGCCAAATTGGTTTTAAACTGTAGGAGGACATGAGGAAACAAAACTGTATTGAGAAACAGACAGAAAGACCAACAACCCACAAGCTTCCAGAACACCCTCCCCATAACTTTGCTGAAGAGGACAGAAAGTATAACAAGTTCTTACTTGAGTAGTGGTCTCCTTTCAATTCTTTGAGAAAATGCCCTGTCTTGATCATCATCCATCAGGTCAATCAGTTGTGAAAGGTCACTGGAGTCAATCGGAGCAATGGATATATCACGAACAGCACGGAACTGCCCACAATTGTTCAAATGTTCATTTTCAAGGCGGAAAAAGTTCCATACAAACCTCCTGAAATGAATCTTTATGATATTCAAGAATGTCTTATTCTGTCTTAATATATTCTCTGTAATTCACACATTATTTCCAAATCAATTTTTTTGTACTTGCAGAGTAAATAGATTTGCACATGTACAAAAACTAGAAAGTCACCTTAAGGAGGTAATGAGATCCAAAACAAGAGCTCCGCAAAGCAGTGCATGTACGCCCAAAGGGGCTTGTCAGTGAAATGGGTGAAAGTCTAAAACACCTGCAGATATCCAAATTGTAAAAGTTACATGCACAACTACACATCGTAGAGATTCATTGTGGTAAGTTTGAACTTATTCCAATGCAAACTGTAGGAGGAGTTGCGCGCACAAGAAATTGCTAACGGAAAGACAGACAGACTGACGGACGGACGACCGGGGCCGTAACATAATACGACCCTTCAGGCGTATGAAAATTAAAAATTGTTGAATATTTTAGTGGTCGACAGATAAAGCTATTGTATCACATTAACACTTTTTTAAAAACGAATAATATAAACCTGAACCTATGATGTCTTCATTGATTTAACCCTTAACACACAATCCTAAGTTTTTATCACCCTGTAGAATAAGGCTTCTGTAAATGTTGGTGACCAGTTTCTTTTAAAACTGAAAGGGTTTGCAGGTGGCAAACTGAATTGGGCCAAAATGACAGAATTTGTACTTGACTGAGGGAAAAACATGGCTGGAAATGAAGAAAATGCAGATTGCAGCATTTTCTCTTTTTCCCACAATGTTTTAAAAAGCCTTTGACTCAGAGTCATTTAACACCAGACTGATAAAGGTTTAGACAAGGTTACCTGAATATTTCCAGTGATGTAAGCAAGGTCTTCAATATTTCGTTGTGAATCAATAATCCTTCTCCAATAGACACTGTCAGAGACCATATAAACCTCAAGATAAAGTCCTCCACAATCGCAAAATAGTAGTAAAACTGAAACACAATGAAGACATATGGACCAACTTCACTAAATGAACATGTTAACTCTTAAAGCCCCTTTCACAACTACAGTTGGCTTTACAGCCAATGTAGATCAAGATCAGACTGCACAAAATCATTGATCTTTACTGTCCACTTTGGTGTGTATTCTTGGTGTGTATTCTTGGCAAAAGCAACCCTGAAATTGCTATTATTTTGGGTTTTATTTTTTTCAAGGAAAATGACTGTTGGGTTTATTTGGTGTTCTATGGGTTAACTTGTATTTGACTCATATTAACCCATTACCACACAACCCCTACTTTTGACGCCCCTGAGAAAGAAGCCTTTGGAAAACATTGTGGGAAAAGGAGAAAATGCTGGTAACCAGCATTTTCTCCTTTTCCCACAGTGTTTTCTACTCTTCCCAAACCAAATTTTAATTTTTCAGTCACCTTTATTTTGTCGTCTGCAAATGCTTTCAATTTGGACCAGTCTAAAATTTCCTCGTGTGGTAAAGAGTTAATCCTTTACCAAACCAGCATTTTCTCCTTTTCCCACAATGTTTTCCACTCTTCTAAGGTCAATTCTCAATTTTAGAGTCACGTTTATTTTGTTGTCTGCAAATGCTTTCAATTTGAAAAGCCTAAAATGTTGTCATTTGGTAAAGAGTTAAGCTAGAATACAAGCTGGCTTTGAACCTACTAAGTGTATCAAAACTGAGTGAAAAGACGGTACCACTTTTAAAATAGTATGGGAAATATTGTGGGAAAAGATGCTTGTAAAAAACAATATCTCCTTTTTTCATAATGATTTAAAAAGATTTCAACTGCAGGAATAAAAAGTCATAAGCTGTGAAAGGTAATCCCTTTAGCAGATCACCTTTTTTTAGACCCTGATTAAGACCACCTTTAAAAACATTGTGAGAAAACAAGAAAATGTTTGTAACCATCATCTGAACCACAGTTAATGTGCCATCTGTCTACACTTTCAATATGGACTAGTCCAAACTTTTATAGTTCAACTTAAATAACAAGTTTGATACTTTACCAAACAATCTGAGTTTTAATGCTCTTTAGGAAAAATACATTTGAAAACAATGTGGTAAAAGGAGAAAATGCAGGTAACCACCATTTTCTATTTACTTTATCATGTTTTCAACACTACCAAAAGCAAATTTCTATATTTGAGTCACATTTTATTTTGTCGTCTGCAATTGCTTTCAATCTAGACAAGACAATAATTTTGTCTTTTGGTTAAGTGTTAAGTCATAAGCTGTGATAAGTTGACCTTTATCAAATAACCTGTGATCTTCAGACCTTGAAGAAGAAGGGTGACCATCAGTCAAGCCACATTTATTTTGCCATCTGCAAACACTTTTAACCATTTTACCATATGAAAAAATTTCTGACTGGTCATAATTGAAAGCACTTGAGGAAGACAATTTAAATGTAGCTCAAATGATGATTTCTGTCCTTGATAGGGTAGAAAACATTGTGGGAAAAGGAGAAAATGCTGGTTAGAAAACATTGTGGGAAAAGGAGAAAATGCTGTAACCAGCATTTTCTCCTTTTCCCACAATGTTTTCTAACCAGCATTTTCTCCTTTTCCCACAATGTTTTCTAAAGGCTTCTTCCCACAGGTCGTCAAAACACGGGATTGTGTGGTAAAGGGTTAATATGGAAAAATCCAATATGTTATGGTTTGGTTAAGAGTTCAGTAACATACACGTACCTTGTATGCATAGACAATTTCCTCTCTCAAAAACCTGTTCTCCCCGGCATTAGAATCAAACAGGCCCCAGTCCATTCTCAAGTCCCAGAAGAGTGTATAACAGGAACTTATCATGGCTGATACAATCCACAGGTAGAAAAACACATTATTCTGTCTATTCTCATCTCCATAGAGTTCTAAAATGATAAATAAAATGAAAATGTTAGGGCCAGTCATTCAAAGTACTTTATGTTACTTCCTTAATGTATAAATAGTGTAAACAGGGGCTTTCATGTTTATTGAGACTGAAAGATCCTGAATGGGGTTTTATGTCACTTTCAACAATACTTAACCCTTGACCAAACAGTGTTTTAACAACCATGAGCAAGTAGGAAAAGGAGAAAATGCTGGTGACCAGCATTTTCTCCATTTTCCACAATGTCATATTCATTTGAGTCACATTTGATAATTATGTCATCTGCAAATGCTCTCAATTAGGACCAGTCTAGAATTTAATTGTTTTCAAACGAATTAAATCATATAACATCAACAGCTCCTAATATTTATATCATTCCAAAATTTCACTTGTGACACTGTACTAGACTGGGGTTCTTGCCCATAAATACCCCCGTATGCCTAGTGGCACAAGCAGAGATTGAACCAGCATTTTCTGATTACAAAACCAACAATTTAGCCATTGACCTACAGAAGACCAAAGGTCTTGAATCTTCACACTGCTGTTCAAAAGATATTCTGAATAAAAAAAAAAGCCTTAAGTACAGTAAAAACATCTGGGTCTTTACCAGATAACAAAAGTTTAGACCAGTCCAAATTCAGAGTATTTGCTGACGATAAACAACTCGTGGCCAAAATAATAAGCATTGTCTTTCAAGGGGTAGACAATATTGTGAGAAAAGGGTTTTCTTACCATCATTTTCTCCTTTTCCTACAGTGTGTACAAAAGCCTTATTCTTCAAGATCGTAAACACAGGATTGTTTGCCGTATCATTATCTAGCTGTCTCTCTGTCAACTACATGTTTTTTTAGAACAGTATTTTTTAACACAAAAGAAACTTCTTTGAGAAAATTATCACTTGCTCCTTACAAGCATATACCCTTTTTTCACCAAAGCAGTAATTGTCCTGTATAAAGTAAAAAATAGTCTACCAACCTTTCTGCACATGGTACATTGTGGAAAAGAACGCAGTGAAAAATGACGTAGAATATTTTCCTGCATTAGCTATATGTGGAAAGACTAGTTTGGTATCTCTGTAACGTCTCAGACACTGTGCGAATCTCCACCATGCTGGTAAAATTCCAATAATTGTTCGTATTCCATAAATATGTTTTGTGCAAACACCAGGACCTGGAATAAATGGTATTAAATAGCCTTGATTTTGGATCAATATTTACCTTGTTTACTGTGGCTGACAAATCAATTTTGTTAACAGAGATTAAACTTCGTTTTTGGTACTGGTAACACTGTTGAATTGGGAAATGCCTTGATTCTTTGCTACTGAAACTGACAATGTCTAAAATTTTTTGGTTCTGAAATGGAACATTTTTGCTTAAGTTTGCATGCTTTAAATTAGATATGTTGCAGATCAGAGAATATCCTTCCCTTCGATATGCAGTCAATTCGTACCAGAACCATTTCGTACCTTTCCGTTTATGACCATTTTGTACCATACATTTACCACTTTGTACCATAAATTTACCATTTAGTAACATAGCGTTACCACTGCGTATCATGATAATACCATATTGTACTATGACTAAACCTATCAATGAATATGACGAAAAGTGTTGTTTTTTTTAATTACATTTACTTCATATAAACCAATGCTTTGGTAACCTTATGTACGGGATATGCTCATAATCTATTACAGGAATCAGTTAGTATGCAACTGAGAAGACCAATGAATCTAATTGGTCTGTTTGTCTGTTATGTTTGTTGCAGGTCGAGTATATCTACATGTAACAAGATGTCTGTTTGTAAAACAGTCATGCCCCCCTACTGCCACATTGATACAGGAAGTGGCACAGTTCATAAACTGATATCAAAAGAATTTATTGGGAAATATCGATGTCATCTTTTTGATTTATAGCCCACATCAATTGTTAAATGTGATAATCTGTCAACAGTTTGCATAATTATACACACCGCCACGTGTATACATACAAGATTGTAAACAGTCGCCGATACACAGACTGGGTTATGGATTTTCTTCTCGGCACGCGCGTTCGACTTCCGCTTTTTCCTAGTCAACTTTGATGCTTACTACGTCCCCGATAATACGTGAATAAAATGTTGGAGCCACAAGTTGAGCCAGATATGATAATTTTTGAGACACTTTAATTTTTTTTTAGCAAAGGGCTCAAGTGGTGAACGGCAGTGCGGGCCCTGAATCATCTGATGGTCACTGTGACCTTGACCTTAACCTTAAAATCAATAGGGATCATTTACACTCCAAGATGAATATCTGTACAGAATTTGAAGGACCTAGGTCAATTCTGTGTCTAGTTATCATCTGGACAAGGTTTGGTCTATATATCATTAAGTTGAAGGCCACTGTGACCTTGACCTTTAATGGATTAATCTCAAAATCAATAGGGATCATTTACACTCCGAGATGAATATCTGTACAGAATTTGAAGAACCTATGTCAATTCTGTGTCCAGTTATCATCTGGACAAGGTTTGGTCTATATATCATTAAGTTGAAGGCCACTGTGACCTTGACCTTTGATGGATTAATCTCAAAATCGATAGGGATCATCTACACTCCGAGACAAATGTCTGTACCAAATTTGACGAATCTAGGTCAATTCTGTGTCCAATTATCATCCGGGCAAGGTTTGGTCTATATATCAACATGTTGACGGTCACTGTGACCTTGACATTTGACTGATTGACCTCAAAATCAATAGGGATCACCTACACTCCAAAACGCATGTCTGTGCCAAATTTGATGAACCTAGGTCAATTCTGTGTCTAGTTATCATCCAGACAAGGTTTGGTCTATATATCAACATGTTGACGGTCACTGTGACCTTGACATTTGATCGATTGACCTCAAAATCAATAGGGATCACCTACACTCCAAAACGCATGTCTGTGCCAAATTTGACGAACCTAGGTCAATTCTGTGTCTAGTTATCATCCGGACAAGGTTTGGTCTACCGACCGACCAACGGACCAAAGGACCGACCGACATGTGCAAAGCAATATACCCCCACTTCGTTGAAGGGGGGCAAAATTAGAGATGGGTCAAAGTACCGACATGCGTCGGCAGTAATCGCTAATCAAGTAATTTACATCCTTTAATTGTCTGATTTATAGCCCACTTCAATTGTTAAACGTGATAATCTGTCAACAGTTTGCATAATTATACACACCGCCACGTGTATACATACAAGATTGTAAACAGTCGCCGATACACAGACTGGGTTATCGATTTTCTTCTCGGCACGCGCGTTCGACTTCCGCTTTTTCCTAGTCAACTTTGATGCTTACTACGTCCCCGATAATACGTGAATAAAATGTTGGAGCCAAAAGTTGAGCCAGATATGATAATTTTTGAGACACTTTAATTTTTTTTTAGCAAAGGGCTCAAGTGGTGAACGGCAGTGCGGGCCCTGAATCATCTGATGGTCACTGTGACCTTGACCTTAACCTTAAAATCAATAGGGATCATTTACACTCCAAGATGAATATCTGTACAGAATTTGAAGGACCTAGGTCAATTCTGTGTCTAGTTATCATCTGGACAAGGTTTGGTCTATATATCATTAAGTTGAAGGCCACTGTGACCTTGACCTTTGATGGATTAATCTCAAAATCAATAGGGATCATTTACACTCCGAGATGAATATCTGTACAGAATTTGAAGAACCTATGTCAATTCTGTGTCCAGTTATCATCTGGACAAGGTTCGGTCTATATATCATTAAGTTGAAGGCCACTGTGACCTTGACCTTTAATGGATTAATCTCAAAATCGATAGGGATCATCTACACTCCGAGACAAATGTCTGTACCAAATTTGACGAATCTAGGTCAATTCTGTGTCCAATTATCATCCAGACAAGGTTTGGTCTATATATCAACATGTTGACGGTAACTGTGACCTTGACATTTGACTGATTGACATCAAAATCAATAGGGATCACCTACACTCCAAAACGCATGTCTGTGCCAAATTTCTGTGTCTAGTTATCATCCAGACAAGGTTTGGTCTATATATCAACATGTTGACGGTCACTGTGACCTTGACATTTGACCGATTGACCTCAAAATCAATAGGGATCACCTACACTCCAAAACGCATGTCTGTGCCAAATTTGACGAACCTAGGTCAATTCTGTGTCTAGTTATCATCCGGACAAGGTTTGGTCTACCGACCGACCAACGGACCGAAGGACCGACCGACATGTGCAAAGCAATATACCCCCACTTCGTTGAAGGGGGGCAAAATTAGAGATGGGTCAAAGTACCGACATGCGTCGGCAGTAATCGCTAATCAAGTAATTTACATCCTTTAATTGTCTGATTTATAGCCCACTTCAATTGTTAAACGTGATAATCTGTCAACAGTTTGCATAATTATACACACCGCCACGTGTATACATACAAGATTGTAAACAGTCGCCGATACACAGACTGGGTTATCGATTTTCTTCTCGGCACGCGCGTTCGACTTCCGCTTTTTCCTAGTCAACTTTGATGCTTACTACGTCCCCGATAATACGTGAATAAAATGTTGGAGCCACAAGTTGAGCCAGATATGATAATTTTTGAGACACTTTAATTTTTTTTGAGCAAAGGGCTCAAGTGGTGAACGGCAGTGCGGGCCCTGAATCATCTGATGGTCACTGTGACCTTGACCTTAACCTTAAAATCAATAGGGATCATTTACACTCCAAGATGAATATCTGTACAGAATTTGAAGGACCTAGGTCAATTCTGTGTCTAGTTATCATCTGGACAAGGTTTGGTCTATATATCATTAAGTTGAAGGCCACTGTGACCTTGACCTTTGATGGATTAATCTCAAAATCAATAGGGATCATTTACACTCCGAGATGAATATCTGTACAGAATTTGAAGAACCTATGTCAATTCTGTGTCTAGTTATCATCTGGACAAGGTTTGGTCTATATATCATTAAGTTGAAGGCCACTGTGACCTTGACCTTTGATGGATTAATCTCAAAATCGATAGGGATCATCTACACTCCGAGACAAATGTCTGTACCAAATTTGACGAATCTAGGTCAATTCTGTGTCTAGTTATCATCCAGACAAGGTTTGGTCTATATATCAACATGTTGACGGTCACTGTGACCTTGACATTTGACCGATTGACCTCAAAATCAATAGGGAATACCTACACTCCAAAATGCATGTCTGTGCCAAATTTGACGAACCTAGGTCAATTCTGTGTCTAGTTATCATCCGGACAAGGTTTGGTCTACCGACTGACCAACGGACCGAAGGACCGACCGACATGTGCAAAGCAATATACCCCCACTTCGTTGAAGGGGGGCATAATTAGAGATGGGTCAAAGTACCGACATGCGTCGGCAGTAATTGCTAATCAAGTAATTTACATCCTTTAATTGTCTGATTTATAGCCCACTTCAATTGTTAAACGTGATAATCTGTCAACAGTTTGCATAATTATACACACCCGCCACATGTATACATACAAGATTGTAAACAGTCGCCGATACACAGACTGGGTTATCGATTTTCTTCTCGGCACGCGTGTTCAACTTCCGCTTTTTCCCAGTCGACTACGATGCTTATTACGTCCCCGATAATACGCGAATAAAATGTTGGAGCCACAAGTTGAGCCACATGTGATGATTTTTGAGACACTTTAATTTTTTTTTTAGCAAATAGCTGAAGTGGCAAACGGCAGAGCAGGCCCTGAATCATCTGGTGGTCATTGTGACCTTGACCTTTCACAGATTAACCTTAAAATTCATCCGGATCATTTACACTCCAAGATGAACATCTGTACAGAATGTGAAGGACCTAGGTCAATTCTGTGTCTAGTTATCATCTGGACAAGTTTTGGTCTATATATCATTAAGTTGAAGGCCACTGTGACCTTGACCTTTGATGGATTAATCTCAAAATCGATAGGGATCATTTATACTCCGAGTTAAATATCTGTACAGAATTTGACGAACCTATGTCAATTCTGTGTCTAGTTATCATCTGGACAAGGTTTGGTCTATATATCAGTAAGTTGAAGGCCACTGTGACCTTGACATTTGATGGATTAATCTCAAAATCAGTAGGGATCATCTACACTCTGAGACAAATATCTGTGCCAAATTTGACGAATCTAGGTCAATTCTGTGTCCAATTATCATCCGGACAAGGTTTGGTCTATATATCAACATGTTGACGGTCACTGTGACCTTGACATTTGACCGTTTGACCTCAAAATCTATAGGGATCATCTGCACTCCAAGACAAATGTCTGTGCCAAATTTGACGAACCTAGGTCAATTCTGTGTCTAGTTATCATCCGGACAAGGTTTGGTCTATATATCAACATGTTGACGGTCACTGTGACCTTGACATTTGACCGATTGACCTCAAAATCTATAGGGATCATCTACACTCCGAGACGCATGTCTGTGCCAAATTTGACGAACCTAGGTCAATTCTGTGTCTAGTTATCATCAGGACAAGGTTTGGTCTATATATCAACATGTTGACGGTCACTGTGACCTTGACATTAGACCAATTGACCTCAAAATCAAAAGGGATCATCTACACTCCGAGACGCATGTCTGTGCCAAATTTGACGAACCTAGGTCATTTCTGTGTCTAGTTATTATCTGGACAAGGTAAGGTCTACTGACCGACGGACCGACAGACGGACCGACCAACCGACCTACTGACATGTGCAAAGCAATATACTCCCACTTCGTTGAAGGGGGGCATAATTAGAGATGGGAACAAATTGATTAAATCCACATCAAACTGAACATTTAATCAAAGAATCATAATTGTTTTGGTACGTTTTGAAAGTAAATGGTCCTTGTATGATGCCAAGACAAGTACAAGGTCAAACGTCAATGTCAATGTTGATTTCATCTCTAGTCAAAACATCACATTTTCCACAATATTCATTTGCTTAAACTGCACACCTTACGAAAGCAATTCGTTTTTATCAACCCTCGGAGAAACTGCTGTGAAAACAAAATGGGTAAAGGAGATTAATTAGAAAAAGCTGTTGTGCATAATTTCCTTTGTCAATCTTTAATTTGAATAAATAGCGAATTTGTTTTCTTAACTCTTTATCAAACAACAAATTTTTGGACTGGACCAAATTCAAAGCATCTGCAGACAACAAATTAAATCTTGGTAATATGTTGATTTCTGACTTTGATGGGGTAGAAAATATTGTGGGAAAAGAAGAAAATGCTGTTTACCAGCATTTTCTCCTTTTCCCACAGTGTTTTCTATAGGCTTTGTTTCTCCGGGTCATTAAAAGTCGGGACTGAGTTAATTAACTTCATGACTAAAGTTTTTCTAAGTCAAAACTTGGTCATAGATCCGAAAAAACTTGGTACGAAATGGTATGACTATAGTACAAAGTGGTGAAATAATGGTACGAAATGGTATGAATTTTTGGTACAAAATGGTAAAGTTATGGTACGAAGTGACTGGTACAAAATTGTTATGGTACGAAACATCCGTAATTCTTTCCTTTAACTGCAACTGCTCTAATTTATTGAAGTTGATTCAGTAATGTTTTATGCCACTAACAGCATTTTTTCAATCAAATCATGGCAACAGCTCATATAAAATTATTATTCATGTATGTCCTGGGTTTCACCAGGACAAGGCTGGAATTCTGAAGTGTTTTGCCCAAGGACACTCCCACACAAAAAACAGTTCTTCCAGTAAGGTTTGCAACAGGGGTTCAAGGTTATAAGTCCTGCATTCTACCATTGAGCCATGCAGGACCCCAAGACTAAGAAGAATCTACAATTATCATTTGCTCTTTTCCAGACAACAAAATTTTAGACTTGTCAAAAATTAAAGCATTTGCATATGACACAGTAAATGTGACTTAGATGATGACATCTGTTTTCAAAAGGAGAGAACATTGTAGGAAAAAGAGAAAATTCTGGTTACCTGCATATTCTCCTTTTCCCATAATACTTTCAGAAGCCTTCTCCAACAGGATTATTCAAACTTGAGATTGTGTAGTACATGGATAACAAGAGCCATGCATGTGGGTGCCAACACTCTGCTGCAGTTGCTTTTTCTAAAAATTCTAAGCCAAAAAAGGTGCATAATTGTGTAAAAAATATTGAAGGTTACCTGCCCCTACTGTATGATTTCCCCTTTTAATAGTTAACAACTATTCCATGTTTGAAGTGAATATCTTCAGCAATGACAGAAGTCTTTGCTTGACAAGGCAGACGAAGCCAACAGGGCTGCGACAATACTTCTAAATTCTTTGAACACAGCCCAGCTACAAATTACGCAAAATATTGTATGAGACGAGCATTTGGAGGCATACACAAGAGAAGAACTTACTATTTGAAGGTAACCAGTCCACTTCAAAAGCATAGAAGCATGCCATATACTCAAAGTCTAATAGCACAGTAACAAGACTGTTCAGTTGATCTGCAAGCCAAAAGTCAGCAAATCCAACATGGTGGAAAGGTGCAGTGAAAATCCTGAACTGTTGCGCAAAAAGATAAGAGAGTCAAGTATATGTCAATTTTCAATTTACAGCAAAAGTTATTCATCTTTAAGAAATCTACAATGCAGCATAAAATTTTGCAAGCAATCATCCATCCTTTAATTCCATTTAACTCCTTACCAAACGAAAAAATTTTACAGTGGTCCAATTTGAAATCATTTGCAGACAATTAATCAAATGTGAATCAAAAATTGAAGTTCGTTTAGGAAAAGGCAGAAAACATTATGGGAAAAGAAGAAAATGCTGGTTACCAGCATTTTCTTCTTTTCCCATAATGTTTCCAAAAGCTTTCTCTCTCAGGGTCGTTAGAAGTCAGGATTGTATGGTAAAGGTTTAATTGAGAGCAGTCTGATTTTGATCTATGCCATCCATTTCTTGGAATCATATATTCTGGCCAAAAACAACCTTGAAATAACAATAATATGGCTGTGTTTCCAAACTGAAAAGATCTATTATTCAGCCCTCTCTGGATTAATCCTTAACCTGCTAAATAAGTGAAATGAAACTTTTAAGCTGATTGTAAAAACCCAAATTTTGCAATTACAAAGGTAATTTTTAGGAAAAAAATATGTACTTATCGGACAGTGTAGATCAAAGATCAGACTGCACGTTCTGTGAAGTCTGATCTTGATCTACACTGTCCACAAAAGGTCAGTGAGTCGTGCTTAGCAGCCTAAGGGTTAAAAAGTACTGAACCATACTCTGGCAAGAGGAGGCTTAACTCTTTACCAAACGACAAAATTTTCGACTAGTCCAAATTGAAAGCATTTGCAGATGTCAAAATAAATGTGACTCAAAAATTGAAACTTGACTTTAGAAGAGTAGAAAACATTGTGGGCAAAAGGAGAAAATGCTGGTTACCAGCATTTTCTCCTTTTCCCACAATGTTTTCAGAAGGCTTCTTCCTCTGGGTTGTAAAAACCAGGGATTGTTTGGTAAAGGGTTAATACATCTGTAATGCATTGTACCAAGCAAAACACCACATAATTATGGATCCATAAAATCCATTTTGTCTAACAAACCACTGAATCATGTGGTAGACTGGTCCTTTGACATGCAGATAATTAACCAATAGCAAAAAAATTTGACCCATGCCAGCCTGTGCAGACTGCTCAGGCTTATACAAGTGGATACTTTCTGCAGATGCACTAAACCCCTTTTCTCAGAGCATGGCTTGAATAGATATCATACAATGACAAAAACGACAGTTCAAAGCTTAACTCTTTACCAAACGACAAAATTTTAGACTTGTACAAATTGAAAGTATTTGCAGACGACAAAATAAATGTGACTCAAAAATTGAAATTTGTTCTGGGAAGGTTTGAAAACATTGTGGAAAAAAGGAGAAAATGCTGGTTACCAGCATTTTCTCCTTTTCCCACAATGTTTTCAAGAGCTTTCTTTTTCAGGGTCATTAAAAGTCGGGATTGTGTGGAAAAGGGTTAAACATGAAAAACAGAGAGATTCATAACAATCAGCAGCTACAAACATATGAAATACAAGACATTGTACAAAATTCAAGACTTACCAATATTTTCAAAAGCCACATTCGTGAACTATGGTGACATATCCGTATAGGGTTTATCAGAAAAAGCAGCATAAACCCAGCCAATGATAATGGAAATATATATCCAGAAATGTTAAAATATCCGCTAAACAGGTACAGTAACACACTGGAACACCAGACTACAGCCAAAGCAGCAGACAGCTGAAAATATAAAATAGCTATATCTACAAGTGAGCCAGTCTCTGGAAAAAGGGGGCTTAATGAATCTTCCCGATGCATATACAAAGCAAGACGTAACATTATTATTGATCCACAAAAATTAATTTTGTCCAACAACCAACTGAATCATGAGGTAGACTTGTCCTTTGAGATATAGAAAACTGATCAATAGCGAAAAGTTTCAGCCCAGGTCAGCCTGCACGGACTGAGCAGGCTGACCTGGGTTGATACTTTTTGCAGATGTATTAAGCTCCTTTTCACAGAGTATGGTTCAAATGTATAAAACCCAAGCTATTTTCTACCACATTGCAGATTTAGTACATAAACCATTTATTTCAACCATATATTTGAGCAATACTCTAGCAAAAGGAGATTAAATGCATCTCTGTCATGCTTTTTACCAAGCAAGTCATTACATAACTATGGATCCACAAAATTCATTTTGTCTAACAACTGACTGAATCCTAAGGTAGAATGGTCCTTGGACATGCAGAATATCTACCAAAAGCAAAAAGTTTGAACACAGGTTGGCCTGTGCAGACTGTGCAGTATAATCTTGTTCCAAACTTTTTGCAGATACACTAAACCCCCTTTTCATAAAGCATGGCCCATTTTTAACCCTTATCCTGCTAAATAAATGAAATGAGAATGTTAAGCCGATATTAAAAACCCAAATTTTGCTATTTCAAAGATATTCTTTTGGGGGGGAAGATGTCCTGGTCAGACAGTGTAGATCAAAGATCAGACTGCACGTTCTGTGCAGTCTGATCTTGATCTACACTGTCCGCAAAAGGTCAGTGAGTCACGCTTAGCAGCCTAAGGGTTAAGTTTAATCAGACAACAAAATTTGTAGACTTATCAACATGAAGCATTCATAGATGTGACAAAGGAAATGGACATAAATGAAGGAGTCCATCGGTTCTTGTTCTTGAAATTATAGAAAACTTCAGGAGGAGCAAATGTTTGTGACTAGTAATTTCTCCTCTTACTAAGATTTTGCAAATTCAAAACAGTGTTGACCTGAATATTTTACTAAATTTCAGTTGGGTCAGGTAGACTTTGTTGTATCATTTGTCTTTTAGTTTAAGTAAGTAGTAAAAGTATTGCTAAATTTTATATGTCTTTTAGTTTAAATTAATAGCAAAAGTACTGTTATCAATTAAGCATGTAGTAGTAGAGCTATAGCTACTGTGTACCAGTCTCAAAATCCCTCTGTCTGGAAAAATCTAAATCTGCCCTTCGATAGTCACCATTACCCAACAAACCTTGCATGTTCTTATTAAGTCATGTTTTTACTTGCATCTATTTCAAAGATAAGTTCAGGGTTCTTTTTGTTTTACTTTTACAGAGCCAATGTCCCCTTCGGTAGCTTTTGCAGACAGCATAGATTAAGATTAGACTGCACAAAACATGCAGTCTGATCTTGGATCTACACCATCAACCACCTTATACCAATCTTTGACAAAAGTCAGCTTCAAATGCAAAGAAAATATAATCCATTTAGTTGGCAGGGAAAGAGTTAACTCTTTTCTTACTGAAGATGACACCAGAAGCTTTTGTGAAAAGTGCAGATCAAGATCAGACTGCACAGAACATGCAGTCTGATCTCTGATCTATAATGTCCACTTCTTTATTTTAGAGGCCAAACTGTCTCTTCATCTTGCAGTGGAACCATATTTATAGCCAATAAAAAAGCGTCACCTATAAACTTGGTAGTGAAAGAGATGAAAGATTACAAGTCTGACCCTGGGAAGTTAACTAACACTTTACTAGACATACCTCCATAAGTTGTTGATGAGTCAGATGTCGTCTTGGATCTATCTCAAAGATAAGGACATGGTTCACACCTGATGACCTCCATCCATAAGTGTTGATGCCCAGCAGAAATATGTCCAGAACCACAATAAACATACCTCTATACATCCTAAGGGCTGGTTCCCAGGGGCCCTCTTGTGGGGAAAGAAAGGCTGACAAAACAAAGTATTCATCTCTTTATCAAACGATCCCCAGTTTTAAGATCCTGAAGATGAAGGCTTTTGAAAAATTGAGGGATGTGGAGAAAATGACGGTAATCAGCATTTTCTCCTATAACCAGCATTCTCTCCTTTTCTCACACTTTTTTCTAACTTTTCAAAGATAAATTCCACCATTTGAGCGACATTTGATTTGTCTTGCTTGTTTTGACAAGTGTAAAGCCTTGCTGTATGGTAAAGGGTTAATAATTATAGCCAATAATGTGGCTTCCATGTTAAGTGTTTACTACACAACCCCAAGTTTTAATAACCCTGAGGTAGAATGCCTTTTGAAAACATTGTGGGAAAAGGAGAAAATGCTGGTTACCAGCATTTTCTCCTTTTCCCACAATGTTTTCTACTCAATCAAAGACAAAATTCATCATCTGACTTACATTTAAAGTATTGTCTACAAATGCTTTGAATTTGGACTAGTCCGTTTTTAGCTTGAGTGGGAAAGAGTTAAGTGTTGTAACAGTACCTGCATTATTTGACCATGGCAGGTATACCCATCAAGGTATTCCTAGAGTTTCCTTTTACCAGAACTATGCACCATACCTTTTCCCAGCCACTGGCTACTTTCCCACAAAAATAAAGTGATGAAAATGTTCATTGATGAGAGAGGAATGACTATCCTCAGTCCCCCAAAAGAGTTTGGCCTTCTTAAGCTCACAACCCCTTGATTGCTTGCCCTATGCATAAGCAGACTGAAACATCCAGACATCAAACTGTTGAAAAGTATTTTAGATACATATAACTCTTTACAAGACGTCAAAGTTTTAGACTTGTTCAAAATGAAAGCATCTGCATACGCCAAAATAACTCCTTACCAAATGACAAAAACGACTGGTCCAAATTGAAAGCATTTGCAGACCACAAAATAAATGTGACTCAAAAATTGAAACTTTACTTTGGAAGAGTAGAAAACATTGTGGGAAAAGGAGAAAATGCTGGTTACCAGCATTTTCTCCTTTTCCCACAATGTTTTCAGAAGGCTTCTTCCTCTGTGTCGAAAAAACCAGGGATTGTTTGGTAAAGGGTTAAAGGTGGTTCAAAAAAGGAATCATTATCTTGATAGGATAGAAAGATTTTCACCTTTTCCCACAATGTTTTAAAAAGTCTTCTACCTCATGGACATAAAAACACGAACTGTTTGGTGAAGGTTAACTATGAAAACAGAATACCCTCACTATATCCCATACAGCATTTTTTTTAGACTAAACTTAAATTTTTAGCTATTATATAGATTTGCCACAGAGTTTCTTTTTCTTCTATGCTTTTTGGTAGTTTATAGAAATCCACTCGTGAAAATATAGCCCTTGCTTTTCACTCAATAAAAGAAATTTCGATCATACACCTAAAGAGACAATTATCCTCTATTTAAATTCTTTTGCATCTGTTACAAAAAAAGAGATTGGGGAAGTTATTGCAAGCACTTCTCTTACCTGTGACTACCACCACAATACTGAGAATACTTGCAACACCAGAAAAATAGCCCACTCTGAAACTGGTCATTGGACTTTCCTACAACATAAGAGGAACACATTAGTTTCATGTTATCTATGATCATTCAGTGTTCCATTTACATAAACAATCTTAATATTTTTTAAGTACATCTGATTTTGTGGACAGCTTAGTTCAATATCAGACTGTGGCGTGATCTTTATGTATGCCATCTGTAAAAGCTCCTGTTTTTGCCTATAGTGCTGTAAGGGTTTACTAGAGTTTTATACCACTATCACCAGGATTTAAGATAAACCTCTTCAACAGCAAGTTCTAGGCTGGGGCTACACAGTATCTTACCCAAAGATGCCTCAATGTGACCAGGGAAACATTATTTCAGTCATATCACAGAGGCCAGTACACCTATACATGTCCTTCTGGAGTTTCTTTTATCAAGTCTATGCCACTGGCTGCTTTCACTCTTAGACACTGTTTAGCATATGTTCAGAACAGAGAGAGAGAGAGAGAGAGAGAGATGTGCTTACCACATTTCATTTGCAGTCTGCAAATGCTCTCAACATTGACATGTCTAACCTTCTGTTGTCTGGTGAAAGGTAAATAGTTACCACAGAAGAGATACAACAGCATTACCTTATCTCCAAGTGGAGGCACTCTCAATCTTTTCATTGCTTTTTGTCTGTTTCCACCTTCCAGATTGGATGTTACACTTTGCTGAAAAAGAGGATAAAGATTCATTTCTGTATAGCTTTAGTTTGACACTAATGATTATGTGTTGTGCAAACGACAAAATTAATTAATTGATTAGATGGTTGGTCGGATTGTTGGTCAGTTGGTTGGTCAATTGGTTCAATGATCAAACAGTGTCTAACATTATTTGCAAAAAGCTTCTTCCTCAAAGTCTAAACTCAAAGACTATAATGGAAAGGGTAAAGTATTGTTTTATTCTCGGATAATGGAGTATTCTAAATTTACAAAACTGCTGTTTTATTATCCTCTTCCAGGATAATAATGATCTTCCTATCTACCAAATTTTCTTATTTTCTGTTCATTTCCTTTTTTGAGTATTGCCAAATCTATATACAACATTGAAAACTATATATGTGCCATGTCCTGACAAAAGGGGGCTTAATGCATCTCCGTGATCCATTATACCAAGCAAGTCATCACATAATCAGGGATCCATAGAATCCGCTAGTCTAATGAATGACTGAATTTGGAGGAAGAGTGATCCTTGGATACACAGAAAATTGACCAATAGCGAAAAAGTTTCGGGCCGGGTCAGCCTGCGCAGACTGTGGTGGCTGACCTGGGTCGATACTTTTTGCACATGCATTAAGCCCCTTTTTCACAAAGCATATAAACTTGTAATTGAAAACTGAAAATTATAAATAATGAATTGAATGTTGGGATCTGTGTTTGAAAGGCTAGAAAATTCATGTGGAAAAAGAAGAAAATGCTGGTAACCAGCATTTTCTACTTTCTCCACAATGTTTTAAAAAGCCTTCCTTTTTAGTTGTATTAACCCTTTGCCACACAATGCCAACTTTTAACGACACTGGGAAAGAAGTCCTTTAAAAACACTGAGGGAAAAGGAGAAAATGCTGTTAACCAGCTTTTTTTTCCTTTTCCCACAATGTTTTCTACTCTATCAAACATACTTATTTGATTAGAAAGTAACAGTATTTGGCTGAAGCATCCTCTTGCTGAACCAACCATATGTTTAGTCTTGGAATTAAGAAACAGAATTGAATAAGAACATTAGGTAAAAACAGACCCTGTTTACTTACCTCCACCTCTGAGATCAGATGGTCAACCTCTTTATTTGTGTAGAAAGCAGCTGTATCCACATGGGCCTGTCTCCATATCACCCCTCGAGTTGTCTGCATCAACTGTGGAGGTAAAGTAAAATATTTGCCATAGTGTCACCCCTTCTGAAAAGCAAATCAATATCCCACTTGTAAGACAACTTTGTCAAGCACAGTTGCTTCAGGAGTCCTAACCTTTTTTACCAAGGCAATAGCAGGTAGGCATATCTAACATTTATTTAATTGCAGTATAGCATGCATAACAAGAGGGCCATGATGGCCCTGTATCGCTCCACTGGCTATTAAGTAAAAACACTACAAGCCAAACATTACAATATTCAGCAAATTGATTTCAAACACGAGGACATGCAAACATTTTTCTATCTAATCCTACGAGAAAGTTGTGATCCATGGGCAAAGCCAATTTTGATCGCAAAGCTATAATTATTTGAATCCTGGTGGAGGTCCACAATATAAAGCTCCATACCAAATAATTCAGTTCTTGAATGTTATAAACAAGAAGATTTTCAAATTTTTCTCAATGAAAAGCCCTGTAAAACATGAAACCCATGAGACAGGGCTAAATCTAATAGCCTTAGTCTTTATAATGGTTAGTAACATGATGACTTAAGATAGTTTTCATTACAAAAGCCCATGTAAAACTGGTGACCTTGTGTTCTGTGGTGTGGGGACAAACTTGGGTCAAGGACTATAATTTGGGCCCTCCTTGTAGAGGCCCACTAGATAAAGCTACATGCAAAATTTGGTAGACCCCATGGCTATTATTTGAAGGAACTTGGTAGAGGCCCACTAGATACAGCTACATGCCAAATTTGGTAGCCCTAGGCCTTACAGTTTCAGAGAAGAAGATTTTTGAAAATTTTCTATATTTTTCAGTTTTGTTGCCATGGCAACCAGAGTTTTTGAAGGAATAAAATTCTGTCATGGGATTCTGAAGAAGACCATGGCAGGATCACTTCTTTGAAGTTTCATCAAAATTGGATAAGTAGTTTCAGAGATGTTTGAAATAAAAGTTAATGCACGCACGGACAGATGGACGGACAGACCTTCAGTGCCAGTAAAAAACAAGTATATACATCAATCTCAGTTTGAAATATATCTTTTTAACCTATTACCAGACAATCCCTACTTTTGATGACCCTGAGAAAGAAGGCTTTAGAAAAGCATTTTCTCCTTTTCTTACAATGTTTTCTACTGTTCACAAAACAAATTTCAAATTTTCAATCACTTTTATTTTGTCGTCTGCAAGTCCTTTCGATTTAGACAAGCCTAAAATATTATCGTTTGGTAATGAGTTACATGTGTGCTAACAATTGTCATAATAAATCACTAAGATTTTTTTTCAAACTTATTTTATTAACACTTTTTCTAAGCTAGTCATCATCAAACAGTAGACGTGGTGTATTAATATGAACACTTCATAGTTTGTAAACACAGTCAGATATGTGGAGGATAATTTTTTGTTTTGGTGTATGATTGAAAATTCTTTTATTGAGTTGAAACAAATGCTAAAAGCTCCCCTTGAGCACGTTGTGCTCAAATGAGCTAAAAAGTTAACATACGGATGGACGCACAACGGACAACGGGCCATAACATAAGCCTGCTGGCCTTCGGCCAGTGGAGCTAAAAAACTTGTCTAGCACCAATCATGTATCACTGCAGCTTGATAATCAAGGGAGGTAAATAGTAACGAACTTTATCTTTCATAAAAAGAGTTATTTCCCTTGATTAGTGTTTAAATTGAAGTGACAATATTTTGAAGTCCATGTTAAACTTGCGATCCCTGGAATGAAGGCAATTTTGACCCCAGACCTACAATATGAAACTAGAATGTGTGGTTATAAACAAAAATATTTTTTAATCTTGCCCAATAAAAAGTCATGTAAAACAAGTTTGCTGAATAAAAGGCCCTGTAAAATATGTGATCCATGACACAGGTTTATCAAGTTTTCACTATAAAAGCCAATGTAAAACTTGTGACCCCTGGTGTGAAGTCAAACTTGACCCCCAAAGTTAAAATTTGGGCCCTCTTGGTAGAGGCCCATTATATAAAGTTACATGCAAAATTTGGTAGCCCTAGGCCTAAATATGGCTATGTACAAGTAGATTATTAAAGTTTCCTTATATAAGACCATGTAGAACTTGTGACCCCCTGGGGTGGGGCTACATTTGACCCCCTGGGCTATAATTTGGGCACCCTTGATAGAGACCCCCTAGATAAGGCTAAATGCAAAATTTGATAGTCCTAGCCCTTATAGCTAGATGTGAAAGATTTTCCTATATAAGCCCGCCCATGTAAAACATGTTACCCCCCGGAGCGAAGTCAAATTTGACCCTCGGCTATAATTTGGACACCCTTGGTACAGGTCCACTAGATAAAGCTACATGCCAAATTTGGTCGCCCTAGGCCCCATGGCTAGGTCAAAGAAGAATTTTAAAGTTCTCCCTATATAAGCCCATGTAAAACTTGTTATATAAGCCCATGTAAAACTTGTTACCCCCGGGCAGGGCCTAATTTGACCCCAGGGCTATAATTTGAACAATCTTGGCAGAGGTCCACTAGATAAAGCTACATGCCAAATTTGGTAGCTCTAGGCCCTATGGCTAGGTAGAAGAGGAATTTTAAAGTTCTCCCTAAATAAGCCCATGTATAACTTGTAACCCCCGGGGCGGGGCCAATTTTCATCCCAGGGCTATAAATTGAAGAAATTTGGTAGAGGTCCACTAGATAAAGCTACATGCCAAATTTGGTAGCCCTTGGCCTTACGGTTTCAGACAAGAAGATTTTCAAAGATTTTCAAAATTTTTCAGTTTTGTTGCCATGGCAACCAGAGTTTTTGAAGGAATTAAATTCTTTCAAGAAATTCTGAAGAGGACCATGGCAGGATCATTTCTGTGAAGTTTCATCAAAATTGGATGGGTAGTTTCAGAGAAGAAGACGTTTTAAAAAAAAGTTAACGCACGGACGGACGGACGCACGCACGGACGGACGGATGCACGACGGACAACAGGCCATGACATAAGCCCGCTGGCCTTCGGCCAGTGGAGCTAAAAACTAAATTCTTTGTAGCTAGTTGCCCCAATCAGTCAGGAATGGAGATTTAGTGAGAATCATAAAATTTCTGTGACTGTTCCACTGTAAAACCTTGATAATATCAACTTATTACCCACTCCTTGTCTTTTAAATCAGTAACTCCTGAATTTAAAGTAGACATACTACTGGTGAAAAGTATGAGCAGTGAAATGAAATGCTGCTGCAGTTTTCTAGATATCTGTTTCATTCATATAATCCATTATCTTCTAAAACAACATTTCAGTAGACAACATACTGTGCATAATAAGAATAATAAACAAGAATTAAGGCTTAATACATGTACAAACAAGAAAACACTGTCACAACTAGAGGCGCTTGAGCGCCTGTATCGCTCCACAGGCCTGATATTTCTATAATGGCGAAAGGAAGTTTTTAACAATTATCATTCAATCCTGCATTTTAGCTCACTGAAGAAACAATTTGGTAGACAACCACCATAGGAACTTACCTGCAAAACAACAATGAAATCCAATGAATAGTTTTAGAGAAGAAATTTTTCAAAGATTTTACTTTATACCATAAAAGGAAAATGAGTCTCCCATAAAAGCCATGTTTTTTGACAGATCTTTTTTTTTTTAAGGAATTCTGTAAACCTGTATCTAAGGAACATTCCTGCAAAATAATAATGCTATCCAAATAGCGGTTTGGGAGGAGAAGATTTTTAAAGGTTTTTTACTTTGGTTGCCATGGCAACCAGAATTCTTCATGGAACACAATTATTTGAAGGAATTTGAAAGAGGACCACCAAAGGAACATTCCTGTGAAATTTGGTAAAAATCCAGTTAATAGTTTCTGAGGAGAAGTTTTTTAAAGAAAAAGTTTACGGACGCACGCACGGACGAACGAACAGACGGACGGATGGACGGACGCACGACGGACACAACGCCATGACAATAGCTCGCTGGCCTTCGGCCAGTGGAGCTAACAACAATGAAATCCAATGAATAGTTTTAGAGAAGAAATTTTTCAAAGATTTTACTTTATACCATAAAAGGAAAATGAGTCTCCCATAAAAGCCATGTTTTTTGACAGATCTTTTTTTTTTTAAGGAATTCTGTAAACCTGTATCTAAGGAACATTCCTGCAAAATAATAATGCTATCCAAATAGCGGTTTGGGAGGAGAAGATTTTTAAAGGTTTTTTACTTTGGTTGCCATGGCAACCAGAATTCTTAATGGAACACAATTATTTGAAGGAATTTGAAAGAGGACCACCAAAGGAACATTCCTGTGAAATTTGGTAAAAATCCAGTCAATAGTTTCTGAGGAGAAGTTTTTTAAAGAAAAAGTTTACGGACGCACGCACGAACGGACGGACGGACGGACGCACGGCGGACACAACGCCATGACAATAGCTCTCTGGCCTTCGGCCAGTGGAGCTAAAAAGGAGAAATTGCTTGCTAATATCTCTATTTGCTGTAATGGTTTTAAAAGTCATTTACTGAAAGAAGCAAAAAGCCAACTGTACAATTTGATGTGTTAATATAGCCATCTGAATCAATCTTCAGCTCGATTCTTGAGTACAAGACATTCAAAACAGAAACCTATATATACCTTATCATGCTTCTTTAAAATCTTTCGAAACCCTGTGAAATTTAGAGTCTGGTAATTCTGCAGTAAGATCAAACTCAGATAGAATTCACTGAAGGCCAGTTTCAGATCATGAAGTTTTCGCGTCCTATTTATCTCTCTGTTTTCCTTTTCTTTGAAAAACACGACACTAGATCTCCTTCGACGTAACTGCAGAGTAGATGGTTTCTGTTCATGCTCAGAATATGTCTGCATTTCTGCCTTTAAGCTGGCATACTTTCTGGTGGCTTCAGATATCTTCTCTGAAAGAAAATGGAAGAAAAGTAACCCTGTTTACTTCTGTATACTAACCCATAACAGTAAAAAAATATGACTTTTTGAGTCTTTGCAGTAGGTTTTCTGAATGATTAACTTTTTACCAAACAAAAAAGCTTCAGACCTGTCCAAAATTGAAAGCAAATGCAGAAGACATAATAAAGGTGACTCAAAAACTGAAATTTGTTTTGGGAAGAGTAGAAAACATTGTGAGAAAAGGAGAAAATGCTGGCTACCAGCATTTTTTCCTTTTCCCACTATGTTTTCAAAAAGCCTCTTTCTCAGGGTCGCTAAATTTCTGGATTGTGAAGGAGAGGGTTAAAGAAAATAACCGAATAACCGACTGCTTGTAACAATTATTTTCTCCATTTACCCCAATGATTTCCATATTATTAACTCTATCCAATGATCCAGTTTTAAAATAGTAAAACGAAAGCACTTGCAGATGACAAATCAAAATGCTTGTAACCAGAGTTTTCTCCATTTCCTACTATGTTTTCTATCCTTTCCAACAATCTGTGCCATGTTTAATATGTCCTTTGCAAATGCTTTGAGTATGAACAAGTTCACAATTTTGTTGTTTGTTAAAGGGTTAATTTATGTTCTGTAAGAATTCAAGTGGAACAAAAATATGAAGTTGGTGACTTCAAGCATCATCTTACCATAGAAGAAAGTGTTGATTTTAGCTAACTCTTTATCACAGAACTGGAAAAAAGTTTCATCAAATCTGGCAAAGTATCTCTGAATGACACTTTCATCTGTCACTGCAATGGAAAAATTATACCAATCACCAATTGATTCCACAGTCTTAAATTTTTATAACCCTATGGAAAAAGCTTTTCTAATAATTCCATCCTTTCAAAGACAAATTCCATCATTTTGGCCACATTTACCTCTACCTATGCTTTTGGCACAGGCAAGTGTCCAAAGAATCAAATTATCTGTTCGTATTTATAAGTAAGATATAGATGAGGATGAGTGAATTATCAGTCATGGTTGTCCAGTAGGACGAGTGGTAAATAGCAGGTAATAAACAATTAGGTTTTCAGATGAATACATAACTTTCAGCAAGAAAATGGCAGGATGAGTGCCTTTTCTAGAAATTTTTGGACCCTGTAAGTCTAAAATACAGTTGTAAAGCAAAGTATTAACTAATTACTGCACAAAAAACTAGAGGCGCTTGAGCGCCTGTATCGCTCCACAGGCCTGATATTTCTATAATGGCGAAAGGACGTTTTTAACAATTATCATTCAATCCTGCATTTTAGCTCACTGAAGAAACAATTTGGTAGACAACCACCATAGGAACTTACCTGCAAAACAACAATGAAATCCAATGAATAGTTTTAGAGAAGAAATTTTTCAAAGATTTTACTTTATACCATTCCTGCAAAATAATAATGCTATCCAAATAGCGGTTTGGGAGGAGAAGATTTTTAAAGGTTTTTTACTTTGGTTGCCATGGCAACCAGAATTCTTCATGGAACACAATTATTTAAAGGAATTTGAAAGAGGACCACCAAAGGAACATTCCTGTGAAATTTGGTAAAAATCCAGTCAATAGTTTCTGAGGAGAAGTTTTTTTAAGAAAAAGTTTATGGACGCACGCACGGATGAACGGACGAACAACGGACGGACAGACGGACGCACGACAGACACAACGCCATGACAATAGCTCGCTAGCTCACTGAAGAAACAATCTGGTAGACAACCACCATAGGAACTTACCTGCAAAACAACAATGAAATCCAATGAATAGTTTTAGAGAAGAAATTTTTCAAAGATTTTACTTTATACCATAAAAGGAAAATGAGTCTCCCATAAAAGCCATGTTTTTTGACAGATCTTTTTTTTTTTAAGGAATTCTGTAAACCTGTATCTAAGGAACATTCCTGCAAAATAATAATGCTATCCAAATAGCGGTTTGGGAGGAGAAGATTTTTAAAGGTTTTTTACTTTGGTTGCCATGGCAACCAGAATTCTTCATGGAACACAATTATTTGAAGGAATTTGAAAGAGGACCACCAAAGGAACATTCCTGTGAAATTTGGTAAAAATCCAGTCGATAGTTTCTGAGGAAAAGTTTTTTAAAGAAAAAGTTTACGGACGCACGGACGGACGGACGGACGGACGCACGACGGACACAACGCCATGACAATAGCTCTCTGGCCTTCGGCCAGTGGAGCTAAAAACTGCTCTAATTGACACTGAAGAATAAACATATAAGGGAAAGGAAACTCTCTGTTTTGTACCAGCAAAATATTGAGAGAAAAGGAATTTGGTGTATGTCTCTCCATTAAAGTTAAGCTATTATGTATGTGCTATAAGTTGAGTTCCTCATAAATGTCTGGCAGACAGGTACTGGTAGTACATAATTATGATAAAATATGACTTACTCTCGGATGATGGGGCCATTTCCTGGGCTTGGTACAACATGTCCTTCATGACCTGTAATAAAAATAAGCCGCACTCTGGGAAAAGGGGTTTAACCTTTTACCACATAATTCCTAGTATTAATGACCCTGAGACGGAGGCCTTTTGAAAACTTTGTGGGAAAACGTGAAAATGCTGGTAACCAGTATTTTCTCCTTTTCTCCGAAAGTTTTCTATACTATGATTACTATCTGATACATATGCCATCATTTGAGCCGTATTAATTTTTTTCTGCAAGTGCTTTCAAATTGGACCAGTCTAAAATTTTGTCATTTAAAAGAGTTAATGTGTCTTTAAAATGCATTCTATCAAGCAAGTTATTGCATGATATAAATCCATTTTGTCTAAAACCTGGTTCAATCATGAGGTAGAATGGTCCTTGGACATGCAGAGTATATACCAATAGCAAACATTTGGGCCCTGTTCCGCCTGTGCAGACTTCACAGACTGACATGGGTTGATATTTCTTGTAGATCCATGAAACCCCCCTTTTCAAAGAGCATGCCTCAAAATACAGAATTTTATTTCACGCTTTCCGGTAGGTTATCGAGAAATATTTCATGGTTACGACCAGAGAAAATACCAATTTTTATATTCTAACTCTTCAATTGAAGACGGAAACAGTTGTTCCCGCGCACTAGTTACCTAGGTAAAATGCGCGTGTCTCACAACCAGATGGAAATATGACGTAATTTAACTTACATTTCTCACGCTTGACATAATATTGTAATGCGTTGCTATGTGGAGGGGGTATGCCATGGGGAATAACCAAAAAAAAACTGTATTCAATTTTGATTAAGTTCCCCCCCAGAAAGGGTTAAAAGCATGAAATGAATAGAATATTTGGGGGTTTTTTTGGTGAAAGATCGAAATTTATTTCATCTCGTGAATATCATCAGTAATATTTTCACTTGTGGCTGTGTGTCACTACTTTGTCCCATTACTCTTACTACAAATCCTTCTTTGCACAGAAATTAAAAGTTGAAAAAGCAATTTTTTTCAAGTTCATGTGCATGTAACTTTGGACTGATCAATTCAAAAGAAACTCGCAACAACTCCAAAGATCAAATATTTGAGTAAACAATATCCTGATACGAGTATTGTAATAGAAAGTTACACGCTCATCGTAATGAAAAACTGGAGAAGCTTTTGTGGGTCACTTCAACTCTTTACCAAATGACAAAATTTTAAACTTGTCCAAACTGAAAGGATCTACAGATGACAAATCAAATGTGACCCGAAAGATAATTTCAATCTTTGAAATGGCAGAAAACATTGTGTGAAAAGGAGAAAATGCTGATTAAAACCCCAGATTGTTTGTGAATGAAGATCAGAGAGCACAGGATGTACAGGCTGATATTGCATCTACACATCTGCTATTCAATTTGACTAATGACCAAAAAGTCTTTCTCTTTTTTCAATGGAATCAAAGTTCAAGCCATTGATAAAATATGAACATTTATTGTGGAGGTAAGAGTTAAGAGTTGGTACTGTTCTTACTGATCCCTTATACACGCAGATCATACAGATTCCATGAAAAACACTGGTTGTGAGAACAGGAGAAATCACAAGGCACAGGCAATTGCTCTTTTTCTCTCAATACTTCCCAAAGATGCATCATGAAAGAAATGATAATCTCTTATTTGTAATGCAATGACTTAAACCTTTACTAAACAATCCTGTCTTTCAAGACCCTGAAGAAGAAAGCTTTTGAAAACATTGTGGACTGGTTACCAGCATTTTTAAAACATTTTCCTTTTCCCACAATCTTTTCTACCTTCTTGAAGACAAGTCTCATCAATTTACCCAGTTTTAATTTTCATCTGCAGATGCTTTCAAATTGGACAAGTCTAATAAAAAACTGACATATGGCAAAGAGTGAAGAACTTGTTTGTTTCTCCAAATACCCTTCACCTACCTCATACTGGATGTACTGTTTTCTCCATTCTGGAGTTATATGTGCTCCAAGATGCTCTGCAAACTTCATCTTGTTCACTAAAGGCTTGTCATCCAATTACAATTAAAACTGTTCTCTTTACTAGCTGCCTTTAGCTTGATCTCTTTCAAATGCCAGGGTTTTTTTGGTTATATGCTGAATCTTACATCCATCTCTGAAAATAAGTATCGAAAGGAATTCTAAGAAACCTTCAGCAAAAAACTTTCAAAATTTTATCACACTCTAAGGTCTAGTGATTTCTGAAAATGTTTTGGAACAGATAAAGTGCTATCAATCAGCATTGTTTCATTTTTTGCGCTTTGTTTCATCAGCCTTGTTTCATTTTTTGCACTATATTTCTACCCTACTGAATAGAAATCCCATAATTTTAGCCACATTCATCTTCTGCTAATGCTTAGAATTTGGTAGTCTTATGTTTTGTCCTCTGAAAAAGAGTTAGCCATTTTTACTGCCTTGTTCAAACAATAGTTTTTACATAGCATTGAAGCAAGCACTAAAACTAACATTTGTGTTACCCCCCCCCCCCCCAAGTAGAGCCATAAGGGTTAACCTTGTACCATACAATCTCAAGTTTTAACAACCGTGAGGAAGCCTTTGACAACATTTTGACATTTTCTCCATTTGCCAAAACATTTCTACCCTATCAAAGGCAGAAATCATCATTTGAGCTACATTTCTTTTGTCGTCTGCAAATGCTTTAAATATTTGGTCTAATCCCAAATTTTGTTGTAGAATACAGCCATTGCTCGATCTATTTGTCTTTTAATCTTGCACTATATATTTTCAAGAGAGCAACATATGGTAAAAGTGCTTTTATCGATGTGAAAGGATATTGTGTTTTTCACGTTTAAACTGGGTATAGAAGTTTACTATCAAAATCTAAATCTCCGGGACGATTTCCCTTTAGTCCGACAGGAAAAAAGGGCCGACTACATAAATAGGGCCATCGACCGATTGCAGAACAACGTAGGCTCTGGTTTGAATTTAACTGAACGAAAGTAAGAAGTATGGACTGGGAAGAAATCCTTTGAAAATGTAATTAGTCTCAAGCTTCAAGGATGTTCATTTTCTCTTCTACCCTTGCTTTATTTACATTTTTCTTGCGTTCTTCGTAAATCTCAGAAGATATTTATAGCGGAAAGGAAATTAAATATATTAAAGGATGAAGGATCGACAGTTCGGGACGACTGAATTATTTGAAATCAAGTTTTGAAATTTCTTGTTCCATCAAGGTCTTTTTCATTGGATCGGTAAACATTTCTGTTTAAACAGGAATCGACAAATAGATCTTAAATTTTGTTGTCTGGTAAAGGGTTAGACTAAATGTAAAATCAGATCTTCATCTTTACTGATTGATTAAAACGTGTATTCGAAACTGACGTTGATCAATAAGAAATCAATCTAGTACATCTATGTAGAGCTATGATTTCTTTTCCCTAAAAATTTGTCGTAATTGATCAAGATATTTTGACCACATACAGATCTAGATGCACCGTAAATTTTGTGTCTTTCTTCATGGCAAAGAACACAACGTTAAGAGATTGAGATTTAAGTCTTTAATAGTTCTAGACTCTTAAGAAAATAAAAATCATCCAGATTTCATGACATAATTAAAACTGTGACGTCATCAATATTTTTAGCCCCGCCAATATACTTTTAAGAACTACATTGAACAAAGAGCGGGTTAAAACTCGAGCAGCGGATTTTAACTTCAAAGTTAAATTTTAAAGAATTTAAGTAAAAGTGAAACACTACTGAGAAAATTATTTTGTTTTCCAAAATAAAGTATAAGATCAATGAAGGACGTATATGACAAATTTTTCTAACGGACAGATTTTTTTAAAAATTTGCACATACAAAGCTCATCATGTCTCTAGGAGACTACGGTAAAAAAAGGTGTGGATCACCGTGCTCGTTTCTAAGAAATTTGCCTTTGAAAAAGGTAAATATAGTTCCAAAATTCAGCTTATATTGGATTTAAAGTGCCTTTCTTTAATAGTAAGTAAAACAGGAAAATTACAGGAAAACTATGCAAATATATATCATTTTAATGAAAATTCATATATTTTTGGACAAAAAAAATATATATATATAAAAGCCTGGTTTTGAGAATAGTAAATGTACAAATATGCATGTTATAGGGGCCTATATATAGACCATTGAGCTAAAGAAGGAGATAATTTGATCGAATTAAGGGTTAATGTTAAAAAAATACATACTTTCTAACGGACAGATTTTTCTTAAACTTTCCACACTTATAGTACTCATAATTCTAAACAATAAGAAAAAATAAAAATGACACCTATCCATGCTTATTTCGTCAGAAAACAAGGTTAAAGGTCACCGTGGAAGTTATTTTTTCAGGAAAAAAATAGGATAAAAGCTCAGCAGACATGGTGGGAAAAGGAGAAATTTGCTCAATAGGAGCGATTTATCCTTTTCCAACAATAATTTTCCAAATGGAAACGGCTATACTTCCACAGCTTTAATTTCCTGCCTTTGTTTCCTTGTTTGATGTGTAACGCCGTGTCAGCAGCATTTTAATTATTTCACGGTGACAGTTCAAAGGTCCATTTTTTACTCTTCACAAATACTACCCGAAGAAAGTGCTACTTGTTTCAGTGCACCAATAGTATTACCATTATGTGCAAAAAATACATAGGTGCATTTTTGATTCAATATCCACGACAAAAATACATGCGCAGTAGGATGCGCGCGAACATTTGTCATATACGTCGTGAATTTCCTTTTCTGTCAACTATTCCGCGTTGTTGACGGCAGTTGACGACATGACTAGATCTAGGACTTTTTGCGATGGCATTTATAAGCTTTGATGTATAAGGTCTATCTTTAAGAAATAATCTAAACTTCAAATAAATTAATTAAATATGAGAATAATTATCGAAAACGGTGGCTGGTAGAACTGAGGCACTTTACCAAGAAATCTCAGCGACACACTACAGGTCTAGGATCTCTGTTTCAGTTACTAATGTTAAAAATATTATGTAACTCTTCCAGACATCAGCTTTCAAACTGTTTAAGCCACTTCAGTCTAAAAGCTAAATTCTGACCTGAAGTCTTCTATTTACTTTACCAGCAACAAAATTTCAGACTTGTCGATTTTCAAGCTACATGTAGGCCTATTTGCAGGCGGTAATTTAACCTTTAGATTGCTAAGTCGCGACTTACTGACCTTTTGCGGACAGTGTAGATACCAGATCAGACTGCACAGAATGTGCAGTCTGATCTGGTATCTACACTGTCCGATTACAAGACACCTTTCCTCCAAACTGAGTACGTTTGAAATAGGAAAATTTGGGTTTTTACTATCGGCTTGAAAGTTTCATTTTCTTTTTTCAGCAGGATAAGGATAAATATGGGCCTTGTCACTGACAACAAATTTTTTAATGGGGGAAGGTTTGCATAGACGATTCATCAAAAGCAAAAATTGCAGAGTAAAGGAGAAAATGCGTGCTACAAGGTTTTATTCTTTCTCTCGATGTTTTCAAAAGACGTTAAACCTATGGGTGGTAAAAACACAACATGGGTTATTTATACAGAAGAAGAGTCCCGGATTGTGTGGGTATGCAGCAATAAATGCATGGACAAAGAAAAGATCAGAGGATCTATATTCGCCAATCATTCTTAAGAACATGACTTTTCTTATTCTCAAGAATTTTCTAAATTTGAAAGTTATACAACTTCTAATTGGCTAAACCAAATGATTTGCCAATCAGAAGTTTTATACTTTCTGTGTGTAGAATTAGACTAAGACAATTCTCAAAGTATGGTTGGTGAATTTGGATCCTCCTGGAATCTGCTGACAGAAAGTTTTTATTTGTCGTCGACAGATATTTCCAATGTCGTGCGGGTTAATTTTAGGAGAGGAAAATTGGGAAAGACGAGGAAGCCTATGTTTTTCATACAATTTCTTTTCACTGGTCCGTTCAAATTTTACTTTTTGTTTTCAAGTATATAGCTATTTTGAATTTTTAGACACCAGACTTGTGCACATAAAACGCCAAGGCCACACTATCTTGAACTTATCAGACGTGAATTCCTTGCCGGTAAAATCAGTCCTTTCCGACATTTAAAAGAATCCAAAATATTTACACGGAAATTGATGACGTTTCATGTTACTACACAAAGCTTTCTGTAAATTGAAACTTGAATGAATATCGGTCCTGCTTGGAGGGTGATTTTCGAACGGGACAAGTTTATGGAAAATGACTTGTATCTCTTTTATGAAAAGTACATGCTTTTGGATAATAGTTGAGAACTGATTTCGCATTTCCATTGGAATACGCCGAAGCAATAGTGTCTAGGTAATTGACCATTTCGACGTGCACCTGCTCTTGTAGGATACTACACTGTTACACATTTTATCGATTTGCGATATATTGTATCGGAAGGCGTGGTATTTGAGAATAGAGATGTTTTATCCGTTAACCCCTTACCTTACAGACAGATCTTATAGCTTTCAAAATGTGTGATAATCTTGGCTTAGGGCGTAAAGCATCAGGTTTGCTTTTCCTATAAAGTTATGTATGGTATTGAAAATATTCGGGAGGGGGGGGTGGATAGGAGGTTGTTCTGGCAAAAACAATTGTTTACTCACAGAAAACACTGTCCTAACATTTTCAAGGGTATTGAATTTTTTCTATGGTATGTATTAGCAGGATGCACATTTCTACTGAGTTTAACCCTTTACCACTTCATCTGAACTTTTAAAGACGTTTCAAGAAAAAGCCTTTGAAAACATTGAGGGAAAAGGAAAAAATGCTGGTACTTTCATTTTGGACAAGTCTAAAATTTTCGTATTTGGTAAAGAGTTAAACTTTTACAAAACGACAAAATTTGGACTTGTCCAAAATTAAAGTATTCACAGACATAAAGTTATATGTCGATCAGTCGATGGGATTTGTTTGTTAAAGGGTAGAAAACATTGTATGAAAAGGATGAAATGCTGGTTACCAGGATTTTTTTCATTTCCCACACAGTCTACACTGTTTTCAAAAGACTTCTTTTCAGGCTTATTAGCTCTTTACCAAATGACAAAATCTTAGACTAGTCCAGATTAAAAGTATTGCAGACGACAAAATACTTGAGTTTCAAAATTTGAAGTTTGTTTTTGGAAGAGTACAAAACAATCTGGGTAAAAGGAGAAAATGCTGGTTACCAGCATTTTCTCCTTTTCCCACAATGTTTTCAAAAGCTTTCTTTCTCAAGGTTGTTTAAAGTTGGGATTGTGTGGTAAAGAGTTAACCCTTTACCACACAATCCCGAGTTTTAATGACCCCAAGGATGAAGCCTTTATGAAAACATTGTAGGAAAAGGAGAAAATGCTGGTAACCAGCATTTTCTCCTTTTCACACAATGTTTTCTATTCTTCCAAAAGCAAATTTTAGTTTTTGAACATTGTTTTATATGTCATCTGCAAATGTTTTCCATTAGGACCAGTCTAAAATTTTGCTGTGTGGTAAAGAGTTCAACTGAAATTGACTGGTGAATGATTAAGTGATAGTAGTAAAAGAAAAACAGGAAAACCATCAATATTAGAAATGTTTCTTTATTTTTCAGATAAAGAAAGGGAGGTCTGACATCATAAACATGACACGATGGTGTCCACTCACTCGGCATACATGAGAGGTGTATCCCCACCCAAGTATCGGAGACAGACACTAGAAATATTTGATATTTATAACAGTAACAGCCATAAAACAGACTTCACACATCTTCCACCTAGGCCTGTGTCAGCTCTTGACAGAAAATGGGTAAGGCATTGATTAGACTCTAAACAGCCTGGCCAGGTTTCTCAGTGTTAAGTGTATCTGACTTGTGACCTTGTGGTTGTGGGTTCGATACTCTTTTGCGGATAAATTTCTTTACGATGATTTTTTGCCTCTCACAATTGATGCAAATGAAAAAGCAGTCAGAGGCTTGGAGAGAAAGTTGTGTCAGTACTGGTGTGAGAAAGCCAGGAAACACATGAGTAGGTGCACTGGCAGCCATGATATGACCTAAGCTGCTAAAACGGCGCTTAACTCCAATACAAACTAACAAAGACTCTTAACCTTTTATAGGTCCAAACAATGGGGGGGAATGGATTCTTTTTTGAAAACATCGTGGGAAAAGGAGAAAATACTGATGACCAGCATTTTCTGTTTTTCCCACAACATTTTCTATCATTTGAAAGACCAGTCCCATCATTTAAGCCACAGTTGATTTTACATCTGCAAATACTTTCAACGTGGATAAGTCTGAAAATTTTGTTGTTTGTTAAAGGGTTACAGAACATTTCTTTTGTGGAAAGAGTAGATCAAGATCAGACAGTGACTACAGAGAATATGCAAGTGGTGCAAAGGAGCAAAATAGAGAGGAAAGAAAAATATTTCAAGAAACGGTGTGGAAAGCATCAATGGAATAAGAGCTGAGCGATTGCTTGTCACAAGCAACTGCTCTTTTTCTTAAGTATCATTTGTCCACTGACAGAAGTTACAAGCTCTACAATGTATATGTACAGGACCAGGTTGAGTAGCTACTCCTACATTATTTGTCAAACTTCACAATGTGGCAAGAAGAGAAAATAGACTGAATAATAATTTTATTACAATTGTATGTGGGATAATGTAGGTATTGGTTTGGTAAATATGTTATGCAGCATACCATAAAATTGTGACATTGTTTGTAACTTACTATAGATTTTGATTTGAAGAGTTGAACCTGTAAAATAATTTCAGAAGAACCATTTGCCCTAGCCCTTCAAGTCCAAAATGAATGATACCAAAATTTCCAGATCGTAGCAATTTAACATCAATTTTGCTTAGAAAATTTTACAAGATATTGGACATAGAAGATCAAGGATCAGACGGCAAATTTCATGCCATCTGATTTGTATTTACACTGTTTGTAAAATCGCTTGGCATTTATAACTCATTGTTCCAAGGATTAAATTTGTACAATACTCTTTTATCAAATTTAAAAAAAAAATCCTGAGAAAAAAAAGAGACCGAAAGTTATAGAAAAATCGCCAAAGATGTAATGAGAAAAATCATAGAAACAAATGAAGAAATTGGCCATTATGAATTAGTTTCTCTATTTGACACAATATTTTGAAGATGGAAGTGGCTATAGGTGGATCAGAATACATGTTTATGAAGTAAAGGGTTGTTTGGAGATAATATCTAGCACTGCTAAGGTTTTTTATTGATGAATAGCTATACACAAAGCTAATTACCCCTTAGTATTTGTGTCCTATCTTTATTTGCTTTTGCAAACAGAGCAGATCAAGATCAGACTTAGCAGAACATGCAGTCTTATCTTAGATCCACTCTTAGATATTAACTTTAGATATTCTGAAAAATGCATGCTGTAAAGTCAGCGCCGGGGTCATATTTAATGATTTATAATGTTCAGCACTTTTAACTCTTTTTCAGATGGCATCGTTTTAGAAAATTTAGACTACTCCATAATGAAAGCATTGATTTATCTTTTAACCCTTTACCACACAATGACGACTTTTAACGCCCCTGAAAGAGAAGGCTTTTGCAAACATTGTGGGAAAAGGAGAAAATGCTGGAAACCAGCATTTTCACCTTTTCCCACAAAGTTTTCTACCCTATCAAAGAAAAATCATTTCATATGAGCCACGTTAAAACTCTCATCTATAAATGCTTTCAATTTGGACAGGTCTAAAATTTTGTCATGTGGTAAAGGGTTAAAGGATAGGAAACGCTGTGGGAACGGGAGAAAATGCTGGTCACCAACAGTGTCTCCTATTCTGACAGTGTTTTCATAAATCTTCTTCCTCAGGATCGTTAAAACATGAAAGCTTTCAGTAAAGGGTTATAGCGCTATTAGAGGTTCTGTTGCAAACTGACTGACAATGAACAAGCCACATCAGATATCAGAATATTGTTATTCGAAAGCATGTTTATTTTTTCTATAATCTATAGATCTATTCACTGGACCTACAGTATGTTGTTGGTACTTACCAAAATTGTCTCAAACCTTCTTAATGAATCTCAATAATATGCTGTAGGTATTTGCTGAAGTGTTCTGAGTCTGTACTCACCAAACATTCTTAGTCTTATTCTCAAGAATTTTCTAAATTTGAAAGTAACACAACTTCTGATTGGCTAAACCAAATGGTTTAGCCAATCAGAAGTTGCGTTACTTTCTGAATCTATAAAAAGACTAGAAATAAAACTAAGAATGATTGGTGAATACAGGCCATGTGATGCACAACACAAGAAGTAGTCAACAGGAAGAATTAAGTCAAAGGTGGACCTTATCACCATGGATGTGCTATGTCTTAAGATAGTATGGTGGTATGTCACACCCCTAGTGTTGATAACTTTAATCCTCCCACTTGATAAGTAATACAGGGGTACTTCACCATTGCTTTATAAACGGGACTAGTTAATATCAATACAAACAGAACTTAAACACTTTACCAGATTACAAAATGTTAGAATCCTCCAAATTGACAGTATTTGCCGACGACAAATTAATTGTGGTTCCAATGCTTTCACCAAGTCTTGTTTCTGAAATTGTAGAAAAGACTGGGGGAAAAGGAGGAAATGCTGGTAACCATCCTTTTCTCCTTTTCTCACAGTGTTTTAAAAAGCCTTCCTCAGAGTCGTTTAAACACAGGATTGTTTGGAAAAGCATTAACTAAGGGCACAATAAAGTGCATTCATGTATAGTGAAGATCAAGATCATACTGTACCTGTACACAATGTGTAGTTAGACTGATCACTGATCTGCTATGTCTAGCATTTTTAGACATAAATCTGGTCAGAACAGCCTTGAAACTGCTTCAATCTGGAATCTTAGACTTACTGAAACAATAGGTTTCATTTAGTAAGCCAACAAAGAGTTTATGCCTGTGTAATAGTGCTTGCTTTAAAAAACCAAGATAATTACTCCTTTTTACGTAATGTTATATATCCATATCATATAATAGAATTAATTCCCTTTACTTTAAAGTTTGTGGCCCCTAATTCATCGGTAAGCATTGACGTTTTCGTAAAGGCTATTTGGCCAATCTCAGCAGCTTCCATCTTTTAATATGAGAGTTAGGGGCCCTAGATTCAGTAACTCATTGGTAAATATCGTGTAACATTGACGTTTTCGTAAAGGCTATTCGGCCAATCTCGGCAGTTTCCTTCTTTTAATATGAGAGTTAGGGGCCGTACACCTTAAGTACTGCACCATCATGATAAATTGTTTGTGTAGGGGTCCTGCATGGCTCGGTGATTTGAATGTAGGACTAATAATCAAAGGGTCCTGGAGTCAGTCCTCACCCAGGGCACCTGGCTTTTTGTAGGAATGTCCTTGGGCAATGCACTTCAGAGCAACAACCCAGTATCAATATTGAAGGTCAGGAAACACATGACTGGGCTGTTGCTGTGATAAGACTGAAAAAAGTTGAAAGTGGCATAATTATAGACCATTCAATCAATACCTGTTTGAGGTATGGTTTTAGACAGTGATAGTGACTGTATCACAGGCACTTGTTTTTCAAAAAAAATTTGCCCAATAGTTATAAGCTAATACATGTATATTAGACAAGGTGTTGAACTGCAAAACACAACCCCCAGTCAGTTCTCAGCATTTTTTCACATATTTCTATCTTGGAATGCAAAAAGTTGTTACTGTTGCTGTGTTTTGCCATATCTCTTGAATCCAATACACAGAACAAAACAACAATAAATATTAATAGTCACAAAAACAGAAACTGTTTTCTTTCAGTCTTGAAGTGGAGATTTTAATGTCACAGTAAACAGATTAACCCTTTACCACACAATCCTGAGTTTTAACGACCCAGAAGAAGAAAGCTTTTGAAAACATAGTGTGAAAAGGAGAAAATGCTGGTAACCAGCATTTTCTCCATTTCACACTATGTTTTGTACCCTATCAAAGTCAGTAATCATCATTTGAACTGCATTTATTTTGTCACCTGCAAATGCTTTCAATTTGGTATAGTCCAAAATTTTTTTGTTTGGTAAGGAGTTGAATAAAGCTGATTGGTCATTCAAACCTAGCCAACAGCTTTTGAGATTGATTGATTAATTGTATGGTGCTTAATGCCGTTTTCAACATTATTTCAGCTCTATCTCGGCGGCCAGTGCACCTATCCATGCTTTCCTGGAGTCTCTTTTACCGGTACTCTACACAATCTTCTTTCCAAGCAACTGGCTGCTTTCCCACATAATCATCATCGAAACTATAGTCAGTGGTGGGAGAGGAATGAATCCTGTTGCTGTGACTATCATCAATCCTCGGAAAGAGATTGGCCGAGCCAGGGGTCGTAGCCAGGGATTGAACCCACGACCCCCTGTTCTCAAGTCCTGCATGCTACCTACTGAGCTACCGAGGCTTGGCCAACAGCTTTTGAGATGTGGGTTATATGCTCTAATGAAATGGACCAATCAGATTTATTCAATATAATGTGCACCATGGTATGAAAATTTCAATTTCAAGGTGGGAGAGAAGAATTTGTCTGCCTCCATAATTTCTCTTGATTTTTTTGGTAATTCTTAACTATCAAAAGAGGAACCCATACAACAGGGGCAGATAACCATCAAAGTATTTTTGACTTAGTTATGTCCTTTCTTCAACTTGAAACTTCCACTGAAAATCAAGCAACTGTAGCTGAGTGTTGGCACCCACATGAGGTACTCTTGTTATCCACTGCTCTGTTCTGTGTAACAGATTGAAGATGAATTACTTATTCCATAGAACATGAAAAAAGTAACAACTTCCATTCAAGTTTAGAAATAATTATGTGAGAACACAGACAAATTACTGGGGGTCATGTTCAGTAGGTGATAAAGTTAGACGCATCATGATATTGGGCAGTTTCACATTTTGTCACACTTTCTGAAAAAATTAGCTACATGTACATGTATTACAGAAGCAATAAACTGTGGCTTTATGAAGGACAAGTGTTATGACAAAAGAGATCAAGTAGATAGGTCAATATTTAAACAGTAGATAAGAAAATTAATAAACACTCACTGCTATCCCCTTGGAGGCCAAGCATAATTTTACAGCATTTATAGACAGTGCTGGTCAGACATGCTGTCTGATCTTCCAGCTACACTGTTCAGTACTTAACCCTTAACCACACAGCCAGCACTTTTAAAGAAGGCATTTGAAAATACTGAGGGCAAAGGAGAAAATTCTGGTAACTACCGTTTTTTTCTCCTTTTCCCACAATGCTTTCTATCCTTTCTAAGATGAATTCCACGTTTTGTATATATATGCAAAGGAAATAGCCTTAAAATCTTAAGAACTTGTATTTTGGGTGTTTCCCACTGCTTGAAAATATTTTGTTTGTTTATTGCTCTTTTTTTTTTTGTTGAAAAGTGTAATTAATTCCCAAAAAGCCAAGGTAGACCTAGGTCTCAAAATTCAAAATAGGAACTGCAGTTGAGCATTAATTGGCAGAGGCATACAGTGGAAATTAATAACAAACTGTTTGTTTACGAAAATATACTTGAGCTATGCTCTGTAAAAAGGGGGCTTAATGCATCTGTGAAAAGTATCGACCCAGCTCAGTCTGCGCAGTCCGCGCAGGCTGACCTGGGCCAAACTTTTTGCTATTGGTCAATTTTCTGTTTGTCAAAAGATCAGTCTACCTCATGATATAGTCGGTTGTTTAAAAAAGTGACTATTATGGATCCATAATTATGTGATAACTTGCCTAGTATCATGTATCACGGAGATGCATTAAGCCCCCTTTTGCCAGAGCATGGTTCATATTTAGAATGATTTCGAGTTAAAAATGTGATTTGTGTTCTCTTGTTCATTGACTGAAATATTGAACTGTATAGGGTTTGTTTTTTTCCATAGTGTTTCATTCGATCCCCAAGGAATTCATAGAGTCTTTCTAAATTTAACTTCCACAATTTCTGATTGACCACCGGTTGTGGTACTTTCTCATTTTGGAATTAGACTGAAATTTCAAATTAGAATGGTTGGTGATTGATCTATTAACCCTTTACCATACAATCCGAGTTTTAACGACCCTGTGGAAGAGGCAGAAGGCTTTTGAAAACATTCTAGGAAAAGGAGAAAATGCTGGTAACTACCAGCATTTTCTCCTTTTCCTAGAATGTTTTCTACCCTATCTAAGGCAAATTCTATCATTTGAACCACATTTAAATTGCTGTCTGCAAATGCTGTCAATTAGGCCAAGTCTATATTTTTGTTGTGTGGTAAAGGGTTAAAGGGAGAGGCCTTGGACACCATTAAAGCCCATTGTCTGTATTCATTTAGAATATTCTTAGTGTTATGCTGAAGAATTTTTGAAATTTGATAGTTACACAACTTCTTATTGATTGGCTGGTGTTACTTTCAAATCTAGAAAATTCTTCAGTCTATTTTTCGGTGTAGCTGAATACATGTATGCGGGTTTTTGACCTACTTTTTGGAACTGATAAAAAATGAATAAATAGAATTTTGTGATTGGTCAAAAATGTAGATATGTTTATTTTAAGGGCCCCTGCCTATTTGTGGGCAAATGTATGCCATCTGTCTTTAGAATAAAATATTTCTTGCTAAAAATGGTTTGTGAATAGGGAACCTGAAAGGTTCACCCACTTTCAGTTTGAAATTGATCTACAACATGCGCAAAAACTATCTATGTCTACAGTGATAGAGAAAGTGTTACACTGTTTATGTAAAACAAATATTTGTCTTTACTTCTATGTGTCAGTGGTTATAGTTATTAAAATTTATAGTGTCCACAGTTTCACTGATAAAGGTGAATGAATTATTGAAATTCTTTGTGGAGGTGGGGTATTCCGTCTTTGGTTTTGACCATTACAGGTTGGAGTAGTTGGGAAGAACGAGTTTCATAAAAGAATGTTTTTAGGAAAGGAAAAAGGTTTTAGGTCATTTTGTTTTCATTAACCACACAATCCCGAGTTTTAACAGCCCTGAAAGAGCAGGCATTTGAAAATATTGTGGGTAAAGAAGAAAATGCTGGTGACCAGCATTCCTCCTGTCTACAAATGTTTTATAACATTTCATTTCCATTTTATATCAAAGATAGAAGTCATCATTTGAGCTTCATTTAGTTTGTCCTCTTGAAATGCTTTCATTTTGGTTACCAGCATTTTCTTTTTTTCCCACAATATTTTCAAATGCGTTCTTTCTATAGGTCATTCAAAGTAGGGATTGTGTAGTACAGGGTGAACTATCACACCAAACTTGAAAAAAAATGTTTTTGTACCGAATGCTAAACGTAACCCTTCAGTTTCTTTACAGTTGCAAAGAAAAATAATTTCAATAAGCACTTCATATAATGAATCGGTGCCATACACAAAATTTTAATTTGTGGCAGAAAAAAATGAGCCTTGCTCTGTGAAAAGAAGATTTAATGCATCTGCAGAAAGTACCGACCCAGGTTAGCCTATGCAGCCCACACAGGCTGACTTTGGTCGAATATTTTTGCTTTTGGTAAATTTCCTGCATGTTGAAGGACCAGTGTTCCTTATGATTCAGTCAGTTGCTATAGAAAATGGATTTTATGGATTTATAATACATGTAATGTAGGTATTACTTGAAAAAATTGAACTGAAATTGACGTTTATTCAAAGAATAATTATAGAGTGAATATTTATATCATCGACTATAACTGGACAGTATGGAAATTTTGTTAACAGTAAATGTCAGGTTTGACATTTACTGTGCCATAGTCAAAATAAGAAGCTTTTGCGAATGACATAGATCAAGATCAGACTGCACAAAAAGTGCATCTGATCTTGATCTATGCCAGCAGCCACATATTAACAATTTGAACCAACAAAATCATGTTTATATTAACCCTTTCCCAAACAATCCCTGGTTTTCACGACCCTGAAAAAGAAGCCTTTTAAAAACATCGTGGAAAAAGGAGAAAATGCTGGTAACCAGCATTTTCTCCTTTTCCCACAATGTTTTCTACCCTCCCAGAACAAATTTCAATTTTTGAGTCATGTTAATTTTGTCGTCTGCAAATGCTTTGAATTTGGACCAGTCTAAAATTTTGTCGTTTGGTAAAGAGTTAAGTATTTCAAGTATTTTTTAAAGACACGATGACCCTATTAGCCGCATAAAGAGTTGAAAAACGTTCACAGTTCCTCGTTCAGACGACAGTAACCGAAGCTAAGTTTGGACAATAATTCAAGCATGAAATATATGGTAATAGAGGTCATTTATTTGGATCCGTGACATTTCGTCGAAAAGTCTGTTCGTCGAAAACGATCCCTAGCCCTGACCCTTACCCGAACCCAGACAAATTGTGGCTCAAATCTTGCTCCCAGACAGAGCTTTTCATGATATAAATCTAGGAATTGAGGAATTGGTATTTTAAAACATACATGGGTTTCGACAAGACGCCCTTTCGATGAAATGTCGTGCACCACATTTATTTCATGTCAATTTGTTCGGGTAAAAATAACTTGCTAAGTATCATGCATCATGGAGAGGCATTACCACAGCATGGCTCAAATGAACCCATAAGCTGCTGAGCGCGACTCACAGACCTTTTGCGGACAGTGTAGATCAAGATCAGACTGCACAGAACATGCAGTCTGATCTCGGATCTACCCTGTCCAACACGGAGAAATTATTCTTCAAGAAATAAGTTTTAAATAAAATTATTCGGGTTTTTAATTTCGGCTTGAAATTTTTATTTAACTAATTTAATAGAATGGGGTTAAATAGGCCCATCCAAAAAACAACATGTAGCATATTGTTGGAGTGATTGTTAACCCTTAGGCTGCTAAGCTCTACTCACTGACCTTTTGCGGACAGCGTAGATCAAGATCAGACTGCACAGAACGTGCAGTCTGATCTTGGATCTGCACTGTCCGATAAGAAGATATTATTCCCCGAAATATACCTTTGAAATAACAATATTTGGCTTTTTACTATTGAAATGAAAATATCATTTTAGTTATTTAACAGGATAAGGGTTAGAATGTCTGTTAACTTTACCAAACGACAAAGTTATAGATGGTTCCAAATTGAAAGCATTTGCAGACGACATATTAAATGTGACTGGAAAATTTAAACTTGTTTTGGAAAGGGTAGAAAACATTGTGAGAAAAGGAGAAAATGCTGGTTACCAGCATTTTCTCCTTTTCCCACAATGTTTTCAAAAGGCTTCTTTCTCAGGGTCGTTGAAAGTCGGGATTGTGTGGTAAAGAGTTAAATTGTAGTGTATCACATAGATCACATGTGGCCAGCTGGTTTTTATCACTCTTCCTCATTGATTTTGCATTAACACCTCTGCTGGTCCAATGTCATATTGACTCGTTTTCCATGTGGTAGATATCATACACTTCAAATGATAAAATCACTGTTGTTCTTGTAATGTTCATTTTTATCTGAGCCAAGCTCTGTGAAAAGGGGGCTTAATGTGTCTAAAAAAAAAAAATACTGACTCATGTCAGCCTGTGCAGTGTGTGCAGGCTGACATGGGTTGGCAGACTAAATAGATTTTATGAATCCATATTTATGTGATGACTTGCTTGGAAGATGCATCAAACCCCCTTTTGCCGGAGCATAGATCATCTCAAAGAAATATGTATATACATAGGCCTCTGAAACTCCATTGGTCTATCAAGGAATAACGAAATTTTCATTATCGGACACTGTTACTATAAATAGCACATTGGGGATTCCCTCTGTATCATATATAGTAAGACAAGGTGTGCTACGAAATCGATATACTATATACGATATAGAGGGAGTCGCCAATGTGCTATTTATAGAAACAGTGTTAATGAAAATTTGAATATATATTCCGTGATATACAGGCGATGCACCAATGTGCTATAAGTGTTAGTTGATCGACCAAGGACAATTTTAGTGTTCCGTGATAGACCAGTAGAGCTTCAAAGGCCTGTGGTATATACATGTTTCATGCAATGACTTTTGGGTGTTGAAAAATGACCTTAGGGAAACTGAAAACTTGAAGCAACTCAGTTTGGGTCTAGAAGCACTTTTAACCTCTAAAGCGCCTTTCACCACTGTAGTTGCCTTTTTCAGCCAATATAGATCAAGATCAGACTGCACGAAATGTGCAGTCTGATCTTTGATCTACACTGTCCGCTTTTGTTGAGATATTCTGGGCAATAACAACCTTGGCACTGTAATTATAACGGGTCTTAATTGGAGAATGAAAGTGCTCCTTCGGTTTATTTGGCACTCTAAGGGTTACTTTCCATAGATTATCCATTGAAATGTTAGATTATTAGATTATTACCTGTGATACTCTTTCGACGATTGAAAATTAAATCCTGCTAAAGAATGGACAAAGTACAGATTTTCAGCCATTTCAGAAGACTGGAGTACCTGTTGAAAATCGGAAAAATTTCAAACATAATATCGAGTCTTTCTCATTTTCACAGTTTTAATCCTGTACCGAACATTTCTGTGTTTTAATGACCCTGAGAAATCAGGCTCTTGGAAATATTGTAGTAAAAGGAGAAAATGTTGGTTACCAGCATTTGTTCCTTTTCCTTCAATGTTTTCTACACTTTCAAAGACAAATCTAATCAGTGGAGTTACGTTTTTCATCTCCAAATGCTAATGTATGGATGAGTGTAGAATTGGGTCGCTTTGTAAAGTGTTAGACAGGTATAAAAAGCTTTATGGTGATGATTTAATCTAGCTATACATTTGAGCCATGCTCTGTGAAAAGGGGGCTTAATGCATTTGCAAAAAGTATTGACCCATGTCAGCCTGCACAATCCGTGCAGGCTGACATGGGCCAAAAGTTTTCATTATCTTTAAATTTTCTACATGTTGAAGGATACATGTAATTCTACCCCAAGATTCAGTTAGTTTTTTGACAAAATGGATTTTATGGATCCATAATTAAGTGATGACTTGCTTGGTATAATGCATCACACAGACACATTTAGCCCCCTTTTGCCAGAGCATAACCCATTTCTTTTCGAGTTATGATTTGATGAGTCCTCATTATTACCAACTTACTTGTCCTCATGTATATATGTAGTTTGAACCAATTATTTCAACTAGCAATTACATTGGAATGATAATTACAAAATTGTTTTTCTTTCTCCCCCCCTTCAATCTGCCCTCTCCTTTTAAAGGTGGGTATTTAGATTTTTCACATCTCACCAAATTAAAAAATATATATATCACTGAAATTTATATGAAAAAACAATACAAATCATCAATAATTAAGAATCATAAAATTACAAAAAAAAATTTTTTTGATGGTGTTCCCTTAAAAGGCTACGTAGCCTCTTAAGGTATTTTTAGATTTTGCGCCAGAAATTAAAAAAGCATTGTGGGAATGTCAAGTGACTGGCACGTGACTAATGATGCTTAAATTCCATAATATAACAAACATCTAATTATTTTCCATAATGTCTTCTTCGAACGCTATGTTTGAAGCTTCGACTGTGTATTTCCGGTATGTAAATGAGCGAGTTGCTCATGTAAAAATAGACCGTGTTTCCCGTCGGTGTTGACCTGGGCCGTAGTAAATATCTAATTTCTCTTGTTGTCGGATGGTTTTCGGCTACTGGGGTTTTATGAATGAAAATTAAAAGGCTTTGGGAGTACAAGGATGATTTTTTTGTATTTTTGTGAAATTTTCGTCGTAAAATCTGAAGGGCCACCTTTAAAGACACATCTTTACAGCCAGAGAAAAAAACGTTATTATAATATTGTGTAGAATCTAGTCAGATGTGTAATCAAAGATAAATAATCAATATATAAGGTGTATGGGATAAAGAAACTCGAGGGATTTGTCTCCAATTTAAGACCGGAAACAACTACAGTGATGTCTTTGATAGCCTCCAGAGATCAAAATGCATTTTCTATCCGTCGTAAACTGTGCAACCTTGCAGTCATCAGGGGCAACATTTGGCATGAAGATACAAGAATGATTATAGTTTCATAAAATAAAGATGAAATGGGTTAAAAAGTGGCTGAAAACTGCCTGAAAATGAGTTAAAATGTATCTTTAACCATTTACCAGACAAGCCTGGGCATTAACGACCCAAAAGAAGCCTTAGGAAGACATTTTGGGAAAAGAAAAAAGTGCCAATAACCAGTATTTTCTCCTTTTTCCAACATTGTCTTCCCTACGAAATACGAATCCCATCATTTGAGCCACATCTTAAATGTTGTCTGCTAATGCTTTCAATTTGGACCAGTCTTATATTTTGTTGATTGGTAAAGGGCTGTTTAGCCCTTATGACACAATCCCGAGTTTTAATAACCCTGCGGAAATAGGCTTTTTGAAAACATTGTGGGAAAAGGAGAAAATGCTGGTAACCAGCATTTTCTCCTTTTCTCACAATGTTTTCCACCCTTTTATTGACATATTCCTTTATTTGAGTCTGATTTAATATATCATCTGTAAAAGCTTTCATTTTGGACCAGTCTAAATTTTTGCTGTTTTGTAAAGAGTTAATGCAAATGGTATAAGCTTTAGACAAAATTTTTAGGTGCTTGTGTTGAGACAAAATTTTTAGGTGCTTGTGTTTTTTGTGTAGGTATACCAGCTATGGCTGAAGCTTTTCTATTGAAATAAAAAATGTATCAGTCTGTCTGCATTATTCAATTGTTTACCAAACATTCCCCCTGTTTTAACAACCGTAAGACAGGATTTTGAAAACACTGTGGGAAAAGGTGAATATACTGGTAACTAGCATTGTCTCCTTTTTCAAAAATGTATTCTGTTCTTTCAAAGACAGAAAGTCGAGCCCCTGTAGCTCAGTCAGTAGCGTACAAGATTTGGGAACAGGGGGTTGCTGGTTTGATCCCAAGATTGCCCAGTTCTTTCCGAGGATTGATGATAGTCATTGTGACAGGATTCATTCCTCTCTCAACACTGACCATTGTTTCAACAATGGTTATGTGGGTAAGCAGCCAGTGGCTTGGAAAGAATATTGTGCGGAGTACTGGTAAAAGAAACTCCAGGAAAGTATGGATAGTTGCTCTGGCCACCGTGATATAACTGAAATAATGTTGAAAACGGCGTTAAACACCATACAATCAATCAATTCAAGGACCGAAATCATCCTTTGAACTACATGCAATTTTCCGTCTGCAAATACTTTCAATTTGGTCCTGTCTAAACTTTTGTCACTTAGCAAGGAGTTAAGTGCCCCTGCTAGGCATTTTCCGGAGTTTGTCCAGCTTGTCTTGTTTGCGCCGTGATGAGATCATGCTGTCCATACAAACAGGATTATTTGGTAAATGGTTAACCCTTTACCACACAATTCCGAGTTCGACTCTGAAGAAGAAGGCTTTTGAAAACATTGTGGGAAAGGGAGAAAATGCTGGTAACCAGCATTTTCTCCTTTTTCCACAATGTTTTCTACCTTTTCTCAGACAACTTTTCCCTTTTGAGCTATTTGAATGTGTCACCTGCAAATGCTCTCAGTTTGGAAAATTCCAAAATTTTGTTGTTTGGTAAAGGGTACATTGCCTTGCACTGTAAGGGGTGACCACTTTTATTAACTGCTGTATGTCCCACACAACAACATTATAGACTCATCCAAATTGAAAGCATTCCAGACAATTAGTTCAAGTTGGCTAAATTGACTAAATTTGTCCATGATAGGGCAGAAAATATTGTGAGAAAATGCTGGTTAGCAGCATTTTCTTCTTATCCCACAATATTTTTGAATGCCTCTTTCCCTAGGGTCATTGAAACCTTGGATTGTGTGGTTTAAGGTTAAGCTTCTTGAAAGAATTATGATGGAGCACATAAGAGCAATGTGTAGCAGTTTTTTCCAATACATTTGTACTACAGAAAACTGTATTTATAGTGAACTCTGATACTGCAAAGTTCCGGTTTTTAGCTCCACTGGCCGAAGGCCAGAGAGCTATTGTCATGGCGTTGTGTCCGTCGTGCGTCCGTCCGTCCGTCCGTGCGTCCGTAAACTTTTTCTTTAAAAAACTTCTCCTCAGAAACTATTGACTGGATTTTTACCAAATTTCACAGGAATGTTCCTTTGGTGGTCCTCTTTCAAATTCCTTCAAATAATTGTGTTCCATGAAGAATTCTGGTTGCCATGGCAACCAAAGTAAAAAACCTTTAAAAATCTTCTCCTCCCAAACCGCTATTTGGATAGCATTATTATTTTGCAGGAATGTTCCTTAGATACAGGTTTACAGAATTCCTTAAAAAAAAAAAGATCTGTCAAAAAACATGGCTTTTATGGGAGACTCATTTTCCTTTTATGGTATAAAGTAAAATCTTTGAAAAAATTCTTCTCTAAAACTATTCATTGGATTTCATTGTTGTTTTGCAGGTAAGTTCCTATGGTGGTTGTCTACCAAATTGTTTCTTCAGTGAGCTAAAATGCAGGATTGAATGATAATTGTTAAAAACTTCCTTTCGCCATTATAGAAATATCAGGCCTGTGGAGCGATACAGGCGCTCAAGCGCCTCTAGTTACGTAGTGAAATCAGTTCCCCGACCAAATGCTTCTGTAGCCTATATGAAAAAAAATCTTGTTTGAAGAATTTCAGTGTCTATGCATGCATGGTAACAGCCCATAGAAATAATAGAGCTAGATAAGTGGGGAGAATCAGATCACACTTCACTCAAACGTATGTTTTCGATAGTCATTAGAATTGTCACATAAAGATGATTCTGCTGAGTACAAATACATAGGTTCTAGGCATGAGCTTAAGTGTTTTCACTCACTGTTTGAATCCAGCAATATTTCCCTGATCTGTTGCACTGATGTCATGAAAGTAACATTCTGTAGACATAAAATGTGGGATGTTGCATTCAAGAAATGTTGCATGTAACAGGTTGTTGGTGAACAGCTGTGAGGTAGAGGACATTAGTCAATACTTTTTTCCTTTACCACATAGCAGAATATTGGACTTGCCCAGATCGAGGGCATTTTCAGCCTATCAATTTAGGTGACTGAAATGATGGAATTTGTCTTTGAAAGGATATAAAGCATTGTGGGAAAAGGAGAAAATGCTGGATACCAGCATTTACTCCACTTTCCATAATGTTTTTAAAAAGCTTATACTTTAAATCAAATCCCATCAAATCCCAGGATTGTCTCATCTAGGGTTGCTATATATATGTTTTATTGTTTTTGATACACTGACACTGTGATAGTGAGGAAAATCTAGTGTGAAAGTGGGAATCTGAGATTCTATAGATAGATATCTTCATGCTAAAAGTATCAGAAATGGATTTACTTTGAATTATCACATAAAACCTCCTCCAGCATTGTGTGAAAACCATGACTTTATTTTTTATAATCCACTAGTGTATTATTATTTTTTTGGATCCTGGTTCTGGTTACTTTTTGTTGTTATGAGTGTATGAAGCTAGCAAAAATCCACATCATGTGCCGTAATTTGTACTAATTCGCCATTTCACTGGAAAATGAGGTCGTAGTTGCCAAGATGTATGCATGTGGAAAATGATACAATTTTCATGAACAAGAACAAGAAATGCAACATAAGCTATTTAAAGTAAACAAGATTGTGAAAATATTTCGATTTATTCCCTCTATAAACTGTTTTCTTCTACTTTAGATATATATGTCAAAGAGCTATAGATCTTCTTGTGTATGTACACATTTCAAACCAAACTACATCTGTAAACATGGACCGTTATAAATATATTTGCTATGATGATGATGCAAGGCACTTATTTGTCTGTCATTCTCTTATGTGGTAAATAGAAGCTCACATTGGTATTTATGTACTGGTATTATCAATTTTATCAAACTTGTTGACTAAAATGTATATGACACAAGGCTCGCATCAATATAATAGTTTTAGTCAATTCATTCGATAAAAACGATAAAACATGTACATAAACAGTCATACAAGATTCTCTATATCTGTTATGAGCAACTACCCAGTGGACAAAAAAAACTAACTTCATAGGCCAAGTGGCTCTTTAACAAAACCACTATATTTTCAGAACTAGAACTTTTGTAAAGAAAATGGTGGTTGCTTTTAATCTACGTGACAGCTGAACTAGGTTGGACAATGTTCACTGAGGGTTTTTGGAGGTGTGTCATTTTAGCAAGAGAAAAAAATAGTGAAAAATGAAGACTTGTTGCAGTAGTGAAATAGTGAAAAATGAAAGCCTTGTTTGTATGAAGATTTCATAAAATATCTAACAGTGTAAGTCAAGATTTGACTGCAATACATGTACCGGTATCTAATGTAAAAAGTGAGGATCTTTTTTTTTTCCCAGTCATTCAAGTAGATAAAAGCCCTTAGTTGACTTTCATTAAGAAATGGTTATGTCCAAATGTTGTTTTACAAGATTTTTTCACACCAAAGTCTATTTTACCTTTTACTGAACAATCCCACCATTTAACAACCCTTAGGAAAAAGGCTTAAATTGGAAACATTGTGGGAAAAGGAGAAAATGCTGGTAACCAGCATTTTCTCCTTTTTCCCGCTATGCTTTCTAACCTTTCAGTAATAAATATAATCATTTGAGCCAGATTTAACTTGTCCTCTTTAACTCTTTACCAAACGACAAAAATTTAGACTAGTTGAAATTGAATGCAATTGCAGACGACATAATAAATGTTGCTGAAAAATCGAAATTTGTTTTGGGAAGGATAGAAAACATTGTGGGAAAAGGAGAAAATGCTGGTTACCAGCATTTTCTCCTTTTCCCACAATGTTTTCAATAGGCTTCTTTCTCAGGATCGTTAAAAGTTGGGATTATGTGGTAAAGGGTTAAAGCTTTCAGTATTGATGAGCCAAAATTCTTTGTTTGGTAGAGGGTTTAATCATAACCATGTGATAAACAATTAGATTGGTCAATATTGAAAGCAATTTTCAGATGACAAAGATGGCTTAGATTTAGGGACTTGTCTCATGAAAGAGTAGACAACACTGAAGGAAAAGGGGAAAATGCTAGTTGCCTCTTTCTTCATGCCCACAATGTTTTCAAAAACCTTTTTCTTCAGGGTTGTTCTTAAACAGGATTATTTGTTGGAGGGTTGAAAGATAAGTTTATTTATTTCATGCTTTCCGATAGTTTATAGAGAAATAATGGTGGAATATTTTTCAATATTTCATGGTTAAGACCAGTGAAAAATACCGATTTTATTTTCTAACTTTTCAATTGAAGGCTGAAACAGTAGTTCCCATACACTAGTTACCTAGGTAAAATGCGCGTTCCACTCAAGCAGATGAAAATATGATGTGATTTACCCCGCATATCTTGCGCTTTACGTAATATTGTAATGTGTTGTTATGCGTAGGGGGTACGCCACAGGGAATTACTAAAAAGAACTGTACTGCATTTTGATGTAAGTCCCCCCTAAAAAGGGTTAGAAGCATGAAATAAAAAGAAAATTTTATTTTTTTTTGGTGAAAAATCGAAATTTATTTCATCTCATGAACATCATCGGTAATATTTTCACGAGTGGTGCAGCCACTCATGAAAATATTACCATTGATGTTCACTCAATGAAATAAATTTCAATCTTTCACCAAAAATAAAATAAAAAATAAAACAAATATCCTTTATATCTACAACCCTATTTTATAATTGTTTTAGATCCATCGCTCACTCGGAGACTTGACTTCAGACAGAGAATTGATAAACTCTCACCCTCGTCTGCAGACAGACTTTTATCAGGAACTGTTCCAAAAATATCCACAAGCTTTTATGCGAAGAAGAAATGCCAGAGAGGCTGGACGTAAGCTGTTTAATTCCCGTCTGCATGTGAGATTCGAAGATGAGCAGAAACCTCTTGAACAAAGAAGTAGGTCAGATATGAATTTACATAGAAATAACCATCAATTGACAAACTGGGACAGAGAAGTAGGACCTTACATGCGTAAAAATTCTAGAGAATGTTTTACATCTGCTGAACAGTCGGAATGCAGTGGATCTGTGTTATCACTCAAACAAAGGCTTCATATCAACTCTGTGACTTTACACAAACTGTTAAATGAGAAATCACCACTGAGAAAAAAGTTTGAGAGAGACAGAGCTGCTGATGATAGTGGTACCGAAAATGAACAAACTTTAGAGGAGTATTTTCTTGATAAAAGCCGGCAAAGAAGTCGCAACAGAGTCAAACATCGAAGAGTTCTACAACGAAGAATTATAAGCAATACAACCAACAAAGAAGAAGAAAGAACTACAGCACATAGGAGATGGATCAGCAAATCTGCTTCTCCAAGAAGACGCAATATGTATTCATTACCAATTCAGCATGATAAAAGTAACTCAGGTCATTCCCATGAAATCATTGATTCAGTTATAAAGGATACAGATCTGAAAATAGACACACTGTTAGAGAAAATCAGTTCTAAGTTATCAGGCCCAGAATCACCACCGGATAGTGCAATAGACATAGACACACCATCAGTACAATCTTTTGTTACCAGTGACAAGGTCATGAACTCAGATAATGTGTACCAAGTTTCTATAAACCTATCTGCTAATGATAAAGAGAGTGACTTTGATAGTCAGTCAAGCCCAGAAAGTAGTTCAAGTATGTGTAATAACAAATCAGTAAGAACTAGCAGTGAGAGTGCCATGGAAGGGAAAAGTGCCATTAGTACTGAGGCTGTTATATCACAGGACAGCCAGACATCTGTGTGTAATGATAAATATGAAACAAATGCACAACATGTAGACAATGAAAATGATATTGACAATGAAACAGCATCTCTAGAAAGTCCTGGGTTGTTGCAGTTATACATGAACCAACTCAAACTACAGACATCTGACGCAGAACTCCATACAGTTAGTGATTCACGTATAGACCAATCAAGTGTAGGCAAAGTACCGGTAATCACAAAAGCAGAGACTTCAGACAAGCGTTTTGTTAGTGGTCCTGACTTGCTGAGTCGTGAAAGAGAGTGTAACAACAAAGTTGATGTTGTGACTAATGCTTTTAGTCTTACAGATAATCAAGGTAAGCTAGATTTCTTTTGTAGACAACTTGTGCACTGTAAGATTATTATCGCAATATTTTCAAAGGCCTTCCAGCTCAGGCTCTGTAACTTTTCCACTCCCAACTCAAGAGATTGGCCCCTTTTTTTTTTCAAGATCTACAGGAAGATTTCCACTACCCAAAAGCTTTTACAGACTACTCCCAAAAAAGGTTTCAAATGATTTATCTTTAAAAGAGTTGAAAACACGATGTAAAAAGGATGTAGTGCTGGTTACTTGCATGTTCTTCTTTTCCAACAATGTTTTAAAAGCCTGTTTGCTCATTTAAAACTTAAGATTTTTGGTGAAAGGTTATCCATTCTTTTTTGTGAAATGATAATCTTGTCAAAACATCCATGCATTTGCAATACTAGTATTTCAGTTTTCAGGACTGATTATTTTTGCTTCTAAGAATAACCCCTTACCAAACTATCTGTTTTAACGACCCTAAGGAACACTGCTCTTGAAAGGATTTTGGGAAAAGGAGGAAATGCTGTTAATCAGCATATGCTACCTTTCCACCATCTTTTCTACCCTTATAAGGACAAATCTCATAATCTGAACCACATAATTATGGCTTTTGAAAGAAACTGAGGGAAAAGGAGAAAAGGCTGGTTACTAGCATTTTCTACACTTCCCACAATGTTTTCAATCCTTTCAGAGATAAATATCATAATTTTAGCCACAGTTGTAGTGTTAAGATGCTTTGAAGTTCCACAAGATAAAATTTTTGCTGTCTGATCAAGAGTTAAGAGTTTAACCCTTTACCACACAATCCAGACTTTTAATGACCCTGTGGAAAAAATCCCTTTGAAAACATGGTGAGAAAAGGAGAAAATGCTGGTAACCAGCATTTTCTCCTTTTCCCACAATGTTTTCTACCCTTTCAAAGAGAGTAATCATCATTTTAGCAACATCTAAATTGTCGTCTGCAAATGCTTTCAATTTGGTCCCGTCCAAAATTATGTGTTTGGAAAAGAGTTAAATGAGTTTTATTGGGTAGTGGACAAAGGTTAACCTCTGTAGTTGTAGAACTCATTATGCTAATAAGGGCAAAAATTAGCATTTTTTATCTTTGAAAACTCTACAGGATGTCCAATGTGAAATATTTTCTACTCTTTCACAGATCAGTTCCATCATTTGAGCCACAGTTGATTTGTCGGTCTGCAAAACTTTTTATATGCCTGTCGAAGACGGGCCGTATATGGGATCACCCATGGCGTACGGGCTCGCGGGTGGGTGGGTGGGCGGCGTCCAGTTCTTTGTCCGGAGCATAACTTTGTCATCTCCAGTCCGATTGACTTGAAACTTGGCAATTGTGTTTGTTGCGATAATACGGAGTGCAGTGCGAAAGAACAATAACTCTACCTCGTGGTATCTGTGAGTTATTTCCCTTTGATCGTCATTTTTACAGCATTTTCTGCTTGTCCGGAGCATAACTTTGTCATCTCCAGTCCAATTGACTTGAAACTTGGCATTTGTGTTTGTTGCAATAATACGGAGTGCAGTGCGAAAGAACAATAACTCTACCTCGGGCTATCTTTGAGTTATTTCCCTTTGATCATCATTTTTACAGCATTTTCTACTTGTCCGGAGCATAACATTGTCATCTCCAGTCCGATTGACTTGAAACTTGGCATTTGTGTTTGTTGCAATAATACGGAGTGCAGTGCAAAAGAACCATAACTCTACCTCATGCTGTCTTTGAGTTATTTCCCTTTGATCTTCATTTTTACAGCATTTTCTGCTTGTCCGGAATATAACTTTGTCATTTTTAGTCTGAATATCTTCAAATTCGGTATGCATGATTGTTGAAAAATTACGGAGTGCAGTGCACAAGAACCATAACTCTTCCTAGCACGAATTTTGAGTTATTCCCCCTTAGATCTTCATTTTTATAGCATTTTTTGCTTGTCCGGAGCATAACTTTTTCATCTTAAGTAGGAATGACTTGAAATATTGTATGCTTATTTGTTGCAATAATTGGAAGTGCAGTGCACAAGAATTGTAACTCTACCTCGTGCTGTCTTTGAGTTATTTCCCTTTTATTGTCATTTTTACAGGATTTAGTGCTTGTCCGGAATATAACTTTGTCATCTCAAGTCAGAACGACTTCAATTTTGGTATGCATGTTTGTTGCAATATTACGGAGTACAGTGCGCAAGAACAATAACTCTACCTAGCGCAGATTTTGAGTAATTCCACTTTGATCTTCATTTTTACAGTCCAGTTCTTGGAAGTGCAGTGCACAAGAATTGTAACTGCCTCGTGCTGTCTTTGAGTTATTTCCCTTTGATGGTCATTTTTACAGCATTAAGTGCTTGTCTAGAATATAACTTCATCATCTCAAGTCAGAACGACTTCAGACTTGGTATGCATGTTTGTTGCAATATTACGGAGTACAGTGAGCAAGAACAATAACTCTACCTAGCGTGGATTTTGAGTAATTCCACTTTGATCGTCATTTTTACAGTATTTCTTGCTTGTCCGGAAGGGAACTTTGTCACCTCAAGTCAAATTGACTTGAGACTTGGTAAACATGTTTGTTGCAGCTATGAAAAGTGCAATGCACTAGAGCCGTAACCTTACCTAATGCCCTTTTGGAATTATTCCCTATTCATTATTTTTTTTTACAGCTTTTCATGCTTCTCTACAATATAACTTTGTCTTTTCATGTTGGAATGACCGGAAACTTTATATGCATGTTTCCTTAACATTAGAAATTCATGCCTATTTCAATCACTTACATGATTTCTGCAGCACTACTATTTTCCTCTACCTGCCCTTTACGATTGTTATTCCCCCTCGACAACTGGCGGTGGGACGGGTGTATCTTGCGACAATTTGCCGCTCTTGTTTCGTCTGCTAAAGCTTTCAATTTGGATGAGTCCCAAATTTTGTCATCAGATCTGGTAAAGAGTAAAATGTAGTTTAAATATCACCAGTGTTATTTTTCTTCAATGACAAAAATTTTAATGTTTAAAGAGACATCTCTACAGCCAGAGAGTAAAAGAACACTGTTAAAACTTGAGGGTGTTGTAATCTAGTCATCTGTGTAAACGAAGATAAAAAATCAATTTAAGGTGTATGGGATAAAGAAACTGTAGGGATTTGTCTTTGATTTAAACGGGAAACTGTGGTTGTTATGGCTATGGCTAGCCGCAATAGAATGAAATGCATTTTCTATCTGCCTTAATCTGTGCAACCTTGCAACCATCAGGGTCAATATTTGGCATGAAGGTACAAACGTGATTATAGTTTCATAAAATAAAGAAAAAAAAAAACGGTTAAAAAACTTTATGAAAACGAGTGAAGATGTATCTTTAAACTTGATATGATGGTTTGGTATCTGTGAAATATGTAAATTATAATAGATTTATAAACAGTTTTCACAAAAGGTCACATACCAGAGTATATGGTGATTGGAAACCTGCTGCTATAGTATTCACAAAAAATGTATTGATTAACCCTTTACCACATGGCAAAATTTAAGACCTATCCAAATTGAAAGCATTTGCAGAAGACAATTTCATAGTGGCTCAAATGACACAACTTTTCTTTGATAGGGTAGAAAACTGTGGGAAAAGGAGAAAATGGTGGTTACCAGCATTTTCTCCTTTTCCCACAATGTTTTCAAAAGGCCTCTTCTTCAGGGGTGTTAAAAGGCGTCATTGTGTGGTAAAGGGTTAAGGATGGCTTTTAGGAGCTATATAAATGTTAAACTTGTTTTCATTTAAGTTAACCCTTTACCACACAATCCAGACTTTTAACAACCCCGAGAAAGAAGCCTTTTGAAAACATTGTGGGAAAAGGAGAAAATGCTGTTAACCAGCATTTTCTCCTTTTCCCACAATGTTTTCCACCCTTCCCAAACCAAATTTCAATTTTTCAGTCACATTTATTTTTTCATCTGCAAATGTGTTCAATTTTGACCGGTCTAAAATTTTGTTCTTTGGTAAAGAGTTAACCCTTTACCACACAATCCAGAGTTTTAAAGACCCAGAGAAAGAAGCCTTTTGGAAACCTTGTGGGAAAAGGAGAAAATGCTGGTTACCAGCATTTTCTCCTACTTCCACAAGGTTTTCTAACTTTTTGTAGTCAAATCCTATTATTTGAGCTACATTTAATGTGTTGTCTGGAAATGCTTTTAAGTTGGAATTGTGATAAATTTTGTTATTTGATAAAGAGTTGAAAGACCTTAGGCCTTGAAAAAAATTGCTGTATTTCCGCTAAATCCTGTACAAAACCAATAAGTGTTTTACAACTGTAGGCCACAAGGCTGACAGATGAATGAATTAGTGAAATTTGTTAGAATGTGTTAAATACTTCATTAAGCATAGTAGTTTTCTTTTTTTCAGAAATTATTGCAGTTTTTGGAGCAGAGATGAAAATGTAAGTCAAGTTTGATTGTAAAAAATTTGAAGGATTTTTTCTTTAACAAATCTATAGCTATAATAACCAATTACACCTTTTCCACACTGTTTCTCATACAATTCTCTTGAGGAAAAAGGCTTTTGGAAACATTGTGGGAAAAGTAGAAAATGCTAGTAACCATGATTCTCTCATTTTCACACAGTATTTTCTACCATCTCAAGACATAATTCAAACTGCATTTAAAAAGTGGTTTTCAAACGCTTTCAATATTAGGTTTTGGCATGGAATTGATGTCCTTTTCAAATTGAGCCATGCTCTGGCAAGAGGGGGCTTAATGCATCTCCATAATGCATTATACCAAGCAAGTGGTCACATAATTAGGGATCCATGAAATTTATTCAGTCTGACAATTTATTGGATATGGATGTAGAATGGTCCTTAGACATGCAGAACTTCTACAAATTTTAAAAAGTTTCGACCCATGTCAGCCTGCATGAACTGTGCAGGCTGACATGGGTCAATTCTTTTTGCAGATGCATTAAGCCCCTTTTTTACAGACCATGGTTCAATTTTTTTGTTTGCACCCTTCCATGCATTCCTTTTGCCTCTTCTATCAATACTTTGCTTATCACTATTCCCAAAACAATGACTGCTTTCCCACATAAACATCATTGAATTATGTTCAATGATGAAAGGAATGATCCTGCATTTATGACAGTAGAAAAAGTTTTGAAAACATAGTTGAGAAAGAGGAAAATGATCTTTTACCCAAAATATTTTCAATTCTTTGAATGACAAATCTTGTTAGTTCAGTCATATTTGATTTTATTGTTTGTAAATGCTTTCAGTTTGAACGGGTCTAAAATCGTTCACAAAAGCCTTTTTCGTCAGGGTCATTATTTTGTAACCTTAAACCTTTACCATATTAACATCCTGTATTTCAAATGACGCTGAGGAAGAAGCCTTTTGACCAGCATTTTCTCCTCTTTCCACAATGTTTTTTACCCTTTCAAAGACAGAAAACATCATTTGGGTTACATTTAATTTGTTGCCTGCTATTGTGTTAAATTTGGGCAGGTCAAGAATATTGTCGTTTGGCTATTCTGGAAATTTATCTGTGTATCTCCATACCAAACAGGACATCTACCCTACCTCCATGTGGGAGACAGATGCCAAGGGGGGTAACTTCCAGCTCTGTGCAGCCTACTGACAGAATTGTCCCAAACAGGTTTGTGTCCATTGCCATTTGATATCATTTTTAGACACTTCCATGCAGTTGAATAAAGGTCTAGATAAGACAGTGATAATTATTTCTATCAAACGTCATTTCATTCCTTAACCCTTTACCACACAATGCCAACTTTTAACAACCCAGGGAAAGAAGCCTTTAGAAAACATCGTGGGAAAAGGAAAAAATGCAGGTAACCAGCATTTTCTCCTTTTCCCACAATGTTTTCAACCCTATCAAAGAAAAAATGCACCATTAGAGCCACATTGAAATTGTGGTCTGCAAATGCTTTCAATTTGGACAAGGCTCAAATTTTGCCGTCTGGTAAAGGGTTAACCCTTAGTGCACCAAATGAACCAAACAAACATTTCAGTCTAGAAACAAAACCAAAAAAAATGCAATTTCAAGGCTGCTCTTGTCCAGTAGGTCTCAGCAAAGTGGACAGCATATATCAAAGATCAGACTGCATGTTTTGTGCAGTATAATCGTGATCTACACTGGTGACAAAGGTAACTATAGTTGTAAAGGCACTTTAACCCTTTACCAAACAATCCCTGGTTTTTACGACCCAGAGGAAGAAGCCTTCTGAAAACACTGTATGAAAAGGAGAAAATGCTGGTAACCAGCATTTTCTCCTTTTCCCACAATGTTTTCTACTCTTCTAAAGTTAAGTTTCAATTTTTGAGTCACGTTTATTTTGTCGTCTGCAAATGCTTTCAATTTGGACATGTCTAAAATTTTGTCGTTTGGTAAAGAGTTAAGGGTTAAATTTCTTTGTGGGGCGGTATTCATTAGAATCCTCATTTTGATATTTCCAATGAATACAAATAACAGAGATTTTTACTTGTGAAAACATAGGTTATTCAGATTTTCATACACATAAAAACATATTGGCAAAAAGATAAAAAACTTATTTCTAGCAATTCCTCTTTTCACCACAATGTTTTCTTTAGTAGTCTGCTGTAAGATGATAGAAGTCATCTCTTTGTGGTATTTATGTTCACTATCTAGCAACCTCTATTGAGATAGTTTTACTTTATAAGCTAGCTCTCTGTTGTTGATCATACATGTACCATGTTTTCCCCCTTTCACAGTTATGTTTGGCTATTGAAAAATATTCCGCTTGTTTGATAGTATAAAAATTACATGATGATTTATTCTAATCTATATAAGCCACGCTCTGTGAAAAGAGGGCTTAATGCATCTCCATGATGCATCATACATGTACTAAGCAAGTTGTTATAATTGATTATGGATCCATAACATGCATTTTGTCTAACAATCTATTGAGTCTTGAGGTAGACTTGTCCTTTGACATGCATAATATTTGCCAGTAGCACAAAGTTTTGGCCCAGGTCAGCCTGCATGGACTGCACAGGCTTACCTGGGTCGATTACTTCTTGTAGATGCATTAAGCCCCTCCTCCCCCTTTTCAGACCATGGCTCATATGTGTATTTAGGTGTATGGGAGAAATGAATTGATGTTAAATATTTTAATTTAACTCTCAATTAAATTCTAGACTGGTCCAACTTGAAATCATAATGCTTTGTTTGGTTTGTATTGGAGTTTAACACCATTTTAACAGCTTAGGTCATATCATGGCGGTCAGTGACGCACCCATGTGTTTCCTGGCTTTCTCACACCAGTACTGACACAACTTTCTTTCCTAAGCCACTGACTACTTTTCTCACAAACATCAGAGGTGAGAAGCGAAAAATTGCTGGAAAGAAAGTTCGCCGCAACCAGGTATCGAACCTGCAACCTCCAGGTCACGAATCAGATACGCTAACCACTGAGCCTCCCGGCTGGGCTAAAGCATAATGCAGATGACAATTAAATGTAGCTGTAATGATGGTTTCTATCTTTGAAAGGGTAGAAAATATTGTGGGAAAAGAAGAAAATGGTGGTTACCAGTATTTTCTCCTTTTACCTGTATAATTTCAAAAAGCTTCTTCCTCATGATCATTAACTCATTACCAAACGACAAAATTTTAGGTTTGTCCAATTCGAAAGCATTTGCAGACGACAAAATAAAAGTGAATTTGAAATTTGTTTTGTGAAGGGTAGAAAACATTGTGGGAAAAGGAGAAAATGCTGGTTACCAGCATTTTCTCCTTTTCCCACAATGTTTTCCAAAGGCTTTTTTCTCAGGGTCGTCAAAAGTAGGGATTGTGTGGTAATGGGTTAAAACACAAGATTGATTGGTAAAATGTTAATATTGGATATGAAAACTGCATGATGGTTTGCTAGACTAAAAAGTGTGTCCAGCCTTGGCATTTGTGAGCTTTAACTCTACCAAACGACAAAATTTTAGACTGATCTAAATTGACAGCAATTGCATACAACATATCAAATGTTGCTCAAGTCATGAAATTTGTCTTTGAAAGGGTCGAAAAACAGTGTGATAAAAGAAAATGCTGGATTGCCAGCATCTTCTTTTACCACACTGTTTTCAATAGTCCCTTTCCTTGGGGGTCATTAAAAATCTGGGAATCCTGTGGTAAAGGGTTAAAGGGAAGGCTGCTCGGCTGCTTTTGAAGAAAATGACAAGTAACTGTCGTAGCCCTTGCATCGTCTGCATTGTCATCGTGCAAAAACTTACACATTTTGTAATATCTCTGTTATTAGTGAAGACTTTTACTTCAAACGTAGACAATTTGTTAACTATCAAAAAGGAAACTCATACAAGAGGGGCAAGTAACCATAAACATATTTTTTACAGTTATGCCCCTTTTTTCAACTTGAAGTTTCACTGAAAATCAAGTACTTGCAGCCGAGCCTTGGCACTTGCATGCGTTGATCTTGTTTTTCTTATTATTGATTCCATGTTTGCTATTTGATGCTTCTAAATCATCACAAGTTACATGTGTAAAAATTCTTGTTTTTCAGATCTGAAGTAGATACCAGTATACTTGATGAAATCCGATTGGAGGACATGTCTCATGACTTATATGTTCGACACTCATCTGTTGATAATGTGGACGATACAGATGTGCGTCTTGGTATTCCAAAGGTGTCTGTGCATGAAGCTAAAATTGCCGAAAAATACCGCAGGACTCGCTCTCCATCCCCTTTCATTTTAAAAAATCGCAAAGCATCATCAAGAGATCGCCCAAGTAGTGCACCTCTCTTGAAAACAGAAGTAGATCTAATGGAGATGAAAATTATAGATATACCTCTTACAGTTGGTAGTGAAAATTGTAAGTCAGTTGACACATCAAATACTCATATAAAACATAATACCAGATTAGATAATGACTCTTGCCAACAAAATGATATTCAGAGGAAAACTTTTTGTGGTATTATACCTAATGGCCAGTCAAAACTTGATGCCAAAAAGAAATCTTGTGTTCAAACTAGTGATAGCAAAATTTTAGTGTCTTCCAGTAAAATTAAACAACGAAACAATCCTAATGCAATAGAAATTGTTGATGCAGAAATTCATCATTCTTATATTGAGAACGGAATTTCTTGTGAAGATATAGCAAAGGCAGTGAATAGCAAGTTAACTGATGAAAACAATGATAAGAGATTAGCTTTAGATTATGATATTCTAGAGAAGAAGCACCCTGAAGACAAAATGTCTAAGTTTTCTGCGAATAAAGACCTTGATCCAGCTGATAATGAAAATCAAGGTCACCAGTTTATCCCACAACAGAAAGGATTATTTAAACCATCGGCTACCTCACCAAGAGTGAATGAAAAAAGAGTTAGATTAAAGAATTTACTAAAAAGCAAAAGAGGTAGTTATAGTCCGGTACCACCTGATGCTGCACAAGAAGATCACATGGCAAAAGTAAATGTGGGAAAGCCAGAACAAATCTTTTCAGCACATGAAGATGATAAATTTCAACATCAAGATAGTAAACATAGTGAAGTAAATATAGATAGATCTTCCAGCGAAACACTATCACTAAAGTCACTTGATGATACAGAAAAAAATTTACAGCAAAATTCTGAGATAAATGTAAGAGAAATGCAGAATGACCCACATAAAACTTTAAAAGTTACAAATAAAAGTATTCGTGAGGCTGAAAATACTCTAATTGAGAGACTTCACGATTCTGACACAGAATCTAGTGTACAGACTGTTAAATCTAAATCTGACATAAAACATGGACACAGTCAGGTTAATGTACCATCAGCAGGCATAAACAATATCTCAACCAGTCATGAAAGTTTGCCTCCGTCAGCAAATGTGCCCCCTGTCAAACCTGCACGAACAAAACACAAAAAGCTTCTACCAAACATAAATCTTTCTCAAGACAGAATTATGCCAAATGCACATGAAACTGTTGTGTATTTAGATTCATCACAAAAGGGAATCACAAGGGATGTGGAACTTTCTAGGTCTAAATCCAAAGACCAAGGTATGTATTTAGCAGATATTCAGGTTCAGAATCTAAGAGTATTCCGTCTCTTTTTTAAATTTCCTTAACTCTTTACCAAACATAAAAATTTTAGACTGGTCCAAATTGAAAGCATTTGCAGATGACAAATTAGATGTTACCAAAAACATGAAATTTGTCTTTCACAGAGTAGAAAATATCAAGGGAAAAGGAGAAAATTATGTTTACCAGCAATTTCTCCTTTTCCAACAATGTTTTCAAGTCATCTTCTTTAGGGTTATTAAAACTCAGGATTGTGTGGTAAAGGGTTAACTGAAAACAATTTTTGTCAATTAATCAGTAGAAAGAGAAGCTTGTGGAAAAGTTGACGAGTTGTTTTTACAATATTCCTAGAATCTTGAAGGGCATGGTCTATCAATGAATGACAGTGTTTATATACTGGTAGTTTGAACTGAAGAGCAGATTTAAAATTTCAAAAATGTCCATGAAAACATGATGCAGTAGGGTATCACCATGTGGTGTGAATTTAATTTTAGCTTTATCAGTTCTTTACAAAACAACAAAATTTTGGTCAAATTAGAATTAGAAGCATTTGCAGACGACAAATTTAATGTGGCTGCAATGGTGGAATTCGCATTTAACCCTTTACCAAACAATCCCTGGTTTTCACGACCCTGGGAAAGAAGACTTTTGAAAACATTGTTGGAAAAGGAGAAAATGCTGGTTACCAGCATTTTCTCCTTTTCCAACAATGTTTTCTTCCCTATCAGAGAGCTAAAGCTCATTTGTACCAGTAGTAAATTTGTTGTTGTCAGATATTTTGAGTTTGAAAGAGTCTAAAATATGTGGTTTGGGAAAGGGTTAAAAGGGTGTTACCAGCATTTTCTTCATTCCCACAATACTTTTTAAAAGCCTTCTTCCCCAGGATGGTCAAGACATGAGATTGTTTGGCAAAGGATCTACCCTATACCAAATAATCCTGAGTTTAACCCTTTACCACACAATGACGACTTTTGACACCCCTGATAGAGAAGGCTTTTGAAAACATTGTGGGAAAAGGAGAAAATGCTGGTAACCAGCATTTTCTCCTTTTCCCACAATGTTTTCTACCCTATCAAAGAAAAATCATTTCATATGATCCACATTGAAACTGTCCTCTGCAAATGCTTTCAATTCAGACAGGTCTAAAATTGGTCGTGTGGTAAAGGGTTAAACAACCTTGAAGTTTTTGAAAACATTATATGATTAGTTTTAATGACCTTGAGTAGAAGCCTTTTTAAAAAAAATTGTGGGAAAAGGAGAAAATGCTGGAAATCAGCATTTTCTCCTTTTCGCACAATGATTTTACCCAATTAGAACAAATCTCATATTTTGAGCTATATTTAGTTTGTCAACTACAAATTCCTTCGGATTTGGACAAGTCAAACTTTTTTTTAATTTGGTAAAGGGATAAACATTGTGGGAGGTAGAAAACTGGCTGCAGGGCTGAACACTAGCAGACAACCAAATTATAGTTTTGTCCAAAATGAAAAACATGTGGGAAAAGGAGAACATTTGCTTCCTTTTCTTACATAGTTTTCACAAGCCTTCTTTCTCAGGGCAGTAAAAACAAGGAATCCATTCGTAAATGGATACCCAACAAAATTACAACAATCTTAAATCGGCAAAGACATTTTAACTCTTAACTCACTGTTCGCAACCATTGATGTTTTTGCAGAAAGTGTAAAGCAAGATCAGCCTGCACATACATGCAGTCTGATCTTGCTCTACACTCTCCGCTGTTCTTCCAGTAGTTTTGTTTTTTTATCGATACCCATTCAATGAAAATCAGCCGAGTGAAATCTATTTGCTTAAATTAAATAATTCAAATTTGGCAGAATAAAGGTTAAAATATGTTGGAAAAGTGTTTTTGTATCCTATATACAACTTTTTATCATTATGCCGCAAAACCAATTTTTTAAACATTGTGGCAAAATAGGATTTGCTTGTAATTAGCAATTTCTCCATCTCTCACAGTATTTTCACAAGTGTTCATAATTATATATTCAACTTAAGTTTTTGTTGATTGCAATTTTTTGCCTCTCACCTCTGATGCATAGATCTGAGAAAAGCAGTCAGTGGCTTGGAAATAAAGTTGTGTCAGTACTGGTGTAAGAAAGCCAGGAAACACATGCGTAAGTGCACTGACCGCAGTTATAAGACTGAAGCTGTTAAAACGGCATTAAACTCTGCAACAAACAAACAAACTGCAAATTTATTTAGGGATCTTATGTGAGATGATGGTGTTGTGGTATGTATGACTATCAAATTATCTTGATTTTAGATACAAAAAGTTCAAATCCTGATAACTTGAGAGATCCAGATGATAAAATAGAAGTGATTCCTGGTCCATATCCAAGGTAACAGATTTGCACATATATAGTTTTATTTAACCCTTTATTACACAATTTTGAGTTTCAATGACCCTGAAGAAGAGGACTTTTAAAAACAGTGTGCAAAAGGAGAAAATGCTGGTAACCAGTATTTTCTCCTTTTCCCACAGTTTTGTCTACCCTATCAGACAGAAATTATCACTTGAGCCACATTTGTTGTGTTTCCTGCAAATGCTCTCACTTTGGCAGAGTCCAGAATTTTGTCACTTTGTATAGAGTTGATAGTCTAGCGTACAAACCCACATGCTGTCAGGATATTTCAGGGCACTTCTTATTATACCCCAACAAAACGAATGTTTTCAGGGGTATACTGGAATCAGCCTGTCTGTCCATTTTTCCGTCCATTTGTCCGTCCGTGTGTCCGTCCGTGTGTCCTTCTGTGTACAAATAATTGCATGTTTCTGTCAAAGCGCTGGCGGGGGTATTAAGTCACATTCAGTGACAGCTCTAGTTCTCCTTAACTCTTTACCAGACAACAAAATTTTAGACTGGTCCAAATTGAAAGCATTTACAGACGACAAATTAAAGATGGCTCAAATGCTGGAATTTGTCCTTCATAGAGTAGAAAACATTGTGGGAAAAGGAGAAAATGCTGGTTACCAGCATTTTCTCCTTTTTCCAGCAATGTTTTCAAAAGCTTTCTTTATCAGGGTCGTTAAAAGTCGGGATTGTGTGGTAATGGGTTAACCAGCACAATTAAAAGTTTGAAGGGTTTTACAATGATATTTTGTAAACCCCAGAGAGAAATGGTCAAGAGTTTAGAGTGGTGGAAGGCTATCTTAGGACCCCAATGTAATGAAATGGACCTTTTTAACTCTTTACCAAACAACAAAATTTTAGACTTAATCCATATTCAAAGTAAATGCAGGTGACAAGCTAGATTTGTCTTATATGCTGAAATTTATTGTTGAAAGGGCATAAAGCATTGTGAAAAAGTAAGAAAAAGCTTGCTATCAGCATTTTCTCCTTTTCTCACAATCTTTTCAATAGACCTTTTTCCACAGGGTCATTAACCCTTTACCAAACAATCCCTGGTTTTTACGACCCAGAGGAAGAAGCCTTCTGAAAACATTGTGGGAAAAGGAGAAAATGCTGGTAACCAGCATTTTCTCCTTTTCCCACAATGTTTTCTACTCTTCTAAAGTCAAGTTTCAATTATTGAATCATGTTTATTTTGTCATCTGCAAGTGCTTTCAATTTGGACAAGTCTAAAATTTTTCGTTTGGTAAAGAGTTAAAACACAGGATTGTTTGGTAAAGGTTTAATTGGAAGAAATGGCCAAAATATGACTATATGACAAAGTAACAGACAGTGTGTGCAGTCTGATCCACACCTATACTGTCTACCAAAACAACATAAGATGTGCTAAGCTGTAAGAATAAACATTAATATAAAGAGCAACTTTTCCTTCGGCTCAAACAACTTTTTGACCGTTCATCTGGGGATTCTTTTTTTTTTAAGCATGATATATATACATGTATATGTGAACTCTGATGTAGTTTGGAATTCAAATTTCTTTCTCCAAACCAGTTACCAGTAAATAGCAACAATAATTATCTCTCATATTAAACTTTACAACATGATTAGATTTAAAAGTTCTTGTACAGATTTAAAAGTAAGCATCTTATTACACTGATTTTTTTTTTTTTTAGTAACTTAGAAAGATCCAAAGATATGAGCGCTTCCAAGACTTCCCTTTTTGGTGGCTTCAAATCTGCCACAAAGGGCAAATTGAAATCTCTAAAGAAAGCAATGAGTTTGGACAAAGGTATCGATAAAGCAGGTGCTGTGTCCTTCCCTGATCCTAATAAACAGACAAATCAAGGGGGAGATAATTATGTTGAAGCCCAAAAGATGAAAAAAGCGCCATCACTGAAGTCAATTGCTTCTCTTTTCGGAAGGAAAAAGAAGAAAGGAAAGCTGACTTTTGCAGATACACAATCTTCAAGGTAAGAGAGAGCCAAGCCTTGGTAGCTTAGTCGGTAGTGTACAGGACATAGGAACAGGGGGTTGCTGGTTTGATCCCCAGCTCGGCCAATGTCTTTCCTAGGACTGATAATAGTTATTGTGACAGGATTTATTCCTCTCTCACCCATAATTATTGTTTTGACAATTGTTATGTGGGAAAGCAGCCAGTGGCTTGGAAAGTATATTGTGCGGAGAACTGGTACTAGAACTCCAGGAAAGCATGGATAGGTGCACTGGCTGCAGCTATATGAAATAATGTTGAAAACAGCGTATAACACCATAAAATCAATCAAGGTAAGAGAGACTGCTATTATTTTGTTATTATTTAACTCTCTACCAAATAGCAAAGTTACAGACTTATTCAAATTCAAAGCATTTACAGACAACTTAAATGTTACTCATATGACAGGATGGCTTTTGAAATAGTAGAAAACATTGTGGGAAAAGGAGAAAATGCTGGTTACCAGCATTTTCTCCTTTTCCCTCAGTGTTTTCAAAAGCCTTCCTCACAAGGCTTGTTTAAACATCGGATTGTTTTGTAAAGGCTTAACTCTACCAGACAACAAAATTTTAGACTTTAGGCTGTATCAGTATAGTTGTGAGTTTACCCTTTACCATTTGACAAATTTGAAAATCTACAGCATTTGTAGACGACAAGTTTAACATGCATCTAAACATTTTTTGGGTTTTTTTTTTTGTCTGTGAAAGGGCAGAAAACATTGAGGAAAAGGGAGAAAATGCTGGTTCTCAGTGTTTCCAAAAGCCATCTTTGCAAGGGTTTTAGTACTCTGGATAGTGTGATAAAGGCTTGACAGTGAGTTTTGTCTTAAAAAATTCACATAATGTTCAAGGCATTCTGTCTTAAAAGTGACCACTTTCCGTTTATAGTACACCTGGTTCCTGTCTTTCACTGACTAGTGACCTGACTGGTAGTGCTGGTAACCAGCAACCTGCTTCATCACTGATAAAACCTAATGTTGGGTTCCGACCAGTAGGCAAGCTGCAGGCAGTTAATCCAGATGGTACCCAGCTCATACAACTGACCAAACCCAAGAATGGACCTTTAGGATTTTTTATTGCAAAAGGCAGTGCAAGATATAAAAATGGTTAGTGCTTTTAATTCTTGAAATTTTAAAAGTATTGAAAAGGGTATATGTGGACTGTTTAGATTAGAATGCACAGTCTGATCTTTGATCCTTCATTTGTGACATGTTCTGGAATATGCTTGTAAAGAAAGGATTTGTCTTGTGACTGAAAAATATTACATTCTCCATTTATTTAGCAATCAGTGTAGCGGTACTTTTCTCCTGCATATGCGATATGAAACTTAGATGCAGCTATACCAATTCCTGAACACATACAAGAGTTAACTCTTCAGGAAACGATAAACTTTTAGACTTGTTGAAATGGAAAGCATTAGATGACAAATCAAATGTAGCTGAGATGACGCTAATTGTCAGTGAAAGTTTTTTGTAACAACCAGATTATAACCAAAAAATTCTTTTTTTTCGAAGAATGTGTGATATTGATATAGTGAATGACTGCTTAGTCTTTTTAAGGTGGAAAATGAAACATACACATGAAAATTGTGACTTTTTTCCCGTCCCTTTATATGAAGTCCTTACCGAACAATACCGAGTTTTAACAACCCCAAGTGAGATTTTTTTTGGTTTTTGGTAACCATGTGGGAAAAAGATAATATGACTGGTCCGTAACCAGCATTTTCTCCTTTTCCACATTATTTTTGTCCTGTTAACCTTATACCAAACAATCCATGGTTTTAACGACCCTGAGATAGAAGCCTTCTGAAAATATTGTGGGAAAAGGAGAAAATGCTGGTAACCAGCATTTTCTCCTTTTTCCGCAAAATTTTCTACTCTTCCAAAGTCAAGTCTCAATTTTTGAGTCACGTTCATTTTGTCGTCTGCAAATGCTTTCAATTTGGACAAGTCTAAAATGTTGTCGTCTGGTAAAGAGTTAAAGACTAATTCTATCATTTTAGCCACATTTAATTTGTTGTCTGCGTAATTTTATGCTATCAAACTGAAAGGGTGTATGATTTTGTTATCTGATAAAGGGCAAATTTGCTCCTTTTCATAGCAATACTCATGTTTTTACCTCCTTTTTCAGGCATTTTTATCTCTAGGTTTGCAGATTCACAACCAGAGAAAGTATTTGGAGGTTTACTTTCAGTGGGAGATGAAATTCTAGAAGTGAATGGACAATTTGTGAGAGATCTGTCTCAAGATGCTGTGTACAACATTATAAGCGCAAGTCCGATAGTTGTGATGAAAATTTTCCCATTTATTGCTAGAAAAGATGTGTAACAGTCTGTTCATGTGAATGCATGTTGATGTGTTTTCAGGAGACAACTTCTATTAGATATCACGGTACAGGCTAAGTGGAGAAATTATCAAGTTAGTACATGGGATACAACTGCCAGACATTTAATCCTTTACAGAAAGCCAAAATTTTAAACTTGACTAAATTTAAAGCATTTGCAGACAACACATTAAATGTGGGTCACATGATGGAATTTGTCTTTGAAAGGTTACAATACATTGTTGGAAAAGGAGAAAAGGCTGGTTACCAGCCTTTTCTCCTTTTCCCATGATGACTTCAAAAGCCTTCTTTCTCATGGTGGTTGAAACAGGAGACCTTGTGGTAAAGATTTAATCTTTACCAAGGCGATTCCATGTTAGAGAATTATGTGAAAGTGGTTGTAACCAACTTTTTCTCCTTTTCAAGCAATATTTACTTGTCTTTTAAAGAAAAGCCCAAACATTTCAGTCACATTTGTCTTCCACACAAGTCTGAAATTTTCTGGTCAATAAAAATTTATGTTAAGAAATATGATTTTTTAGCTCACCTGAGCACGAAGTGCTCAAGGTGAGCTTTTGTGATCGTGCTGTGTCCGGCATCCATCTTGCATCGTCCGTCGTGTGCCGTCAACTTTTACCTTGAGTACGCTCTAGAGGCCACATTTTCAGTCCGATACTCGTGAAACTTAGAATGTTTGTCCCGATGATATCTCGGACGAGTTCGATAATGGGTCATGTCAGGTCAAAAACTAGGTCACTTGGTCAAATCTTAGAAAAACCTTGTGTACGCTCTAGAGGCCACATTTTCAGTCTAAAACTCCTGAAAGTTGGTCAGAAAGTTTGTCTTGATGATACCTCAGACGAGTTTGAAAATGGGTCATGTTGGGTAAAAAACTAGGTCACTAGGTCAAATCTTTGAAAAACCTTGTGTACCTTGCATGAGTTTGAAAATGGGTCATGTCCCGTCAATAACTAGGTCACTAGGTCATATCTTAGAAAAACCTTGTGTACGCTCTAGAGGCCACATTTTCTGTCCAAAATTCTTCAAAGTTAGTCAGAATGTTTGCCTTGATGATATCTCAGACGAGTTCAAAAAATGGGTCATGTTAGGTCGAAAACTAGTTTTACTAGGTTATATCTTAGAAAAACCTTGTGTAGACTCTAGAGGCCACATTTTCAGTCCAAAAGTCTTGAAAGTTGGTCAGAATATTTGTCTTGATTACATCTTGCATGAGTTTGAAAATGGGTCATGTCGGGTCAAAATCTAGGTCACTAGGTCAAATCTTAGAAAAACCTTGTATACGTTCTAGAGGCCACATTTTCAATCCTATACTCAATGAAACTTGGTCAGAATGTTTGTCTTGATGGTTTCTTGGACTAGTTTGCAAGTGGATCATTTCGGGTCAATAACTAGGTCACTGAGTCAAATCTTCAAAAAACCTTTTTCAGTCAAATACTCATGAAAATCTTGGTAGAATGTTTGTCATAATATCTCAAGAGATTGAAAATGGGTCATGTTTGGTAAAAAGACTCAGGTGAGCGACTTCAGGACCATCATGGCCCTCTTGTTTAAAGTAACATTGTCGGAAAAGGAGAAATCACTTGTAACAAGGAGTAACCAAAGCCCAAGCCCCCATAAGTGTTTTCAAAAGCCTTTTCACTGTAGAGGTGTAAAAATTATATGAACATGTATTAAATATATGGTAATGGATAAACCTTTGTGTCATCCAAAACATTTACAATAATGAATAGCAAACACTTCTGTTTCCCCTTTAATAAGTCATTCTTCTCTCACTGCTGATCATTGTTTCGACAATGGTTATGTGGGAAAGCAGCCAGTGACTTGGAAAGAATATTGTGTGGAGTACTGGACACTGGTTAAAGAAAGTCCAGGAAAGCATGGATAGGTGCACTGGCTGCCGCTATATAACTGAAATAATGTTGAAAACAGCATTAAAACACCATACAATCCCATCAATAAGTTTTAAATATGTCCATTTAGTCAGCTTGAGAAAATGTACAGCATAAGGGCCGATTTATTTTCAACAAGAGGCTCTCCAGGGTCTGAAATTAGACAAGGATTGCCCGTCCTACCCTTTCACCAGCAAGCCACTCAGGACCCTTAACTCATTATGTCTCCCCCCGTCAGGGTCGGGAGACATATTGTTTTTCCCTGTGCGTCCATCTGTCTGTCTGTCCTTCACAAATCGTGTCCGCTCTATAACTCGAAAACCTTTTAAGATATTTTGATACAACTGCACACATTTGTAAAGCACCATGAGATGAAGTGTCATGCACAAGAACAATAATTCTGGCTTGTATATTTTTCAAGTTATTTCCCTTTGATTATTTTCCTTACTCATTTTACGTACAATTTCGTGTCCACAGTAGCAATCTGGAAGAAAATGTTATTAACTTTATCATGGATTATTAATCCGTCTGACACCAAAAAGGGGGGAGACATCTGTTTATTGTAGAAAAACAAGTTCTAGTTATGAATTATTTTTGAAGTATGTATACGAACAGTGCTCTGACAAAAAGGGGTTTAACTCTACCACACAGCAAAATTTCAGAATTGTCTACATTGAGGGAATTCACTGTGGAAAATTTACATGTTTTTCAAATGGTAATACTTGATCTTGAATAGATAGAAAACATTGTGGGAAAAGGAGAAAATGCTGGTTACCAGCATTTTCTCCTTTTCCCACTATGTTTTCAAAAGCCCGCTTTCTCAGGGTCGTTTAAAGTAGGGATTGTGTGATAAAGGGTTAACTCTTTACAAAACAAGAAAATATAGAGTCGTCCAAACTAAAAGCATGTTCAGATGACAATTTAAATGTAACCAGGGTTATGAGATTTGGCTGTAAGGGAGAAAAAAATATTGTGGAAAAAGGAGAAAATGCTGGTAATCAGCATTTTCTCCTTTTCCCACAATGTTTTCACAAGCTGTCTTTCTCAGGGTCGTTAAAACTCAGGAGTATGTGGCACAGGTTTTATGCATCTCTGTGATCCATTATACCAAGCAAGTCATCACGTTATTATGGATTCATAGAATCCATTTTGTCTGACAACCAACTGAATCATGAGGTGGAATGGTCCTTGGACATGCAGAGAATTAACCAAAATCAAAAAGTTTAGACCCAGGTCAGCCTGCGTGGACTGCACAGGCTGACCTGGGTCTATCCTTTTTGCAGATGTATTAAAGCCCCTTTTCACAGCACATAGCTCATACAAATTGGAACACTGGCCAGTTCTAATGAGATTAAAATGTTTGCTAATTATTTATGCAATGTTGCTTGTTTTACCTCCTGAATCATATCTGTAGCAGACAGCTTTGAAATCTGTCTTGTAAAATATGGAAAACAGGCATGAAATAATCTTTGGTACACATATGCACCAGAGAACATTGTAATGAGCAATTTCTTCTGCTGCAACAGCCGAGCCTCGGTAGTGCAGTCAGTAGCATATATGTTATGAGAGCAGGGGGTCACTGGTTCAAATCCCCAGCTTGGCCTGTTTATTTCTGAGGATTTATGACTGTCATTGCGACAAGATTCATTCCTGTCTCACTGCTGATGATTGTTTTGACAATGTGGAAAAGCAGCCTTTGGCTTTGGAAGAATATTGTTCGAAGTACTGGTAACAGAAACTCCATAAAAGTATAGACAAATGCTTTGGATATAACTGAAGTAATTTTTAAAACAGAGTTAATCACCATAATTTTTTTATTTGTTTTGGAATTTAACGCCATTTTAACAGCTTAGGTCATATCATGGCTGGCAGTGCACCTACGCCCTTGCTTTCTCACACCAGTGCTGACACAACTTTTCCAAGTCACTGACTACTTTCCTCACATGCATCAGAGGTGAGAGGCAAAAAATCGCTGGAAAGAAACTTTGCCTCAACCTGGTATCAAACCCACAACCACCAGGTCATGAGTCAGATACGCTAACTACTTAGCTAACAGGCTGGGCAAACACCATAAAATTAATCTGTTGCTTCAGTTACTTCAAAAGCAGTCTGCAGCAAGATGAAGTTGATTGTTTGTTGGAGGAAATGCAATGAGGGTTTAACTTTCCAATCAAATGAAAAGTAAGTGGCAATATACAAGGGCAAAATTACTGCCATGATTGTTTGAAGGAGGAGATGCAATGAGGGTTTAACTTTCCAATCAAATAAGAAGTAAGTGGCAATATACAAAGGCAAAATTACTGCCAATGACAAAACTGATATTTTGTAGCACTGCGATGTTGATATCAGCGGCACTCTGGGAAAAGTTGTTTAATGTGTCTTCGTAACACATTATACCAAGAGAGCCATTGCATAATGTGGATCTGGTTTTTTTTTTTTTGAAAACCCCAGCTGAAGCATGAGGTAGAATGGTCCATTACCCTTTACCACACAATCCCAAGTTTTAATGATCCTGAGAAAGAAAGCTTTTGAAAACATTGTGAGAAAAGGAGAAAATCTGGTAACCAGCATTTTCTCCAATATTTTCTACTTAATTAAATCTTTACCTCACGACAAAAATGTAGACTTGTCCAAATGGAAAGCACTTGCAGATGACAATTTAAATGTGGCTCAAAGGATGAAATTTGTCTTTGATATGGTAAAAAACATTGTGAGAAATGGAGAAAATGTTGGCTACCACCATTTTCTCCTTTTCCCACAATTTTTTTGAAAGGATTCTTTCTCCGGGTCATTAAAACTCAGGACTGTGTGGTAAAGGGTTAAAGGCAAGTTTCATCGTTTGAGCCATCATTGATTTATCATCTGCAAATGCTTTGTATTTGGACAAGTCAAAAATGTGTTGTGTGTTAACCCTTTACCACACGGCAAAATTTAAGTCCTATCCAAATTGAAAGCATCTGCAGATGACAATTTCATAGTGGCTCAAATGACGCAACTTTTCTTTGATAGGGTAGAAAACTTTGTGGGAAAAGGAGAAAATGTTGGTTACCAGCATTTTCTCCTTTTCCCACAATGTTTTCAAAAGGCCTCTTCTTCAGGGGTGTTAAAAGGCGTCAAAAATGTGTTGTGTGTTAAAGCTGTAACTCGGAGAAAATTTATCCATAGCAAAAAGCTTCAACTCCAATCAGACATGGGAAGATAACTTTTTGCAGATGCATTAATCTACCTTTCCTCAGAGCATGCATATTTTTTTTTTTGTTTTCTATATTGATAACATGGTGATAGAGGTTTTTCGAAAGGTAAATTTTACATGTTTTTCAACAAATTACAGTCACATGTGTCACATGTGTTTATGAATGTTATAAATGCTATGGTATTATATTAAAGGTATTAAAATATATATTTTATATATCAATATGATTTAGTTGATGTTGTTTCTTAAAAAGTATATTGATTATACAAGAGGGCCATGATGGCCCTGAAGTCGCTCGCCTGAGTCTTTTGACCAAACATGACCCATTTTCAATCTCTTTCGAGATATTATGATAAACGTTTATTATGACTTAGTTTTTCACTAAACATTCTGACTCACTTTGAAGAGTTTTGGACAAAAAATGTGGCCTCTACAGCGTACACAAGGTTTTTCTAAGATTTGACCTAGTGACCGAGATATTATGACAAACATTTATTATGACCTAGTTTTTCACCAAACATTCTAACTCACTTTGAAGAGTTTTGGACAAAAAATGTGGCCTCGACAGCGTACACAAGGTTTTTCTAAGATTTTATCTAGTGACCTAGTTTTTGACCAAACATGACCGATTTTCGAACTTGTCCAAGATATCATCAAGACAAACATTCTGACCAACTTTCAAGAGTTTTGGACTGAAAATGTGGCCTCTAGAAGGTACACAAGGTTCTTATAAGATATGACCTAGTGACCTAGTTTTTGACCCAACATGACCGATTTTCAAACTTGTCCAAGATATCATCAAAACAAACATTTGACCCATTTTCAAGAGTTTTGGACAAAAAATGTGGCCTCTAGAGCCTACACAAGGTTTTTCTAAGATTTGACCTAGTTTTGGTTCCAACATGACCCATTTTCAAACTCATCAGAGATATCATCAAGACAAACATTCTGTTAAACGTTCAAGAGTTTTGGACTGAAAATGTGGCCTCTAGAGTGTACACAAGGTTTTTATAAGATTTGACCTAGTGACCTAGTTTTTGACCAGACATGACCCATTTTCAGATTCATCCGAGATAATATCAAGACAAACAATCTGACCAAGTTTCATAAGTATCAGACAAAAAAATGTGGCCTCTAGAGCATACACAAGGTAAAAGTTGACGACGCACGACACACGGCGCACACAGCATGATCACAAAAGCTCACCATGAGCACTTTGTGCTCAGGTGAGCTAAAAAGTGCATGCTGGTGTCATGAGACAAGTCCTTTCTTGAATCCATAAATCGCTAAATAAATGAAATGAACTTTCTTAACACTTTACCAGACAACATATTTTTGTACTTGTCATAATTCAAAAAAATTTCAGACGACAAATATATATTATGGTTAAAAAATATGGAAATTGCCCTTGAAAGGGTAGAAAATATTGCGGAAAAAGGAGAAAACCTTGGCTACCAGCATTTTCTCCTTTTCCCACAGTGTTTACAAAAGGCTTCTTTCTTAGCATCTTTAAAACTTGGGATTGTGTGTTAAAGGCTTATTGAGCAAAAGACATCCTTGTAACATAATATAAAATCAAAGCGTTGAGAACGCTGATGTGGCATTTGTCAAGGAAGCCACTGTGTAAATTTAATAATTTGAAAACAGGAGGGCCATGATGGCCCTGGATCGCTCACCTGAGTCAATAGGCGAAATTCACTCCACGCGCGTAATTCAATTTCTGACCAATTGTCTGGTCAATTGAGCTTAAAATGTGGCCTCTGGAGCGTCCACAAGGAATTTCCTGAAGTTGACCTAGTGACCTAATTTATCACCCGATGTGACCCAATTTAGGACTCGTCAAAACATTTATCAAGACAAACATTCTGAATAGTTTTCAAGTTAATTCAGCAATAAATGTGGCCTCTAGAGTGCCCACAAGGTATTTCTTAAATTTACCAAGTGACCTAGTTCATGACCCCAGGTGACCCAATTCCAAACTAACCCAATATTTCACCAAGACAAACATTCTGACCAATTTTCAAGTCTATTGAGCAAAAAATATGGCCTCTAGAGTGCCCACAAAGTATTAGTTTAATTTAATCTTGAGACCTAGTTTATGACTCCAGGTGACCCAATTTTGAACTGACTGAACACGTTGTGCTCAGGTGGGCTAACAAACTTAGAACAGGTTCACTACATACCAAATAACAAAGCTCTATGCTTTCCAGTTTTAGAAAAGAAGAATTTTAAAGTTTTCCTTCTTTGTTCCTTTGTTCGAACTTGTGACCCCCGGGGCAGGGCCAGTTTTGACCCCAGCGGCATCATTGAACAAACTTGGTAGAGGTCCACTAGGAATTGCTACATACCAAATATCAAAGCTCCACACCTTCCAGTTTTAGGGAAGAAGAAGTTTTCCTTCTTTGTTCCTATGTTCGAAATTGTGACCCCTGGGGCGGGGCCAGTATTGACCCCAGGGGCATCATATGAACAAAATGGGTAGAGGTCCACTAGGAGATGCTAGATGCCAAATATCACAGCTCCATGCCTTCCAGTTTCAGAGAAGAAGAATTTTAAAGTTTTCTTTCTTTGTTCCTATTTTCGAACTTGTGACCCCCGGGGCGGGGCCAGTTTTAACCCCAGGGGCATCATATGAACAAACTTGGTAGAGGTCCACTAGGAGATGCTACATAACAAATATCAAAGCTCTACGCCTTTTAATGTCAGAGAAGAAGATTTTCAAAGATTTTGCTATCTTTTTCCTTTCTGTTGCCATAGCAACCAGAGTTAAGGGTGGAATTCAATCTCTTGAACAACTTTGGTAGAGCTTCACCCAAGGAACATCCCTGCCAAATTTCACCAAGACTGGCCCAGCGGTTTAGGAGGAGAAGATGTTTAAAGGAATTGTGGACAGACGGACAGATGGACGCCGGACAATGACCGATCACAATACCTCACCTAAGCACTTCGTGCTCAGGTGAGCTAAAAAAAAGAGAAATATTATTTAAATATTAACTTGAAAATCAACCTCCTAAGCAAATTAATACGTCTCTTTGGTTAAAGGGAGATTACTGGTGCCTAAGTTTGCGTTATTTGTGTATTGGTGGTCTCCCTTTGATCTTTCAAGAGGAGTCAGGAGTAACGTCCCTTGACGGAAGGATGCACGATGGGTAGAGAGAGAAGCCATGTAAATATATTGAATTCAATTAAGTTTATACCTGAATACTATGATTTTGAGATATCTTTGGCCGTCAGGACCTAATTCCCAACATTACAATAAAGTTTTCTTCCTGTAAATATCCATGCACAATCAAATGAGTAGCGTGCAATCATGGGACGAACAAGCCCAGGGACGAACTGGTTTTGGAACGAACAACCCCGGAAGCAAAGCGGTCAGAAGACAAATTTTGTGCATATCATTGCGCCAATAGAAGGCTATGAAGAGGTGAAGCTATTTTTACTCAAAAAGAAGTATTTCCATGATCGATAGCCTTTTGCAGTTTATTTCAATACGCCATTTCCAATTATATATCTGAGTGCTATTGAAAAACTCATTTGTCTTGAAAAATTGAGTTTAATTGGGTTTACTTCCTTCGGTTTTGGACAAAATACCATACATGGTCTTCAAAATTCAATATTGAACATTTATTATTGATCTCATAGTGGCATTGTCTTCGACAAATGCCACAACCAGCATAAGCTAAGGTTTAATACTTCACCCTTTGCCAAACATTCCTGTCTTTCAATGACCCTAAGGAAGAAGCCTTTTGAAAACATTGCAGGAAAAGGAGAAAATGCTGGTTACCAGCATTTTCTCCTTTTCCAACAATGTTGTCTTAGCTATCATAGACAAATCTTACAATTTTAAAAACATTTTATTTATTGTCTGCACATGCTTTCAATTTGGACAAATCTAAGATTTGGTTGTTCGGTGAAGACTTACCTTAATTTCCCACAAAAACATTCTAGCTTAAGAAAAAATTTCTATGAGTATTTTCTCCTGTTGATAAATTGTTTTTCAACAAAGTTCTGCACAAAGAAATTACTTGTAACAAGCAATTTCTCCTACTGCTGCCATGTATATACATTTATTAATGTATCAAACCTTACTCCACATAAGTTATCCTTACTTACATGTATCTGTTTACCAGGCAACAAAATTTTAAACCCCTCCAAATTGGGAGTATTTGCAGACGCAAAATTAAATGTGACTCAAAAAATGAAATCAACTTTGAAAAGGTAGAAAACATTATAGGAAAAGGAGTAATTGCTGGATAACAGCATTTTCTCCCTGTCTTAAAATGTTTTCTAGAGACAATTTTTAGTTTGGCTGTTTTTTGTAATATCTCTGCTATAACTGAAGATATGTACTTCAAACTAGGACAAGTTGTTCACTAACAAAAGAAGAACTCGTACAACAGGGGCAGGTAACCATAAAAAAAACTGACTCAGTTATGCTCCTTTTTCTTTTTCGACTTAGACTTTTCACTGAAAATTAAACGCTTGCAGTCAAGTGTTGGAACCCACATGCTCTTGTTCAAAATTTGTTATAATATCATATTGCAAGTGTTTTGTAAAGGGTTAACAAGGAAATTTAACCCTTTACCAAACAACAAAATTATAGACTTGTCCAAATTGAAACCTTTTGCAGAAGACAAAATATTTGAGACTGAAAAACAGAAATACGCCTTTGGACAGGTAGAAAACATTGTGGAAAAAGGAGAAAATGCTGGTTACCAGTATTTTCTCCTTTTCCCACGATGTTTTCAAAAGGTTTTTATCTCAGGGTCGTTAAAAGTTGGAATCATGTGGTAAAGGGTCAAAAAATCATTTGATGCAAATTTGTTTCTAAAAGCAATGAAAAAATAACAACTCAAGGTCTCTTATTATCACTCTATACATCATTGTACAGGGTATTTTTATCTGGGCTGATGTTTTCATTACATTTATCTGTTATACAGCAATAGGTACATTCAAACTGAATGGTCAGAACTCTGTCATCCCTATATTGTTGGCACTTGTCACTGTCTGATGATCCTTGAAACCATTCACGATAGCACTTGTTCAAGTCTCCGCATCTGAAATCAAAGGAATTTGGTGGGTTGCCTATGTATATCTAAAGCAACTTTCAACAGTTTATCAGTTATGTCACAGCTGTGAGTGCAAATTTGCATTCATAAAAGGAATTCATTTACCAAGGCTAAGAACAACATGATTTTAAAGCTACTGGCTGCTTACTCACAAAGAAAAAATCAACATAAAAACAAAGTTGTTCAAAGGTGACAGGTGAATGAATCTTGTCACAAGGTTATAGGTAAGAGTTACAGACAAGATTACAGACAACAACCAGTTATTTGAAAAAAAAAAAGTTAGGCTCATACAATGCTATTCTATACCATCTTTTAGTGTATTACCTCATAACTAAAATGCATTGGCAGCAAATGACTTTAAATAGAAAACATCCCTGTGAAATATGGTCAACTCTTTACCAGACAACAAAAATTTACACTCTCCCATTATTCAAAGCATTTGCAGATGGCAAATTTACTTTTAAAATCATAGAATTTCTTTGTGAAAGGATAGAAAACATTGTGGGAAAAGAAGAAAATGCTGGTTACCAGCATTTTCTTCTTTTCCCACGATGTTTTCTAAACACTTTCTATGTCAGGGTCATTTAAACTCAGTATTGAGAGGTCAAGTGTTAATCAACATACACTTCACTAGTACAAATGAAAATATTACAGCATAAAAAGCTTATCACAAGCAATTTTTTCTGGCTTTCTTACACTAAAATTTTTTGTAACAGCTAAAAGAACACAAGTTGTCTGCAGAAGGTGATGAATCACAAAGTCCCTAACACTCAAGCAATTATATTACAAACTTCGCATTATTACTTCCTTCTTTTCACAATGTTATCTACATTTTCAAATACACGTCACATCATTTGAGTGATACGTCATCTGCAAATGATCTCAATTTCAAAGAGTCTTGGTTTCTATCATGTGATAAAGATACTGACATTTTCAAGTTGTATTGAATGATGGACCAAAACGCTTTCAATAGAGATAAATTCAAGAAAAGATAAACATAATGGCTTACGTTCTGTTAACAGTTACTTCCCCATTCACTGAGTTCCTCATGTAGTTGATGCAGTAGTTGTTAGGTTCAGTACAGATCTGCTCAGAGTACAAGTCTTTACAATTGTCAACAGTGTCAATACATGTCATACAAACAGCTGCAAGTATAAAATTACAATACTGTATACAAGAGAGCTATTGGCCCTAAAATGCTCACCTGTGATTGGTATTCACCAACCATTTTTAAGGACATTCTCAGTCTTATTCTCAAGATTTTTCTGAACTTGCAAGGAACACAACTTCTAATTGGCTTAACCATTTTGGTTTAGCCAGTCAGAAGTTGTGTTACTTTCAAAATCTATAATAAGACAAAGAATGTTCTTAAGAATGGTTAGTGAATACAGAACCTGGATTCATACAGTTGTGAATTGAGAATGTGACCTCTAGAGTACCTACAAGGCTTTTCTTAGATTTTTCCCAGTGACACACCTTTTGAACCAATGTGGCCTACATTCACATTGGTTGGTTTTCTCCTCTTCGCAGTTAGTTTTCAAAAGCCCTTTCCCTATAATGCACCATACAGTATGCAGGAAAATCTACCTAGTTTTACAAGAAAAGTTAACATTTTAAGTACCTATCAAACCTACTAGCCTGACACATTCTGACATCATTCATATCTTTTTTTCCGCGACTGAAAATGTCTGTTTTGTTAACCCTTGTCACATTGATCTAAAATTTGATTGCTAATGCAGACAATGTACATCAGGAGCAGGCTGCACAAAATGTGTAGGTCTGATCTTGCATCTTTACTGTCTGCTTCTGTGCTAGATATCCTGACAAATATTTAGTAATGACAGAGAATGTCTATTTCATTTATTTAGCACTACAAGGATTTATAAAACACTGTAAAGGTAAATACATTCAAGCTATGCTCTGACAAAAGGGGGCTTAATGCAATTCGGTGATTCTTGATACCAAGCAAGTAGATCCATAAAATCCATTTTATCTAACAACAGACTGAATCATGAGGCAGTCTGTTCCTTTGACATGCAGAAAATTTACCAATAGCAAAAAGTTTTGGCCCAGGTCAGCCAGTGCTGACTGCACAGGCTGACCTGAGGCAATACTGTTTGCAGATGCATTGAACCCCCTTCTCACAGAGCATGGCTCATACAAAAAGTCAATAAAGTGATACTAACTATCTCCTGATTTAGCATACCAGGAAGAAGATGGACCACGAGTTGCAGAATTTACCATGGATACAGGAGTCGTTGGTGTGACAGTAACAGTTGTACTGTTGGAAGTTCCTGAAGTCACATTATCTGTAAAAAAACTAGAGCTGTCACTCGATGTGACTTAATACCCCCGCCAGCGCTTTGACAGAAACAGGCAATTGAACAAAAAATTTTCTAAGTTCAAGGGGAGATTACCTTTGAATCATAGGGAGTAGATGATTGAAAACTGCATCTTGCACAACTTCAATATATGATCAATAAATGTGCAAAGTTTCAATACAATTGAAGGAAAACTGTAGGAGGAGTTTGCGACACAAAATTACTAGTATATTGTACACAGACGGACACACTGACGGATGGACAGACAGGCTGGTTCCAGTATACCCCCGAGAACATTTTGCGGGGGTATAAAAAAGTGTCAAGTTCAAGGGGAGATAATTCCTCAACCAGGAGTTGACACTTGAAAATTGCGTCTTGCAAACCTTCAATATATGATCAATATAAGTGCAAAGTTTCAATAAAATTGAAGGAAAACTGTAGGAGGAGTTTGCGACACGAAATTACTAGTATTTTGTACACAGACAGACACACGGACGGACACACGGACGGACAGACAGGCTGATTCCAGTATACCCCAAAAAACATTTGTTTTGCAGGGGTATAAAAATAAAACCAAAAAAATGTAAAAATAAAACTTTGGAATAACTAAACGGACAAATGATGCCGAAGTACAGACAAACCTTTTCATTGTGGCCAACATTATTAACACTTTACCGCGCAATCCTAAATTTTAACGACTCCACCAATTGAGCCACATTAAAATTGTCGCCTCAAATGCTTTCAGTTTGGACAAGTATACATTTCTTTCCTATGGTAAAGGATAATTTCTTTACCATATGACAAATTTTTATACTTGTCCAAATATTTATTGACTTTTTCCTGTGCTCTAAGGGTTACCACACAATCATGAGTTTTAATGACACTGGAAGAGAAAGCTTTTAAAAATATTGTGGGAAAAGGAGAAAATGCTGATAACCAGCATTTTCTCCTTTTCTCACAATGTTTTCTTTCCTACTAAAAACAAAAATCATCATTTGAGCTGCAACTAATTTATCTTCTGCAAATGCTTTCAATTTGGTTGAGTCCAGAGTTCATTGCTTGGAACAGGGTTAAGAGCATGAATTAAAGGTGAAAATAAAATTCTACCTGAGGTAAATGTGCTGGTGGTTGAGGCAGAGTCTGTTGGTAGACCAGTAGAATTTTTGGATGAACTAGATGGACCAACTGACGCAGAAACTGTAGTCTTTGTTGATAAACCAGAAGAATTTTGAGATGAGCTAGACAGAGCCATTGAAGGAGAAACTGTAGTATTTACTGCAGGATAAATTGTTGATATACTAGTCATATCTTGGGATGAATTAGACAGAGTCACTATTGGAGAAATTGTTGTCTTTGCAGCAGACGAATTTGTTGTTGACAAACCAGAAGAATTTTGAGATAAGCTAGACAGAGAAACTGTTGTATTTGCTGCAAGAGACATTGTTGTTGATATACCAGTCTCATTTTTGGATGAAACACTTGGTAGAGAGACTGTGCCCATTGCTGCTGTTGAGTTAACAGTAGTATTAGTTGAAGAACTTGGTTGTGAAGTGGGGAATGTTTGTGAGATTGAGGAATTTGTAGATGAGCCCGTAGAAGTTACAGATGAAACAAATGATGGTGTTGTTGATGTGGTTTGTCCTGAAACTGTTGTTGTTGTCGTCTCTGTATCTTGGAGTTTCAGAGTGGTTGTACCAGTGCTCTGAGATGTGCCCCTAGCTGTTGATGTTGTCTCTGTATATGGGAGTTTCAGAGTGGTTGTACCAGTGCTCTGAGATGTGCCTCTAGCTGTTGTTGTTGAGTCAGTATCAGTTGACAGCTGATCTACTCTTGTCTGAGATACATTGGGTGATTTCGAGGACCCAGTTGAATGGTTCACTGATATGGTAGAGGAGGTACCTGGAATAATACTTATTTGCATTTGTTTCATGAAAACTAGATAAGAAAAAAAGTTTTACAACAAGTTTCCCATCAGATGCCCTGAAGAGGAAGGCTTCAGAAAACATTGTGAGAAAAGAAAAAAATGCCGCAGACCATATTTTCAATTCTTTCAAGACAAATCCCATCTTCAAAATGCTTTAATATGGATATTCATTACAAGCCAATTGAAAAGTTAACAATGATGTCTAATGATTACACCAAAAGTTAATGCAGTAGACTATAAAAAGCTTTCTTTTTCAACACATTGAATACACAGGATTATGTGATTCAGGTTAATTACATAAATGCAACTGAAAACATTATGGCAAAAGGAGAAATTGCTCCTCAAAAGACATAACTTACGTGGTATTGTATGTCCGGTTCTCGCATATAGGTCAGTATTACACGGAATGCTGGACACAATTGGATCACAACAGTACGAACACACAAAACCCTTGGGAGCAGTTCTGTTCAGCATGAATGGATTACAGCGTACCATATCATTCTCCAAGACATGGACATTACATTCGACATCCAATACACAGCTGTGTTAAATCATAGTTTGATTATTCAAATGAGGAAAGTACTAGGTAACAAAACACATAGAGTTTATTTCATCAGCTTGTGGATAATATGGGGAAATATTTGCCGAATAAGGGAAAGGTATGCGAAAATAACGAGTGCCGTAAGGCACGAGTTATTTTCGCGGACCTTTCCCTTTTGAGGCAAATATTTCCCCATATTAACCACAAGCTGATGAAATAAATTATATATTATATTTCCTCTGATTATTTTGTCAACGAATGCCACTTTTAAAACTTAAAAACTTAAAAAAGTAGTTCCAGATTTTCGGCAGGAGGAAAATATTCACTGTGACGGGGAAATAATTCCCCCCACCTTAAATTACAACATTTCTTTACCCATAACATTTCTAAAAATAGACACATGAAATATAATATATTCTGTTAACTCTTTACCAAAGAACAAAAGTTTAGACTAATCCATTTCGAAAGCATATGTAGACAACAAATTATATGTGGCTGAAATGATGGGATTTGTCTTTGGTAGGGTAGAAAACATTGCGGGAAAAGAGGAAAATGCTGGTTACCAGCATTTTGTTCTTTTCCCACTATGTTTTCAAAAAGCCTCTCTCTCAAGGTTGTAAAAAGTAGACATTGTGTGTTAACCCTTTACCACACGGCAAAATTTAAGACCTATCCAAACTGAAAGCATTTGCAGACGACAATTTCATAGTGGCTCAAATGATGCAACTTTTCTTTGATAGGGTAGAAAACTTTGTGGGAAAAGGAGAAAATGCTGGTTACCAGCATTTTCTCCTTTTCCCACAATGTTTTCAAAAGGCTCCTTCTTCAGGGTCGTTAAAAGGCGTCATTGTGTGGTAAAGGGTTAAAGGGTTGACCCCATACTAAGCAATCCTTTGTTATAATGACCCTAAAAAAAAGGCTTCCGAAAACATAGTCGGAAAAGAAGGATATGCTGATAAGTAGCATTTTCTACTTTTCTCATCATATTTTTGACCTTTTCATAGTCAAAAACCATCAATTCAGTCACATTCATATTTTTTTGATTTGTTTACTGTAAATGCTTTCAATTGGGATGAATGTAAAATTTTGTTATCTGATCTTGATATTTCAAGCTATATTGTGGGTACTTATAAGAATTGTCTAAATATGGGCAATTCTAAATGAATACCTACAACAAAGACTCTAGTAGTGACATACTAGGTTGGCGTTAGGCAAAAAAAATGTCACATACCTAAGAATCATGACAAATTATATCCCTGAACATCTCTTATCCTGAAATCTGGTGATTTTTCTTATTCCAGATGACAAACTAAAAGACACAACATGAAACTTGTCTTTCATAGGTTAGATAACATTGTGGGGAAAGGAGAAAATGCTGGTTACCAGCATTTTCTCCTTTTTGCACAATGTTTTCATAGGTTTTTTTTTACGGTCATTAAAAGTCAGGATTGTGTAGAAAAGGGTAAAAACAGTACATGAACATTGTATTAATGTAATTGCAGTAAAGGATATGAAAAATTTTAGCTAATTTGCAGGACCTTCTACAAAACAGCTAGATATTGTAGGTCATAGATCAGAGTGCATGTTTCTGCCAATACTTGATGGCAGAAATAAAAAAAGAGGTATTACTGTGTCAAATATATCTTGAGGGTTGCTGCATTTTTGATATGGGTTCCCCTTTATATTTTTAAAAACTAGCCAGAGTTTGAAGAAGATCTAAATAGCTTTTGCAATTACAGTAAATTAAGATGTGAAATTTTTTCACATGTCAGAAATACAGATGACAACATGGGTATGACAATACCTCAATTCTTTCTTACAAAAACGGTTGAGCTAAAAAATGACTGACAACAGTATACTTTTGCTAAACCGTTTAAAAACAAAGAGGACCATGATTGACCCATATCGCTCACCTGCGTTAATATATACTGATATTAATTTTATAGCTACAGGGTTAAACTTTGTAGTGCTAAATTAACACTAGAGGCGCTTGAGCGCCTGTATCGCTCCACAGGCCTGATATTTCTATAATGGCGAAAGGAAGTTTTTAACAATTATCATTCAATCCTGCATTTTAGCTCACTGAAGAAACAATTTGGTAGACAACCACCATAGGAACTTACCTGCAAAACAACAACGAAATCCAATGAATAGTTTTAGAGAAGAAATTTTTCAAAGATTTTACTTTATACCATAAAAGGAAAATGAGTCTCCCATAAAAGCCATGTTTTTTGACAGATCTTTTTTTTTTTAAGGAATTCTGTAAACCTGTATCTAAGGAACATTCCTGCAAAATAATAATGCTATCCAAATAGCGGTTTGGGAGGAGAAGATTTTTAAAGGTTTTTTACTTTGGTTGCCATGGCAACCAGAATTCTTCATGGAACACAATTATTTGAAGGAATTTGAAAGAGGACCACCAAAGGAACATTCCTGTGAAATTTGGTAAAAATCCAGTCAATAGTTTCTGAGGAGAAGTCTTTTAAAGAAAAAGTTTACGGACGCATGCACGGACGAACGGACGAACGAACGGACGGACGCACGGACGGACGCACGCACGACGGACACAACGCCATGACAATAGCTCGCTGGCCTTCGGCCAGTGGAGCTAAAAATTGGCATTCTTAGTCAGAGCTATGGATGCTGATACAGCAGTTTAAAGGCTGTTCTTTGTCAGAACATCTGGAAAAGAAGAGGATAGTGTAGACCCAAGTTCAGACTCCACATTCTGTGCAGTCTGATTTTGATCTACAATGTCCACATAGGCAATTAAATCTTGGTTAAGCACCACCAGGGTTAAAACAAATAGCCTAGTACCTTTTTGTAAGATGTGTAAGGGTTCCGCCTTCACTGAATGTAAGTCTATTTTCACATTTTCCCCTGCACTGACTTGTTGCACCATTACAATTATTTCCATCTGTTGCGTCACACACAGAGCACACTAAGGAAATACAGGAAGTTATAAGTAACATGGGAATGCAGACAAATGAGAACGATTATTGTTAAAGTAACTCTCAAGACAGTGTATGAGGGCTGTCCCAAAATAGCGTAGACAAAGGCTATAACACAATTAGTGTTAACACAATAGATTCAGCAAGTTTCGGAATTCTTTACAAGAGCTTTGTACATATATGTGTGAAATATAAACTACCTTAAGAATTGCTCAATCTATCACGATTTGAAATAAGCTACCCATACATACCCGGCGCACACTAACATCAACGTGATGACATCCCTAGAAAACAGTTTATTCTTTTTCAAAGTACTCTCCATGGTACTTGATGCATTTACGGTGGTGTGTGACCCACTTACTGTATACGTCTTCAAACCACTTGCTTTTCAAATTACTCAACACTCGCAGAGTTTCCTGTCACAGTTCAATGAAGTTTTGGAATCTATGTCCCCGCAACTGAGACGTTAAATAGGGGAATAAAGCAAAGTCTAGGGGTGCTAAGTCTGGACTGTAGGAAGCTGCACCCCTGTCAATCCATCAACAAATCTCTTGTGCCATTTAAATACAAGAGATCTTGACACAGATTTGAATTTTTCTGTAGCCTGCAATTTGCGTAGTGTTTGTGTAGGAGTCATATCTAATTGTACTTAATATTTGATAACATTCCACTGCGCAGCCAATTTCCTTTGAAGTCGCCATTTTCAGCATGTTGGAATTAACCACAGCACTAGGTTTTGTTCTACAACTTTTTTTCAAAATAACATTACTTAAGCATCCTTCGGTGTAATGATGTCAAATTCAATGATGTAAATCCACGTTGAATGATTTCCCATAATTATGACCATGTTTTGAATTATAGACATGTAAATATGTAGCATGCTCATAAAACCCAGTCACATTTTTGGTGTGCACCGGGTTAGGTACCCCATTCGTGTAAGTAACTTCATAAAATGTACTATTTGCGATCTTGAATTTTTATTTTATACATGAATATGCACAAATGACTAACGGATACAACATGCAAATTTTACTGAAATCTGACGTCGGGTTCCATAAAAAATAGTGTTGTCTACGCTATTTTGGGACAGCCCTCGTAGGCCCAGATTAGATTGTACAGAATGTGCAATCAGATCTTAGATCTACACTGTTGGTTAACCCTTTACCACACAATACCAAGTCATTACGACCCTGAGAAGTACGCCTTTTGAAAACATTGTGGGAAAAGGAGAAAATGCTGGTAACCAGCATTTTCTCCTTTCCCCACAATGTTTTCTAGACTATCTGATACAGATCTCATCATTTGTGCCACATAAATTTTGTTGTCTGCTAGTGCTTTCAAAAAAGCCTGTCTAAAATATTGCTGTTTGGGAAAGAGTTAATTGGTGAGATATTGCCACAAAAGTAGCTGTGAAATTTTGTATAACATATGAGTCTATTTGACTCATTTAAATTCTTTTACTTTCATACATTACCCCCAGTAAAAAATCTTTTTTTTTTCTACTTTTATTTTGCGCTAGACCATGTTTGATAATACTGTGGCAAAAGATGGAAGTACTGGTAATAAGCATCAATTTCAGAAAATATTCAAATGGCTAATCCACTTGTTTTTATAATTTCAAATGATGAATTCTATATCATTGACAAATATATTGAGGAACCCAAAGAAAACTACTTTGAGAAACACATGCAAAATGGGAAACTATTCATGACAAGCAATTTCTTCAACAGCAACATTTTTCACCTAGAAGTTTCTTTAATCAAATATTCATTTTATGGAGTTTCTTACCATTTTTTTTTCCAGATACACTCAAATTCTTAAAATCTGAAAACATTGACTCTGAATAGATTACAGTAATTACCTTCTGGGGCAGGTGATGTAACTGCTGTACTAGTAATGGTGGTTGCGACTTTCGTTGTTGTGGGCATTGTTGTTGTAGAGGTTGTTGTTGGCATTGTTGAAGTTGTTGTTGTTGTTGAGGTTGGCATGGTGCTGGGATCTGTTGCTTTGGTAAGAACTGGAACTGGAATAATACCTCAAAATGATATCTCAAAATTTATCACACAGCAAAATCTTAGACTTATTCGGATTGAAAGCATTAGCTGACGACAAATTAAATGTGGCTAAAATGGTGGAATTTGTCTTTAATAGAGTAGAAAACATCATTGGAAAAGGAGAAAGTGCTGGTTACCAGCAGTTTCTCCTTTTCCTGTGATGTTTTCAAATGACTTCTTTCTCAAGATTGTCAAAACTCGGGACTGTGTGGAAATGAGATACTACAACCAAAATGTGCAGTCTGATCTTTGATCTACAAATTCCGCTCTACTGATACATTCTGGAGTCACCTGGAAGTTGCTCTTTGTAGGGTTTCATTTCTGGAATGGAAATGTCTCTTTGGTTTATCTGGCACTCTACGGGGTTACCATCAAGTAAAAGACCTACACAGTTCTAGTATACATGGCACAAGGGTAAAACATTTAACCTTTTACCAACCAAGCCTGTATTTTAACAAACCTAACGTAAGAGGCTTTTGAAAATATTGTGTGAAAAGGAGAAAATGCTGGTAATCAGCATTTTGTCCTTTTTCCATGTTTTCTACCCTTTCAAAGACAAAAGCCATCATTTAAGTTACATTTCATTTGTTGTCTGCAAATGTTTTTCATTTCAAAATTTCTAATATTTTGTTCTATCATGAAGGCTGGGCTAAAGGAAACCAAATACACATTCAAATGATTTGGAAAAACACTCCGTGAAAAAAATCTATAACTAATTGTTGCAAGCAATGGTTCCTTTTTATCTCTATGATTTAAGAAGCTGTTTAGGAAAGAGCAATATTGCCTAGTATAGATAACCGTCCCCAAAGGTGATGTTACCTTTCGACAGGTTGCCTCTGGTACAGAGACCATCGATTAAAAAAACAGTTGATATCTCCACACAGATTTTGTGCACATGCTCAAACTCTCATATTTTCACAAATTAATTGACGACAAATGTAGAATTTGAACATACCTGCTGCTTGCCTATTCAATAATCCTTTGTTTCAAACACAATTATTTTCAATTTAAATGTTTAACATAAGAAAAAAAAGTTTAATTCATCTGTCACTCGAATTGTTTACTCTCCCCGTAGTAGACACAGACTGGTAGCCATACATGATAAATTTTGTACATCGTTTTTCGAGATTTACATGTTATAAACGACCTCTACATGTGCTTTAGGTAATGAAATATTTAATAATTTGTCCTTGTTCATGTGTGCCAGTAAAACATATTTGCATTTAGCTTCAATACAAATTAAAACAATGAAACAGAAAGTCAGTACAGCGCTGTAGCTTTGCTGCTGGAAAATTCACGATGGACTTGAGACTGTGTGGTGCACTGTAAATGTCCAAATATGAAAAGAAGCAATGTAACCGGCTCATTATTGAGACTTCAGTGTTGCCATACATTTTTGTAGAAATGGATTAGTTTTGTAACATATTGCCATCATACCTGACGTTACATCGGTAAATCTGTTAAACTTTGTATAATCATGTACGTGTAAGGTGTCGTTAATGCAGTAGTCAATTGGACTAAGAACACTTGGTGACCTACAGCAGTAGTAACATATGGTACCCTTGGTTGGTGTCCCATTGCCAAAACAACCCGGGGTTGCTATGGTCCTTCCATAGTCATGTTCACAGAGAGGTTGTACGCTGCACCTAAGAGTAAAATGCAAATAATCTCTTAGAAAAGGGGGTTAATGCATCTTGGCAATGCAATATATCAAGCTAATTGTCCTATGATGTGGACTTATTTTCTTGGAAAGAAAAAACTGAACAGTAGGGTAGGATGGTCTTTGAACATCCAGAAAATTTACCAAAAGCGAAAAGCAGAGACAAAGATCAACCTGTGCAGACTGCAAAGGCTGACTTTGGTTGATCCCTTTTTCAGATGCATTAAACACCCTTTTCACCGAGCATTTATTTAATTATATGGGTCATGCTCAGTGAAAAGGGGACTTAATGCATCTGCAAAACGTATCAAACTAACTGACATGGGTTGATACCTTTTGCTATTTTTGACAATTTTTTTAAAGTCAAAGGACCAGTCTAACTCATGATTCAGTCAGTTGTTCAACAAAATGGATTTTGTGGAAGCACCATTATATGATGACTTGCTTGGAGATGCATTAAACCCCCTTTTCACAGAGCATGATGCAAATGTATGTTACAATTGAGGCAAACTCTCTTTTTGGGAGAAAAGTAGTCAGTATGTAATTTATTGTAAGTATCACATAAAAATGACTGTTACTGAACTCATATCATCCTGAAACTACGTTGCTACTGAGACTTTGACAACATCTGAGTAAAACATGATTATAAACATGGTTTAAGGTGAATACATACATAGGAAAACACTGTGGCAACGAAAATTACTTGAAGCATTGCTTCTCACAGACACCAATTTAGATGCTGCTCAAATGATTGGATCTCCCTTTGAAAAGGTTCAAAGCATTGTGAGAAACAGAGACAATTTTTACTAACAATGTTTATAAACCTTTTCACAACTATAGTTGCCTTTGTGGCCAGTGTAGATCAAGATCAGACTGCACAAGATGTGCAGTCTGATCTTTGATCTACACTGTCCACTTTGCTGAAACATTACTGACAAAAAAGCAACAAAAAAATTGCAATTATCTGATCTTATTTTAGCCTGAAAATGTCCATGTTTAACTGGCGTTTTAAGGGTAAAACACAAGCTTTCTTGGTAAAGATAAAATATCAATTACTCACTGTACTTTGGTCTTCCAGTGAGAACCTGTATATTGTTTCATGTACTGACAGTATTCACATTCCCCAGTAAAATGTCTTCTAGATGTTATAAGATCTTTCAGGCACTTTCTTTCAGAACAGTCATTTGAACGAATATCATCAAAATCATTGCAGAGGCAGCATTCTAAAAGACAGAAGTCATTGTACAAACTAGAGGCCCTTGAGGGCCTGAATCACTTTGCTGGCAGTAATTTTGCTTATTTTCTAGCAAACATCATTCATTCATGATGCAAAAGCAAAGGACAAACTAAAACAAGAGCAGCAAATTGTCGCAAGATACGCCCGTCCCACCGCCAGTTGTCGAGGGGGGATAATAATCATAAAGGGCAGGTAGAGGAAAATAGTAGTGCAGCAGAAATCATGTAAGTGATTGAAATAGGCATGAATGTCTCCTCTAATGTTAAGGAAACATGCATATAAAGTTTCAGGTCATTCCAACATGAAAAGACAAAGTTATTTGTAGAGAAGAATGAAAAGCTGTAAAAAAAAAAAATAATGAATAGGGAATAATTCCAGAAGGGCATTAGGTAAGGTTACGGTTCCAGTGCATTGCACTTTTCGTAACTGCAACAAACATGTTTACCAAGTCTCAAGTCAATTTGACTTGAGGTGACAAAGTTCCATTCCGGACAAGCAAGAAATGCTATAAAAATGAAGATCTAAGGGGGAATAACTCAAAATTCGTGCTAGGAAGAGTTATGGTTTTTGTGCATGGCACTCCGTAATTTTTCAATAATCATGCATACCAAATTTGGAGATGTTCAGACTAAAAATGACAAAGTTGTATTCCTTACAAGCAGAAAATGCTGTAAAAATGACGATCAAAGGGAAATAACTCAAAGACAGCACGAGGTAGAGTTATGGTTCTTTTGCACTGCACTCCGTATTATTGCAACAAACACAAATGCTGAGTTTCAAGTCAATTGGACTGGAGATGACAAAGTTAAGCTCCGGACAAAGAACTGGACTGTAAAAATGAAGATCAAAGTTGAATTACTCAAAATCCGCGCTAGGCAGAGTTATTGTTCTTGTGCACTGTACTCCCTAATATTGCAACAAACATGCATACCAAGTTTGAAGTCATTCTGGCTTGAGATGACAAAGTTATATTCCGGACAAGCATTAAATGCTGTAAAAATGATGATCAAAGGGAAATAACTCAAAGACAGCACAAGGTAGAGTTACAATTCTTGAACACTGCACTTCCAAATATTGCAACAAATAAGCATACCATATTTCAAGTTATTCCTACTTAAGATGACAAAGTTATGCTCCGGACAAGCAAGAAATGCTATAAAAATGAAGATCAAAGGGGGAATAACTCAAAGTTCGTGCTAGGAAGAGTTATGGTTCTTGTGCACTGCATTCCATAATTTTTCAACAATCATGCATACCAAATTTGATTGATTGATTGATTGATTGATTGATCGATCAATTCATTCATTCATTCATTCATTCATTGACTGATTGATTGACTTATTGATTGATAGATTGGTGTTTAACACCGCTTTCACATTATTTCAGTTTTATTGCAGCAGCCAGTCCACCAATCCATGCTTTCCTGGAATTTCCTTTTTTACCAGTACAATATTCATCCCAAACCATTGGTTGCTTTCCCACATAACCAGAGCCAAAGCAATGGCCAGCAGTGAGAGAGGAATGAATCCAGTCGCAATGACTATCATCAATCCTCGAAAAGAAATTGGTCCAGCCTGGGATTGAACCAGCAACCCCCTGTTCTCAACAATTCCACTTTGAAGGACTTAAATGAGTGCTTTTATCAGGTCTTGCAGCAGATTACTTATAGAAAAATATTGTAAAAGAGAAATTACTTGTAATAAGCACATATCTCCTCCTGTTAGCCCTTATGCTGCTAAGCGAGACTCCGGGCACTTTTTTGGCCAGTGTAGATCAAGATCAGACTGCACAAAACGAAATATGTGATCTTGGATCTACACTGCCTGATACAGTGTTTTTTCCTGTGAAATCATCTTTGAAATTGCATTGTATGGATTTTTTACAATTTATGTTTCATTTATTTATCAGCTTAACTCTTTACCACACAATCCCGACTTTTAACGACCCTGAGAAAGAAGCCTTTTGAAAACATTGTGGGAAAAGGAGAAAATGCTAGTAACCAGCATTTTCTCCTTTTCCCACAATGTTTTCTATCCTTCCCAAAACAAATTTCAATTTTTGAGCAACATGTAATTTGTTGTCCGCAAATGCTTTCAATTTGGACAAGTCTACAATTTTGTCATTTGGTAAAGAGTTAAGGGTTGTAGAGGTTAATCAACTGGTTTTGTGTGATATTAAAAATCTGTCACTAGAATGGGGTGTGATGCAGTTGAAAAAACAAGTCCGAAGGACGAGTTTTTTAACAGCATCAAACCCCATTTGAGCAACAGATTTTTAATATCACACACAACCAGTTGATTATCCTATTTATTATATTCCTAATTCACCTTTTTTTTTTTTTTATTCTAATAATTATCAAGAATAGTACAATATGAGCTATATAGGAAAAAAGTATTTTTTGCAAACATTCTAAAACTATATCGTCACTAGTGATGATACCATAATTATCATCACTAGTGGTGTTATTCACTGTGAAATCCTAGTAATTCACTGATAAGAATATAATAAAATACTTTATCACACAATCCTGTCAATGTTTTCAAAAGGCTTCTTTCTCAAGGTTGTTAAAAGTCTGGATTGTGTGGTAAAGGACATCAGTCTGGGTGATGCATTATACCAAGCAAGTTTTTGCATTATTATGTGTCTATAAAATCCATGTTGTATAACAACCGACTGAATCATGAGGTAGACTGGTCCTTGGACAGGTAGAAAATTGGCCAGTATCAAAGGTTTTGGCTAAGGTCAGCCTGCTCTGACTGCCCAGGCACACATAGGTTACTGCTACTTGCAGGTGCATCAAACCTCCTTTTCACAGAGCCTGGCTCAATTATATTTCAGCCATGCACTGTGAAAAGGGGGCTTAATGCATCTGCAAAAAGTATTGACCCATGTTAGCATACTGAGTCCGCACAGGCTAACATGGGTCGAAACTTTGAGCTATTTGTAAATTTTTGGCATTTCAAAGGAACTTACTACCTCCAGACCCAGCTGATTGTTAGACTAAATGGATTATATTATATTTCATGAGTCTATTTTAAGAAATGTTATGGGTAAAGAAATGTCGTAATTTAAGCTGGGAGGAATTATTTCCCCGTCACAGTGAATATTTTCCTCCTGCCGAAAATATGGAACTACTTTTTTAAGTTTTTAAGTTTTAAAAGTGGCATTCGTTGACAAAATAATCAGAGGAAATATAATATACAATTTATTTCATCAGCTTGTGGTTAATATGGGGAAATATTTGCCTCAAAAGGGAAAGGTCCGCGAAAATAACTCGTGCCTTACGGCACTCGTTATTTTCGCATACCTTTCCCTTTTTCCGCAAATATTTCCCCATATTAACCACAAGGTTATGAAATAAACTCTATTTATTGATCCATAATTCTGAGATGACTTGTTTTGTATACTGCATCACAGAGATGCATTATACCCCCTTTGGACAGAGTATGGCTTATTTGTTTAACTCTTTACCAAACGACAAAATTTTAGACTTGTCCAAATTGAAAGCATTTGCAGACGACAAAATAAGCGATACTAAAAAATTGAAACTTGACATTAGAAGAGTAGAAAACATTGTGGGAAAAGGAGAAAATGCTGGTTACCAGCATTTTCTCCTTTTCCCACAATGTTTTCAGAAGGCTTCTTCCTCTGGGTCGTAAAAACCAGGGACTGTTTGGTAAAGGGTAAAGGTGGTAATGAGATTCATATAAAAATGTCTGATAGCTTTAGCTCAAGATCAGACTGCATATTCTATGGATTGAGACTGCAAGTTCTAAGCGCTGGAACCGACTTTTGTTTTTTTTGTGGACAGTGTATATCAAGATCAGACTGCACAAATTGTGCAGTCTGATCTAGGATTTACATTGTCTGCTACTTCGATATATATCCTAGCCAAAAAAAACTAGAGCTGTCACTGAATGTGACTTAATACCCCCACCAGCGCTTTGACAGAAACAGGCAATTTAACAAAAAATTTTCAAAGTTCAAGGGGAGATTGCCCTTGATGTAGATGATTGAAAACTGCGTCTTGCACAACTTCAGTATATGATCAATGTATCAACAAACTTTCAATACAATAGCAGCAAAACTGCAGGAGGAGTTTGCGACACAAAATTACTAGTATTTTGTACACAGATTGACACACAGACGGACACACGGACAGACACACAGACAGGCTGATTCCAGTATACCCCCGACAACATTCGTTTTGCGGGGGTATAATTAAAATGACAATATTTTTATAATGTTTTTCCTACCTGAAAAGGTCTATTTTATCAATTTAGCACTCTAAGGGTTAATCTACACATTCAGAAGAAAAAAGCCTGAAATTTTGCCAAGGAGGTATCGGTTAAATGTTTGTTTGTATTGCAGTTTAACAGCTTAGGTCATATCATTGCGATCAGTGCACAGCTTACACATGTGTTTCCTGGCTTTCTCACACCACCACTGACACAACATTCTTTCCAAGCCACTGACTACTTTTCTCCCAGAAAGAAAGTTTGCCTCAACTGAGTGTCATACCCACAACCACCAAGTCACAAGTCAGATACGCTAATCACTGAGCTCCCAGCCGTGATTATCAGGTACATACCAGTGAGTGAAAGAGATGACCTGATAATAACTTACTCACCCACTTGAAAGGTTCTTGCTCTTTTTTGACGCACAGGAACATCAACTGCCATCTGATATTCCTGGATCAATTCTGCAACATAAATACTGACAGTAGAAAAAAGAAAATATAAAACATCTAAACAAAAAGAAAAAGCATTTTTGAAGATATGGACAAGGTTGTAGCGAAAAAGAGCAACACACTTGTAAAAATGTAAATTTATCCTTTTATCCTAAAGTTTTCCATACAATCAACTTTTACCAACTGACAAATCTTAAGACTTATAAATCCAAATTGAAATCAGGCAGATGACAATGTATATGTGTGTCAAGTGACAGACTTTGTGTTTGAAAGGGTAGAAAACCTTGTAGGAAAAGGAAAAAAATGATGGAAGCCAGCATTTTCTCTTTTTCAAAAAATGTTTTCAAAAGCCTCCTATGTTGAGGGTCATTAAAACTCGGGACTGTGTAGAAAAAAAGTTTGGATATACATTCCTTTTCATAAAAATATTCTTTATATAAGGACTTTCTTCTTGACTACAATCTACAGCTTTAAAAAAAAAAAAACACAAGATGAAAAATGAGCAAGTTCTTATTACAGGCAATTGCTACTTTTCCAAATATGTTTACCATACTGTTGAAAAACAATACACATATGAACTTATTTGTAGTGTTTATTTGACATGCATGAACTTAACTTTTCATGGACATGAACTTACCTGAATTGCATAATGGAAAAACATGAACTTACCTGTGCTACATGTTTCATTAACATACCTGTCAAGTATATTGAATATACATGAACTTACCTGTATTGTGTATTGCACATACATGAATTTACTTGTATTGTGTATTATACAATGAACTTACTAGTATTGTACTAAATTGTACATACGAGTATGCACTTACCTGTGTTGCACATAGCACATAAATGAACTTTCCGTACTTGTATTGTGTATTATACATTGAACATACTTGTAATGAACTAGCATATACATCAACTTATCTGTGTTGCACTTTGCACATACATGAACTTACTTGTATTGTGTATTCTACAAAAAAACATACAAGTATTGTATATTGAACATACATAAACCTACTGTATTAGATATTTGACAGAGATGAACTTACCACATGGCATATTTAATATACATGAACCTTCCTGCATTGCATATTGTATATATATAAACTTACAATATTGCATATTGTACATACCTGAAATTACCGAACTGCATATTGCACATACGTAAACTACCCATATTGCATTTGTCCATACATAAACTTACAGTTTTGCATATTGTACATAAGCTTATCATGTTGCATATTGTGCATACATGAACCAACCTTTATTGCATATTGCACATACGTAAAATTACCCATATTGCATTTGTCCATATATAAACTTACAGTTTTGCATGTTGTACATAAGCTTAACATGTTGCATATTGTACATACATAAACCTACCTGTATTGCTCACTGCACATACATAAATTTACCTATATTGTGTATTGGACATACATAAACTTACCTGTGTTGAGATTTCTTCTGCCATGAGTTGAAGGAATCAAGTTACGATTACAAGGTGAGCTGGACAGCTTGGAGTCACAGCAGTAAGTACAAACAATTCCATTTGGTGAAGCTCTATTTGCCATAAAGGGGCTACATCTGACGATATCATTCTCTTGGGTATGTAAGTTACACTCAACCTCCAGTGCACAGCTTGGAATGGAAAGAAAACAATTTTCTAACCTTTTACTACACAATCTGTAGCTTTAGCGACTCTGACAGGCATGGCTTTTGAAAACTATGTGGGAAAAGAAGAAAATGCTGATAATAAGCATTTTCTCCTTTTCCCTCAGTTTTCTATCTTTTCAGAGACAAATCCAATCATTTGCACAACATTTTGTAGTCTGCAACTGTTTAAAATATGGGATGGTCTATAACTTCATTGTGTGGTCAAGATTTCATTAATATCAGACTGTTTAGTCTTTCATTAGAACAATCAAAACCTGATTGAAGGAACGCTATAGAAAACTTTAAAAGATAAGGGCAATATTCTGTTCAAGTTCTATTGAAAAAATTGTAGGAAAAGGATCAGACATCTATTACATACTGATGCTCTTTTACTTGTACATGTCCTTGTTTTAAAATCTTCCCACTGCAGAGACTTTAACTCAAACTCCACACAAAGACAATATTTTCTATGTTTTCAGGTGACAACTGAACATATCAGGTATAATGTATGATGGAATTCATTGTAGAAGAGGTAAAAAACATTGTTATAAAAGGAAAAGGTGCCAATTACATAGTCATAAGATCTCACACCACTAAGGGAGAATAATAAAAGTTGTCCAACCATTGTTATCCACTCTTGTATCTGAACACGGATATACATGTAAGTGCAATTACCTTTGAAACACACAATAAAGTTCATATGATTTTTTGATAATCCAAATTAATTTCTTTATCTAAAGTCAAATTACAGAGGTTTCTGTATGAGGGAAATTTTATTGTTAAAGACATACCTCTTTGAGAGCCTGATCAGATTTCCTGTGCTGTCATAGGACAGTCTATTTTGGCACAATCCATCACAAAGTTTTGTTGTATCATTGCAGTTCTTACCATCAAAACTGTCACAAACAGAGCACACTGTCAAAACAGATGCAATGTCATGTAATTGATATCAAATTCAAATCTTTACCAATTGACAAAATTTTAGCCTTGACCAATCTGAAAGCATTTGCAGATGATAAATAAAATGTAGCTCAAATGATTGGTTGTGTCTTTGAACGGGTTTAACTCTTTACCAAACGATAAAATGTTAGACTGATCTAAATTGAAAGCAGTTGCATATGACAATTTCAGTGTGGCTGAAATGTAGAAAACTGTATCAGAAAGGGTGGAAAACATTGTGGGAAAAGGAGAAAATGCTGGTTACCAGCATTTTCTCCTTTTCCCACAATGTTTTCAAAAGGCTTTCTTCTTCAGGGTCGTTAAAACTTGGTGAGGTAAAGAAGTTAAAATGTTGTGGTAAAGCATTTCCTCCTTTTACCACAACTTTTTCAAAAGCGTATACTTCCCTGAAAACTTGTGGAATTGTTCAGTAATGATTAATTACTTTAAATGTTCATGTTAAAATACAACTTTATTCATTGCTGTCTTTGCCATCATAGGAAAACATTGCAGATGAAATTGCTAGTAATAAATGAATGTGTAATTTTAAAGAGATTTCAGAAGGTCTAACTACAATTTTTTTTGGATGTACTCCTTTATCAAACATTTATTCCTATTTTACAGGATGTTCTCACAGATGCCTGATGCAAATCCATTTCAGAAGATTATCTGTTAGGCCAAGCATATTTTGAATGATTTCTCTTTTTCTCACAATGTTTTCATGCAGTTCATCCCAATTCTTTTAAATTTGGAGTTTCCTGTCAAAATGTTTTCAGAATCTTACCAGTCATGAATTTTTAAAACATGCACCTCTTCAAATTACATGTATATCATATTCCTGGATTCTAAGCTGAAAAAGGGCTCGGAAAAATTATCTTGGCCCAAGACAATGGGGAACAGGGTCTCACTCTCAAAGGTATAAAGTCAGAGCTCTACCCACTTAACAATGTTTTATCTGAATGTGTAAGTTTAAACCCTTTGCTGAACAATCTCAAATTTTACAGACCCCGCAGAGCAGGCTTTTGAAAATACATAGTATTGTGGAAAATGCTGTGGTCACCAGCATTCCATCCTTTTTCTCACAACGTTTGCCACCCTTTCACAGACAAGTCATATCATTTGAGCCAAATTTAAATTGTTGTCTGCAAATGCTCTCAAAATATACATGTCTAACATTTAGGCCTCTGGTACAAGTTGAAACAATGTGACAGGGATTGGGACTCAAGAATGTAAAAACCCAAGTCCAAACCATTTGGCTATGATTGATCTGAATGAATTACCTTTAAATGATGATACAGGGGTGGTTAAAGTTTCAGTTGTAGTCATGTTGGAAGTACTTGCAGGGGTGGTACTGGTGGCATTTGTACTGATGATACTGGGGCTGGTGGTGGTTGTACTGACAGTTGTTGCGGTTGTTGTAGTAGTAAGGGCTGGTGCTAAAATGTCAACATTAAATTTTCCATTATGACTGACATTTATTATTTAAGTTTAGTATGGTTCAACCCTTTACCATACAATCCTTAGTTTTAAGAATCCTGAAGGAAGAGACTTTTGAAAACATTATAGCAAAAGGAGTCTGGTAACCAGCATTTTCTCCTTTTGACACAATGTCTTCTACCCTTTCCAAAACATATACATGTACCATCATTTGATGCACATGAAATGTGTAGTCTGCAAAATCACTTTTTTGGACCAATCTTAAATTTTGTTGTGTGGTAAAGAGTTAACCCTTTTGCTGCTAAGCACCACTCTTGGAACTACTTTGTCAAAAAAGCAGGGATTTTTCTGACCAAAGGTACTTTTAAATCTGACAGCATTTTCTCCTTTTCCTACAGCATTTTTTGAACATATTGTATCATTCGAGAAACAAACACTTTGTCATCTGCAAATAATTCAATATTAGTTTTTTTCATGAACATTGGCAAGTTCTGATTGGCAAAAATTTTTTTTTCATACATGTAGCTCCATGAAAAAAAAAATCAGCAGTGCTGGAACTACTTTTGCAGTCAAACTAATGTAAACAAACATGTATACGAGATTTCATAATGTTTTTTCGTTCTGATTTTATATTGAGTCGAAGTTCAAATTGCTTGCTGAATTTATTTTTTCTGAGTACTAAAAAAAAATCCAACAGTAAATTCAAAGAGAGAGCTGAAAACTCATTGTTACTCTGCTGGGTTTAAACAACCTGAGCTTCTAATAATAAATCCACTCAATCTGCAAATGTTCAATACTATAATGACGTCATGAATTACATCATTTTTACGTCATGAAGGAGCAGTTTTACCACGCTATGAAATATCAATGAAAAGGAAAGTAAATAAATACGCAATGTTGGATTTACAAAAAAAGATCAGTTAGAATTATTTAAGTGCATATGTGTTGTCTGTGATATTGAATTATAAGGAATGAAGTGAATTCTTTTTTGTTTTCATGGAGGTATGAAAAAAAAAACCTAATCACACTTTTGTATGAAACTGCGAAGTGTGATTAGGTTTTTGTTTTCATACCTCCATGAAAACAAAAAAAATTCTCTTCATTCCTTAAATGCTTTCAATAACAACAAGTCTAAAATTTTGTCACATGGTGAAGAGCTAGCCCTTTATCACACCATCCTGACCTTTATGACTCTAAGAATGAATGCTTTTGAATTCATTGTAGGAAAAGGAAAAAATGCTGGTAACAAAAATGATTTCTATCCTTTCAAAGACGAATTCTTTAATTCTAGCCACATTTAATACATTGAATTTAATTTTTTTTTGTCTGTAAATGCTTTCAAATTGGATAGTCTAACATTTTGCCATTTGGTATTAAGTTAACAGCGGCTTACTTGGTTATGATGGTAGTTTTAAGGTCTACAGCCCCTAATATTCATATCAAAAGACGGAAGCTGCTGAGATAGGTCGAATAGCCTTTACGAAAACGTTACACGATATTTACCGATGAGTTAGTAAGTCTATGGCCCCTAACTCTCATAGTGAAAGATGGAAGCTGCCAAGATTGGCCGAATAGCCTTTACGAAAACATCTATGTTTTCCGATGAGTTAGGAGTCGTAATCCTTAATTAGAATGTTTCTTGTAAGTTATGGCAAAAACATTTTTGTGTGGAAAGTACCTCAAAGCTTGACAGATCTGCTTGTTAGTTGAACAAAAGTGAAAAACAGTATCAAAGAAGCAGAACTGATGACTTTTCGTAAAGTATTACTATCTAACCACTCTCTGTGACATTACTATTTCCTTCAAGAAGTGTTAACACAGAGTTTATATATATATAACAATTCTTGGAAATGTGAGAGAGCTTACAAGATTAACCTCACCTTGATTCACACCAGTAAATCTGTTAAACTTTATATATTCATTTGCATGCAGAGTGTCGTTAATGCAGTAGTCAATTGGACTAAGAGCACTCGGTGGCCTACAGCAGTAGTAACATGTGGTACCATTGTTTGGTGTACCGTTGCCAAAACAACCCGGGGTAGCTATGGTCCTTGCATAGTCATGTTCACAGAGAGGTTGTACACTGCATCTGAGGGTAGAATAAAGTTGGTACATGTATTATCATTATTGAGATTAACACAAAAAAATACTGTAACAAAGGCACAAAAAGCTTGGTTTGAATAATTTCTGACTTGAAAATAGTTGCTCAGTTTTAACTCTTCCAGCAACAAATTATATAAATATGACACCTTTTGACCGCTGAAAATAGAGTTTTCTGAAAGATTTGAGCCATGATCTGTGAAAAGGCAGTTTAACTCTTTACCAAACAACAAAATTTTAGACTGGTCCAAATTGAAAGCACTTGCAGACGACAAAATAAACGGAACTCAAAAATTGAAATTTGTTTCCAGTCAGGTAGAAAACATTGTTGGAAAAGGAGAAAATGCTGGTTACCAGCATTTTCTCCTTTTCCCACAATGCTTTCAAAAGGCTTCTATCTCAGGGTCATAAAAACTAGGGATTGTTTGGTAAATGGTTAATGCAACTGGGGGAAAAAAAAGTATTGACCAATGTTGGCCTGCGCAGTCCGTGCCAGCTGAATTATGTCGAAGCTTTTTGCACCGGTTAAATATCTACATGTCCAAGGACCAGTTGATCTCAAGATTCAGTTGGTTGTCATGAAGATGCATTTAAACCCTTTAGCCAGAGCATTGCTCATACATAACAGGTAAATTGATACTCACTGTACTTTAGTCTTCCAGTTTGTCCCTGTGTACTGTTTCATATATTGACAATACTCACATTCTGCAATAAGGTGGCGTCTTGAACTGTATAAGTCTTTTTGACATTTCCTTTCAGAACAATCATTGCCCCTGATGTCATCGAAATCATTACAGATACAGCACTCTGAAAAACAATTGGGAAAAATCTGTCTGTTGTTGGGGTCTTTCTAATACATGTATAAAAGTCTGTCAGGTTTTCCTGTTTCATTGCAGGTCATGTGTGGCTTAGCACTTTTATGAGACATTTTATTCATCTTAACCTTTACAGGCAACAAAATTTTAGTTTTGCCCAATTGAAAGCATTTGCAGACGACAAATTAGATATGTTTCTCATTATGAGATTTGTCTGTGAGAAGATAGAAAACATTGAGGGAAAGGGAGAATATCATGGTAACCAGTATTTTCTCCTTTTCCTCCATGTTCTCAAAAGCCCATGTCCTAGGGTTCATTTAACTCTTTACTACTGGACAAAAAATTTAGAATGGTCTGTCCAAACTGAAAGCATTTGAAGACGACATAATAAATGTAGCAAAAATTAATAGGATGTGTATGTGAAAGGTTAGAAAACATTGTGGGAAAAAAAGAAAATGCTGGTTACCAGCATTTTCTCTTTTTCCCACAATGTTTTCAAAGCTTTGTACCACAGTGTCATTAAAACTGGGCATTGTTTGGTAAAAGGCTATTGCATGGAATCGGTTGTACATAGGTCCTGGGTTAAATCTTCACTCAGAGAACTTATTTTCTGCTTTCCTATGTACATGGAGAAAAGGTCATGTTTCCTAGATAAGAAAGCTCATTTAATCTATCATGGCCCCAAAGAGCATTAGTAATTAGCAGATTTACAAAAATACATACCAACTACATAATTAGCATTTCTTGCTTGATGACCAACACTGTTGACAGATAAAGGATTTGTCTGTATAAAATCTGTAAAATAATTTTGAGAAATAACAAAAAAATCACTTGATTTCCTAGATACTAGATATACAAACCTGGTTCCGTATTCACCAACCATTCTTAAGAACATTCATGGTCTAGTTTTGGGTTTACATTTAGAAAGTAACACAACTTCTGATTAACTAAACCAGTTATGTAACTTTCAAAATTGAAAAATTCTTGAGAATGCAACTTAAGAGTGTTCTCAAGAATGGTTGATGAATACAGACCCTGGTCTAACTCATAGATAATGAAAACAAGTTTAAGTGCCTTTACTGATAGTTCAGATCATTATCAGACTAATAAAAGGAGAATTCTGATCTTTGATCTGTACTGTTCTATATATTAACATATTCTCGTGATAACAGCCCAGAAATTATGATAATTATGTTTAGGAATCTTTTAAAGATACATCTTAACTCGTTTTCAGCCAGTTTTTTAACCATTTCATGTACATTTTATAAAACTGTAATCATTGTTGTATCTTCATGTCAATTGTTGCCTCTGACGATTGCAAGGTGACACAGATTACGGCCAATAGAAAATACATTTCATTCTCTTGGGGCCATCCAAGGAAGCATTGTTGTTGTTTACAGTTTTAAATCTAAGACAAATCCCTTGAGTTTCTTTATCCCGTACACCATATCTATTGATTATTTATCTGTGGTTACACAGATGACCAATATCTGAACCATTCTAAACACTATACAGTGTTTTTTCTCTCTAGCTGTAAAAATGTATCTTTAACAGATATTAAAATTGAGCCTTGCTCTGGTAAAAGGGGTCTTAATACATCTCCATGATGTATTATATGAAGCAAGGTATCACAGTATCATGGATCCATAAAATCTATTTTCTCTGGTTCAGCAGGCTGAATTGCAGGGGTGGAATGGTCCTTTGACATGCAGAAAATTGACCAATAGCAAAAAGTTTCGACTAATGTCAGCCTGTACGGACTGCGCAACCTGACATGGGTCAATACTTTTTTGCTGATGCATTAAGCCTCCTTTTCACACAGCGTGGCTCAATTCTTTTTGTCATTTACTCAGTTTTCTGAGGATAAATTACAAAGTTCAGAAAAACATTGAATAAGAATATTGTATGGAATATGCAGGATGATTTTGGATCTACACTGGACAAAATCTCTTTTTTCTCAGATACTCAGAACAACCTCAAAAGATAGATCTATACCCATTTTCAGTTAGTTTTCAGCCGGTTTTTAACCCATTTCATCCTAATTTTATGAAACTATAATTATTCTTGTATCATCATGCCAAATGCTGCCCCTGATTGCTGCAAGATTGCACAGATTATGACGGATAGAAAGTGCATTTCATCTTTTGGAGGCCTTCAAAGCAATCACTCTTGTTGTCTCTGTTTTTAATTGAGAACAAATCCCTTGAGTTTCTCTTTCCTTTATACAATATATATAGATAATTTATCTATGTTTACATAGCTGACCCATTCTATTCACTTTCAAGTTTAACTGCATTTTTTTCTCTCTAGCTGTAAGGATGTATCTTTAACTCTTTACCAAACAACAAAATTTTGGACTGGACTGAATTGTAAGGATCTGCAGATAACATATCAACTGTTGCTAAATTGATGATTTCTGTCTTTGATAGAGTAGAAAACATTGTGGGTAAAGGAGAAAATGCTGGTTACCAGCTTTTTCTCCTTTTCCTTCGATGTTTCAAAAGCCTTTTCCTTCAGAGACATTAAATCCCAGGAATGTTTTGGGAAGGGTTCAAATGCAATACCAGTGTCTCTTTGCATACTGAAAATGTCCATATCATCAACTCCTTATAAATGGCAAAGTTTAAGTCTGGTCAAAATCCAAAGCATTTGCAGATGATAAATAGAAAGTGTCTACAGTGATAGAATTTGTCTGTTAAAGAGTGGAAAGAGTGTTAAGATCCTGAAAAAAAAGAGGCTTTTGAAAACATTGTGGAAAAAGGAGAAAATGTCAGTAAACAGCAATATCTCCTTTTCTCACAATGTTTTCTACCCTATCAAAGACAGAAATCATCATTTGAGCCATATTTAATTTTGTCATCTACAAATGCTTTCGACTTGGTCTAGTCCAGAATTTTGTTGTTTGGTAAAGGGTTAACTCTTTACCAGACAATAAAATTTTAGACTTGTCCATATTTGAAGTATTTGCCGACAAACATTACCCATATTTGAAGTATTCGCAGACAAACATTGCCCATATTTGAAGTATCTGCAGACAAACACTGCCCATATTTGAAGTATTTGCAGACAAACATTGCCCATATTTGAAGTATTTGCAGACAAACAGTTAGATATGATATTAAAGATGGGATTTGTCCTTGAAACAAATGAAAATATTGCAGAAAAAGGAGAAAACCCTGGTTACCAGCATTTTCTCTGTTCTCACAATGTTTTTAAAAAGCCTTTTCCTCAGGTTTGATAAAATAGGGGATTGTTTAGAAAAAGGGTTTACAAATAAAATGGACGTTTTCAGTCCAACTACACAACTTACCAAAGCAAAGACAGAAAAACAGAACAAGATATAGGTCCATACTGGTTGGCAAGAAAAGTTACAGAGTACAGGTCTGTTTTTTTTCACATGAGACACTGAATCAGTCCGTCAGTTACTGATACACACAGATAAGTTATATCATCGACTAGATAAAGGGAATGATCCTTCCCTCTGATAATCATCATATCTCAAAAATTAGAAATACTGTAGGAGTGAGACCAGGTCCCGTATTCACCAACCATTTCTAAACTGCATTATTTCATAGTCATATTCTAGATTTTGGTTTGGCCAATTAGAAATTGTCTTCCTATCAAATTTAGAACACTTTAGTGGATTATACTAGAAATTCTACAAGCAAGCATAAAACTAGATTCTGACCCCCCCCCCCAAGAAAAAATGGGGGGTGTAATATTTGTAAAGAGAAACACTAAGGACGAGACTCTTTAATATTAATCGGGGAAATAACTAAAAAATACTGCAAAAATTATTTGCCTTTGTTAAGAGTCAAACCCACAACCTTCAAAACCATCACTCAACAACTTTATCAACTGAGTATGGTGGCATATTTCTGCCGCGAGATACGAGATAGCTATTGCGATAATTTAACAGAACTATCGTGATAAAACAAAGTTTCCTGGAAATACTATCTAGATAATAATTTAATAGAAAAATAACTAAAAGCTGGGTTGTTTTACAGAAAAAAAATATTCAAATAAGCTGGGTAATTTTATAGAAAAAGTACCAAAAAGCTTAGTTGTTTTACAGAAGAAACAACTAAAAACTGTGTGTAAAAAAAAAAGAAAGAAAATAACAAAAAGCTGGATAAATTTACAGAAAAAAATTCCAACAAGCTAGGTAATTTTACAAAAAAAATAAAACAAATTGGGTAATTTCACAGGCAAAGTACCAGAAAGCTGGGTAATTTTACATGCAAAGTACCAAAAAGCTTGGGAATTTTTCAGGAAATATACTAAAAAGCCAGATGATTTTACAGAAAAATACACAAAAGCCAGGTAATTTTACAGGCAAAGTATCAATAAGCTGGGTGATTTTACAGGCAATGTACCAAAAAGCCAGATAATTTTACAGAAAAAAATACAAAAATCCAGGTAATTTTACAGAAAGATGTCAAAAAGGTGGGTAATTTTACGGGCAAAGTACCAAAGAGCTTGGTAATTTCACAAGAAATATACCAAAAAGCTGGGTAATTTTACAGAAAAATACAAAAAACTTGGTAATTCCTTGTGTTTTCTACATGAATTCTTGTCTGTATAGATCTAATTTAGTTTTAGACCCATCCCTGCATGTGAATAAAAAAGACTTTGTTAAGATTTTTGCAAAAACTTGCGAAACAAAATATGATTGGATGCCCCTTTAAAGGTGGCCCTTCAGATTTTGGGACAAAACTTTTACAAAAATACAAAAAAATCATCCTTATACTCCCAAAGCCTTTTAATTTTCATTCATAAAACCCCAGTAGTCGAAAACTATCCGACAACAAGAGAAATTTGAGATTTACTACGGCCCAGATCGACACCGACGGGAAACACGGTCTATTTTTACATGAGCAACTCGCTCATTTACATACCGGAAATACACAGACGAAGCTTCAAACATAGCATCCGAAGAAGACATTATGGAAAATAATTACATGTTTGTTATGTTATGGAATTTAAGCGTCATTAGTCACGTGCCAGTCACTTGACATTCCCACAATACTTTTTTGATTTATGGCGCGAAATCTAAAAATACCTTAAGAGGCTATGTAGCCTTTTAAGGGAACACCATCAAAAAATCTTTTTTTGTAATTTTATGATTCTTAATTATTGATAATTTGTATTGTTTTTTCATATAAATTTCAGTGATATATATATTTTTTAATTTGGTGAGATGCGAAAAATCTAAATACCCACCTTTAAGATTGGTTGGTGAATACTGGCCAAGAAAAATGGTTCAAAGTAATCTGCATATTCAGATAGTTCTAGATATAAAGAAATCAGCTTACATCCTGACACACACATTTTTCACACAAAACTGAAAAAATTCCTATGAAAAACAAAAAAGTAAATATGAAATGAGGTTTCATACATGAATATATGTAAAAACATTGTGGATGAGGGAGAAATTCCTTTATGCATACACTCATTTTTTGGAACCCATGGTATCTGCAAGAAGAAAGGGCTTGTCTTTAGAAATACAATGTAAATGAAATTGAAAAATTCGAGGTGTACTTGTAAATAATATACATGTACAATAAAACCTGTTAAACTGGCCACCTCTACTAAGCAAACAAGCTCAATTAACCCTTTACCACACAATTCCTACATTTAAAAACCCTGAGTAAGAGGCCTTTTGAAAACATTGCAGGAAAAGGAGAAAGATGCTGGTAACCATTATTTTCCCCTTTTCCCACAATGTTTTCTAACCTAACCTAAATCATACTTGATTTGTCTTCTACAAATGCTTTCAGTTTAGATAAGTCTAAAATTTTGTTGTGTGGAAAAGAGTTAAGCAAAAAAAGGTGAGAGCTCTATCTTTCAAGAGAAGACAAGAATGTTGTAAAGTTAGATCTACATAACTGATCTGAGCAACCACTTGTCTCAGGGAAGATGGCTTTTGAAGAAAAGAAAAGAGAAAATATTGGTAAAAGCACTGTGTCCTATCATTTGAAACCAAGTTCTATTTAAAATGTGTCGTCTGCAATAGATTTCAATGTGTTTTTTTTTTACTTTTAACCCTGCACCAAATGATCCCATGTTTAATAAATTAACGACGCTGAGGCGGATGGCTTTTGAACAAAATTAAAAAGTGCTGATAGATCTAATTGCATTTTTTACCATTTTACAAACAAATTTCACAAATATGTGCGTTTTATGGTCTGCAAAGAATTCAAAATGGGCTCTTGTCGTCTTGCCAACTTTTCTCTACAAATTAGCAAGCTACTAATAGCCAAATTTACCTATCTGACAATCGAAATAAAAACTTTAGATCATCAGCAAAGAATACTTTCAACGCAAATTTTGATTATTTACTTTATTACTCTGCAGAAAGAAAAGTCCTTTCAGAGAAAAGGAACCCTTTGGGGTGCTTTCTGAAAAAAAAATGACGTCCGACCGGAAGTAGGCTGAAAAAAGTAAAACAGATTGAAAAATGTCGCATATTTCAGTTTTCTGTTTATACTTTGATAAGTCTCTCCTGTAAACATGCTCGAGTAATGGAACTAAACCGACAAGAGAGTCAGGTTTGTTTTTATTGACAAGCTACCATCACATTTCATTTGTTGGTTATTGTAATTTAGTGGGTGGGGTAAAGAAATTTGATGTTGCCATTAAAAATTCTATATATGGAAGTTATTATTTAATTGTTGCTCACTGCAAGTATTGTAATATGTTGTGACAACTGCCTAGGTTAAAATTAGAATGATTGTTAATAAATGTTTTTTCCTGTAAGCTTTTTGAAGTATTCACAGTATTTCCAAGTTAAAATCAGAGTTTGGTTATAGTCTCAGTAATGAGACATTTACGAGGCTTCTTTTTATATTTGACATTTATTGTGCACATTAATGTCTAATCTACATCCTGAATTTTTCGGTTGCAAAGCTACAGAGCTATGATGCTATTCTGACTTTTTATTTACATCTGTTTAATCTGTATTGTATATCCTACAAAAAAATGCTATTAAGTTTTATACTGACACACATGACCAAGGACAAATTTTTGACTATTTCATTCCCTAAACCACTTTGTTAATTCGTTCATGATAAACGTACAAATCTAAAAAAAAACTTGGAAGTTTATCGTGTTTGGCTGCCATTTTGTGTCTGTTTTGGGGAACAAAAAAACTCAAGTAATGGATGAATTAAATTTTTTTTCTTATGGTTAGCAACTTAGCATTTGGAAATAATCGTATTTGAAATGAAGGATTATTGAATATGCAAGCAACAGGTATTTTTAAAATTCTAGTAATGTCATCAATTTTTGAAAATAAACGCTGAGCATAAAATCTGTGTGGAGATTTCAACTATCCTTATCTGGAGGTGACCCATCAAAAACTAAATATTTGGGAACATTTATCTGTACAAAGTTTTTACTTAATATTACTTACTGTTGGTCAGCACCTGTTCAGCCCAAAGAATGCAGTAGATGAAGTTGGCATCTTGTGTGAACAGATGCTCAGAGTTAAAACAATGGTCTTTCTTCTTTTAGTTCCAGTGTTAAAGACATTGTCTCTTGTTGTTCATATATTTAAATATGTCTGCTTATTTACTCTTTAACATCTATTAAATTTCATTCATCAGACATTTCACATTTTATTTTCCTATTGCATATCATGTCTAATTATGTCTCATTTAGTTCTATGTACATAGCAAATGCGATCTCTCTATGATACGGTATTATCATGTAAAAGAACTTCATTTATCCTTTAGGAACAACTTTATTGAAAATATTCAGCCACTGTCTTCATAATTAATAATGGCCAGATTCTTCAGAATTTAATCAAAACACACATGTCTGATAGCAGACAAAGCCGCCAATATGTTTTTCAATAATGCAGACCGTTGCATGACAAACCCAAAGTGATTGCAGGCTTTTGACGAAATCTGTTTCAGTGATCATACTTGACTGGGTCAAATAAAATTTTGCTTCAATAAAAGAGATAATTTAATTCTGTAATATGCATTTTGTAGAGATTCATTCAGAATGATGGATTCCATAGCAATTGGTAACATGGTCGTGTTGAATCTGAATGGATTTAGCTCATAAATCAATAAGTTTTGTACAAATATCCTTTAACAAATCACAAAACTATTTATTTATCTTAATTCTGATGTATATTTTATTAAACAAATTCAGTTAAAAATATCCAACTTGGCTGTTCAAACAGAAAAAAATTAGATAACAGAGTTTGCTAGGGGAAACTATGAAGGAACCAATAGGACCTCACGTATATGATTAATGTCAAAATGAAAATCAATGTATGTAGGGCCTATAAAAAGGACTATGTTGCTGGGTACCATATCTCAGAGGCTGGGGGTACCATAGCACACTCGGAGACTTGCACTAGCCTTTTCACTGGAAAATTCATAATGGACCTGACACAGTATAGTGCATAATAAATGTCTAAGTATGGAAAGAAGCATCATAAATGTCTCGTTATTGAGACTACCCTTTTACAGACATTATAAGATTACACAATCTTGAATGATTAGGTGTTAAACCCTTTTACCAAACAACAAAATTTTAGACCCACCTTAATGGGTTGGAGGGGCATTCTTCAGTAATTTCCCTTTATTCCTTTTCAGTACTACATCGGTCCTGCTGAGGGGATTACTTGGTTTTTACCCTTGTTTTTCTTGCACTTCTATGATATGTTTTTGTGATAATACCTTCATTTAATGTGGTCAGATTGTTTGACAAATTGATTTTAGGCTTTTCTTTGATGATTAGGAATAGAATTCGCTTTAAGATAACATGGAGTCCTTTCATTTGTATCATAAAACAAATTTATTTAGTGCAATATCTTCAAGAGAATCAAGGATAAAAAGAAAGAGACACATGTAAAAGGACCAATCTGTTAATATTTTGTTACTTTTAGTTTTTATCTGGCAAGGGAAATAATTTGACTTAAGAAATGGCTCCCATTGATAGTAAATTGCAGATGTATAGGATATCGACTGAGTACGAGGTCTTTCCGTAGAAGAATGACCTGGGCACGAGCTTCACGAAACACCGAGAGCGCGAAGCGCTTGAGGTGTTTTGTGAAGCTCGTGCCCTGGTTGTTCTTATACGGAAAGACCGATGTACGAGGTCGTTATCTGACTTACATACAGGCCACCATCAGTATTATGAAGACGACTTAACAATCATGTCGAAAAGTATGGACCTGTTCGATGAAAAAAGAAGGGTATAACATGTTTTATGGTTTTATAACTTTTGGGTATTTTTTCTTATTTATTTATCAGTTTTACCTTCTCACTTGAACATTAATGAATCGTGGCTTGAAAATGACACCTTGTGATATCAACCTTTGGATTTTTTTTACTTGGGTAGCTTTGTTGATGTTGCACAAATGAGTTCATTGCTCAGAATAGGTTCAAATTGATTGAAATATTCATTGATTTCAGCTTTTGCCATTAACGCTCTCGTGTTATTAATTCTACCGTCAGTCTGCTTGCACTAATTCACCCAGTTCTGTAGGTCAGTTTTCATTGATTGCTTAATTGATTGGATGGTGTTTTATGCCGCTTTCAAGATTATTTCAGTCATATCACGGCGGCACTTCCAGTGAGGCTCAAGCCAGGGACCTTGGGATCAAGCTTAGGACAGCTGGTCTAAAAGGGATTCTGATCATTCGACTATGGGAATGATCAGGCCCCTCAATTTGCATTTAGTTTGATTTCTTGAGGCTAGCTGTGCCAAGTCAGCCATTACAGGAGAGTGCTCCTATGATAGTTTTGCTATCTCACAATAAGAAAAAAAAGAGGACTTTTCCGCTACAGAGGCTAAACTGTGCTAATACGGACAAATCAACTGTTGGTCTCATAGGAAATAGGGTGCATTAGAACCAAAAAACAATAATATTGTAGATATGTTTTAGAACATGCGTCCGTCATTAACTTTTTCTCAGTTTTGCTATTTAACTTATATGAAAACTAGAAAAATACGAAAAAATAAGTTGGGTTTAGGTATGAATAAATTACATGTATGTAACAACAGAACTTAACCCTTTACCAAACAATCCTGGGTTTTCACGACTCCAGGAAAGAAGACTTTTGAAAACATTGTGGGAAAAGAAGAAAACGCTGGTAACCAGCATTTTCTCCTTTTCCACAATATTTTCTACCCTATCAGATAGCCTAAGCTCATTTGTACCAATTTTGAATTTGTCGTCTGCAGATGTTTTGAATACAAAAGAGTCTAAAATTTGTTGTTTGGGAAAGGGTTAAGGAAAAAGCACTTTATCAACAATGTTTTAAATGTTGGCCTTAATGTAACAGCACATTTTGTAAATAGGAGGGGATAGATTTTTCAATGATCGCTTTGAAAGAAATTATCAAAGAATTGCTGAGTTAGTCACCATAAGAATCAAGATTAAAATCTGTCTTACCAGAAAGAAGCATATTTGCAAGATTCTTCCTGTTATTTAACAAATTCCTGAAAATCAGTATCGCGCGAGTACCAATGTCCTTCACGACCCTGTCTGTATGACCCAAGGTCCGTCAATTGCATGTGGACAGGTCTGTCTCGCACGGGAGCAGGTCTTTCCTGCACGTGGGCAGGTTTTCTATCTACGGAACAACCTGTGCATGTGCATAGATAGACCTGCGCTCGTGCATTCTATTGTTAAGATGGGTCATTCTGAAAAAGATAGACCTGGTCCAAACAAAGGAGCCGGTATGTAAGTCAATTTAAATACTTCTTAAATGATGGGATTTGTCCAGGGATCTTCATGTTTGATCCTCATCTGGGGCTCCGGGTTTTTCACAGGAGTGTCCTTAGGCAATACTCCTCAGAGCCCTAACCCTGTACTATTGAAACCAAAGAGACATGTGAAACTAAGCTGTGGCTGTAACATGAATGGAATAATGTTGAAAGCAGTACATAACACAGTTCAATCAATCAACACAGGAAATTTAGTCTGTTGTTCAATCTAAATTTCCTGCAATTTTGTGAAATATGTTTTCTAAATCAGCTATGGAATTTTGCAGAAATTGTACATGTTACACAGTTTTCCCTTTGCTACCATTTTTTTAAAAGCTCCTATTGATGTTAAACCTTTACCACTCAATCCTGAGTTTTAATGACCATAGGAAAGAGGCCTTTTGAAAATGCTGTGTGAAAAGGAGAAAATGCTGGTAACCTGCATTTTCTCCTTTTCCCACAATTTCTTTTGCCTTTTCATCACTTGAGCTACAATTAATTTGTTGTCTGCAACAGCTGTAGTTCAGTGATTAGCATATCTGACTCGTGATCTAGTGGTTAAGGGTTCGATACACAGTTGAGGCAAACTGTCTTCCCAGCGATTTTTTGCCTCTCACCTCTGATCCATGTAAGAAAAGTAGTCAGTGGTTTGGAAAAAAAGTAACTGTTATCAGCTGGTGTGAGAAAGCGAGGAAACACAAATGTAGGTGCACTGACCTAAACTGTTAAAACAACATTAATTCAATTTAGATGTACATGTATGTAAACAGAATATGGACGAGTGTAAAATTTTGTTGTTTGGCAGAGTTAAATCTACAGGTACATGTACCTACGTGTACATAGAGTAGGTGTGCAGACTACCTTAATCATACAGACAAGTAATAGATGTATTACTTCAGATTTTAGGTTAATGAGTTTGGACTAGATAAAAAAGTTGAGGAGGTGAATGTATCATAGGACATAGCATTCTCATCTCAACATTACAATGTATTACTTCAGCCATGCTATTATAAGGTACATCTCATGTTTGAGCCTGGTACCTCATTCAGTGATGAACAGAGTTATTAACTCTTTACCAAACAATCCTGGGTTAACAACTCATGGGAAGAAGCCTCTCGAAAACATTGTGGGAAAAGGAGAAAATGCTGGTAACCTGATTTTTTTACAACATTTTCTCCTTTTCCCCCCACAATGTTTTTCAAAAGCCTTTTTCTTCAAAGTCGTTAAAATTTAGGATTATGTAGTAACGATTTAAATCTTCCCTGAAGGCTAATAGACTTGTTGAAATTGAAAGCATTTGCAGACAGCAAGTTGATTGTGACTAAAAAGGATAGAAAATGTCTTTGAAAGGATAGAAAACATTGTGAATAAATGCTGGTTTCCAGCATTTTCTCATTTTTACGCAATGTTTTCAGAAGCTATCTGTTTTAGGGTCATGAACCACAAGATTGTTTGGTAAAGTGTTAAAAGTAGAGATGGCAACGGTTAGTAAAATTGTTCAATCTTTCGATCGGTTAACCGGTTATCTGAACGACCATGTAAAAATCATTTAAGATAGAGGTACCTGCCATTTGCTTGATATGTCAACATTGATAACCTGTGCGTGAGAAATCCATACCCATGGCGTTTACTATTTCTATACCCTGGCGCAGAACAGAAGAGAGCCAATCTCTCTCTCTCTTCCTCCCCCCCCGATTATAATCAGTTTTCCACAATGTTTTCTTTAGAGGACTACTACAATTATCAGGCTATTTACAACTTCACAGAATCGACTTACTGAATCATGCAGATGATACTATGGTTATTGATCATCAAACGAAGGGGCCATCGCTAAGTGAATCGGGTGTTAACCTTCTCCCAAACAACAAATTTAAATTTTACACCCTCCCAAATTCAAAGCCTCTGCAGAAAACAATTTTATTGTTGATACAAATGATTCTTACTTCTTTGAAAAAGTAGAAAACATTTTGGGAAAGGAAGAAAGTGCTTATAATTGCTGTATGTGCTTGACCACAGATCGATTAACTTGATTGGTCAATCCATGCAAAATTTTATTGGGGGCAGGCACTTAATGAAATAATCCAAACAAATCAATTAAGATAAATTGTAGAAGCCTCTGATTAGAAGAGGACACCTGTTTTTGGTTGTTTATTATCGGAGACTGGGGACCAATATTAGCGGATTAACAATGTTTGTTGCACAGACATGTCAAACTGTGTATCACACCTTCGCCACGTCTTGGCGACATGGATGCGTATATAATGCAGTTATGGTTGTCAGAACCGGCAAAGTCAATTTGTAGACGTATTTTTTCACTATTTTGGTAAAATATTGGTAATGCATATATTTTTTCTGGTTAATCGGTTTCCGATTTCCAAACCAGTTAATTGGTCTTTCGATTGGTTAACCGGTTAACCGTTGCCATCGCTAGTTAAAAGAACTTAACCCTTTACCAAACAATCCCGAGTTTTAATGACTCTGAAGAAGAAGGCTGTTGAAAACAGTGTGGGAAAAGGAGAAAATGCTGGTAACCAGCATTTTCTCCTTTTCCCACAATATTTTCTTCCCTATAAGAGACAAAAATCATCACTAAAGCTACATTTATTTTGTCGTCTGCAAATGCTTTGAATTTGGTCTAGTCTAAAATTTCGTCGTTTGGTAAAGTGTGAAATACACATCATAGGACAGTGTCCTGTGAGGCCTTACCTGTCAGCTTCAATCATTACAATCATTAGACTGTGAATATGGTAGATCTATCTTAATTTCACATAAATTGATAATGATAATTTTGTCACTGTGATTTTGATACTGCACTGTAGCCTTTCGGTTTATTTTTAAGGACAAAGGAGCTAATTTATTTCTATTGTTTTCACTAGTGTCCGTTGATCTGTTTATATTCTGGATACTTATACAGTTGTAGCACTACTTTTGAAATGGGAGTAAAAATGGTGAGTGAATGTTTTTTGTCAATGGGAGGGAATACCTGCATAGTAATGCTTTTGCTATACAAAACTGAATGCATTTAACCCTTTACCGCACAATCCCGAATTTTTACAACCCTGAGGAAGAAGCCTTTTGAAAACGTTGTGAGAAAAGGAGAAAATGCTGGTAACCAGCATTTTCTCCTTTTCCTGCAATGTTTTCTACCCAATCATAGATAGAAATTATCATTTGAGCTACACTGATTATGTCGTCTGCTAATGCTTTGAATATGGTCTGATCCAGATTTTTGTCGTTTGGTAAAAAGTTAAAGAAGGCAGGTTTTTCTCAAGTGATGGGTTTTCTTGTTTCTGAAAGAATAGAAAACATTGTATAAAATGGAGAGAAATACTGGTTACCAGCATTTTCTCCTTTTCTTGCTGATTTCATAAGCCTTGTTCTTTAGGGTTGCAGAAACAAGGGCTTGTCTGGTCTGGTAAATTCTTATAATTATGTGAAATTAGTGTTTGTGAAACTACAGCTGATAAGAATTGATTGAATGATGTCTTCATCTGTTTTCAACATTATTTCAAACACATAGCAGCAGCTCAATTCTTGTTCGTCTTGGGTTTCACCAGTACTAAGCAAGTTGTCTTGCCAAAGAACACTCCCATGAAAAACCCAGTGCTTCCAATGAGGCTTGAACCCGAGTCCTCCAGGATATAAGTCCTATGCTTTAACACTGAACAGCGCAGGACCCTTATAGAGGATTAGGAAACAACCAAATGGTGTGTGATGTCTCTTTAACTCTTTACCACATAATCCCGACTTTTAACAACCCTGAGAAAGAAAGCTTTTGAAAACATTGTGGGAAAAGGAGAAAATGCTGGTAACCAGCATTTTCTCCTTTTCTCTCAATGTTTTCTGTACTATCAAGGGCAAGTTTCATAATTTGAACTTCCTTTGTCGTCTGCAAATGCTTTCAATTTGGACCAGTCGGAAATTTTGTTGTTTAGACCGTCAGTCATAGAAGCAGCTCACTTGTTTGGTTGTTTCCCGGATGCCGAGCCCAAGTAGCACATTTGGTAGCGTACAGGGCTTGAGGGTTGAGAACAGGGGGTTGCTGGTTCAATCACTGGTTCTGCCACTTTCTTGCCGAGGATTTATGACAGTCATTGCGGCAAGATTCATTCCTCTCACACCACTGACTGTTGTTTCTATGATGTTATGTGGAAAAAAGCCAGTGGCTTGGAAAGAATATTGTGTGGAGTAGTGGTAAAAGAAACTCAAGGAAAGTGTGGATAGGGGAACTGGCTGCAGCAATATTACTGAAATAAACATCATACAATCAATCAATCAATCGTTTTCCGGGTTTAAGAAAAGCTCGGGCTTCAGTCTGAAGTGCCTTGCTCAAGGATACTCTCATGAAAAATCTTATGAATACTGCAGTTGAGCAATAGTTGATTTGTTGTGTGCAACACATTTCAGTTAGGACAAATTTATTTTTTTCTGTCTTGTGAAGTCAAATGACTGCAGTTCAGTTATAGTTGACTCGTTGTCTGCAACACATTTCATTTTGAAAAAGCTTGTTGTTTTTTTTTTCATCTGGTGAATTGTTAACTCTACCTACGATAAAATTTTTGACTTGTTGAAATTGAAAGCATTTGCAGACAACAATTAAATTTTGTTGAAATGATGGTAATTGTATGCAAAAGTGTAGAAAAACATGTGGAAAGAGAAGAAAATGCTGGTTACCAGCATTTTCTCCTTTTCCCACAAGGTTTTCAAAAGGCAATTTCCTTCAGGGTTGTTTAAAAGCGGGATTATTTGGTAAACAGTTAAATAATGTTGAATACTTTTTAACTCCAAACAAAACTGTTTGAAAAGTCTTCTATTTTTGCAGTATGCATGTGTTTAGCTCTTTACCAGTTGGCAAAATTTTAGACTTATTTAATTTCAAAAGCACTTGACAACAAATATGGTGTATATCAAAGGATCTGGCTTTGATAGGCTCCAAATATTGTGGGAAAGGGAAAAATACTAGCACTTTCTCCCTTTTCTACAATGTTTTTTGAAAGTTCTTCAGGTTTGTTAAAAAACAGGATTGCTTTGTATGGAGTGAAAGGTTTCAAAATTAATGATGCATATGCAGCTGTGAACGCCTTTAACACCTACTGAAGTCATTAATATTCACTCACTTTGAGGTTTTTTGCACTCTTGCAAATGTTTGTTTAGAAAAACAACTTTTCCACCCACTAAAACTCTTTGCCATTGATAGGCAACAAAATTCACTCATGTGCATTGATTTGACAGGACTTTGTGATTTGTCTTTTTTTTTTTAAAGATTGAAAAACATTGTGGTGAGGGAGAAAATGCTGACTATCAATTTATCAGAATATTTTCCATTCCCAGGATGTTTCATTTCTTCTTACTAAGGTTTATAGAAACTCAGGCTTGTTAGTTTGTTGAATATTTGAATATTACTGAACTTTGGCTGGATTTGTTTTATATATTTTGTTGAAGATTTCCTTTAAAAACAAAATGACATATGGATAAAAAATAATTACTGTTTGAATGTTTTCTAACATGTTGCCAAACATCTTGTGTTCTAACCCTTTACCACGCAATCCCGAGTTTTTAACGACCCTGGAGAAAAAGCCTTTTGAAAATATTGTGGGAAAAAGAGAAAATGCTGGTAGCATTTTCGCCTTTTCCCACAATGTTTTCTACCCATTAACAGACAAATATCACTATTTTAGCCACATTTAATGTGTCATCTGCAAACCCTTTCAATTTGGGCAGGTCTAGAATTTGCCGTTTGGTCAAGAGTTAGGGACCCTACAGAAAAAGGCTTTGAAAACATTTTGGGAAAAAGGAAAAATAATGTTGTTAATCAGCACTTCTCAATTATTAATCAACCTCTCAAACACATTTATTTGTTCACTGCAAACTCTTTCAATTTGGATCAGTCTTAACATTTTGTCATCAGAGTATATACAGGTAAGTTATTCCTTACCAAGCCTGGCCTGAAGATGGTTATGTGGGAAAGTAACCAGTGTCTTGGGAAAAATCTTGTGGGAAGTGCTGGTGAAAAGAAAAAAAAAACAGAAAAGCATGGATCGATGCACAGGCACACACGATTTAAGCCTTTACCAAATAGTCCCAACTTCTAACAAACCTAAGAAGCCGTTTGAAAACATTATGTTAAAAGGAGAAAATGCTTTTTACAAGTATTTCACCAATTCCCACAATGTTTTCAGAAGCTTGTTCTCTCGGGGTCATTTAATCTTGGTATAGGGTTAATCCTTTACCGCACAAGTAAAATAATTAAATGATCAAATGATGGCATTTGTCTTTTGAAACCAGGGTAGAATACATTGTGGGAAATGGAGAAAATGCTGGCTACCAGCATTTTCTCCAATTCCCACAATGTTTTCAAAATACCTCTTTCTCAGGGTCATTAAAATTTGTGATCATTTAGTAAGGGGTTAATATAGCATATCCATTGTTCTAACTACTTAGCCTCAGACAACCCAGATGACCTGGGATGAATGAACAGAGACATTGTTCTTAATGACTGCAATCTCATTATTTTATCATAGGTCAAGATTCAATAATCACCACTTCTTGTTCTTGTTGTAGGTACTTGTATAAAATGTCTTGATTGGCTATTTAGACAATTATCCTTAACTCTTTACCAAGCGGCAAAATTTAAGACAAGTCCAAATTGAAAGCGTTTGCAGCCAACAAAATAACTGTGACTCATATTTTAAAATCTGTTTTGGAAAGGGTAGAAAACATTTTGGGTAAAGGAGAAAATGCTGGTTACCAGCATTTTCTCCTTTTCCTATGATGTTTTCAAAAGGCATCTTTCTTGGGGTTATTAAATCTCTGGATTTAGTGGTTAAGAGTTTATGTTAGTTTCAATAGACAGTGGAGATCCAAGATCAGACAGTGCAGTTTGTGCAATCTTATCTCAATCTGACCTTGTTTGCAAACTTCCTTTGTGATTAGTCTTGTTAGGAGGGATGAAACCTGTTCAAGGATGATGAACCTTTTACAATAAAATGGGTTGGGGTCTTATACTCAAATCAGGTTGTCTGTTTCTTTGTCTGTCCTGCTGTTGTTGATGATTATAATTTTGGCATTTTAGCAACATGAATTGTATGCAATACTTATTATCGCCAGTTTGATATTGTTGTCTCTCTTTGAGCACTCTTCTGCATATTGGATAAAGCTCGCTAGACATCAGGATATTATTAGGTCAGACATGGTGCCGGTAATGTAGACAAAACAATACGTAACCCTTAACAAGAATGATAAATGAGAAAAGCGGGAATATACTTATTAGACACTTTATTGCAATGAAATGTGCCTGTGTTAAGAATTGCTTGATGGAATCTATTAGATTTTATGGCCATTTTAACAGCTTAGGTCATATCACGGTGGTCAGTGCACCTACGCATGTATTTCCTGGCTTTCTCACACTTGTACTGACACAACTTTTTTTCCAAGTCACTGACTACATGCATTAGAGGGGAGAGGCAAAAAATCGCTGGAAGGAAAGTTTGCCTTGACCATGTATCGAACTCACAACCACCAGGTCAAGAGTTGGATACACTGACCACAGAGCAACCTGGCTTGAGGTCCCTGTTAGGAAAGATAGTTGCAGTTGATTGTGTTCCATATATGTTGCCACTGATTTGTGTTTATGTGTGGTCTCTGTAATTGGGCTAAATGCGCCTTTAACGTGAAGAGTTCCACTTATGGAAATAAAAGTACCTGTATTGGTTTCAAAATATTAGAGTCTAAATTTTGTCATCTGGTGCAGAGTTTAACTCTTTCACTACACAATTCTGAGGCTTAACAACCCTAACATAGAAGACTTTTGAAACCATAGTGGGAAAAGGAGAAAATGCTGATAACCAGCATTTTCTCCTTTTCCGACTATGTTTTCTACCCAACTCAGAACAAATTTCAGTCCCTGAGTCACCTTCATTTTGTCGTCTGCAAATGCTTTCAGTTTGGACTGGTCTAAAAGTTTGTTGTTTGGTAAAGAGTTAATTGTGGTATAACAAAGTGATGACTTTGAAGCTCTTTATATTTAACCCTTTTACATAAGTTTTAGCAACGTTGACAAAGCAGCTTTTTGAAAACATTGTAGGTAAAGGAGAAAATGCAGGCAAACAGAATTGTCTACATTTCCCACAAACCTTTCTATCCTTTTAAAGATATATTTCATAATTTTAGCCACATTGAATTTGCTGTCATCGAGCCCTGGTAGCTCAGATGGTAGGGTAAAGAACTTGCAAACAGACGGTGGGTGGTTTGATCCCCAGTTCGGCCGATTTATTTTCAAAGATTGATGATAGCCTGTGCGACAGAATTCGTTCTTCTCTCACAGCTGACCATTGTTTCGATGATAGTGGGAAACCAGCTGATGGCTTGGAAAAAAAATTATGCGGAGCACTGGTGAAAGAAACTCCAGGAAAGCATGAACAGGTGCACTGACCGTGAAGATATAACTGAAACAATGTTGAAAACGGTGTCAAATACAGTACAATCAATCCATCAATGTATTGAATTTGCTCTTTTCAAAATTCTTTCAGTTTGGATAAGTCTAAAAGTTTGTTGTGTGGTAGAGAGTTGAATTTACTCCACAAGTTTCTTTGTGCATTGTTCAGCCTGAGGTGTAAAGTAATATTTATTGTAATGTTATGATGCATTACAGAGGTAAATTCATTGCACTGGAATGTTTATATATTGTGTCCATTCACCCAACACTTCTCTAAATATGCTTGTGTAACTGCACTGAAGAAATAAATGTAGCAGGTAATGAGCAACATCGTATCTTCTTCTGCTTGGTTGGATCATTACTACCTTCTCAAACTAATTAATGAGTACGAGATAATTCTAAAAACGTTCATCCAAAATACATGAAATGATATGAATATACTGGTGTGAATGGAGATTTTATTCATAATGGCCATTTCTCCTTTTGCCATAATGTTTTCAGAGGTGGCCTGTACAGAAGTGTGAAATTGAGGTAGCGTAAACCCTTTACCAAACAATTGCATGTTTTTACGACTTTGAAGGCTTTTTACAACAGCATATGGTTATGCTAGTAACAAGCATTTTCTCCTTTTCCCACAATGATTTTTACCTTCTTCAAAGACAGAATTTATCTTTGAGCAATACTGAATTTGTTGTTTGCAAGTGCTTTTAATTTTGTCAAGTCTAAATTTGTGTCATTGATAAAGATTAACTCTTTACCAAACAAGCCCTGGTTTTCACGATTCTTGGAAGGAAAGCTTTTGAAAACCTTGTAGGAAAAGGAGAAAATGTTGGTAACCAGCATTTTCTCCTTTTCCCACAAAGTTTTCTACCCTTTCAGAGACAAATTTAATAAATTGAGACACTTTTAATTTGTCGTCTGCAAATGCTTTCAATACGGACCAGTCTAACATATTGTCGTTTGGTAAAGAGTTAAAAAGATATGAGCAATGCTCTGACAAAATGGGGTGTAATGATTCTCTTTGATGCATTATATCAAGCTAGTCATCACATAATCATGAATCCATAAAATCCATTTTGACTAACAACAGACTAAATCATGAGGTAGACTAGTCCTTTAACATGCAGAAAATTTACAAATAGCAAAAAGTTGTGACTCATGTCAACCCACGCAGTTAGCACTGGCTGACTTAGGTTGATGCTGTTTGCGGATGCATTAAACCCCCTTTTCACAGAGCATGGCTCATTTTGTTCAAAGTGACTGCATACTTATTTCTTTATTGCATGACAAAATATGAAACAATGCCATTTTGAAGCATTAATTTTGTATATAACAAATTGAACTCTACTTATATGATGGGACTTGTCTATGAACAAGTAGAAACACTGTTGAAAAACGGGGGGGGGGGGGGGGGGGAAAGAGAGCAGTAAACTGGTACTTTCTGTGTTTTCCACTTTGTTTTTTTTTTTTAAAACAGGCACTTTTCTCAGTCAGAAAAACATGGGATTGTTTGTTTAAGGGTTTCAGTTTTTCCTCCATTCATTAGATTTTCTCTCTTTCAAGCCAAAACTTAAAATTTAAAAGTGTCCCAGTTCATAAGGAGCTGCTGAGAAATTCTGTATTACCTGAAGTATCTGAGAGGGGATAACGGTTTGTATTCACCAACTGTTCTTAAGAACATTCAAAGTTTTTTTTTCTTCAAGATCTTTCTGAATTTGACAGTAATGCGTCTTCTGATTGACTCAACCATTCAGTTTAGCCAATCGTCATATGTTTTACTCTTTAAATCTAGAATAAGACAAAGAATGCAACAAAGAATGGTTAGTGAAAACATATCTGGAACATTTTCCTCCCGTCTCATATTTCATCAGCCACACCCCTGTTTACATTTTATTTGTACTTTACAAAAAAGGAAACACTTTGCACATTAGGATGATGTAGAGTTAACTCTTTACCAAATGATTGATTGATTGATTGCTTGGTGTTTAACGCTGTTTTCAACATTATTTCAGTGCACCTATCCATGCTTTCCTGGAATCTCTTTTACCAGTACTCCGCACAATTTTCTTTCCAAGCCACTGGCTGCTTTCCCACATAATCATTGTCATAACAATGGTCAAAGGTGGGAGAGGAATGAATCCTGTCGCAATGACTATCATCAATCCTCGGAAAGAAATTGGCCGAGCCAGGGATCGAACCCACGACCCCCTGTTCACAAGTCCTGCACGCTACCGACTGAGCTACCGGGGCTCGGCCTTTACCAAATGACAAAATTTTAGACTTGCCTAAATTGAAAGATTTTTGCAGACAATAAAATAGTTGTGACTCAAAAAGAGCCATTCACTTTTGGAAGGGTAGAAAACTTTGTGGGAAAAGGAGAAAATGCTGGTTACCAGCATTTTCTCCTTTTCCCACAATGTTTTCAAAAGGCCTTTTCCTTAAGGTTGTTCAAACTTGGGATTAATTCATTTTTGTTTTTTTCTTGATTTATAGGATGATGTGACTAGATTTTGGAGAGAAGAAAAGGAAGATGGGGCTATATATAATGCCTATCTGAAGAAAGTCACTTATCATACGCTCTCGGAGGTAGGAGATACCTGTAATTTTTAACTGCTAGAGTGCTTACCACTTAACTGTAGTTGCTTTTGCAGACAGTGTAGGTAAGATCATACTGCACAGAATGTGCAGTGTAGTTGTTGATCTTCTCAGTCTGCAATGATTTTGAATATGGTCAAACTTGTCATAACTCTATATTACAGCAGAACTTTAGAACTATCGAAATTGAAAGAGTTTGCAGACAACAGATTCAGTTTGGCTTCAATGACAAGATTTGTCTTTGAAAGAGTTGAAAGCAATGTGAAAAAAGGAGAAAATACTGATTACCTAGCTAGTCCGAGAGTTTTGATTTAGAATTAACTTAAATATGGAATAGTTGACAAAAATCATCCCTGAAAGAAAGAGTTTGTGTGGTCTTAGATTTATACTTTGTAAGTATGAAGTCCTTTCTAGTCAGCATCTCTCATGGTCGTGAATTAGATATTGCTTTGTTAAAGTTCCGATCAACATAATTATGAGAGGCGTCCTGGGTAAAGGTAAAGCAAGTCATCATACAATTATGGATCCATAAGATCTATTTTGTTAAACAACAGATGGAATCATGAGGTAAAATGATCGTTGGACGTGCAGAAAAATTGATTAATTGCAAAAAGTTTCAGCCCATGTCAACCTGTGCACTAGCTAACATAAGTGGATACTTTTTGCTGATGCACAAAGACCCCTTTTTACAGAGCATGACTCATTTACCTAACTCTTTACCAAACAACAAAATTCAAGTCTTGATCATATTTAAAGTAGTTGTAGATGACAAATTGAAAGTGTCTTAAATAATACATTGTGTCTTTGAAAGGATAGAAAACAAAGTGGGAAAAGGAGACAATGCTGATTACAAAAGTTTTCTTCATCAAAGTTAAAATTTGGGATTGTATGGTAAGAGGTGAAGTGGTCAGCTGCCACCAAATACATGTAGATACTTTGTCGGAACTGGTATTTAACCCTTGATCAAATGGCTTGCAACACGCGAAAAGGGGCATTCGGACATCGGCATAAAGTGTCGTTTCGGATCAGCCTGCACACTCCGCGCAGGCTAATCCGAAAACGACACTTTCCGTTTTTATGTAATTTTCTGTTTCACACAAGTCTACTGTAGGACAAAATCTGATGTAGTCGTAAAGTGTCGTCTCGGATTAGCCTGATCAGGCTGATCTGCGACGACACTTTACGCAAATATCCGAATGCCCCTTTTCGCTTGTTACAAGCCAAATGATTTAACCTTTTCCGCAATGTCGAATTTTGGACTCTGTCTATTTCAAGACATCAGTCTGCAGACAATAGATTCAAAATTGTGCAATGAACTTGCACTCTCGGATACGGTAGAAAACATTGTGAGGAAAGGAGAAAATGCTGGTTACCAGCATTTTCTCCTTTTCCTACAATGTTTTCAAAAGCCTTCTTTCCCAGGGTCATGAAAACAAGGGATTGTTTGGTAAAGGGTGAACTACCTGACCTGAATACAAAAGCTTTTGAAAACATTATGGAAAAAGGAGGAAATGCCAGTAACTAGCATTTTCTCCTGATCCTTAAAGGTTTTTTACCCTATCAAAGACAAATTCTGTAGTTAGAGTCACAAATACTATAAGTTTTGACAAGCCTAGAATTTTGTTGTTTGTGAAAGAGTTAAAATTGAGAAGACTTGGAAAATGAAGATCAGTTGATAGTCTGATTAAATCGTTACTCTATCGAAATGATTTCAGAATGAAAACAGAAGCAAGAATGAGTTTTCCCATCTTATGTGGGAAACACAAAAATTTCGAGTCATTAAAGCAGGAACGCTGGACAAACTGGTGGAGTATCTCTACATTACGGGAGAAATGGACTCCTCTTATGTCAATGTATTTCTGGCCACGTACAGAACGTTCAGCAGTACGGAGGAAGTACTGAACTTACTCATAAAGAAGTACATCGGCATTAAAGCTAATAAGGAAACTAAGAATGAGCTTCAAGACATACAGTTAAGGTAAAGCTTTTGTTACTACCTATAAGTGTTACTGATAGTTAGTAAGTCTGTATAAAAATAAGAGCTAATAACTATAGATAAATTAACCCTTTACCACACAATGACGACTTTTGACGCCCCTGAAAGAGAAGGCTTTTGAAAACATTGTGGGAAAAAGAGAAAATGCTGGTTACCAGCATTTTCTCCTTTTCCCACAATGTTTTCTACCCTATCAAAGAAAAATCACTTCATAAGAGCCACGTTAAAACTGTCATCTACAAATGCTTTCAATTTGGACAGGTCTAAAATTTTGTCGTGTGGTAAAGGGTTAAGGCTTTACCAAATGAAAAACTTTTGGACTGGACAAAATTGAAAACGTTTGCAGAGGACATATTGAATGAAGCAAATGATCAAAATTTAATGATGATTACTGTCTTTGATTGGGTAGAAAGCATAGTGGGAAAAGGAGAAAATGCTGGTCACCAGCATTTTCTCCTTTTCCCATTATGCTCTCAAAGGCCTTCTCTCTCAGGGTCGTTAAAACTGGGGATTCTGTGGTAAAAGGTTAAAATGTCAATTTAGGTAGGACTTTTTTTGAGGCAGACAGTGTAGATCAAGATCAGACTGTATGCTTTGTGTATGCACCAGTATGGAGACAATGTCAATGTCACATTTTACTTATACAAAGTTTAACACAGTAAGGGTTACTGCAGTCATGGTAATAGAACTTGACACAGAATTTTTTCAAAGCACAGTTTCAGTGCTTAAAAGATATCTTTTCAGTTCTGTTTTCTCAATGTTTCTACAGTTTAGCTGCAATTGTTCCAATTTGGGCCCAACTTTTTTCAAAAGTGATTTTGACAACTTTCAAAGCATTTTGTCCTTTTCCCACAATATTTTCTATCCTTTCACAGACAAAAATGATCAATTGAGCCAGATTAAAATTTGTATTTAGCAAAATATAATCTTGACAAGTCCAAAATTTCATTCTAAGTCATACGTTAAAGACTGGCATGTAATACACTTGACTTCAGCTCATCGAGTCTCATTTCAGAACTATAAAATCAGTAATTACTGTATGGATTGATACTTATCCTGAAGATTTTCGCGACCCACCTTCGTACAAATGTTTGGCACAGCTAGAAACTTTCGCTCACCTACACCTTCCAGACTCTGACCTTAACATTCGTGTCAAACACAAGATGGATAAATTTCGCAAAGAAGATGCAAGCTCATCAGGTATGTCTTTGTAAATGTGTTGATTGAATTGCATATATTTTTCGTTGTAAAACCTTTTATGTACTATGGAAGTAGATTGTTTTTAGATACCTAATAGGTATTTTGTAACGAGGATCTTCTTGGTTGCATTATGCTATCTACAACATCAGGATGCATATCTACTAACCATTCCAGATTTCTGGGTCTGTGTTCACCAACCATTCTTAAATACGCTCCTTGTCTTACTTTTCAGAATTTTCTAAATTTGAAAGTAATGCAACTTCTGATTGGCTAAACCAGATGGTTTAGCCAATCAGAAGTTGTGTTACTTCAAATTTAGAAAATCTTGGAAGAATGTTCTTAAGAACTGTGGTTGAAAACAGAGCCTGATCCCATTATCACTGACCAGCTTTCTGTATAACTTTTTACCACACAGTCCTAATTTCAATGACCTTGAGAAAGAAGGGATTTAAAAACATTGTGGGAGAGGCTGTTACCAGTTTTTTCTCTCTGTGGGAAACAATTAAGTGATATGTCAAAATTTGCTCCAATCTTTGACTTTAAGAAAGGTATATGCCAGTGAAGAAAGATCAACTTTAACTGTATTTTGACCGAAACACTGATGTTAATTATGCTTTGATGCCAAATTCAAATGTGAATCATCTCATGGTCAACTAATGGCAGCTTTCTGTGCTTTTGCAAAGTGTAGATCAAGATCACATTTCCCTGCACATGGTTATTTTAATTACTTTTGATCAGTTTTAAAAAATTAACCCATTACCACAAAAGAAGGATGATTTGCACTCTGTGAGTTGACAATTTGAGAAAACATTGCTTGAAAAGGAGTCATTGTTTCTTGGAAGTAGTCACTTTTTTCCTGTATGTTTTCATAATGTTGAAAAATAATGTTACTCTTACCCTCAGTATTTTCTCCTTTGTGTTATTTGGTAGGGTTTCAGGTAGGTCAAGTCCTGCGTGGCTAAGTGGTAAAGTGTGGGACTTGTAACTTGGAGGCCCCGGGTTCGAGCAATACTGGATCCACTGGGTTTTTCGTGGGAGTGTCCTTGGGCGAGACACTTCAGAGCCCTAGCCTAGTACTGGTAAAACCCAGGAAATGCATGAGTATGTGAGCTGTCACCGTGATATGACTGAAATAATGTTGAAAGCGGCATAAAATCAATCAATCATATCAGGTAGGTCTTAAAATAGTCATGCAGCACAGCACACTAATTCAGCTTTTGATTTATGTTTTAATTGACAGATACTGGCATTGAGTTCCACTTTAACTTGGTAGAAGAGGTGGACCACCTCATTGTTGCAGAGTACCACAAACCTCTGACCTTTGCTGATATACCCAACCAAAAAGTAGCTGAACAACTCACGTACAGAGATGCTGTAAGTAACTGTAATAAGGCCTAACGAAAAAATATCTGTGTTTAGGGTTTCGGTCCAAGATGCTGTAGGTAGGGTAGGTAGGGGTTTCTTTTTTTTTCCAGAAACTTTTTACATAGACTTTGTACTGAAATCAAACCCCCCCCCCCCCCCCCCACACCTCCAATTTTTTTTTTCAATCGTAGTATAAAACGTTTAGGATCGGCAGCATTTTCTGGGTAGGGTCGGGAAACCCTAAACACAGATATATTTTTTTTTAGGCCTAACTGTTCATACCTTGAATGTTCATAGAAGTTGGTAATAGCTGTAATGTGATATCCCATAGGATGCCAAAGGCATTAGAACCCTGAATTAAATGATTGGATGAGCCATGCTCTGTGAAAGGGGGTTAATGCGTTTGCAAAAAGTAACGACCCATGTCAGCCTGCGCAGTTTGCGCAGGCTGACATGGATCGAAACTCTTTGTTTTTGGTAAATTTTCTATGTTTCCAAAAACCATTCTGCCTCATGATTCAGTCCATTGTCAGACAAAATTGATTTTATTGATACCTGAATTTCTAATCATGTTATGACTTGCAGAGATGCATTCAATCCCCTTTTCCCAGAAAACAGCTCAGATGTGTTAGCAAAAGTTAGGATAAACATTTCTCCACAATATTTTTTACCCTTTCACAGTCAAATCATTACATTTTAGGCACACTTATTTGTTTTCAATTTGGACTATTTTAACATTTTGTCAAATGATAAAGGGTTCAGGTGCTATGGGGACAGTGTAGACCAGCATTTTCTACTTTTCCCACAATGTGTTATACAGCCATTTTTTTTCAGCTCAGTTAAAATACAGAATTAGTAAGATCAAAGGTTAAAAAAAAAAGCTCATAAAGACAGGTGGTCTTTATCTGCAGATATATTGTAGTAAACTTATGGAAAGAAAGACAAGAAAACAGTATTCTTTAGAATAGTTCTGATTTTTAACTCTTTACCAAATAACAGAATTTTGGACTGTGCCAAATTGTAAGCTTTTGCAGGCACAAAGTTCAAGAAGCTTGAATAATGATTTCTGCCTTTGATAGGGTAGAAAACATTGTGGGTAAAGGAGAAAATGCTGGTTACCTGCATTTTCTCCTTTTCATTTAATGTTTTCTTTAGCCTTCCCTTTCAGGGTTGTTAAAACTCGGGATTCATGATAAAGAGTTAAAACAGAATAATGAGGTAAAATGTCATTATTTTGCTTGCAGGAATTATTCAAGAGGGTTGTCCCACACCACTGTTTGGGTGCTGTTTGGGCTCGAAGAGCTAGGAAACAGGGAAAGGGAGGAACTGTAGCTGGCAGTGTTCTAGCAACAATTGAACAGTTCAATCGTGTGTCATTACGTGTGATAGCAACAATTCTGAAAAATACCGATCTCAAAACTTCACAGAGAGTGAAAGTCATTCAGAAATGGATTGAAATAGCTCAGGAAATGCGACATTTAAAAAACTTTTCGTCTCTGAAGGCCATTATATCAGGATTACAAGCCAATTCTGTGTACCGTCTTCGGAAAACTTGGGCGGCGCTGCCAAAGTATGTATGATTTTTCATCTTAGTGCCTTTTTTTTCTCCGAAACAAGTTATAGGCTTATGTTAGATATTCATGGATAGTTCTTTCTGTTCCATCAAGCCCTGAAAATTACGTAAGTGCTTTCTAAATGGTATTTCAATATAGATAAAATCTTAGGGCTACATGTATATTTCTAGTGTTACTTTTGGGGAATGTAATCCAGATCAGACTACCCAGAACATTCAGGCGGATCTTTTAATTGTATGTCCAATAGCCTTTGATATTTTGTCAAAAAAAGTTTGAAAATCGCTACAGGCAGAGAAATTTCCTGCCTGAAAATGCCTGTTCATTGCAAAAGAAAATTATAATGGCTAAAAATGTGAATTTCATAGTCATACCTATGCAGAATGAATGTTCATGGGTGTATGTAAGAGTCAACTTGTCATTGTGTCCCTTTTTCTGCCTGACTGTGGCATGCACAAAGCTAGAGTTGTCTTGTAAACTTTCTCCTTGCTTTTACTATCATCATATTGAACTTTTTACCACTATTGACAAGAAACTGTAGATCTTCAGATGTCTGTTTTTAAGCTTTCAACCTTCAATCTTTTATTAAAGACTGAGCAAAACGGATTTTGAAAACTTAGCTGGAAAAGGAGAAAATGCTGATAACCAGCATTTTCTCCTTTTCCAACTATATTTTCTACCCTTTAACCCTTTACCACACAATCCCGACTTTTAATGACCCTGAGAAAGAAGCCTTTTGAAAACATTGTGGGAAAAGGAGAAAATGCTGGTGACCAGCATTTTCTCCTTTTCCCACAATGTTTTTCACCCTTTCCAAAACAAATTTCAAATTTTCAGTAACTTTCATTTTGTCGTCTGCAAATGTTTTCAGTTTGGACCAGCCTAAAATTTTGTCATTTGGTAAAGAGTTAAAAGAAAAAGCCTATCATTTAATCCATGTAATATAATATGTTGTCAGCAAAAGCTTTCAATTTGGAGAAGTCTAAAGTAGTAAAGAGTTCAAATGAGCCATTTTTGTGTGAAATAAAAGTTTGAACATCTGTCTTCTCTCTCATTGCACTAAGTGGAAATGTTACATGTTGTGACAGTTCTTTTTTTCTTCCAGAGAGAGTCTTGCTGCCTTTGAAGAGCTGGCGGGAATATTTTCAAATGAGAATAATCAGCTAGCATCAAGGAATCTGTTAATGAAGGTATTTTAAAATGTACATTGTATATGAGCCATGCTCTGGCAAAAGAGGGCTTAATGCATCTCTCTAATGCAATGTACCAAGTAAGACATGACATGGTTATGAATCCATAATATCCATTTTGTCTAACAACCGACTGAACCATGAGGTAGACTGGTCCTTTGACATGCAGAAAATTGGCAAATAGCAAAAATTTCAACCCAGGTCAGCCTCTGCACAGACTGACATGGGTTGATACCGTTTGCAGATGCATGAAGTCCTGTTCCAACAGAGCATGCCTCATATATATATCTTTTTTTTAAATTTAACAAATTTCACCATTACAATTTGTATAGAATTTCGTGTCATCATTAAGTGTCAATTAGGATTCAGAAGCTTTTTGCATAGCTCATAGATCAGACTGCATTTTCTGTTCAGTCTAATCTTGATGTACTCTGTCCCTGAAAGCTACTTTAGTCTCCCATGGCAGTGTGAAAGTAATTACCTGATATAGATAGAGAAATATTTCTAATTCAAAAGTTGTACTTCCATGTCAGTGGCAGGGGCATAAAGTGTTACTCTTATCTGCGTGTGTGCGTGTGTGGGTGTGTGTGTGGGTGCGTGTGTGGGTGGGTGTGTGTGTGCGTGTGTGTTTGTGTTTGGTAAACAGTGCTGTTTGTGTCTGGCTAATAACTGCCAGGTGCATGGTCAGATTCCAAAATAACTTGGCACAAATGATCACCATGGATAGACAATGTGTCAAGTGCAACAACAATGTTGCCAGCTCAAGGTCGCAGTTGGGGTATCCATGTCGGCGACACATTTCTTGTACCTTTATATTTTCTCACACATCCCCACCTTAAACCTTCCCTCATATAGATTATTTATGGTTAGCTTGGCTATTTTCATAGAAAATGTTGAGGTATTTTCATAGCCCTGTTGTTTGTGTCTCTTCATTGTTGTGCTAAAACTTTGACATTTCCGAATACCTCTGTCATAACTAAAGATATTTAATTCAAATTAAGGAAAGTCATTAACTCAATAGGGAAACCCACACCAAAAGAGCAGGTAACACTCAAATTATTTTGATGCAGTTACGCCCCTTTTTTGACTTACAATTTTCATTGAAAATATCACTGCAGCTGCATGCTGTTACTTGCATGAAGCCCTCTGGATTCCAGTGATAATTCAGTTATTCAGGATGTTATCCAAGTCACCAGCCTTAAGAGTCTGCAGGCAATAAGTTCAGAACATACTCATTTTTTATCATGTTTCTGTGTCTTGTGCAATTATGATGACTGCCATTCTTTGACTGCTGTAGAAATTTTTTTATCTTATTTAACTCTTTACCACATTACAAAAAATGAAAACTTGTAGGAATAAAAAGCGTTTCCAGACAACAATACAAACTTGGCTGAAATCATGGAATTTGTCTTTTGATCGGGTAGAAAACATTATGGGAAAAGGAGAAAATGCTGGCTACCAGCATTTTCTCCTTTTCCCTCAATGTTTTCAAAAGGCTTCTTCCTGAAGGTCATCAAAACTCAGGACTGTGTGTTAAAGGGTTTGATAAAAAGACAAAAACGACATTATAAACAATACAAATAATGTGTGTTTGCAGGAAGCAACAGCCAAATTACCTACTGTAGATTCCAGCAACAAAACATTAAGAAGAAGAAATCAGATGAAACGTCAGTCTTGGATTGATAATGTAAGTTACTGGATATTAATGTAGTGGGGACCTTTATGGCTAATTCATTAACCTTTTTCCACAAAATACGGAGTTTCAAAGACCCTGATGAAGAAGGCTATTGAAAACAGTATGGGAAAGGGAGAAAATGTATAAACAAATTACATCATTTTTTGCCTTATTTAAGTTGTCATCTGCAGGTTCTTCCATTTTCCAAGAATTATTAAGATGAATAAATGAGAGTCCTAATCTTCATAACATAACTAAAACACCTCTGAAAACAGTAAGCCTCATGCAAATACGTACAAGTACTATACTATTGAGCTTTTTCATATGAGCCATGCTCTGTAGAAAAGGGGCTAAATGCATCTGCCAAAAGTATTGACCTATGTCAGTCTGAGCAGTCTGTGCAGACTGACCTTTTTCGAAACTTTTTGCTGTTTGTAAATTTTCTGCATGCCCAAGGACCATTTTAACTCATGTCCAGTTGGTTGTAAGACAAGATTGATTTTATGGGTCCATATTTATGTGATGACTTGCTTTGTATAATGCATCACAGAGATACATTAAATCCCCTTTTGCCAGAGCATGGCTCATACCTTTCATAGTTGATATATTAGAGGGTACATCTGTGATGACATTTGTGAACAGTTTCTCCTCAAAACATATCTTTTTAAAGCAAAAGACAGTTACAAAATCAAATTTGCTATAACATGGTTTGTGATAGATTTAAAATGAATTCTGTATGAAAATGGCTTGACAATTTACCAACCAATCTGATGTTTGCATGACTCACAAGAACTGGGTTGTTAAAAATATATACATGTAATTTTTTCTTAAGTGTTCATAGACATATTCCTTTTTTCTTTACCACGTTTTATTTTTCACCTGCAAAATAATTAATGCATGCAGTGTTGATCACTTATATAGAGTTGAATAGATAATAGCAATGGATAGGGAATCCGTATGTCAATTTGATAACTATCTGTGATTCAAAACAATGTTTGGAGAGCCCCTGGTAAAATCTAGTCATTAAACAGTGAACAGTGCAGTACAATTTCTCTTGCAGGGTGTTGTGCAAGGAACCGTGCCATATTTGGGTACATTTCTGACAGATTTAACGATGATTGATACAGCCCTACAGGACGTAACTGAAGAAGGCTTGATCAACTTTGAAAAGCGTCGGAAAGAGTTTGAAGTATTGGCTCAGATAAAGCTGCTACAATCTGCCTCTAATATTTATATGTTTAGTGAGGATTCAGAATTCTGGATGTGGTTTGATGCTGTCAGAGTTTATGATGAAAATGAAAGGTAGTTGGATACTTCAAAGAAATTCACTGGAAGGACAAGTAAAAAATTTGTTCATCTGGTTACAGAGTTAACCCTTTACCAGACGACAAAATTTTACCTTGACCAAATTGAAAGCATTTGCAGATGACAATTTCATTGTGGCTCAAATGGTGCAAATTTTCTTTGATAGGGTAGAAAACATTGTGGGAAAAGGAGAAAATGCTGGTTACCAGCATTTTCTTCTTTTCCCACAATGTTTTCAAAAAACCTCTTACCAAGGTTCGTTAAAAGTTGGCATTGTGCGGTAAATGGTTAAACAACTGTCCTTAAACAGACACAAAGTTTTAATTTTTGTCGTTGAGTAATTTGTAGCTATTTTGAGTGGCTTGATGTTCATTTTGTGACTTGTAACTATTTTGGGTGGCTTAGTAATTAGTCTACTCAGTAATGGGAAACTAACGCATGCTTAAGCTGACTTGGGGAATGTACAATATTTATATTTTGGTTAGGTTTTGTTTTAAAGTCAAGATTTTTTTTACGATTTCAACATTTTAACATTTCAGCTATGATTTATCTTGTATGGTAGAACCGCCAACAGATGGAGGGAAACCGAAAAAGAAAGTCAGGTAAGAAAGGCAGTACTTCAGGGGCCCTATACATCAACCGTTCTGAGTATTGTTCTAATTCTAAATTACAAGACTAACCATCTTGTACGTCATTAGCTCAGTCCTTACCATAATGGAAGTGTCTTTTGATGCTTGTACAGTCAAAGGCTTTTGAAGGCTTTGAAAACACTGTGATAACAGAGTTGTTCAAAACAAGCAAAGTTTTCATGGTAATAACAGTATTCATATGTTATCTACACAGATTTGATTTTCTTTTCCTCATATTTCTCTTGGATTAGAGTAGTCAAATAAAATGAACATACCCGAGTTGCTTTCACGAACCAATCTAAATTCAATTTTTATTCCTAAGTCCTATATGGTAGACCAGCCACCCATTGGCACACACTTTGTTTATGTCTTGGCTAACCAGATGGGTTGTCTTGGAATTTAGAATTCAAACCATGCCTTTGATGAAATCAAAGGGGAAATCAGGCCCTGATAATGCGTTAGGCTTATATCTGTTATGATTGACAGATTTAGGGTTGTCTGCAAGTTTTATGTGTTGTATATGTTTGAATTTTGTTTAAACCTTCACCACTCGATGAATTTCAGACAACCCAAATCAAAAGCATCAGCAGATGACAAAGGCACAAATGGACTGAAGTTCTTTGACGGTGTAGAAAACATTGTGGGAAAAGGAGAAAATGCTGGTTACCAGCATTTTCTCCTTTTCCCACAATGTTTTCACTAGCTTACTTCTTTCTTTTCCCAAGGTTGTTAAAACATGGGATTATGTGGTAAAGGGTTAAACAAGGTTACTGATGAAAGTAAGAATAGACATCTAATCATTGTTATACCCCCGCAAAACGAATGTTTTCGGGGGTATACTGGAATCAGCCTGTCTGTCCGTCCGTCTGTCCGTCTGTGTACAAAATACTAGTAATTTTGTGTCGTGAATTCCTCCTACAGTTTTGCTGCTATTGTATTGAAAGTTTGTTGATACATTGTTCGTATACTGAAGTTGTGCAAGACGCAGTTTTCAATCATCAACTCCCTATGATTCAAGGGTAATCTCCCCTTGAACTTAGAAAATTTTTTGTTAAATTGCCTGTTTCTGTCAAAGCGCTGGCGGGGGTATTAAGTCACATTCAGTGACAGCTCTAGTTTGTATCTGGCAAAGTTTTGATGAAAACCACTCTCAAACCTTTATCAAACAATCATGTGTTATTCCGACCCTGCCTCCGAAAATAGTGTTTGAAAAGGAGCAAATGCTGGTAACCAGCATATCCTCCCATTCCCACAATTTTGTCTATCTTTCCAAAGACAATTTACGTGAGTTGAACCACATTTAGTTTGTTTCTTGCAAACGCTTGCAATGTGAACATGTATGAATTTTTGTGAAGAGATAGTTGTAGCATATAATGGTTTAACTCTTTACCAAAAGACAAATTTTTGGACTGGACCAAATTCAAGACATCTGCAGACAACAAATTAAATCTTGGTAATATGATGATTTCTGACTTTGATAGGGTAGAAAATATTTCCCACGATGTTTTCTATTGGCTTCTTTCTCAGGGTCGTTAAAAGTCGGGATTGTGTGGTAAAGAGTTAAATCAATTACTGGTAACTCTTTACCAAATGACAAAATTTTGAACTAGTTCAGATTCAAAGCATTTGTAAATGAGAATTTAAATTCAGTACAAATGATGGAATGTGTTTTAGTTGGGCAAGAAAACATGGTGGGAGAAGGAGAAAATGCTGGTGACCAGCATTTTCTCCTTTTACCCTCTTTGTTTCCAAAAGTCTTGTTTGTTAGGGTCATTTAAACTTGTTGTGACAGGATTCATTCCTCTTTCACTGCTTACCATTGTTTTGACGATGGTTATGTGGGAAAGCAGCCAGTGGCATGGAAAGAATATTGTGTGGAGTACTGGTAAAAGAAACTCCAGGAAAGCATGGATAGATGCGCTGGCCGCCACAATATAACTGAAATAATGTTAAAAACCGTGTTCAACACTATACAATCAATTAATCATTTAAACCCGGGATTTTGTGATAAAGACTTAAAAAGGTAAAAACTGTGTCCATTACATTAAATATTTGTGGCCACTTTTCCTTTCAGTATGGCTCAAAGACCAAATAAGTTAGAGGCTAACAGATTGTCCTTATTTATGTGTGGAGGTCTCAATTTTGATGACAAAGCCAGTATAGCCAGTAGTTCTAACATAGACTCACCTGTATCACCACTGCCAGGAGTAAGTTTGTCTGTTGTAGAACCCTCTTCCTAATAAGCATGTGTTTTTTCATCCTGAAGAAGAAGGCTTTATAAAACGCGGTGGAAAAACAAGAAAATACTGGTGAACTAAGACAAATTCAAAGATAAATGCTATCATATGAAACACATTTGATTTGTAGTCTGAAATGTAGTTTTAGTGTTGACAAGTGTCAAATTTTGTTTGGTACAGATATAAGAGATTAAGCTGATAATTAACATTCTTGCAGTGGTATCCATTGCTTGCTTTTGTTCTGTATTTAAATGTTTCCACTACATAGATGCAGTTTTTCACTTATTTTAGACTCCAGATTTTAGTCATGATGGAAAGAGCAGAGGAACAGACATGTTGTTTTGAAAAAAAAAACTACTTTATTTTTAACCATTTTTATTTACGATAGTCCTTACAACAGGACTCATTCCTGTTCCACTTCGTGATAGGAGCACTAGGAACTTTGAAATAATTGAAACCAGTCATAATGTGGCTAAATGTCATACCATTGCTGTTGTTTTGTAGATGTCCCATTCTTCGTCTACCTCCTCTCTCCAGTCCTATGACAGTGATAACTCTACTCCGTTCAAATCCTCTGACGCTTGTGTCATTAAAGTCTCCTTGGAGATAGGTGCTAGCCCACAGTCTCATGTTTACAAAAGTATCATGGTAGGTTGACAATATACCCGTCTACTCATAGATAACTTCAGAATGTTACAAGCTTATTTACATGTATATTTTCAAGTTATGGAATAGATTTGAGTTGTGCTGTGTGAAAGGGGGGTTCTATGTATCTGCAAAAAGTATCGAACAAGGTCAGCCTGCACAGTCCGTGTAGGCTGACCTTGGATGAAACTTTTATCTATTGGTCGATTTTCTGCATTTCAGAAGACCAGTCTATGGCATGGTTTAGTCGATTGTTAGACAAAATGATTTTTTATGGATCCATAGATATATGACAACTTGCTTTGTAAAATGTATCGCCCCCCTTTTGCCAGAAGGCTACTCATTTATTATCACAGAAATACAATTCAAATTAGAACTTGTTTCTAGTTCAGTTAATTTTCTTTATTTCTGTATTCATTATTTGATAGTTCTATCCAAGAAAACAACAAAGAAATAAAATCAGATTGAAGTAACCCACTCGTACAGAATGAAAGGTTTTTTATCACATTTGCCTTTCTGATATTTTTCTTTCCACCATAATTTTTTGTGACATTTTCATAACAGATATATTCATTTTTGAAAGAAATAAAGCATGAAAAAACAGAAAAAAAGTATTCATAATGAACTTTTTTTTGTTTTTGTTTTTGTGTGTGAAAAAGAAATGTTTACAGCCATTGGAATTGTAATCTCACATCAAATGATGTGTAGATAACTTTGTAAAACAATGTCATATTTGTTGTTTTTCTTGTCAGCTTCACAATACAGATCATACTCACACAGTGATCAAGAGAATCCTAGATAAATATGACATCAGTTGTAAAGAGAAGGATTATTGTTTACTCCAGGTGCTTCCAGAAAATGGTAATATATTGATTTAATCTTTCATTTTTTCATGGAAAAGAGACTTTTAGCATGCCCAGTAAATATGTGACTTACTCTGGCAAAAGGCAGTTTAGTGCATCTCTGTTACACATTAAACCAAGGGGTCCGTATTCACAAACCATCCTTGAGAACATTCATAATCTTATTCTCCAGTACTTTCTAAATTTGAAAGTAACACAACTTCTGATTGGCTAAACCAAATTCAGAAGTTGTGTTACTTTCAAATTTGAAAATCTTGGAGAAAAAGACGAAGAATGTTCTTAAGAATGGTTGGTGAGTACAGACCCAGGTCATCATATAACTATGGATTCATTAAATTAAATCCATTTTGTCAAACAACCTTCTGAATTCTGAGGTAGAATGGTCCTTGGAAATGCAGAAAAATTTATCAACAGCAAAAAGTTTTGACTCAGGTCAGCCAGTGAGGACTGTGCAGGCTGATCTGGGTCAAAACTTTTGCAGATGCATTAAACCCCTTTTCACAGAGCATGGTAAACATCATTTTCTCCTTTTTATACGTCTGTCGAAGACGGGCCGTATTATGGGATCACCCATGGCGTATGGGTGGGTGGGTCGGCAGGCGGCGTCCAGTTCTTTGTCCGGAGCATAACTTTGTCATCTCCAGTCTGATTGACTTGAAACTTGGCATGTGTGTTTGTTGCAATAATACGGAGTGCAGTGCGAAAGAACCATAACTCTACCTCTTGCTATCTTTGAGTTATTTCCCTTTGATCGTCATTTTTACAGCATTTTCTGCTTGTCTGGAGCATAACTTTGTCATCTCCAGTCTGATTGACTTTAAACTTGGCATTTGTGTTTGTTGCAATAATACAGAGTGCAGTGCGAAAGAACCATAACTCTAACTCATGCTGTCTTTGAGTTATTTCCCTTTGATTGTCATTTTTACAGCATTTTCTGCTTGTCCGGAATATAACTTTGTCATTTTTAGTCTGAACATCTTCAAATTTGGTGTGCATGATTGTTGAAAAATTACGGACTGCAGTGCACAAGAACCATAACTCTTCCTATTCGAATTTTGAGTTATTCCCCCTTAGATCTTCATTTTTATAGCATTTTTTGCTTGTTCGGAGCATAACTTTGTCATCATAAGTAGGAATGACTTGAAATATTGTATGCTTATTTGTTGCAATATTACGGAGTACATTGCGCAAAAACAATAACTCTACCTCGTGCTGTCTTTGAGTTATTTCCCTTTGATCGTCATTTTTACAGCATTTAGTGCTTGTCCGGAATATAACTTTGTCATCTCAAGTCAGAACGACTTCAATTTTGGTATGCATGTTTGTTGCAATATAACGGAGTACAGTGCGCAAGAACAATAACTCTACCTAGTGCAGATTTTGAGTAATTCCACTTTGATCTTCATTTTTACAGTCCAGTTCTTTGTCCGGAGCTTAACTTTGTCATCTCCAGTCCGATTGACTTGAAACTTGGCATTTGTGTTTGTTGCAATAATGCGGAGTGCAGTGCTAAAGAACCATAACTCTACCTCGTGCTGTATTTCAGTTATTTCCCTTTGATCGTCATTTTTACAGCATTTTCTGCTTGTCTGGAATATAACATTGTCATTTTTAGTCTGAACATCTTTAAATTTGGTATGCATGATTGTTGAAAAATTACGGACTGCAGTGCACAAGAACCATAACTCTTCCTAGCACGAATTTTGAGTTATTCCCCTTAGATCTTCATTTTTATAGCATTTCTTGCCTGTCCGGAGCATAACTTTTTCATCTTAAGTAGGAATGACTTGAAATATGGTATGCTTATTTGTTGCAATATTTGGAAGTGCAGTGCGCAAGAATTGTAACTACCTCGTGCTGTCTTTGAGTTATTTCCCTTTGATCGTCATTTTTACAGCATTAAGTGCTTGTCTAGAATATGACTTTGTCATCTCAAGTCAGAACAACTTCAAACTTGGTATGCATGTTTGTTGCAATATTACGGAGTACAGTACGCAAGAATAATAGCTCTACCTAGCGCGGATTTTGAGTAATTCCACTTTGATCGTCATTTTTACAGTATTTCGTGCTTGTCCGGAAGGGAACTTTGTCACCTCAAGTCAAATTGACTTGAGACTTGGTAAACATGTTTGTTGCATTTATGAAAAATGCAGTGCACTGGAGCCGTAACCTTACCTAATGCCCATTTGGAATTATTCCCTATTCATTATTTTTTTTTTTACAGCTTTTCATGCTTCTCTACAATATAACTTTGTCTTTTCATGTTGGAATGACCTGAAACTTTATATGCGTGTTTCCTTAACATTAGACATTCATGCCTATTTCAATCACTTACATGATTTCTGCTGCACTGCTATTTTCCTCTACCTGCCCTATACGATTATTATTCCCCCTCGACAACTGGCGGTGGGACGGGCGTATCTTGCGACAATTTGCCGCTCTTGTTCCATAATGTTTTCAAAAGCCTTCTTCCCCAGGGTCTTAAAAACCAGGAATTGTCTGGTAAAGGGTTAACCTTTTACCACTCAATCCCAACTTTTAACAACCCTAGGAAAGAAGCCTATTGAAAACATTGTGGGAAAAGGAGAAAATGCTGGTAACCAGCATTTTCTCCTTTTCCCACAATGTTTTTTACCAAATCAAAGAAAGATTCCACCATTTGGGCCACGTTAAAATTGTCATCTGCAAATGCTTTCAATTTGGACAAGGCTAAAATTTTGTCGTCTGGTAAAGGGTTAAACAGCTGTCTTCTAGCTTTTGTCAAGGAATAAGATATTTTTTGTAAAATTATCAATTTGATTTCTCTCTTTATTTCAGAATTGCTGATTCCAGATAAAGCCAACGTGTTTTACGCTATGAACAATTCTGGTGATCTTAAATTTGTGCTACGGACTAAAAAGGAACAAGATTCTCTCTCACAGAATAGAAAACGGAACCGTAGAAAATTAAAATTGATTTGAGATATATTTTTTTGTTGATCAACATGAGCTAAAAATCTTTGATTTTCATGAATTTCAGTCCATTGTCTTGTATGGTATAAATTCTTCATCAAAACAGTCTATTTTAAGCTTTGCTGTTTTCGAAGAAAACATTAAGGATTGTCACATCCCTGTCGCCATCTGTGTCTGAGTTCATGTTTTGCCTTAACTGTAACATTTTCTGATATCCCTGTCATTACAGAAGATACTTACTTTAAAATCAGGCTGATTTTTATCCCTTTACCGCATAAACCTGACTGTTAACAACCTTGAGAAAGAAGCCTTTTGAAAACAATTTGGGAGAAGGAGAAAATGCTGGTAACTAGCATTTTCTCCTTTTCCCCACAATGTTTTCTAATCTTTCGAAAAAAAAATCAATTTTTGAGTTACATTTATCTTTTGCAAGTGCTTTTGATTTAGACAAGTCTAAAATTTTGCCATGTGGTAAAGTGTTGACCAACACAAAGTAAGCCTATATTATTTTTGACATAGTTATGCCCCCTTTTAACCCATTACCACACAATCCCGAGTTTTGACGCCCCTGTAGGAGAAGGCTTTTGAAAACATTGTGGGTAAAGGAGAAAATGCTGGTAACCAGCATTTTCTCCTTTTCCCACAATGTTTTCTTCCCCATCCAAAACAAAAATCATCATTTCAGTTACATTTAATTTGTCGTCTGCAAATCCTTTCAATTTGGACCCGTCTAATTTTTTGTCGTGTGGTAAAGAGTTAACTTCAAATTTTCACCATAAAAGCAACTGCAGCCAAAGATTTGTTACCAATGAGGATTGCTCCAGTTAGAAAAATGGGAAGAAATCAAAAATGTTTTACATCACAAAAAGCAGGGTTTATGTGTGATTTTTGTAGTTTTTAACCCTTAGACTGCTAAACGATTTAAATGAAAGTTTCTAGCCAATTGTAAAAACTCAAATACTGCTATTTCAATGATGGTTTTTTTTTTTTGAGAGAAAAATATCTCCATATTGGACAGAGTAAATTCAAGATCAAGCTCATGTTCTGTGTTTACAATGTGTTTAAGTCACGCTTTGCTGCCTAAGGGTTAAATTTTTTCAGATGGGGGGGAGAGAGAGAGAATAAATAGATATATTCTGAATACTGTGTGCTATTGATATTTTATGAGTTACATTTACCAAGAAATCCTGTTGTGTACTTTATCTAGATGTCTCAAGTGTCTCAAACTGTTTACCAGCTGCTGTGTTCATACGTGTTGGAAAAGAATTGCTATATGAGCCATGCTCTGTGAAAAGGGGGTTTATTGAATCTCTGTGGCGCATTACACCAAGCAAGTCATCACATGGTTATAGAAGGGCAAAATATATAAAATCATAGTGTTTAACAGCCAACTGTTTCATGAGGTAGAATGTTCTTTTGATATGCAGAAAATTTAACATTAGCAAAAAAATGTTGACTCATGTCAGCCTGTGTGGGCTGTAGATACTCTTTGCAGTTGCATTAACCCTATACCACACAATGACGCCTTTTGACGCCCCTAAAAAAGAGGCCTTTTGAAAACATTGTGGGAAAAGGAGAAAATGCTGGTAACCAGCATTTTCTCCTTTTCCCACAAAGTTTTCTACCCTATCAAAGAAAAGTTGCGTCATTTGAGCCACTATGAAATTGTCGCCTGCAAATGCTTTCAATTTGGATAGGTCTTAAATTTTGCCGTGTGGTAAAGGGTTAAGCCTCCTTTTCACATAGCATGGCAAATGTAAATTTAGAAATTTTCAGTTTTTAATATTAACCCTAGTATTTCTAAGTAAATGAGATAACAATGTCCATTTAGTACAAAACATGTGTTTTGCAATTTAGAGGCTCTTTTAGTTCGAGTGTCGTCAGACAGTGGACAGAGTGGGTTCATGATCAGACTGCATGTTCTATGTCCTCATCAGCAATTAACTTTTTGCCACAAAATAAAACTTTTGACTTGTCCAAATTGAAAGCAATTGTGGGCGACAAATGTTGAAATTTGTTGGAGGAAAGACATTGTTACCTGAATTTCCTCCTTTTCCCACAATGTTTTCACAAGACCTTTTCCTCAGGGTTAATTATTTTCTTGGACAATAATTTCTAGATCAGACTGTATAGAATCTTCAGTCTGATCCTTGATCTACAGTATTAGATATTCTGTGAACTACTCTGACCAAAGTAAGCTTAAAATTGCACTATGTGAATGTTTTTGTCTGGCTGAAATGTCCATTTGACTTTTTGCCATTCCAAGTATTATGCCGAATTCAAATGCAAAAGACTTGCTACAAACTTTCAGCCAGAACTCGGGTTTCAAAGCCTGTAAACCTGGATTAGTATGAAAAAAGTAGGAAAGAAAAAGCATAAGCTGTTAACTCATACCTAACAATCTATTTTTCAATGACCCTGAGGGAAAGGGGTTTTAAAAAATTAAAGACAAAGGAGAAATAGCTGATAAACAGCATTTTCTCCTTTTGCCACTTTGTTTTTCATGCCCACAAGGAGAACTCCGAATTGTGTGAGCTTTATTCCCACAAGGAGAACTCCAAACTGCGTGAGCCACATTTAATTTGTCATCTGCAAGTATGTTCAATTTAGACAAAAATAAATTTTTTGCATCTGATAAAGGATTAACTCTGTACTACAAGGCAGAATTATAAACTTGTTGAAATTGAAAGTATTTGCAGACAGCAACTTTAATATGGGTGAGATAATGGGATTTTACTCTTAAATGGGTTGAAATCTCTGTGGGAAAAAAGGAAAATGCTGGCTACCAGCATTTTCTTATTTTCCCACGATGTTTTGTAAAGCCATTTTTCATTAAGTCGTTAAAATTGGATTGTTTGGTGAAGCGTTAAAGAGCTAGAATTGCTTTTCTCACCAAGATCTCCTTTTCACTGGATTGAGATTTTCTGCTCCCATGCAAGAATTACCGTAACCCTTTACTGCAAAATGCCGACTTTTAACGACCCTGGAAAAGAAGCATTGTGAAAACATAGTGGGAAAACGAGAAAATGCTGGTAACCAGCATTTTCTCCTTTTCCCACAATGTTTTCTACCCTATCAAAGAAAAAATGCACCATCTGCGCCACATTGAAATTGTAGTCTGCAAATGCTTTCAATTTGGATAAGGCTAAAATTTTGTTGCCATGTAAAGGGTAAAAAGAATTATTGCATGGGGTAATAAGCTGACTGAACTATTAAAGTCATGTTTAAGGTGCTCTTAATCAAAACAGCAATATATATATTTTTATTTCACTCTTAACGGAATAATCCCAAGTTCACACAAGCCCAAGTAAGGAGGCTTTTGAAAATGCTGGTTGCAAGGATTTTTACGCATTTTCTTACTGTTTAGTGCCCCTACCAAAGTCAAACCCTATAATTTTAGCCAAGTTTTATTCATTGTCTGCCAATGCATTTAATTTGGATAAGTCTAAATTTTGTGGTGTGGTGAAGAGTTTACTTGGCAACAAAATTTTACACTAGTCCAGTAGGAAAGTATTTGCAGATGACGAATCAAATATGACCCGAAGGGTAGAAAATTTTGGGGGAAAAGGAGAAAATGCTGGACATCATTTTATTCAAAAGCCACCTTTTTCAAAGTCATTGAAATTTGAGATAGTTTGATAAAGGGTTTAGTTTTGCATGCTTTATAGAATGCTCTGATAGTGTTAACAGTTTTTATGGTGATTTTTACTAATTTTGTTACAATTTGCTGTAGCGAAAACAGAATCAAAGATGGCAGCAATGAAGATGTAGTCCTCTGAACCTCTAGAGTGCCAAGCACAACTTAAGTTACTTGTATAGATGGTGTAGATCGAGATCAGACTGCATAGAACATTCATCTTTTTATGGGATCTTCTAATGAAATAGCTCCGAATTATGATACCAGAGTGCTTCCTTTACAGACTGAAAATGGACAGTTTAGTTCATTCTGGCACTATAGCGGAGGTCCATATATTTAACTCTTTACCAGATGACAAAATTTTAGTCTTGATGAAATTGAAAGCATTTGCAGACGACAAATTAAATGTAACAAATATTAAAGGATTTGTCTTTTGAGGGATAGTAAACTTTGTGGGAAAAGGAGAAAATGCTGGTTACCAGCATTTTCTCCTTTTCTCACAATGTTTTCAAAAGGCTTCTTTCTCAGGGTCTTTAAAACTCGGGATTGTGTGATAAAAAATTTCAGAGTTTTAATGACATGGAGGAAGAGGGATCCTGAAAAAATTGTGGGAAAAGGAGAAAATAGTGTTTCTATCCTTTTGAAGAAAGATGCCATTTCTTAATCAACATTAAAGTAAATGTCTTAAGAATTCTTTTACTTTGGACAAGTCTAAAATTTTGTTGTGTGAAGAGTTAATCAACATGTAGTTTAACCTTTTGTCAGACAATTTGAACTTTGACACCACTGATGAAGAAGGCTTTTGAAAAACTTAGGGAATGGGAGAAAGTGCTGTAAACCAGCAGTTTCTTCTGTTCCACAAGATTTTCTCCCCTTTCGAGTACGTATCCCAAAATATGAGTCAGCTTTGATTTGTTGTCTGGAAATGCTTTTTCTTTGGACAAGTCTGGAATTTCCTTGTTTGATTAAGGTAGTCTTTATACTGTCTAGTCAGTATTATCCTAGTCTTGCTTAAAAGTGTTGTGAAAGACCAGGAGATTATATTATGTACTTTTTAAGCTTGTTGGTGCATGCACAAAACATGTACTATTTAGGCTTCTTTTAGACAAACAATTACTAAGCGTAGAGGACAGGATGAAGCAGTTGCAACCACAGAAATTAATTTTTTTTCTTGTATTGATTAGGCAAACTTTGTGGAAAAAGGAGTCACAGTATGATGCAATTTATTACACCTTTATCTACAATGATTTCAAAAGCTGCTTTCTGCCATTTTATACTTCAATTGCACTGTGTTACAGTTGCCTTTTTTTTAAACTTCAGTCACATCAAAAAATCTCATTGGATAAGCAATAACAAGTCATTTCATGAGGACAGAGGGTAATTTTATTTCAACTTATTATTTTGAGATCAAAATGATTATGTGCAATAGAACAAAATGTTCAAGAATAAATGTGTTGTGAAATACCATACTAGAAGAAAATCATACCTGTTTTTTTCATATACTGTATATTCATTATGAATAGTCTGTTAGATTTTTGTTTTTATTTTTACAATTTGATTTCATTTTTGTATATTCTTTTAAAAAGGGGCATGAAAACATTTTGTAACTCCATACTTTGAAAAGGTAAGGTCTAAACGCCTACCAATAAAAGCACTTCACTGTCTCCGTTTTAGATTTGTTAGCTTGACTGTTTTCAAAGAAAAGGTCAAGGTATTGTTGTAGCTTCAGTGTCGTCTACTTCATGGTTTTCTGCGCCATTGTCATGCAAAAACCTTGAAATATTGTAATATTTCTGTTATTACTTAAGGTACATGTATTTACTTGAAACTCGAACAAGTGGTTAACTATTAAAAGAACCCATGCAACAAGGGCAGATATCCATCAAAGTATTTTTGACACAGTTATGCTTCTTCTTTGACTTAAAATCACTGAAAATCAAGCAACAGCAGCCAAGCGTTGGCATGTGGTGCTTTTGTTTTGTTTTGCAATCATCATGTCATAAAGGCAACTCATTACCAGACAACCAAATTTTAGACTTTACTGAAATTTATAACATATGAAATGAGGCTCAAATGATAGAATTTATCTTCATTATGGTATGAAGCATAGGAAGCATTGTAGGAGATGGAGAAAAAAATGGTTACCAATGTTTTAAAAACCGTCTTTCTCTGGGTAGGAAAACACGGGTTTATTTGGTAAAGGATTAAAGGATGATCTGCTGTCTTGGATATAGGTCATCACAAAGCAATACATGTTGTACCGTTTAGTGAACCGTTTACCAAACAACCACAGGTTTTCATTACTCAGTGGAAGAAACCTTTTGAAAAGATTGTGTGAAAAAGAGAAAATGCTGGTAACCAGCATTTTCTCCTTTTCACACAATCTTTTCTACCCTTTCGTAGACAGGTCCCATCATTTAAGCCACACTTACTGTAATTTATTGTCTGCAAATGCTTTGAATTTAGACTAGTCTAAAGTTTTGTTATTTGGGAAAGGGTTATATCTTTACCAGACAAGAAAAACTTTACGCTTCTACAAAGTGAAACCATTTACAGACGGCAAATTAGATGTGGCTCATATGTTAAGATTTGTTTATGGTATTGTTAAAATCACTGTGGTAACCAGCATTTTCACCTTTGTCCACAATGTTTTCAAAAGGTGTTCAACCAGAGAGTTGTTACAACTATGCTGTGGTTGAAAACATTGTAGTAAAAGGAGAAAAAGCTGTCCTACTTGGGGATTGGTAAAACTCAGGATTGTTTGTTGGTATGACTGATTTCATTTTTATAATCATTTACCCACATTGAAATGGTCTCTTAATCAGGTCAATTATCAGATATAGAAAGCATCGTAGCAGATATAATCAGCACTTTAAAATTATGTCACAAAATCAATTAATTAAAAAATTATATTTTTTATTAGCTTCATTATAGTTTAATGTTTTATAAAACAATCATAACTTTCTGAGCCATTACTGCAAACAGCGTCAGAAACTCTGTCAGGAAAAGGAACCTTTGCTTGATACAAGCAGTGGATCACTTTTTATTTGATCATGTGATCTCTGACATCATCAACATTGTTCCAGCTGGCCTGGAAGATACAATAAACAGTCGTGCCAAAAATCCATTGATAAATTTGTTGTCCACATGTATAACAGTTTCAGCGCCAAGAACTTGCTGTCTTTACTAAAATCAATAACATGTGCTTGTTTAGTCATGCCTTCTAACTCTTTCACTGCTGAATAAATAAATTGCATTTTCTCAGTGGCTACACAAGCAGTCCCGCAACAAGATCAAAAGACGATTCATTCTTAATCTAGAATAAAGCAATGGACTGTAGACCAGAGATAAGACTGCTCGTTCTTTGCAGTCAGATCTTGATCTACACTATCCACCAAAGCTTCTGGTGGCATCTTTGGTATGGAAAGAGTTAAGAGAAAAATCTGTTGAGTTCCATTGGTTGGTATTATTTACCAGGGCACATTGCTCTATGTTAAGTTACACCTGAAAGTGTAGTACTCCAAACAATATGTAATGATTGAGTGACATGTAATTTTATTATAAGTATAAATGCTCAAACTTAGTCTTTATTTGATTTTGAAATAGTTTCATGACTGTATTTGCTTTTCTGTTTGTTAATTATCAATTTTTGTTTTAGAGATCGTGAAATTAAGGTAATGCTAAGCAGCTTTCCAAAATATTTTTTATTAGTTTTGTCAGAAAATGACAATTGTAAAACAACATTTCAGATTGAGATAGATGTTTGTTTTAGCTTTCTTGTTGCAACATTCTCATTTTAATTGTTTTAGCTGAAATTGACATTGTTATGAAAGTAATACACAAAGTATTGAAACCATTCAAAAAGTCAGAGATTACAGAAAAAAATACTCATTAACATACATCTATGTTGTTTAAATTAGTTTTTAGTTGAATCTTTATTGTACAGTTATTGTACAGTTAATATACATGTAAATTTTTACATGAAGTGCTGTGAAATAAATTCTTGAATTTAGGTAGATATAATTTAGTACATCTGCCACAAATCATTCAAAAATGTTGTTGCAAGAGGAGAAATTACTTGTAAGGAGCATACTCTGCATTTGCCATAATGTTTTCTTTACACCAGTGTCTAAATTATCACCATGGAGCTTTGTTTTCTATAATTGCTTTAATCCTTAACAAAACGATCCCATAGGAAAGAGAGCTCTTGAAAACATCTCGGGAGATGGAGAAAATGCTGGTTACTGGTATTTTCTTTTTTTGTCACAATGTTTTCTACCCTTGTAAAGTAAAATTTCATCTTTTGAGCCATATTTATCCTGACGTATGCAAACACTTTCAGATTTGGATATCTCAATTGGTTAACTGGTGAAGGTTTATTTAACTCTTTACCAAACGACAAAATTTTAGACTGGTCCAAATTGAAAGCATTTGCAGACGACAAAATAAAAGTGACTGAAAATTTGAAATTTGTATTTGGGAGGGTAGAAAACATTGTGGGAAAAGGAGAAAATGCTGGTTACCAGCATTTTCTCCTTTTCCCACAATGTTTTCAAAAGCTTTCTCTCTTAGGGTCGTTAAAACTCGGGATTGTGTGGTAAAGAGTTAAGCAGATGCACACATCTGTCTGTATAGATTTGGTGGAGAAAAGAGCTTATTCTTTACCAAACAGCAAAATACTGGATTCAACGAAATATAGAAAGTATTTGCAGACAAGGAGTTAAATGTAGCCCAATTGATGACTTCTGTCTTTGTTAGGGTGGAAAACATGTGGGAAAAGGAGAAAATGCTGGTTACCAGCATTTTCCCCTTTTCACACAATGTTTTCAAAAGCCTTCTTCTTAAAGAGTCGTGAAAACTGCGGGTTGTGTGGTAATGGGGACAAGATTACTGTTATTTGTCATAGAACAAAATCATGTGTTTGATGATAGTAAAAGATAGGCAGTAGCTACTCTACTGTTATACTATATTGTATGTAATGCTCAATAGTACATAGTATTAATGTGCTGATAAAATAGTTGATGAACTTTCACTTTGAATAAATACATGTACTCTAAGGTTCAGGAATGGAACATTTGAAAATAATCTACTTGTATCTATAAATAGAAAATGTTGGATGGTTCTGTCTCAGTAGCTTCCAAAGGAAATCTACCAAGTTACTTCATGTGCAATTTTTGTGATTCATTTTTGTTGAAAGCCGGTGAGATGAAGGGCGAGATAGAAGTAAAGACCAAAAACTAGGAAAATGTCAACAGAATGTGTAATTAAAGAAAAATAATGCAGTGTTTCCATTTCTTCAATGTTATTTACATCAGAATTTCATTTGGTTGTATTTTAACTACACAGTTCTTTTTAATATCAGATTCTCTATAAACAGTTTTATTTAAACGGTTTTAAATATGCAATTAACTAGACTTTGGAAATGTCAGTTTATGGGTTTAGGGGTTAACCAAATTATCACATGTTTTATGAAGAAAAAGGCTCTTAAAAACATTTTGGCTGAAGGAGAAAGTGGTGGTCTCTTTCCCCTTAATGTTTTTTACACTTTCAAAGAGGCATCCCTTCAGTTGAGCAACATTTAATTTGCCATTGGCCAGATCTTTTCAAAGTTTATCACCTGGTGAACTGTTAAATAAATGAAAACAAAATTTTTCTTGATTCTGATATTTAACCCTTTACCACATGGCAGAATTTTAGACCTATCCAAATTGAAAGCATTTGCAGCAACAATTTTACAGTGGCTCAAATGACCCAATTTTTCTTTGATAGGGAAGAAAACTTTGTGGGAAAAGGAGAAAATGCTGGTTACCAGCATTTTCTCCTTTTCCCACAATGTTTTCAAAAGGCTTCTTCCTCAAGGTCGTTAAAAAGCGTCATTGTGTGGTAAAGGGTTAAAAGGTTTTTATATTATCAGAAAATTTACAGAGTTGAAAACAAATTTTTTCTTGATTCTGATATCTAAAAGGTTTTTATATTATTAGAAAATTCACAGAGTTATTTGTGAAAGAGGTATTGACTAAGAAACCGTGATAGTCAGTTAGCTAGACCTTCATTTTCTCTCAGAATTTGGCCCAAAAAAGCAATATAGATGTTTTTCTGCTAACCCAACCCTGTCTCTGATTCCCAAAACTCTGCTCTATTTCATTACAGAAAAAGAAAGAAAAAAAATCCAATGCTTGATCCTAAATAACTCTTTGTGGATTAATTTTTGATAATAGTTTTTTTCCCCCAGGGACGGAGGAAAGCAAAATAAACATTTCTGCCTGCCGTGGGACTCATACGTCTTAAGTCAGAATGTTAAGACAGCTGTATTTGGTGTGGTAGTGTGAATCCTTATGCAACTGTATGTGAAAATTGGAATGGGGTTGGTTCATGGGGATCCCATACCATATTTCTTGGAGATATTTCTGATATTCAGTTTAAATCCATACCAAGTAAGTGAAGCAGATGGCTCTGTTATGATCTTTATGGTTTTAATATTGGTTGCTATTTTTCTTTGAAGTATTAAATGTGTAATCAGGTAGAAATTAATTCGAAATGGAATAATGCTGCTAAATTTATTGAAAATTATGTAACTTGGTTTCAAGAACGGTGCAGAATAAGATCAGGCGGCACATACTCAATGCACACTCTGATGAAAAGGGCTTTAAACTGTCCTTCACAATCCTGAGTTTTGATGCCCCTGAGGAAGGAGCCTTTTGGAAACTGGGGCAAAAGTAGAAAAATGCTGGTTACTAAAATTTTCTCCTTTTTCCACAGTGTTTTCTGCATAAGACATGTTTAGTAAAGGGTTAAAATTGCTCCAAGTTTGGTTGATCTATTGACTGAAATTTGACCTAGGTCTTGGCCATTTAATCATGTACCACACAGTCGGGCTTTTTATGACCCATTGGAAGTACCCCTTCTGAAAACATTGTGGGAAAAGGAAAAAAAATGCTGTTTACCAGTGTTTTCTATTATTTCTAAATCAGTTAGAATCCTTTTAGCCACATTCAACTCTTTCCTACACCACAAAATGTAGACTTGTCCAAATTGACAGCATTTGCAGATAACATTTTTGACTGAAATATTGTTGAAAGCAGCATAAAACACCATTCAATCATTCAATATGTTCAGCTTTTAGTTTTATATAGATGCTTGTTATTATTATTTACATTACTGTCTTAGTTATACACAGAGAATGTTGTTCAAGTATAATCAGTTAGGTTGTACCAGGTATAACTAGATGTTGATTTCTTATACAGACATGTATTTATTAAGTCAGTTGTAGAAGATGTTAAGAAATGCTGTTCAACCTGCTTACCAAATGACAAAATGTTGGACTGGTCCAAATTCAAAGCACTTGCAGATGACAAATTAAATGTGGCTCATTTGATGGAATTTGTTTTTGATAGGGTAGAAAACATAGTGGGAAAAGGAGAAAATGCTGGTTACCAGCATTTTCTCCTTTTCCCACTATGTTTTCAAAAGCCTTCTGTGTTAGGGTTGTTAAAACTCAGGATTGTGTGGTAAAGAGTTAAACCTTTCAACTCTGCCACACAGTCCCATGTTTTAACGAGCATGAAAGAGAAGACTAAAAAAAACATAGTGGAAAAAGCAGAAAGTGTTGCTAACCAGGATTCCATCCTTCCACAATGGTTTCTACCCTTTCAAAGACAGAAATTATCGTTTGAGCTACATTTAATTTGTCATCTGCAAATGCTTTGAATTTGGTTGAGTCCAAAATTTTGTTGTTTAGTAAAGAGTTAAACCCTTCCCTCATGCATTCTCTGTTTTTGTTACCATGCCATGAAAAGCCTTTGAAAAGATGGTGCCAAAAATTAAATGTTCAAATCTGGGCACACCTTTAGTTGCTTTCACATACAATGTAGGTTGATATTACATTGTAATTGTGATTGCTCCTTTTTCAGCTATGTTTAAGAAAGATTTGTACCACGTGGGGAATTAAAAAGTCATATTTGTATGGTTGTGAGTGAACAAAGAGGCTATTTTAGACATGAATTTAAAGTAAAGGAGAAGAATTCGAAACATAAAAAAAAAACCTTGACATCTTTTATGAAACTTGAACATTGTGGGGGAAAAAAACCATTCTTTGTTACAAGGAATTTCTCTTTTTCCCACAATTTTTAAAGAAAAATTATCTACTAGATGTGCAAGGGGCATTAAAAATCATAAAATTCATTGATTTGATAAGTACAAAACATTGCATGCAAGGAAATGGGTTAAGCAGTCAAGAATATTTAATCTTAATTGGATTAATTATTAAAAGAATAAAAAATGAAAGAGTTCTACAACTTGTTTTGTTTGTATCATCCATAAGTTGAGTTGTCCTGTCGTAGATATTTTATGATTCCATATTTGTATCTGAATGTTCCACAGATGGGTATTTCCTCTTGGCCTTGATGGCTTTGAAAGTGGGCAAAACAAATAAGACATATCGCGGGTTGGACGCAAAACAAACTGGAACTCACTTCTTCAGTATCTTACGTGAGAGGGAAAAAAAATGATTAGTTTTTTAATGAAAGGTAGTTTTGATTTGAGATAGAGATTTTATATACTACTCAAACTTTGATAGGGATCATTAAGATATTTCAATACTGGTATATGTTACAAAAATACAGTTTTGCATAAAAAAACATTTCCTCAGGCAGTTTATTTCATCAGTGTGGCAATGTTCCATGTTGAAAAACCATACCAGATGCATGCCAAACGTACATAACGGCTGAATCTTAGATGGTGATCCCTAGCAAATTTTGAGTAGTATATTTTTCTGGTTTTAGTAGGAATTGTCAAGAAATATTTTTAGGGATTATAGATTGACGATATAAATTAAAAACTGTAAAAAGGTTATTTGAGATAGAAAAAGGGAGGTACAACCGCTTTGCGTTATACCTGAGATACGAACAGAAGATGAGAGCGCGTAGATTTTACGAAAATTGTAAATATAATGCAACACCAGAGGAAGAAAAGATGGATAATCTGTGTCGACTGCTGCTGCTGTTTGCAATAAGTTTTGAAGTATTTTGCTATAAAAATGGAAAGGAAACACAGATCCCTTATGTGGAAAAATATTTTGACCAAACATTAGACCATTTTAACTTCGTATCATACGCTGACAGGACTTTCAAACAACGTTATTTGATGAAAGGTAAAGTTGCACTTTCTGATTTATTTCTATACAGCGCTGCAAGTCAATTACGTTAATCACGGGATAGTCATGTGATGATTGATTGGCCCAGTTATGCCTTGCACAAGATTCAGATTTAATATTCTTGTATCCTTCATCCGCCTTTGTTAAAATCTTCGTTTAGATCTTTGACGATTTCGAGTTTTGGAAAAGACTGGGAACAGGAGAAAATGCTGGTACCATTCATTTTCTCCATTTACCACAATGTTTTCTACCTTTTCAAAGATAGATTTCACTGTTTCAGTCACGATAATTATAGTCTGTAAATGCTTTAGATTTTTAGAAGTCTCAAAATTGGTCATTTAGTGAAGATATAAACATTTCTTAAAACAGTAGAACATTGTGAGACTAAAATTTATTAATCTTTCTTGTATAGTAGTCCAAGTCATCTTTGTACTAGATGACATAATTTTGACTTATCCCTGGCTCTATTGAAAACATTTGCATACAACATAGTATGTGTGGCCCAAATAAGATGATATGTCATTGAAAGGGTACTCTAGAAAACGTGATATGTCATTGAAAGGGTACTCTAGAAAACATACAGGAAAATTAAGAAAAAGGATTTTCTCGATTTCAAAAATATTTTCATAGGCTTCCTTGCTAGGGCTATTATTATATGTAACTGTTTTGTCAAGGGTTATGGTACAGTTATGATGCATTGATACACATGTCATATTAAATATTTCATCTAGGCTGCATGAAGCCTCAATTAATTAGCTGCTGTCTCTCAAAATGAAAATCATGCCCAATTGGTGCAAGGAAAATCAAGTCCAAATATTGAGCCTTCAGTTCCTTTACAGCAGTAGCTTTCAAAGTTACATAAGTATGCAAAGCCAGTGTGTATCACTGAAACATCCCAAACCAGATAACACTTTTAGACATTTATTGTCTGCCAGCCTCTTAAAAGGGTCATGAGCTCAAAGTTTTCAAAAGCTATCTTCTTCAGGGCTGTTAACCCTTAACCACATGACAAAATCTTTGACTTGTCCAAATTGCAAGCATTTGCAGTCAACAATTTATATATAGCTCAGATGATGGAATTTTGCCATTTTATAGGCATGGGGAAAGGAGAATATGCTGGTTACAAGCATTTTATCCTTTTCCTGCAGTGTTTTCCAAAGCCTCCTTTCTTAGGGTCATTAAAACTCAGGATTGTGTGGTAAGGGGTTAAACACTAGACTGTGCAGTAAGCAATGAAGCAGTCTTTTTTTTTTAAGATACTTGGTGGGATCATGGAAAGGGACCAATATTCTTCTATACTGGAAATGAGGGTCCTATTACAGCATTTTGGGACGCAACAGGTTTTATGTTCGACATAGCTCCACAATTTGAAGCCTTAATTGTGTTTGCAGAGCATGTAAGTTTGCCTTTCTAGATATCCCTGTCTTTTCAGACATTACGATGCTATCTGTATTGGGGCCTTACTTACCAAAGTAAACTGAATTAAAAGACAAGCAATCTGATTGGCTGAGACAGAACATCTCAGCCAATTAGATTGCTTGTCTTTGAATTCAATACCAGAATCAGTTTTCGGATGGAAAGTGAATACTGCTCATGTGGCCATATTCACCAACCATTTAAATTGCATTCTTAGTCTAGATTTAGATTTAGAAAGTAACACAATTTCTGACAGGCTAAACCTATTTGGTTTAGCCAATCAGAAATTGGATTTCTGTCAAATATCGAGAAAGCTCTTGAGAAAGAGATACAGACTTATTTAGAAAGGTTGGTGAATGTAGGCACAGATGTTATTGATTTCACATGAATGGACATCTTTTTGTCTGTCATCATCGGTAAGAAAGGATGAGATATGGGTTAGAATAAATGTAACACATTGAAGACTGCGAGACAGTTGTAACCCAAATATTACACATGATCTGTGATTCATTTCGCGAGTGTGTATTTATGTAATCAAAATGTTTCTATATTTATACCCAGGAAAGGATTTGTCCTTAATTCTTGAAGCCCCTTTCATGTTAAAAGTTATTTTGCGTCCAATGCAGATTAAGATCAGACTGCACTTAACAAAGTCTGATCTTATATCTACACTGTTCATTATTTTGTAACATATTTTAGCCAAAACAGCCTCGAAATTGCAATATTTTGGTCTTTTTTTCCATTAAAGAAAATTTCCATTGTGTTTGTTCAACACTTAAAAACTCCATAAAGTTGACTTCTTGTGTAAAAAAACAACACAACAAAAGTATTTTCTTTTGATGGACTAGCAAACTTTTAGAATTTCTCTGAGCAAGATATATTGGTTTCAATAAGGAAGTGTAACTAATGAGAACATTTTGAATTGACAGATGGCAGTTATCTCCCTTACAAAGTTTTTTCAGAAATTCAGTAAACCAGGTGTACTTTTCCATTTCTTCCAAGTACTTTTTCAGATTCTTTTAAGTACAGCTCAAAATTGGAAATTTAGATAAAATAACCAGTAGCAAATAAACTAAAAAGCTAAAAAAAACTAATGATAAGACTATGTTATACATGTATGTTTATAGATAAAAATTTATAAGGTGTAGAAATACACCTTATTCATCTTGGAACCTGGAGCTTTAACCCTTTACCACAAAATCCTTTGTGTTATCCACAGTGAATAGGAAGGCTTTTGAAAACATTGTGGAAAAAGAAAAAATGCTGGTAACCAGCATTTTTTCTTTTTCCAGCAATGTTTTCTATCCTTTCAAAGACAGAAATCATTATCTGAGTTACATTTAATTTGTTGTCTGCAATTGCTGTCAGTTTGGTCGAGTCCGAAATTTTGTCGTGTGGTAAAGAATTAAATTGATTGATTGAAAAAATATTTTTCAGTTATATCACGATGACCACTCACATATTCATATATTTCTTGCGTTTCACCAGTAGTAAATAAGTTAAATAATACTAGAATGATTTTGTATATATTTCTTACTTTATAATGATGATATCATGTCCTAAGTTGCTGAGAAGGGGATCAAAATCAAGAATTTTGAAATACTGTATAAGTGGAAATTTTTGCGATGAGGAAATTTTTGTGATTTCGCGAATTTGAAAATTTCGCAAACTTTTCTGTTAGCGTATTTTACTACAAGTATACAAACTAATAAGGAGTGTCTAGAATTTGCAAACATTTCCGTAGGCAGAATGTCTGTAATCGGTGATTCGCAAATTTTTCGGCACGCATATATTACCATGTATACAGTATTGCGGGATTCAGTCTTGTTTTAAACAAAACAAGAAATACTCTAACTTCGGTTCTTTGATTGCACTGGTGATGAAAATGATGCTGTGTCCTGAATGAAGGTATAACAGTTTCACAAGGGTTCAAGGGATTTGGTTATAAGGTGAGTACTTTAATTATAGTTATACCCCCCACATCGAAGTGGAGGGGGGTATACTGGAATCGCCATGGCTGTCTGTCCGTCAGTCCGTCTGTCCGTAGACACAAATTTGTCCGGCGAAATACTCCTACAGTTTTTCAGGTACTGAACTCAAATTTGCACACAGTGTTCCTATATATATGAAGTTGTACATGTGCAATTTTCATGACCCTGCTGTGATGTGTTGCAGAATTATCTCCCCTTGAACTTTGCAATTTTTGCTAAATTGTATTGCTTTAATTCACACTTTGTCCAGTGTAATACTCCTACAATTTTTAATGTACAAAACTATTTAATAATGTGTTTTACAACGTGAATTACGTGTTTAAATTAATATGTGTGAATAACAATTGACCTTTCCAAACCTTTGATTGCCAGTAAAGAGTTTTTGTACTTGATGAGATACTATGGTCTCCATCTTTGTGTGTCATCACCTATGCATCGCAAAGGTGGATTACTTGATAATGTTTTCATTAACTTTCATTTAGATGACATAATAGTTGATATGACAAAGAAATACTACAGAGACCACAGTTGGATTACAGCTGCAATTCCATTGAAAAACATTTTCTGTAAATATTAATGGTAATGTTACCTCTATATCACTCCAATAGTTCAAATTACTGCAGATGTATATTGCTAAAGATTTAATATATACCTTTGGTCTCTGTGTTTTAACGATGACAAATTAACCTAACCCTTTAACGAGTGCAAATCCTTTGTCTGAAGTTTCATTTTTTTTTTTCAACTCTTACTTTTGTGCTAAACCAATCTGCATTCTGTGACAAAGAGCTGTTTTGTGACAAGGAGCTGGTGGGGGGTATGATCATGTTTAGTGATAGCTCTAGTTTAGATTTGAAAATACTTCTGTTACAAACTACAAAATTAAAGAATGGTTTAAAATTAATAATCCAAATTGAAGCATTTGTAGATGACATAGTAAACAAAACATAAATAATGGTATGTGTCTGTGAGAGGGTAGAAAATGTTGCAGGAAAATAAAAAATAAATACTAGTAATCAGCATTTTCTCCTTTTCCAACAATGTTTTCAAAAGACGTTTTGGTCAAGGTTGTTAAAACTTGGGATTCTTTTGTAAAGGATTATGTTAACCAGCATTTTTCCTTTTCCCACAATGTTTTCAAGACATTTTTGTTGAAGTTGTTAAGACTTGGGATTCTTTAGTGAAGGGTTATGTTAACCAGCATTTTCTCCTTTTTGCACAATGTTTTCAAAAAATATTTTTGTCAAGGTTATTAAGACTTGGGATTCATTGGTAAAAAGTTGTGCGGTAGTAAGAACATGTAATTGAAATCAAGACCAACATACTTAATCCTGTACCATACAATGCCAACTTTTAATGACCTTGAGAAAGAAGGCTATTGAAAACATTGTTGGAAAAGGAGAAAATGCTAGTAACCAGCATTTTCTCCTTGTCCCACAATCTGTTTTCCCTATCAAAGACAACTTCCACAATTTAAGCCACATTTAATTTTGCATCTGCATATGCTTTGGGTTTGGACAGGCCTAAAATTTTGTAGTGTGGTAAAAGGTTATATGTTGGACTTAAATTTATTGGATATCATGTATATATATTTTTTTCTCAAATCAAAGTTAAGGTTTGTCCCAGTTGATAGCATTTACAGACGACAAATGTGACTCTTAAATGATAGAATTTATCTTTGAAGGGTTGAAGACCTTGTATGAGGAGGAAAAAATGTTTTTTTTTTCCTTTTCAACTTGTATACCAATTACTGGAAATGCATTAAATTTACAATTGTTTTGCAGTCATTGACATACATTGTAAATTCATGGCATTTTCAAACAGCAGTCAAGATCCAAATGACAAGATTTGTACTTGAAAGAGTAGAAAAATTGTTTGAAAATGAAAAGATGCTAGTTATCAACATTTTCTCCTTTTTTCACAATGTTTTCTAAAGACCTTTCTCGGGTCATTTAATTACAGCATTTTGGTTAAAGAGATAAAACAATAAGTGTTAGCTCAGGCATTGCTACATAAGTAAAATCAACATTTTCTGTTTGTAGAAATTCCATTACCACATTAAGGACTTTGAGAAAGAAGGCTTTTGAAAACTGTGGGAAAAGGAAAAAGTGCTGGTAACCAGCATTTTGTCTTTTTCCCACAATGTTTTCTACCCTATCAAGGACAAATTTAACCATTTGAGCCACATTTTATTTGTCATATGCAAATGAGCCGTGCTCTGTGAAAAGGGGGCTTAATGCATCTGCGAAAACTATCGACCCAGGCCAGTCCACACAGGCTGACCTGGGCCGAAATTTTTGCTATTGGTCAATTTTCTGTTTGTCAAAGGACTAATCTAGCTCATGATTGAGTCAATTATTGAAAAAAGTGGCTCCTTTGGATCCATAATTATCTGATGACTTGAGCTAGTATCATGTATAACGGAGATGCATTAAGCCCCCTTTTGCCAGAGCAAGACTCAAATACTTTCAATTTGGACTTGTCTGAAATTTTGTCTGTGGTAGAGTAAATAATGCAATTTCAAGGCTAATGTTGCAAAAGATTCTTATACTAACAAAGTTGTGCCTAAGGGTCAAGGGTTTTATACAAGATTATGGATAGTACCAGGGGAAACAGTGGTGGTTGTTGGTTTGATACCTGGTTGAGGCAAATTTTTCTTTTCGGCAATTTTTTGCCTCTAATCTCTGATGCATGTGAGAAAAGTAGTGGCATGAAAGGATGTTGTGTCAGTACTGGTGGGAGAAAGCCAGGAAACACATGCTTAGGTGCACTGATCACAGTGATATGACCTTAGCTCTTTAAACAGTATTAAGCTCCAATACAAACAATATGTGGAAACAGTGCTATAGGGTTTAAGCCTCAGTCTCCCACATCAGAGGTTCCAGGTTTGAATCTCATGACAAGTAGGCTTACCACTACATGGGTACTGTTTTCATTTATTTACATGGGTACTGTTTTTATACCCCCCACAACGAAGTGGAGGGGGGTATACTGGAATCGCCATGGCTGTCTGTCCGTAGACACAAATTTGTCAGGCGAAATACTCTGACAGTTTTTCAGGTACTGAACTCAAATTTACACACAGTCTTCATATATATATATATGAAGTTGTGCATGTGCAATTTCCATGACCCTGCTGCGATTTGTTGCGGAATTATCTTCCCTTGACTTTTCTTCAACTCTTCCTTTTGTACTAAACCATTCTGCATTCTGTGACAAAGACCTGTTTTGTGACAAGGAGCTGGTGGGGGGTATGATCACGTTTAGTGATAGCTCTAGTTATTTCAATGGAAGCATTCACCAAGAAAGGTAAAGGTATTGGTAAGTTCTTGGGTTCACAAATGTTGGAAAATAAAAAGGTGGAAACTTAACCCTTTACCAGATGGCAAAATTTTAGATTCTTTCAGTTTGCAAACATATGCAGCTGACAAATCAAATGTGGCATAGACAATAAGAATCACCTTTGAAAGGTCAGATACATTGTGGGAAAAGGAGAAAATGCTAGTTACCAGCATTTTCTCCTTTTCCCACAATCTTTACAAAATTCTTCTTCCTTAGGGTTGTTTAAAGTTGGAATTTTATAGTAAAGGGTTAAGGGTTGGATAGATGAACAAAATTAATACCCGGCACAATAACTTGTCTCATTTCTGATCCCATTCTAGAACTGAAGCTTGATACATTAAAGAAATGCCTACAAAGGAGAAAATGCTTCCCCAGGGTTGGTAGGAATTTTATGGTAAAGGGTTAAGGTTAGACAAATACGGGATAAAATAACATGTCTCAGTTCTGATCCCATTCCTGGACGGAAGCTTAATAAATTGAAGAAATGTCTACAAAGTTTGTTTTCCTTCGACAATCCAATCACCAGTTGATCTCTTTCTGACAAGGTTTTTAGAGAAAGTAATTTCCTTTTTGCTGGGATGGTGTTTATACTTCACTGGTGATAAAACTCTGCCAATTCATTAGCCCCTTCCTCTGTTTATGGACATATTTGCCACATAATTATGAAGGAGTTGAAATTTTGTGACAGTTATTCTTCTTACTTACGGCACAGTTATTCTTCTTACTTACGGCAAGGTTAACAAACGCTTAACCACGCAACAATACTTTTGAATCGTCCAAATTGAAAGCAATTCCAGACTACAAATTTTATATAACTCAAATGGTGGTTTTTGTCTTTGAAAGGGAAGATAACATTATAGGAAAAGGAGAAAATGCAGGTAACCAGCATTTTCTCCTTTTCCCACAATGTTTTCAAAAGGCCTTGTCTTTAAGGGTTGTTAAAACTTGGGATTGTTTGGTAAAGGTTTAACCCGATACTACAATTTATGTCCCTTGAGTTGACAACATTTTAAAACATTATTGAAACGGTACAATCACTTTTCCAACAGTTACGGAAGATAGGAAAAAACTGCTGGTAACTAGTAATTTCTGTTTTTCTCTTAATCTTTTCAATTACGAACACTAGTATTTATGCAACATTTTGATATACACTCTTGAAATGGTCTCAAAATGGACAAGTCTAATTTTGCTGTCAGCTAAAAAAGCAAAAGAAAAGTACTGGAGATGGATGCATGAGTACTCTAAAAGGAAAAGATATAAAATCTGTACACTTTCCAGTACAGTCTCTCCAGGGAAATCTGATTGGATAACACAAACAAGTGGCTATCAACGCAAATCAACTTGCAGTCTTCTGTGACTAGAAATGTTACCACAGATAAAATCATGGAGAAATTCTATACAATAGGTGTGTATCTTTTAATCCTTATCATGCTAAACGAGTGAAATAAAATTTCAAACAGATTGTAAAAACCCATATTTAGCTATTTCAAAGGTATTTTTGGGGGAAAGACATCTCCTGTTGTGGACAGTGTAGATTCAAAATCAGACTGCTTGTTCTATGCAGTCTGATTTTGATCTAAACTATCCGCAAAAGGTCATTGAGTCAAGCTTAGCAGCCAAAGGGTTAAACTCATTCCCAGACAATTCTGAGTTTTAACGACCTTGAGGAAAGAGGCTTTTGAAAGAGGCTGGTAACCAGCATTTTCTCCTTTTCCCACAAAGTTTTGACGCATTCCCCAATGAATCTCAACAACTGAGTCACCATCTGCAATTGCTCTGAATTTGGATGCCTGTAAAAATTTGTCCTCTGGTAAAGAATTAACCTTTTACCACACAATCCAGACTTTTGACGAAGAAGCCTTTTGAAAACATTGTGGGAAAAGGAGAAAATGCAGGTAACCAGCATTTTCTCCTTTCCCCACAATATTTTCTACTCTCTAAAAAAATAATTTGCACTTTTTGCACTGCATGTAATTTGTCGTCTGCAAATGCTTTCGATTTGTCATCAGGTAAAGAGTTAAGGAAAAGAAGGCTGTGTCCTATTATCTGAAATCATATCCAGGCTTGTACTTTACAGTTTCTGCCTCATAGTATAGAGGAGCAAGTGCTCATGGTAAAAGATTTATATTTTATCAGTCATTTGCAAAGTTTAAGAAAAAGAATTGATTGTCAAATTTTTAGTTCTGCTGTTTACAAAGAAAACATTTAGGTATTGTTGAAGCCCTGTTGTTCTCTGTGTTATGGTCGAGCAAAAATGTTGAAATTTATAATATCTCTGTCATTATTGATAATCCTCAAAATATTTTTTACACAATTATGTCCCTTTTTCTATATATTATTTTCACCATCTTTAAAAGCAACTGCAGGTGAGTGTTGGCACCCCAATGTGGTGCTCTTGTACTGTTTGCAGTTGTCTCTTGAGCTTTATTTATGAACAAAACATGCAATGGAAGAACATTGAAGTTGATATTTTCAGTTTGTTTTGAAAGCCAAGATACATATATTTCTGTGTCAAAGCTATTTTTTGTTAAGAAAAGATATTTAAAGACTTTCTGGAACAAAATACACTAGCCAGTTACTGCCAATAGGGCAATAGGTGTCCTTACAGGTCTCTTGTCCCATAATATTTTCCATTGGAATGAAGAAAAATATTTTATAGCCACGACATGTAGGTTCACGGTACACATTGCTTCAAGGTAATCAGTATTTTTCCGTCATAACAAAAATTGGTGCCCTCTAGTGGCTTCTCTGGTCTCTATTTTGATTGTAAATACCTTGACCTGGACATTTCTTTACCTCAGCCAACTTCATTTTTCAAAATAAAAGATTAGAATGGAAAAAAAAAAATACCGGAAGTGAACATGATGTCATCGGCACCTACATGCTTAACACCATTTACCCCACCCTCTAAAATCCTTCATTACACGCAGATTTACTTAAAAACAAGCCTGATGACGTATTTAGATCATCTACTAGGACCTGTGGCAATTTTCAAATCATGTGACTGCAAATTGGCGCCAAATATATCAAGTTGTATTGATTTTTTAGCTCTACTGGCTGAAAGCCAGCAGAGCTTATGTCATGGCGTGGTTTCCGTCGTCCGTCTGTCCGTCCATCTGTCCGTTAGTCTTTTTCTTGTTTACGTGATAAAGTCTGCATTTGCAGTCAGATTTCTATGAAACTTACACGGTTTGTTTATCTCATCAATAGCTTCAACCCTATTGATTTTGAAAAAAATCCAACAAACAGTATGGGAAAAGTAGCCATTTCAAGTTCAAAATTTTCATTTCTTGTTTACGCGATAAAGTCTGCATTTGTTAACAGATTTTTGTGAAACTTGCACAGTTTGTTTATCTCATCAATAGCTTCAACCCTATCAATTTTGATAGTAGCCATTTCAAGTTGAAAATTTTGATTTCTTGTTTACGCGATGAAGTCAGCATTTCTTGTTTTAATCTTTGTTTTTTTTTTCTTTTTGTATCATGAATTCATAATGTATGCTAGCATAAAAGCAAAATCACTGCCAGTAGAGCGATTTCAGGCCCTTCAGGGCCTCTAGTTTACAAAAACCATCAAAGTCACATGAATCAGTTTCAGAATGGCACTGGGACAGTTGTGAAGGTCAAGGTTGATTTTCTTTCAAATGTTTGGATGAAACTGCACGATATTTTCTATGACGCTAAGTAAGAGATGAAAATAGAAAATTATTTTGTGATTTATTCTATACTATGTAAAAATGTTGACTTTTTCTTGATCAGACCGTAACTACCGTGAACCAACAAACCGCAAGGCTACTTACTGTCAAATGTTTTATCATTTTGTAATTTGTGAAAGTATTTTGTAGGTCTTTGAATTGCCTGTGCATTAAATCGTTACCATACAAACCCATTTTTTATTGACCCTAGAGAAGAAGGCTTTTCAAAATGTTGTGGAAAAATTTGAAAATGCTGTTAACTGGTATTTTCTCCTATTTCCATAATGTTCTACCATTTGAAAAACAAACTCTATCATATGAGACCTAAATGCAAATGACTTATGTTCTTGCAAAAGGGGGTTTTACCCTTTACTCGAGTTTTAACGACCCTGAGAAAGAAAGCTTTTGAAAACATTATGGGAAAAGGAGAAAATGCTGGTAACCAGCATTTTCATCTTTTCCCAAAATGTTTTCTTTTCTTTTACAGACAAATCCCATTACCTTGTGCCACATTTACTATGTCCTTTGGAACTGCTTCCAGTTTGGATCTGACTAAAATTTTGTTGTGTGGTAAAGAGTAAATGCATCTCCATGGTGCATTATACCGAGCAAGTCATCACATAATTATGGATCCCAAAAATCCAAATTTTTCTAACAACCAACTTAATCATGAGGTAGAGTGGTACTTTGGCATGCAGAAAAATTGACCCATAGCAAAAAGTTTCGATCTAGGTCAGCCTGTGTGGACTGCGCAGGCTGGCCTGGGTCTATACTTTTTTGCAGATGCATTTAACCCCCTATTCACAGAGCATGACTCAAAGATTATGTAGTGTCAAGGACGGTAATGTTCGGGAATAGATTGCTATTTTCTAAACATGGAAAGAAAATTAATGAAATGGAGAGATCTGTGATCCCATTATGGCAGAACATACTGAGGACCCCAAATCTCGCAGGAATACAAGGACGTGTCCAGACATCTTCGGGTAATGGAATTAAAAAACACATCTTTCATTTATTATAGATTTATCTTAACGGTTTACCACACAATCCCGAGCTTTAACAACCCTGGTGAAGAAGGCTTTGGAAAACATTGTGGGAAAAGGAGAAAATGCTGGTAAACCAGCATTTTCTCCTTTTCCCCCAATGTTTTCTAGACTTTTAAACACAATTCTAAGCATTTGAGTCACAAATCATTTGTTTTCTGCAAATGCTTTCAATTTGGACGTGACTAAAAGTTTGTTGTGTTGTAAAGAAATAATTCTATACCTTACAATCCCAACTTTAAACAACCTGATGAAGAAAGCTTTTGAAAACATTGTCTGAACAGGAGAAAATGCTGGTTACCGGCATTTTCTCCTTTTCCCATAATATTTTATACAATCAAAATGCATATTTCGAGAATGCTATCAATTTGGACATCTGCAAATTTTTGTTGTTTGGTAAAGAGTTATCCCTTGACTTGCTCAGCACTGATTTATTTGCTTATGCAGATCCTGCAGATCAAGAGTAGACTGCACGTTCTGTGTGATCTGATCTTGGATCTGTACTGTCTGCTTCTTTGCCAGATACTTTGACACAAACAAGTTTTCAATAGTAATCAGCCTGAAGTGGTTAAAACTTGGGGTTGTATAGCAAAGGAGTAAGAGATGACTTGAAAGGATTTCAATGTACAAGAGTTTTCAATTAACATATTCTTTGATATGTATGTTTGTTAATGTAGATGGTTATAGATCGTCAGTAAAATGAACATTTTACTTAATGAATTACACTTTCAAAGGCAAACCAGAATCAAACCGATAAAGTGCAGGAACCAAATAAAGATGTTTTTGCAGACAGTGTAGATCAAGATCAGACTGCACAGAACGTGCAGTCTGATCTTGAATCTACACTGTCTGGTACTTTGTTATGTATTCTGGCCAAAACAGCCTGGAAGTAGCAATATTTTGGATGTTTTTCCTCATTGAAAATATCCATTGCATCAATTCATCGTTTTAAATGATAAACTTGTTGCCTGTACATGCCTAAGACATGGACAGATGGAAAGAAAGGAAAAATATTTTTTGGAAATGAAGAAAATGCTAGTTTCTGGCATTTTCTCCAATCTGACATTTTTTTTCCAAGCATCTTGAAATTACAATTTTTTTTCTCCAGGATCAAAAACGTCCAATTTGATTTATCTGACAGCTTAACCCTTTGCCACACAATCTCGAGTTTTAACGACCTGAGACAGAGACCTTTTGAAAACAGTGTAGGAAATGGAGAAAATGCTGGTAAGCAGCATTTTCTCCTTTTCCCACAATGTTTTCTACCCTATTGAAGACATACTCCATCATAGGAGCCATAATTAAAATTTCATTTGCAAATACTTTTAATTTGGACAAGTCAACATTTTTATGGTGTGGTGAAGAGTTTTAAGTTTTATTCTCTGAGAAAAGTTAAGACTTCCTCATTTTGAGAGCATTTTACAGAGGACAAGTTAAGTCTGGGCCAAAATGATAAAAAATAAAACATAGTTGGAAAAAAAAAGATGTTTACCAGTATTTTCTCTTTATGTAGAAAACATTTTCAGAAGCTGTCTTCCTTGGATTTTTAATAACAGGGGATTTTTTTTTTTCCGTAAAGGTTTCACCCTTTTCCAAACTTTGTGTTGCATTTAATGACCCTAAAGAAGAAGGCTTTTTAAGGAAATAATTGAAAAGGAGGAAATGGTGGTACTTAGCATTTTGTCCTTTTCTCACATTGTTTTCTGTCCTCTTAGAGGCAGATTTCATCATTTTAGTCACATTTGATTTGTCATCTGCTACCATCTTTGAATTTGGTCGAGTCTTAAGATTATGTCGTCTGGTCCTTAAAGTACAAAAAAACTTCAGGGCAAAGAAATGGCTGTGATCATTCCAAAGAAATTGCCAATATCCAGTTACTGCTTTTTATTTGCTAGAAAATTCCACAAATGTGTGTGTGTGGGGGGGGGGGGGAACTTGGTGGATTTAATAGCCTATTAGGTAAAAAGGCTCTTTGACTGCAAATGACAGGAGATGAAATTGGAAATATAATAGTACAAGTTGCTTGGAAACAGTTTCACTTGAGGATTTGTGAAAAGAATCTTGTTATCTAATACTTCCTTTGTTGTCCTTGGAATTGGATTAATTTAACCCCTTCTCCCACATGACAAATTGTAGACTCTCCCAAATCCAGCATGTCTGCTTACAATAAATTCAAAATTAACCCTTTACCAAACAATCCCTGGTTTTAACGACCCTGAGAAAGAAGCCTGCTGAAAACATTGTGGGAAAAAGAGAAAATGCTGGTAACCAGCATTTTCTCCTTTTTCCACAATGTTTTCTACTCTTCCAAAGTCAAGTTTCAAATTTAGAGTCGCGTTTATTTTGTCGTCTGCAAATCCTTTCAATTTGGACAAGTCTAAAATTTTGTCATTTGGTAAAGAGTTAATACAAATGAGCTTTAGCTCTCTGATCTGGTAGAAAACTTTGTGGGAAAAGGAGAAAATGCTGATTACCACTTACCATTGTGGTACCACTTTCAGATTTTTCACCCACAGATCCTCTCAATTTGGAAGAGTCTAGAATTAGTTGCTTTGGAAAAACTTAAAAGAACAATGGGTCTTATTCTATGTTCCAAAGTTACATACAATGTTTAAGGTCTGTGGCCCCTAACTCTCATATTAAAAGACGGAAGCTGCCAAGATTGGCCGAATAGCCTTTACAGAAACATTGATGTAACACGATATTTACCGATAAGTTAGTGAGTCTACAGCCCCTAACTCTGACATTAAAAGATGGAAGCTGCCGAGATTGGCCAAATAGCCTTTACGAAAAATGTCTGTGTTACACGATATTTACCGATAAGTTAGTAAGTCTATGGCCCCTAACTCTGACATTAAAAGACGGAAGCTGCCGAGATTGGCCAAATAGCCTTTACGAAAAATGTCGATGTTTCACAGTATTTACTGATAAGTTAGGGGTTGTAATCCTTACTATGTTATTAGTAGCTGAACAGTCCTGTATTTTTTGACCCCAAGGAACAAAGCTGTAGAAAACATTGTGAGAAAAAGAGAGAATGCTAGTAACTGGCATTTTCTCTGTTTTCAACAGTTTCTGCTCCTTCAAAGAGATACAAACATTTGAGCCACATTTACCCTCAACCTTTTTCCACACAATCCCAGGTTTTAATGACCCTGAGAAAGAAAGCTTTTGAAAACATTGTGGGAAAAGAAGAAAATGCTGGTTACCAGCATTTTCTTCTTTTCCCACAATGTTTTCTTATCTTTTACAGACAAATCCTATTACTTGTGCCACATTTACGATGTCCTTTGGAAATACTTTCAATTTGGATCCGTCTAAAATTTTGTTGTGTAGTAAAGAGTTAATTTGTCATCTGCAGAATTATGTGGATGAGTAAAAAATTTCAGCAAAGAGTTTGTCGAGATTTTTTCTGGCGAAAAGAACTTTGAAATTGTAATTATGGGTTTTTGAATATTTACATATAAATAACTCGGCAATTTTGGACTTAAAATTGAATGCATTTGCAGACAACAACTTGAATATGGCTGTACTGATGAAATTGTTTTATAAAAGGGTAAAAAACATTGTGGGGCAAGGAAGAAAATACTATGTAATAGCAATTTCTTCCACAATTTTTTCCAAAGCCCTTTTCCAGATTGTCTTTTAAACTTGGGGTTGTTTGTGAAAGGGTGAATTCTCAATTCTAGTTTTATCAAGATGACACTCTGATAATGGAACATTTTTTTGAACTTTAACCCTTGATTTATAAAGAAAGTTTTCTCAACTCTTTACCACATAATCCCTAGTTTTTGGGTCTATGGCCCCTAACTTTCATATTAAAAGATGGAAGCTGCTGAGATTGGCCGAATAGCCTTTATGAAAACATCAATTTTACATGATATTTACAGATGAGTTAGTGAGTCTATGGCCCCAAACTCTTACATTAGAAGATGGAAGCTGCCGAGATTGGCTGAATAGCCTTTATGAGAACGTCGATGTTACACGATATTTACCAATGAGTTAGGGGTCGTAATCCTTAACAGCCCTGAGGAAGAATCCTTATGAAAACATCGCTGGTAATCAGAATTTTCTCCTTGTCCCACAATGTTTCCTACCATTTCAGAGATTTATTTCATCATTAAAGCCACACTTAATTTGAACAAGTCTGAATTTTTGTCGTTTAACCCTTTACCACACAATGACGCCTTTTGACGCCCCTGAAGAAGAGGCCTTTTGAAAACACTGTGGGAAAAGGAGAAAATGCTGGTAACCAGCATTTTCTCCTTTTCCCACAAAGTTTTCTACCCTATCAAAGAAAAGTTGCGTCATTTGAGCCACTATGAAATTGTCTTCTGCAAATGCTTTATATTTGGATAGGTCTTAAATTTTGCCGTGTGGTAAAGGGTTAACCCTTTCAGCGCCATAGGTGAAAACGGGGACATTTTCGGACAGCATAGATCAAAATCAGACTGCACAGAATGTGCGGTCTGATCTTTGATCTATACCCTTCGCTTGAAAGGTCAGGCCTAGGCGATAGAAATCTGTCAGAGTTTCAGTTGATTAAATTTTCAGCTGTCATAAAAGGTCGAGTTTATATATTTGGTGCTGAAATAGTTAATGAAGTGTTTATAAATCTAACCATAAGGTCACCAAGTATAATCCTATAATGGAAGACGAGCTGCACAATGCCATCAGACAATGGACCTAGGTTAGGGACAACATGGCTTTCCTTGGAAATGAAGCACTCAGCTGACCCAGATATACCCCATCTGCTTGGCTTTCAAGGTATTGTCATAGCCCTGTTGTTGTCTGTGTCATCGTGCTAAAACTTTGACATTTTCTTGTATCTCTGTTATTACTGAGGATATTTACTTCAAATTTGGGCTATTTGTTACCTAGGGGTCCTGTGTGGATCAGTGGTAAAGTTTAGGGCTCCTAACCTTGAGGGTCTAAGTTTTTTAAGCCTCTGTGGAAGTACAAGCTTTTTCATGGGAGTGTCCTTGGGCAGAACACTTTTGAGCCATAACCTAGTACTGGTGAAACCCAGGACATACACAATAATTATGTCAACTGTTGCTGTGATATGACTGAAATAATGTTGAAAGGCACCTAAATCAGTATTAATTCATTATTTGCTTACTATGAAAAGGGAAAGCCCATATGGCCTGCAACACGCGAAAAGGGGCATTCGGACCTTTGCGTAAAGTGTAGTCTCGGATCAGCCTGCGCAGTCCGCGCAGGCTAATCCGAAACGACACTTTCCGTTTTTATGTAATTTTCTGTTTTGTGGAAGTCTACTGTATCACAAAATCTAATGTAGTCGTAATGTGCCGTCTCGGATCAGCCTGTGCGGACTGCGCAGGCTGATCCGAGACAACACTTTACGCAAATGTCCGAATGCCCCTTTTCCCGTGTTGCAGGCCATATAAAAGGGTAGGAAACACTTAACACATAATTGACACAGTTCTGTTCCTTTTTCTACGTATAATTTTGAATGGAAATTACACCAGCAGCTGGGCATTGGCAACTGCATATAGTGCTTTTGGTACTCATTTCTCTTCCAGACATCAGAATTTAAGACTTTTCCAAATAGAGAGTATCTGCATGCAACACATTCAGTGTGGCTCAAATGACGGCACATGCATTTGAAAGCAAAGATGCATTATGGAAAAAGGCGAAAATGCTGGTGAGCAGTATTTTCTCCTTTGACCACAATGTTTTCAAAAGTGGTCCATGAAAATACCGGTTACTGGTATACGAGGATTGTCGCAGAAGTAAAAGGACTTTTCTTGTAGCTGCTTTATTGTCGGGCGCATACACATATATTTTTGCTTGAATACAGTTCAGCATGTCTGCTCCCGAAATGTGTACTCCAAATGAAATTTTATCTGACATACTTTGCAATATGCAGAGTTTCCAAGGTAACAGTAAAGGTAGGGGGCGCACGCCGGTTTCAATAACGCAAAGATAACATTTGCTTGTTCAGATGTCGCTATAACTATCCTTACGTTTTGTTTTTGCGTGCAAAAGTTCGGCTGCACAATATGTGGTGTTATGACGTCATTTCCTGTTTATTTGAGCGCCACAGCAGTTCCGTTAGCTGAGATACAGCGTTTTTCATCACGTCAGAGTCTACGGGGAAAAAACGTCATGTCGTCCACAGGAGGCGAAGTCACACATTTCAACAGTGCATGGAGAGGAGCTGATGTTGGAAACAGAGGATTTTGTCGTCATTTAGTAATGACTTTTATGTTGACATATTTGACAGTGGATCGCATGTCACAGGAAGTGTGTTCGCACTAGTGGGGACTATGTGGAGAAAGTATGATAAGCGATGTCATGTTGGACGTCAGTGAACGTTACTCTGTGTGCCGGGTGGCATTTAGCATTGTATGTATTTTAACCGTAGTTTCGTTATTGTTATATGTATTTTGATAATTTTTGGGAGAAATAATCATGAGACATGGCACTTAATCCGCATTAGTTTTCTTGCTTATACGCCAATAATTGTTCATGTTACAGCAATAGTCCTTTTACCTCTGCGACAATCTTCGTACATGTATTTATAATTGTACTTTCTGGAGAAAAACAGTTTGTTGTCTTGCAGCAAGTTTAAAATACATTGTAGCAGTAGTAAAATTACTTTAGACAACCAATTTCTTCTCCAACAGCAATATTAGTTCACAAATAATATTATTAGTCATACCTTGTGAAAAGGGGGCTTAATGCAATGCAAAAAGTATTGACCATGTCAGCCTGTGCATTATCTGTGCAGGCTGACTTGAATCGAAATTTTTTGCTACTTGTATATTTTCTACATGACCAAGAATCATTCTACCTCCAGATTGTTAAACTAAAGGTATTTGTTGGATCCATTATTTTGTGTGGATTTGCATGGTATAAGGCATCATGGAGCTGCAGTAAACCTGCTTTTGAGATAGTGAGATGTTGATTTGGCATAAAATACAACCATTTTGACGAATTATGTCCATCATTACCGATGGGGGAAGGATTTTATTTCCATATTATGGATATTAGTGAATCATTGGAACTATTGATCTGGAGAAAAGGTGCCAGAAAATTGCAATAATGTGCAACTTCTAAATGTCATTTTATTGGTATCCTGCTTGAGTCATAAAAGCCTTTACCAGACAATCCGGAGTTTTAACTACTTTAAGAAAGAACTTTTGAAGACATGGTGAGATATTTTAGGAGAAAATGCTGGTAACCAGCATTTTCTCCTTCTCCCACAATGTTTTTTATTTACTTTCAAAAAAATTTTTTTTTTTTCATATGAGCTGCATCCAATTTAAAGTTTTGAACTTTGCCATATAAAACGTATTTTTATGGGTATCCTACTTGAATCATTCAACCCTTTACCTAACAATTTTTTTTTTTTTTTGGTAACGACTTTAAGAAAGACCTTTTTAAAACATGATGGGAGAAGGAGAAAATGCTGGTAACCAGCATTTTCTCCTTCTCCCACAATGTTTTCTGCACTTTCAAATAAAGTTACACCATTTGTGCCACATTCAGTTTTCTGGTCTGCAAATGCTTTACCAGAATACAAAATTTTAGACTTTGCCATTTTGAAAGTACGCTGACTTTAATGTTTTTATTGTTGTTCAGATAATGGGATTTGTTTAACAAACAAAAGAATGAGAACAAAGGATAACTTGGAAAGAGGAGAAAGTTGCAGGTTACAAGCCATTTCTCCTGTTTTCCAAAATACTTTCAATAAACCTTCTTTTGTCTGGTTGTAAAAACAAAGGATTCTTTGGAAAAAGGGGTGAACTTAATTACCCATAGACACAAAATTGAAACAGACGACTTTGAAAATATCCACATAATTTTGTTTTCTAAAGAAAATAAGCGTTGTCGTATATGGGAAATATACACAAGCATTAGCGAGTTTATTTTCTTGCATACATCTGCATGAGTTTTTAGAGGCCTTCTTTATCAGGGTGGTGAAAACATAATGATGGTATGATAAAGGGTTAACTCTTTACCAAACAGTTCAGGGTTTTCAGGGCCCTGGGAAAGCTTTTGAAAACATTGTGGGAAAAGGAGAAAATGCTGGTAACCAGCATTTTCTCCTTTTCCCTCAATGTTTCCTATGCTATCACAGACAAATCTGTACAATTGTTCAATATATTATCTGTTGTCTGCAAATGCTGTCAATTTTGACCAGCCTAAAATTTTGTCGTGTGTGGGAAAGAGTGAAGAGCAGAGAAGTTTGCTAGTGTGTTAAATTGAATATTTGATTAGGATTTATTTAGAGTCAAAAAATGGTTGTCCCTCTGAGCATCTGAGCAGCAAGTATACTTTGTTCTTTGGTAGAACTCTAAATAGTGATTCGAACTTTCTTGATTAATTATAATCTTAGCTAAACTAAGATTATTCAAGCCATGCTGTGCAAAAAGGCTGGTTAAATGCATCTCTGTGATACATTATACCAAGCAAGTAATTTTATAGTTATGGATCCATAAGACCCATTTTGTGAAATGAACAGCTGATCCCGAGGTAGAATGGACCTTTGATATACAATTAGTTTACTTTGGGAAAAAAAATTTTGACTCAGGTCTGCGCATGCTGACCTGGTTCATTAAGTTTTGCAGATGCCTTAACCCCCTTTTTTACAGAGCATGGCTCTAAATACCAGTATATATCTGTATATACTATGGTCTAAGTAGAGTGATTTAGGATGATTAGAATGCTCTTGTTTCAGACTGTATCAAAGAACATTGATGGCTCATTGACAGGGATGGATTTTATGATGTGTGTTGATGTGTGAAATTAAAAATTCATGGCAAACAGGCTACCATAGTAATGCTTTTAGATGATTGGATTAAGTAGTTTGCTTTCAGTTTTGTGTCTCAGGCCCTGAACTCTGCCATATAAAGTGTGAAAGTACAAATACCATGTCAGTAAAATGGAATATGCATATTTAAAGTTTTTAAAACTCCTTACGACACAACAAAGTTTTAAGCTTGTCCATTTTGAAAGCCTTTAGAGACATCGAATTAGCCCTTTACTACACAGTCTCCAGTTTAAATGATTCTGAAGAAGAAAGCTTTTGAAAACATCGTGGAAAAGGAAAAAATGCTGGTAACCAGCATTTTCGACTTTTCCCACAATGTTTTTCTACTCTTTTAAGGAAAAATATCATCAATTGAACCACATTTAGATTGTCATCTAGACAAGCTTTGAATATAGACAAGTCTAAAATTATGTTGCTGGGTAAAGAGTTAAATACCGGTTAAATGATGGGTATTAACTTTTAACTCTTTACCAAACGACATAATTTTAGACTTGTCCAAATTGGAAGCTTTTGCAGACGACAAAATTACTGTGACTCAAAAATTGAAATTTGGTTTGGGAACGGTAGAAAACTTTGTGGGCAAAGGAGAAAATGCTGGTTTATACCAGCATTTTCTCCTTTTCCCACAAAGTTTTCAGAAGGCTTTCTCTCTCAGGGTGGTGAAAACCCGGAATTGTTTGGTAAAGGGTTAATCAGAAGTAAATAGAAACTATGGTGGGAAAAGGAGAAAATGCTGGTTAACTCTTTACCACACAATCCCGAGTTTTTAACACCCCTGAGGAAAGAGGGCATTTGAAAACATTGTGAAAAAAGGAAAAAATGCTGGTAACCAGCATTTTTTCCTTTTCCCACAATAATTTCTGCTCCTTCAGAAAAAGATACTATCAGTTGAACTACATTTAAATTAATGCATGCAAATGCATTCAATTTGGACTAGGCTAAATTTTTGCTGTGTGGTAAAGGGTTAAAATGTATGTTTTTTTTTTTGAGACATGCTAACCTTAGCATGATAACACTTAATTCCTTATTAGATGACAAAATTTCAGAAATGTCCAAGTTGAAAGCATTTGCAGATGACATTAAATTTAGCTTAAATAATGGGATTGGTTTATGAAATGGTTGGAAACATTGTGGGAAAAGGAGAAAGTGCTGGTTACCAGCATTTTCTCCTTGTCTCAGTGTTTTTCAAAAGACTTCTTACTAAAGACATAGAATAATTATTGTTTGGTGAAGGCCTAAAGTTGCATAGTTACAAGGACTTTTGCTGCTCTTGCATTGACAATATTGAAGATAAGAGTAACAGTAGTTCCAGAAGGCCTTGGAGTTTTGATGTCAATTTTCTCAACCCTGTCAATTTGTAGCCCAATACTAGACCCCCAGCTGACAAACTGTCAATCATGGTAGGCTTAAAAAATCTGAGGACAAAAAATAGTCGGCAAAATATTCTGGGTTGTTATCGGTTTGATTGACGACATGAAGCTGAGTGCGATCACCAAACTCTGATGCATGTGAATATCAGTTGGTTGGTTGATTGATAATTTGGTGTTTAATGCCATTTTAAATTTTTTTTTTCAATTATGTTGCTTGATCAGTGCACTTATCTATGCTTTCCTTGAGTTTCTTCCACTACAACTGTGGACAATATGCATTTCAAGCCACTGGCTGCTTTTCAACATAAACATCATCGAAATACTGGTCAGCTGTGAGAGAGGTATGAATCCTGTTGCAATGACTACCATCAATCCACAGAAAGAAATTGGCAGAGCAGGGGATCAAACCAGCGACACGCTGTTCCAAAGTCCCATACAGTACTGTCTGAGCTCCAGGGGCTCCGCTAGTTGGAACTGACCAGTAGACAAGCAAGTCGACGCTCCGCCCCTAACGTGTGACCCCGCCCCTTAGACATTATTTCGTAAGCAACATAATGGACACACTATATATTTGTACATCACTATATACATTTTCTGCCTTATAAAACCACGTTTCGACCAAAAAATCGGTAAAAAAAATAGAAAATCGAATACAAATATTTTACCAATGTATTATATTACTATTTGAAAACCGGAAGTGATTTTAGATGAATAGAAGTAACCTGTATCAGAAATTAAACTTCTAGATTCCTAACCCATAAAGCACGAAGAACATTTTTTTTTAGGTGCTAAATATTGCAGACAACGCGGATAACGTTGAAACTAGTAACTGTAGATTTAATGATAAAATGGCCTTAAATTGCCAGTTCTAGGGTTTTTTCCCTACCTGAAAATGTTTTTCATTTCATTTAATTAGCCCTCTGGGGATTAATACATGTTATATACATTACTCCTTTTCGTATGAAAGCTATGTAAGTTCAAAATTCTTTTTAGGTCCAAATGTTAGCTGCTAATTAACCAATTATTTCTACCCGAATGTTTTACTTGTTTTGTTGTTTCTGTTTAAATAGTCTTCATGATCTGTGGTCTACTTTTCTCTTGCCCTCAGATTTTAATAATGCCTGCACACATAGGGTGCAAAGTGTGAAAGTAAAAGAATGCAAGAATAATGCATGATCAAGTAACTAAATACCTGGACAAATGTGTGTGAATTGTCAAAAGGGTTAATCACAGTCCATATTTCATGAGGAGAAATACTTGATGACAATTTTTCAAGTTTAATATAAAGGTGTGAAATATGGGTCAATTTGTTTTCTTGTTTAATAAATAAACGTGTCAAATTCAAACCCAAGAGCCACATCTGTGATTTTGATAATTTCTAGTTGATTTAATATTGACTTCTTTTAGTGGTATGAACCAGATCCTTTTACTTCATCATTTTAAACCACCTATACACAGGTTGAGACCAGCCAGCGTCGTGTAAATATGCTGTGTGAAATGTACGACGTGGGAAATGGCGAGAAACTAACACAGCCAATGACATTATTTATACCAGGGAAAAAGCATAATTTGTATGCAATAACATTCACAGAAGCATTGTATAAATATGATCTTATTTTAATAAATACAATTAAATACCCAAAATTTGATTTAATATGATTCTTTTTGAATCTGTTGAATCTATGAAATAGTTATAATTTCCAGTCTTAATTATGCCCCCCTTCAACGAAGTGGGGGTATATTGCTTTGCTAATGTCGGTCGGTCCGTCGGTCGGTCCGTCGGTAGACCTTACCTTGTCCGGATGATAACTAGACACAGAATTGACCTAGGTTCGTCAAATTTGGCACAGACATTTGTCTCGGAGTGTAGATGATCCCTATTGATTTTGAGGTCAATCGGTCAAAGGTCAAGGTCACAGTGACCATCAACATGTTGATATATAGACCAAACCTTGTCCGGATGATAACTAGACACAGAATTGACTTAGGTTCGTCAAATTTGGCACAGACATTCGTCTCGGAGTGTAGATGATCCCTATTGATTTTGAGGTCAATCGGTCAAAGGTCAAGGTCACAGTGACCGTCAACATGTTGATATATAGACCAAACCTTGTCCGGATGATAACTAGACACAGAATTGATCTAGGTTCGTCAAATTTTGCACAGACATTTGTCTCAGAGTGTAGATGATCCCTATTGATTTTGAGGTCAATCGGTCAAAGGTCAAGGTCACAGTGACCGTCAACATGTTGATATGTAGACCAAACCTTGTCCGGATGATAACTAGACACAGAATTGACCTAGGTTTGTCAAATTTGGCACAGACATGCGTCTTGGAGTGTAAATGATCCCTATTGATTTTGACGTCAATCGGTCAAAGGTCAAGGTCACAGTGACCGTCAACATGTTGATATATAGACCAAAACTTGTCGGATGATAACTAGACACAGAATTGACTTAGGTTCGTCAAATTCTGTACAGATATTCATCTTGGAGTGTAAATGATCCCTATAGATTTTGACATTAATCCATCAAAGGTCAAGGTCACAGTGGCCTTCAACTTAATGATATATAGACCAAACCTTGTCTAGATGATAACTACACACAGAATTGACCTAGGTCCTTCAAATTCTGTACAGATATTCATCTTGGAGTGTAAATGATCCCTATTGATTTTAAGGTTAATCCGTGAAAGGTCAAGGTCACAGTGACCACCAGATGATTCAGGGCCTGCACTGTCGTTCGCCACTTGAGCCATTTGCTCAAAAAAAATTAAAGTGTCTCAAAAATAATCATATGTGGCTCAACTTGAGGCTCCAACAATTTATTTGCGTATTATCGGAGACGTAGTAAGCATCGAAGTCGACTGGGAAAAAGCGGAAGTCGAACGCGTGTGCCGAAAAGAAAATCGATAACCCAGTCTGTGTATCGGCGACTGTTTACAATCTTGTACATATACACACGGCGGTATGTATAATTATGCGAACTGTTGACAGATTATCACGTTTAACAATTGAAGTGGGCTATAAATCAAAAAGATGACATCGATATTTCCCAATCAATTCTTTTGATATCAGTTTATGAACTGTGCCACTTCCTGTATCAATGTGGCAGTAGGGGGGCATGACTGTTTTACAAACAGACATCTTGTTCTTAATAGTCTTAGTTTTGGACTGAAAATGTTAGTTGGGTCAATACCATATAGATATAGGCAGTCCAAGACTTGTTTATGGGTTATACCATTTGTGAGTTTCAGTGACCCTGCAGTAGAAGGTTTTCGAAAACATTGTTGGAAAAGGAGAAAATGCTGGTAACCAGCATTTTCTCCTTTCCTGCAATGTTTTCTGCCTTTCTGAAAACAAGTTCCAAATTTTTGGTCTCATTTATTTTGTTGTCTGCAAATGCTTTGAATTCGGACAAGTCCAGAATTTTGTCGTTTGATAAAGAGTTCAATATTTATGGTAATTTTTCTGTCATGCTTGTCTGTCAAATAATTACTTGAATCCCATTTCAAGATGAATTACGATTCTAATGTCTCCCTCCATCTCAGTTTCTGCTGGTAGTGCTAATAGCTTTAGAGTAGACTTTCCACACTGCTAGACAATATTTGCTGAGTAGGCTATGGTTAGAACATTAGGAACGTATGACACCCAGGGCCTGTATTCACCAACCATTCTAAAGAATGTTCTTTGTCTTATTCATCATAATTTTCTACATTTGAAAGTAACACATCTTCTGATTGGCTAAACCATTTGGTTTAGCCAATCAGAAGATGTGCTACTTTCAAGTTTTAGAAAATCTTGGAGAATAAGACAAAGAACGTTCTTAAAGGCTTGGTCAGACTGGCTAACGGATATGTAACGGAGGGAAAAACGGACAAAAACATGCAGAATTTGGCTATCCGGTGACAAAATTAATCTGCTCTGCCGCTCAAGGCTCACGCGATCGATGTGTGGAGCAAAGAAGCCACACAATGACCGCACGAGTACCGCACATGTAACGGAAAAAATGCACGTTTACCGGATATGTACTGGATAATAAACGGTCTATTAACGGATATCACCGTACGAGTAACGGACTTGTACTGGATAAAATGGAAATGCAACGCATGAGAACCGGACAAAACGTTCTTCCAACATACGATGAACGGAAATGTACCGAACACCAACGTACGAGGAACGTACCGGTCACTTGACATGCCGAGGGTATAAATAGTCAGATGCATCCAAAGTCTGTCATTTACACGTCTCTGTCCGTTTTGTCCGGTGGAAATTTTTGAACATGCTCAAAACTTCCCACTGGATGGAACAGACATCACTGGACGTCGCTGGACAAGTAGCGGATTCACCGGATAAGAAACAGACATAAAAAGGATATGAATTGACACGAATTGACACGAACGGATAAAAGGACTTTTTATCCGTTACTCATCCGTTAGCTCGGTGTGACCAAACCTTAAGATTGGTTGGTGAATACAGGTCCTGGTCTCTTTCTTTACCATAGATGACTGACACTGTACTCTTTACCAATCAACCCTATGTTTTTATGTTTTTATATCCCTAGAAAAGAAAGCATTTACCTCTTCGCCACATGACAAAATTCTCGACTGGTCCACATTGACAGCGTTTGCAGACAACATATTAAATGTGGCTAAAAGTAAGGAATTTGTTATAGAAAGGAAGGAAAACATTGTGGGAGAAGGAGAAAATGCTGGTTACCAGCATTTTCTCCTTTTAACACAGTGTTTTCAAAAGTCTTCCTCCTCAGGGTTGTTAAAAGTCAGGATTGTATGGTAAAGCGTTAAAAACATCATTGGAAAAGGGAAAAAAATGCTTGTTACCTGAGTATTTTCCTTTTTATCCACAATGTTTTATTCCCTTTCTGCGCCAAATCCCGAAGTTTGTTACTGTAAAATCTCGATATTTCAAATCTCGAACATTCAAGGACCCCGTATTTCTCGAGGAATTTCCATAGTCCAGGCAAAAACTCCACTATATAGAACCAAAAATAGATCGGTAATTTCGAGTCTCGATAATCTGAAAATTCGAACACGTGCTGGTTCCTGTCATCAATTTGCCTCTTTAAATTGACTGTTAATTCGAACACATTATTTTCTCACCTCTCAATTAATTGTTTTCACACCTTTCCCAGCAAAGGAATTTTCGGCGTCGGCCCGTCCACGGTGTAGTGTAAGTTTTACAATCTATGACAATTACTACCGGAGATTCATACTACAGTACGATTTTGAAAAGGAGTTGACCTTGATTTGATAATAAGAGGTTAATTATGTTAAGTTTGACATGTTTGCTTCTACCACCCTTTCCTTCGATTATGTTGTTTGATATTTCATTGTATAAAATCACTCGAGTATTTCATTCCTGATTAGACAACTGATTTTATCCCCGACTTCATTTTTTTTATGTATGTGCGTACATCACATGTTCAAAGTCAATTTTGACGCGAAAAAGACAGTTTGAAGCGTTTGTGATCGGAGGATGTCTCATTTTTTATAATTTTTCGTATCTATCTATTTTTAGCATCGGGTTTTCCCGCCTTCATTCTTCGATCGTTTTCAACACTTTTCAAATCGCGATATTCAAAGATATTTCATTGAAACATCGGTATCTGAGGAACTTAAATCCATACACGTGTAGGCTTAAATATTTTTGATACCTTATTATATCCTACCTTCTGCTGTTTTCTTAGGTAAAAAAATAATAACGCGCTTTCTTGCCCGTGGGGTGACAGTTAGTGAATACAACAGGGCAAATTTTATGAATTTGAAAGAAAAACTAGAGTACCGACCTTTCCAAAACCTCACAAGATGAAAGGAATTTTAACGTGACTTATTTCCAAGAACTCATATGGTCAAATTCACTGCATTTAGAGAAGATAACCCTTTTGATATGATATTCTTTGAATATTATGAAAAAAGGGAACGAAAACTCGGATTCATTGCTTGGGGGGGGGTTTCAGTAGAAGTTAACTTTACTTGCCGATCTTGAACGGAATTAATTTTTTCACGGACATTTTGGATAATTCGAAAACCGTGATAATTCGAATATTTTGCTTGTCCCCTTGGGATTTCAAATTACCAAGGTTTTACTGTATCTGCAAATGGTTTCAATTTAGACTATTCTAAATTTTTGTTGTTTGGTAAAGAGGTAATATTTTGTCCAAAAACAAAACAGCTCTGTACAAAGTATTGAATAAACTTCACTTTCCAAACATATTCATATACCTTCACAGAAAAGCCCCGGTAGCGCAGTCGGTAACATGCAGGACTCAAGAACAGGAGGTCGCTGGTTCAATTCCTGGCTCGGCCAATTTCTTTCCAAAGATTGATGATGGTCATTGGAACAGGATTCATTCCTGTCTCACCGCTGAGCATCGTTTCAATGATGGTCATGTGGGAAAGCAACCAGTGGCTTAGAAAGAAAATTGCATGGGGTACTGGTAAAAGAAACTCCAGGAAATCATGGATAGGTGCACTGGCGGCCGTGATATAACTGAAATAATGTTGAAAACAGAGTTAAACAACATACAAGCAATTAACCTCACAGAAGAATAAAGACATTTACCATTGGAAGGAATATCATTTTTTGCCACAATGTTTGGATTTTTCAGATCAGGGTGTACATAACAAAAATTTCTTCTTTTTTTAATCCAGTCTATTAGCATTTGAGGATTGTGAAATTTTCCTGTGAAAAATTAAATTTGTGGATGTGTGGTAAAAAAGCCATAGGTGAAAAAAAATGTAGGTTAAAAAAAAAAAAATGTAGGTAAAAATTCCGTAGGTAAAAAAGCCATAGGAAAAAATGCCTAAGTTAAAAAAGCAATAGGTCAAAAAGTCATAGGTAAAAATGCTGTAGGTAAAAAAGCAATTGGTAAAAATGCCTGAGGTAAAAATGACATAGGTAAAAAAGCAAAAGGTAAAAAAGCCATAGGTATTAAAGTCATAGGTAAAAATGCTGTAGGTAAAAATGCAGTAGGTGCGTATAGCATTTTTTTGTACCTGTGGCCTTTTTACCTGTAGCTTTTTTTACATGACTTTTTAGCTCCACTGGCCAAAGGCCAGCGAGCTATTGTCATGGCGTTGTGTCCGTCGTGCGTCCGTCCGTCTGTCCGTCCGTCCGTCCGTCCGTCTGTTCGTCCGTGCGTGCGTCCGTAAACTTTTTCTTTAAAAAACTTCTCAGAAACTATTGACTGGATTTTTACCAAATTTCACAGGAATGTTCCTTTGGTGGTCCTCTTTCAAATTCCTTCAAATAATTGTGTTCCATGAAGAATTCTGGTTGCCATGGCAACCAAAGTAAAAAACCTTTAAAAATCTTCTCCTCCCAAACCGCTATTTGGATAGCATTATTATTTTGCAGGAATGTTCCTTAGATACAGGTTTACAGAATTCCTTAAAAAAAAAAAGATCTGTCAAAAAACATGGCTTTTATGGGAGACTCATTTTCCTTTTATGGTATAAAGTAAAATCTTTGAAAAATTTCTTCTCTAAAACTATTCATTGGATTTCATTGTTGTTTTGCAGGTAAGTTCCTATGGTGGTTGTCTACCAAATTGTTTCTTCAGTGAGCTAAAATGCAGGATTGAATGATAATTGTTAAAAACTTCCTTTTTCCATTATAGAAATATCAGGCCTGTGGAGCGATACAGGCGCTCAAGCGCCTCTAGTTTTATCTACACTCAAACTAGACCACTTATATAGCTATCGTTGAGTTAACTGATACCCACCACGTCCCCCCCTCCCCATTCCTACCATCATTTTGCTTGTTTACAAGCCTTGTCACAAAAGAAAAAAATGCTTGTAATGAATAATTTCTTATATTGCCACAATTGTTTTTAGAAGTATGTACATAATTAATGATAGAGTAGTTCATTATGATTTTCTGTGAATGGATCTTTTAAAACTCATCTGATGCAAATTTATTTTAGGAGGTAATCAATTGACCCATTACCAAACATTTTGAGATTCAATGACATGAAAGAAGAAGACTTAAAAACATTGTGAAAAGGGAGAAAATGCTGGTTACCAGCATTTTCTCCTTGTTCCACAATGTTTTGTAATCTTCCAAAAATAATCCTTTATTTTTTAGCCACATTTGTTTTATTGCGTGCAAATGCTTCCCTTTAGACAAGTCTAAATTTTTTTTTTCCTTCGATACAGAGTGAAGGTTAGCGGCTTGTTATTGGAAATTTGTCAGAAAGCTAATGGCTGCCATTGTTTATAGCTGAGTGTGGAAGCTTCCTTTTATAATTATCCTTGGTGACAAGGCTAACTTATTGTTGATGTTGGTGTCGCCTATTGGAGGATATATTGATTCAACAGACTCTTTAAAGCTATTCTAAAGGAATCTAGGTAAACATTCTCTACTGTTGATAAACCTCTTAGGTTTCTTTCTTTCTCATGATCGGTATATTTTACAGTATCGTTTTATAGTATTTTAATGTTATAACACTTTTAATGACTCATTAAATTCTCTGTTTCATGCAGATGACTGCTTTTGAAAACAGTATGGTAAAAGGAGATTACAGATTATGTGGACAAATTTCATCTATTGCTCTAATGCTTTTGCTTTTTTGATGTATTAAATTTCAGTTCATGTTTATTATTCTTACTTCACAGAGATGTTTATGCAAGTCTGTGTTAGTCAAACAGTCTGTTTTAAAGATACATTCTTACACCTAGACAGAAAAAAAACACTGTTAAAATTTGATAGACTGTAGAATGGTTCAGACTTTAGTAAGCTGTGTAAACATAGGTAAATTACTGATACAGAAGGTGTAAGGGATAAATACATATACGGGAAATCATTAATTCAAAACCGGAAACGTCATAACAGTAATTTCTTCGATGGCCTCCGGAAAATGAAATGCATTTTCTATCAGTCATAATCTATGCAATCTTTGCAACCGTAAGGGACAACATTTGGCATGAAGATACAATAATGATTATATTTTGATAAAATTAAAAATGAAATGGGTTAAAAACTGGCTGAAATGAGTATAGGTGTATCTTTAACCCTTAACCAAATAATCCAGGTTTTTTACAACCATTGGAAATAAGGTTTTTGGAATCATTTTGTGAAAGGAGAAAACGGTTGTAGCCAACATTTTTAGCTTAGCTAAGCATGAAGAGCTCAAGGTGAGCTTTTGTGATCGTGCTGTGTCTGGCGTTTGTTGTGCATTGTCAGTCTTGCGGTCATGAAACTTGGTCGGAATGTTTGTCTTGATAGTATCTCGGACAAGTTTGTAATTGGGTCATTTTTGGTCAAAAAGTAGGTCACCAGGCCGAATCTTAATAAAACCTTGTGTGCACTCTAGAGGGTGAATTTTCAGCCTGATACTCTTGAAACTTTGTCAAAATGTTTGTCTCAATATCTTGGACAAGTTCAAAATTTAATCATGTCGGGTTTAAAAGTGGGTCACATGGCCAAATCTTGTGTGTACCCTAAAGGCCACATTTTCAGCTTAATACTAGTGGCACTAGGTCAGAGTGTGTGTCTTGATGGTATCTCAGACAATCTTGAAATTGGGTCATGTCAGGTGAAAATATAGGTCATGGGCCAAGTTTTAGAAAAACCTTGTGTGCACTCTAGAGGTTGTATTGTGAGCTTGATACTCAAGAAACGTTTGAAAGAAAACAGACCTTGAGCTACGTCACTATCCCGTAGCCATTTTAAAATTGAATCATGTGACTTGGCTGGGTTCATCAAAAAAAGGTTGCTACATGATATAGTTGGCGCCAATTTGCAGTCATATGGTTTGAAAATATTGCCACGTGATCTACCAAATGACCTAAATAGGTCATGTTCGGTTTGTTAGTAAAACTGCGCATTAAAAAGGATTCTAGGGGTGGCGTAAACGGTGTAAAGTAAGAAGGTGCAGATTACATCATTTTCGGTTCCGGAATATTTCTTTCCATTCAAAACTTGTATTTTGGAGATGAAATGTGACTTTGGAGAGATATCCGAGTCAAGGTATTTACAAAGAAAATTGAGGCCAAACAAACCGCTAGACAGTGCCGATGTTTATCATGACAAAAAAAAATTATCCGTTGTTTCATGTTTGTTGAATACCTTTGGAGTGATTTCCCTTTTGGAGATCAAAGCACTCAGAGCACTTCAGACCATTATCATCGTTTATCCCATGTCAGATATTTTAAGGAATTTCGGAGTTGTTAATTGTCGTTTTTTAATTGATTAATTGACGTTACAAACCAATTGACACCTTTAATTACATTCGTAATTCAAAACTGATTTGTACCATCGACGTCATCAATCAACAGGTGTGAAAATCAAGGTTGGTCATGACTTTTCACACCTTTGTAAGTTTGCAAGCGGATTAATTGATGTACGAACTAAAGGTATGAATTTGTGTTTAAAAAATACTTTTGGGACTTGAAATATACTACGATCTACGAACCACAGACGTTCGAAGAATCCGGAGGAATTTAACAATGATAAAGAAGTATAAATATCGGGACCAAAGATAAGATACGAACTAACACATAGCTGCGAACCAGCAACATGCGAACTAACGAGATTCCACTGTATTACCAAATTGTATACAAAATGAGCCTTTAATATTTAGAATGTTTTACCTTCTTATGTGATAAGAGGAAAGAAATTTTATATTAAAAAAATATTGAAAAAGGGTGTTAAATAAACATAATATTATTTATGTAATCCCAAGATTTGATTTACATATTCATATTATTCGACTTTCTATAAACTACTACAACATAGAGGATAGAAGTAAAGCAATGCAGCTTGGAGTGAGTTTATAGAATTATACTCTCTCTCTAGCTGAGTCTGTACATACACATAACATAACTCTAAGCCCTTATGTCACAAAAGGGACATTCATTCTTCATGCTTTTATTACATGAAGAAATTGACATGAAATAAATTACTGCCATTACCATATATTACACGCTTGAATTACTGTCCAAACTTATCTTCGACTATTGTTGTCTGCATGCGGAGTTATGTGAACAATTTTCAACGCTTTATGCGGCTAATAGCTTTATCGTGTATGTAAAGAAAATACTTAAACTGCCTGAAACAAACACGATTTCTTCGTTTAAATTGGTAATACGTGGCGGGTGACATAGATCTAAGATGAACTTTCTGTGCAGTCTGATCTTGATCCATGTCATCTGCAAAAACTTCTTATTTTGACTATGGCACTGAAAGGGTAAAACCCTACATTTACTGTTAACAGAACTTCCATACTGTCTGATTAGACGCAATGATATAAATATTCACTCTCGAATTATTCTTTGCATAGAGGTCAATTTCAGGTCAATTTGTTCAAGTAATACATGTATTCTCTGTCAGTATTTTAGTTGAACTTGAAGAGTGCCCAGGGACTACATGTCAAGCCAGCCATTGAAGAAATAGTAAAGAGACTCAAAATCTATGCTAGGAAACAAAGTAACTTATCACTCAAAGTAAATCTATCTTATTTCAAATCTCTTTGTTTTCAAATTCACATGAGGATAGGAGTATTCCCTATTTATGAACAGGTAAAAGCTTAATTTATGACCTTCATTAATGGCCTTGACTTTGAAACTACAGAGGTGAATGATTCAGAGACACTTACTGCTCATTAAGTAGAAAAGTTGTAGAAAATTTTATCACTTGACCATCATGTGTGACCTTGACCTTGGAAATACTTGAACCTATAATTCAAATGGTACATCTCATGATAGAGAGCAATTATGCTTATTCATTGTGATATCCATCCAAAACTGTAGCTAGGACATCATCTGTTTATGATATTTTTATCGTTTGATCTTCAAGTATGATCTTGACCTTGGTCCTACCTGAACAAAATGTTTCAAATGGCACATCTACTTGTCAAGGAGAACAATCATGCGAAATTGTTATGAAATCCATCCATAGATATAGAGAAATTATTGCACAAACAAGCTCTCTGTATGACACTTTTATCATGGGACACTTTGTCTTGTATATTACGTTATTGCGGGTGATGCTTGTCAAAAAGCAAGCACCTGTTGATAATATCCATAGATTCCTGTTGACATCGCGAATTAAAACCACATTTTTCATTACCCTCTATACACAAGTAAGTTTGCAAAAGAAGAAAAGGAAAAATCTGAATTTGTAACAGCTACATAAGGACCATGAAATGACAGAAAACTAGATAGTTATGGTTGAAATAATGGTATAAGTCTCGCGAGCAGAGATGACTGATGTGGAAATACTGCCAGAAAAAGAAATATTTTTATGACTATCAGTTCTATTTTTAAAGCCTAGGGAAGTTATCAAGTGAATGGACCATACATTTTTGTAAGTTGATTTAAAGTCACCTCTTCTATTTCAGTTGAAATTTGGTCTTTGCTTGTAAATATTTGATCCATATTTCCTCCAATAAAAGCGGCCATTCTAGAAAAGCCACTGCTGGTCATTATGAGTGTATTACAATGGCTTAAAATCTGTTGTTCTAATATAGCATCATGCGTACCTTCACATGATCTGTTCTTCATTAAATCTATGTGTTCAATACTTGTATTCAAAAACACTAGTTTTGAAAATTGTTGACGAGCCATCATTTTGACTTGGTCTGCATCTGTGGCCAAAAAGAGAACCCCTGGTCTGGAGGACTGTTTCGTCTGTATGAAATGAAAGATTTTTTTGACATGATCAGGGTTTAGAAAAGATCTGTCTATACGTATCCCCTTAAATGACGGATTCTGTCCAACACGAATATGGGCACAAGTTAGATAATTCAGCTGAATGTGCTGCTGAAAAAAATCTGAAATCTCCCTATTCAAATACACTTTATTCTTGAACAAGATTTCGTATATGTATTTGATAATGTTTTCCTCAGATATCATCATAAGCCATGGTAGATGTTCTGCTACAGCTTGGTTTGTCTTCATAAGTGACTGCAGTCTGGTATTGACATGAATAGAGACGACATGTTCTTCCCATAAATCATTTCCGCGATATCTTTCCAAATCACTAGGAAAAGTAAAATAATTTGTAAGTATATACTCTTTGATCTCGCGTGTACTGTTAGAATGCTTTTCTACGTCCTGTCTGCATTTCCTCCAATTGTATAAATTTGGCTCTAGGAAGTTCTCAATGTTGCATGGAAAAGTATGTATGATGACCAAGGATCTGTTTGTCATACTTGCTAGCAGGAAAGCTGATATCATTCCTTTCTGTCTATCTGCTAGACCACCACAGGGTTGGCTATCTGTGCAAAGATAGACCAGCAGCTTCTTGCTACAGTCTGGCTCTGAGAATATGATACCCTTATAGTTAACCTGGTATGGTGAGTGGTCATCCAATGGCAATCTTTCAGATGTATCATGTTCAGGTTGTCTAGTGGTACCAAAAGATCCATACGTGCCATTAACTGTTGTTTCAGTTGTGTTAAACAAAGTATTTGATGATGAGGTAGCTCCATTGTGGTTCTGTTCTGAAATCATCTGCCTTTTTCTGGTATTGGTAGATTGTTGCTTGCTTGTGAGGTAGGATAGAATTGTAAGGCCGAAAGTTGCCAGGAGAATCTGGAATAGGAAAAGAAATGTAAAATATAGATGGCCTTACTCCTTTACCAGACTATTTTATTTGAGCCTTGCTGTGGCAAAAGGGGATTGTATGCATATGCTTGATGCATGATACCAAGTAAGTGGTCACAAAATTATGGATACACAAAATCTGTTGAGTCAAACAACCGACTGGATCTGGAAGTAGAATGGTCATTTGCCATGCAGAAAATTTACAAATAGTAAAAAGTTTGGATTCATGTCAGCCTGTGTGGACTGCGCAGGCTGGTATGAGTAGACGCTTTTTGTATATGCATTAAGCCCCCTTTTCACAGAGCATGGCTGACGGTGGTAGCATAGCTGGTAGTGCACAGGACTTGAGACAAGGGATCAATGGTTTGAATTCCCAGCTGAGCAAACTTTTTTTTTTCAAGATTTATGATGGTCATTGTTACAGGATTCTTTCCAATCTAACTGTTGATCAATGTTTCAACTAGTAGCTAAAATGTGAAGAAATGTGCAATGTACTTGTAAAAGAAACCGCAGGAAAGCATGGATAGGTGCACTTGCTGCCACAATATAAATGAAAATAATAATCTTAAAAATGGTGTTAAACACCATACAAACAAACAAACAAATGGTTTTTTAGCTCTACTGGCTGAAAGCCAGCAGAGCTTATGTCATGGCGTGGTTTCCGTCGTCCGTCCGTCTGTCCGTCCGTTAGTCTTTTTCTTGTTTACGCGATAAAGTCTGCATTTGTTGTCAGATTTTCGTGAAACTTGCACAGTTTGTTTATCCCATCAATAGCTTCAACCCTATTGATTTTGAAAAAAAATCCAACAAACAGTATGGGAAAAGTAGCCATCTCAAGTTGAAAATTTCTATTTCTTGTTTACGTAGTCAGATTTTCGTGAAACTTTCACAGTTTGTTTATCCCATCAACAGCTTGTACCCTATTGATTTTGAAAAAAATCCAACAAACAGTATGGGAAAAGTAGCCACTTCAAGTTGAAAATTTCTATTTCTTGTTTACACGATAAAGTTTGCATTTGTGGTCAGATTTTCGTGAAACTTTCACGGTTTGTTTATCCCATCAACAGCTTGAACCCTATTGATTTTGAAAAAAATCCAGCAAACAGTATGGGAAAAGAAGCCACTTCAAGTTGAAAATTTCTATTTCTTGTTTACGTGATAAAGTCTGCATTTGTGGTCAGATTTCCAAGAAACTCGCACAGTTTGTTTATCTTATCAATAGCTTCAACCCTATTGATTTTGAAAAAAATCCAACAAACAGTATGGGAAAAGTAGCTATTTCAAGTTGAAGATTTCAATTTCTTGTTTATGCGATAAAGTCTGCATTTGTGGTCAGATTTCCGTGAAACTTGCACAGTTTGTTTATCTTATCAATAGCTTCAGCCCTATTGATTTTGAAAAAAATCCAACAAACAATACGGGAAAAGTAGCCATTTCAAGTTGAAAATTTCTATTTCTTGTTTACATGAAGTCTGCATTTGTGGTCAGATTTCCGTGAAACTTGCACAGTTTGTTTATCTTATCCATAGCATCAACCCTATTGATTTTGAAAAAAATCTAACAAACAGTATGGGTAAAGTAGCCACTTCAAATTGAAAAGTTCCATTTCTTGTTTACGCGTTAAAATCTGCATTCGTGGTCAGATTTCCATGAAACTTGCATAGTTTGTTTACCTTATCAATAGCTTCAACCCTGTTGATTTTGAAAATAATCCAACAAACAATATGGGAAAAGTAGCCATTTTAAGTTGAAAATTTCCATTTCTTGCTTACATGATTAAGTCTACATTTGTAATCAGATTTTTGTGAAACTTGCACAGTTGCTTTGTATCATAAACAGCTTGAACCCTATTGATTTTGAAAAAAATCTGACAATCAATCCGGGAAAAGTAGCCATTTAAAGTTGAAAAGTTCCATTTCTAGGCAATGAAGTCCACAGTGTTGATCCAATTTTTTTGAAAAAGATTATTTGGTTCATCAAGCAAGGGATTGAACTTTATTAAAAGTGAAGAAAATTTAGTAAACTGTTCAGTAAAAGCGGCCATTTGATGACTTAGTATCGTTTACTCAACAAAGTCCACATCATCAGTCACATTTCTTTGGCTGGATTCCAAACAATTATTTTTGAGAATTGCACTTCCTTTTTTTTTCACTGTTAGTTCAGTTCACTATGCCTACTCATGCTGTGTAAGTGGGTTCGAGCCCAGTTGCAAGAACACATTTTTGTGTTTTTTTTGTTTTTTGTTTTCTTTTTGCATCATGAATTCATAATGTATGCTAGCAAAAAAGCAAAATCACTGCCAGTAGAGCGATTTCAGGCCCTCAAGGGCCTCTAGTTTGTGTCTTAATGAAAGATTGTGGAAAAAGTAGAGAATATTATCAGCATTTATGCCTAGTTCTAGTGTATCCAAGTAAATATGTGAATAAATGAGCAGTTGTGATGAGTAATGATGACTGAAATAATGTTGAAAGTGGCATAAATCACCTTTTAATCTATGCATGGAATAAACATTTTAGTCTGGTTTAATTAAATGACTCAAATGTTACATATTCAAGGCTGCTGTGATGTGACTGAAATAACTTTGAATGGAGCCTAAAACACTATTCAATTAATGACTAGAATAGACATTTTTAGTCTGGTTGAAAGACTCAAATGTAGAAGAATGAAGGTTTTGTTTGAACTGATAACCTCAGCTTAGACCAAGTTGTAGATCATGATCAGAGTTTTCTTTTTGGAGGTCTGATCTTCATGTACATTTTCTGTTAAAACAACTAAAGTTATGCCTTGCCCTTCAGGAGTTAAGTCACAGTGTTCTCAAATATATTGTTAGGCTATAATTAGTGTAGAGCAAGGCTTTCCAACCATTTCAGTGGGTGTATGTGAAAAGCCCACTAGGCAAAAAGCCCCCTGGACAAAAGCCCACGGGTGAAAAGCCTACTAGCCTTAAATGAAAAGTAGACAAAAGCCCACCAGTACTACAAAATGAATGTATCTTATGTTTAAATGAATTTATGAATTTATAACCTGATTTGTTCAAGCAATAGTATGAGTATGCATGTAATGATTTTGAAATATTGACTTTGTGAAGCATTTTTTGAGGGAATAAAATTTACTTATTTAATTGTTGATGGCATTATAAAACTAATATATTTAATATTAAAAGGGTCTGTTATTTGTTGTAACTATATGGTGTGTGTTTTATATATGTGTGTGTGTGTGTGTGTGTGTGTGTGTGTGTGTGTGTGTGTGTGTGTGTGTGTGTGACTTTTTGTATGCAATTTGCAAATTTTGTTGATCATGATGAAAATTGAAATTCTATACAAATAAAACAAAAGAAAAGGAAGATCCTAAGACTGAAGACTGTACCAATTAAAGTCAATGATTTTTGGCAGCGGGTTTACCCCGCTGTCATAGTTCCCACATCACGTGTGCATGACATTGTATATATTGATTTTTGAAGCCTACTATCTTTATCTAGGTCGGATTTTTGCTTCCGGCAGGTTTTTCCTGGATACGCGTGTAAACAAAACCAGTTTAGTACACTAACAAAATAGTTCTGCCAATGATATTCAAACAAAGCAGTTCAACTTGATACTGTGTGTTCTCTGAAAAAAAATTAAAACATCATGTTTCAGTTGTCTTTTCGATTTAAGATAACAAAAGATTTTCAGCATAAATGAAACAAAAACCGTGCGGGGTTTAAAACCTCTTAACCATCTGGCACATTTATACAATAACATAGCTCGTTGCTGGAGAACTCGGACCCTGGAAAACTTGTACCCTAATCTCAAGGGTAGGAGTTCTCTGGAGAACTGTCCGTTTTGATTTATATTAGTTTACGGGAAATAAATCATAGAACACACCAATTAGTAGCATGTATTTGGAGCCAGAAAAGAAATCCGCTGCCTTCAGTGCGTTGGCGCTTTGATTTAATAAGTAAGCATAGTTTTGTTTCTGTTTTTCATCTTGCATGTATCCAAATTAATAGTCTACGAACCATGAAGTTACCTCCACACTTTCTAAACCAATTGAAGGCAATTAAAGCTGAAAAGTATAATTGTCTTTTATGTCAGATTAGTACCATAAATCAAAGCTTTCTCATTAGGAATAACACTAATTGTTTGCATTATTGTTTGTCACTCATCAGCAATTCCAACTTTTCCCACAATCCATTGTAATAAAAGGCCTATAGTTTGTTTCTTTTTCTAAGAATTTTTTTAATATATACCATCATTTTATATAGGAGGGGGCTTTTCACCTAGTGGGCTTTTTACCTAGTGGGCTTTTCACCTAGTGAACTTTTTTTCCAGTGGGCTTTTCACCTAGTGGGCTTTTGTCTGTACCCCATTTTAACAGACTATGGGCTGTGTGTGGTGTTCTACCATCTGACATTTCCTATATTTCTAGATACCTTACAGGAAAGTGCTGGTATAAACTTTTGCTTTAACTCTTTACCACACAATCCTGACTTTTAACGACCCTTAGAAAGAAGCCTATAGAAAACATTGTGGGAAAAGGAGAAAATGCTGGTAACCACAATATTTTCTACCCTATCAAAGTCAGAAATCATCATATTAACAAGATTTAATTTGTTGTCTGCAGATGCTTTGAATTTGGTCTAGTCCAAAAATTTGTCGTTTGGTAAAGAGTTAAACCTTTACCATGTGTCAGAATTCTAGACCGTTCCAATATAAAAGCATTTGTAGATGACAAATTAATGTTGTTAAAATGATGATTTCTGTCTCGGATAGGATAGAAAACAATGAGGAAAAAAGAGAAAATGCTTGTTACCATGCTTGCATTTTCCCTTTTTCCCACAATGTTTTCAAAAGTCTTATCTTTTAGGGTTGTTAAAAGTTGGGATTGTGTGGTAAAGAGTTAAAGGATGAGCTGCAAATATTATTCCCTGTAATTGCTGCATTTTGATTGGCCCAATTACACCACTCACACTCAAAGCATCCTACTCGTTGTGCATAAAGTTTAGCCTTAGACAACAGATGAGCTTAAGGCATCAATAGTGTTGAGAGTCTGGTCACAACCCATATTGCATATCAATGAAATGGATCAGGAAGAGACCAAAATGCCCTTCGACATCAAACTTGACATCGTTTTTAACATTTGAAATCAGTGTATGTTTGAAAGGCATCAATGATGCTGATAGTCTGGTCAGAACCAAGATTGCAGATCTATTAAATCAAATTTCAGGAAGAGACCAAATGCCCTGCGACGTCAAACTTGACATCATTTTGAAAATTTGATGTAAATCAATGTATGTTTTGAAAGGTGCTTGCTGCCTTTATTGGTCAATGTTACCTTACAAATGGTACATGTCATAAAATTGTATTTTTAAACTTATCAATGGTATAAACTTTACTGCAGTATCTTTGCAAATAACAGTAGGCATATTTGAAAGTGTTAGATATATTATGAAACACCCTGTACAATCAATAAACTCCACCAATAAAGGTATCAGTTGTAAAGATATTCCGCTTAACCCTCAGGTTGCTAAGCGCAACACTGACCTTTTGCTGACAGTGTAGATCAAAATCAGACTGCACAAAATGTGCAGTCTGCTCTTGGATCTATACTGTCTGATAAGGAGATATTTTCCTTTGAAGTAACATTTTTAGCTCCACTGGCCGAAGGCCAGCGAGCTATTGTCATGGCGTTGTGTCCGTCGTCCGTCTGTCCGTCCGTTCGTCCGTGCGTGCGTCCGTAAACTTTTTCTTTAAAAAACTTCTCCTCAGAAACTATTGACTGGATTTTTACCAAATTTCACAGGAATGTTCCTTTGGTGGTCTTTCAAATTCCTTCAAATAATTGTGTTCCATGAAGAATTCTGGTTGCCATGGCAACCAAAGTAAAAAACCTTTAAAAATCTTCTCCTCCCAAACTGCTATTTGGATAGCATTATTATTTTGCAGGAATGTTCCTTAGATACAGGTTTACAGAATTCCTTAAAAAAAAAAAAAAAAAAGATCTGTCAAAAAACATGGCTTTTATGGAAGACTCATTTTCCTTTTATGGTATAAAGTAAAACCTTTGAAAAATTTCTTCTCTAAAACTATTCATTGGATTTCATTGTTGTTTTGCAGGTAAGTTCCTATGGTGGTTGTCTACCAAATTGTTTCTTCAGTGAGCTAAAATGCAGGATTGAATGATAATTGTTAAAAACTTCCTTTCGCCATTATAGAAATATCAGGCCTGTGGAGTGATACAGGCGCTCAAGCGCCTCTAGTTTTCTATCGGCTTGAAAGTTTTATTTATTTAGCAGGATAAGTGTTAATACAGAATTGATATGACTGCCCCGCGCAAGTTCTTCTGCATTTCCTTGTGATCAGCATCAGTTGTAATTATATTGCTTGTTACAATATTTAGGTTATTGCAATGCCATTTTCCAGTCCAGAGGTGTCAATCAATATACAAATATACAAATAGCACTTTCAAATCATCTTACCAAGGTGTCAAACCCAAATGATGATAAGTATGATAAATATGGAATATCACAACTGTCTACATTTCTGCATGGTCAGATCATGTTGAGTGGCATGTGTAAAGAGGTACGTATCCACTGAGACCGAATCCAATACCCGCCTCTTTACACAAGCAACTCAACATGCAGACTATGCAGAAATGCAGACTGTAGTAATATTCCTTTTATTATATACCTCACCACAATAACTGCAAAGAAACAACAGAAAACAAATACAAATAACCAAAAAATCTGAGAACTACATTTAATTTTACATAATATGTACAATATTTATGAATGGTGGATGAATAAACATAGATAATGGTAAGTCTGCATAGATCAGTATGCATTTAAAAATGGGGGTTGCTATTCTCAAGCAGCTACAAGAAAAAAGACAACAGCTTTGACTTAAAAACTATTTCTTAAACGCTGAAAAGATAGGCAGTGGTTGTTATTCACTGTCACTGCCAAGAACAGTACATTTCATTTCGTTTTAATGCAGGAGGCAAGTCAAGCTAGTGATAATTAATCACGATTCTGAAGTTCTAGAGTGTATCCTACAGTAGCATTTGGAAATACCTTTTCAACAAACACATGCTTTTGTAATGGGCATTGATATTGAACAAAATCAAGTTCTGCATAAAAATGATTTTTGAAAAAGTAAATGACAAATAACAGATGAGATGAAATGAACCTGAACTCCATTGGAAAATGTGAATGGGGTCATTTTACGACTTGCTGTTTTCACAGTACAATCACTTTTCACATACTTGACCATGGAACACAGAAACTGGAACATGTGGAAATTGATAAACCTTATGTGAACACCAAAACTACCAAATATTTAGCAATGTCTACATCTGTTTATGCTAGAAAGTATTTATGACACATGTATAACATATTTCCGCTTGGTTTTATGATGTAGTTACCATACTTGACACAACATTTCCTTATGAAGTTTCTGCTCAATAGGAAAGGTGTTCCAGTAAATGTAGAACCTATATTGGGACCAGTACTCATCGTGCATTCATATGGACATATCAAATTGTAATCTCAGTCAAGAAAAACGTCGAAACCATAATTCAGTGCGTGTACCTGACTGCCATGTTCTTGACTGCATATTATTATTATTCATTTTTTACAACAAACATATTAAGTCTGTGAAGCACAAATGTTATTTTAAATAGAAACAGGATCTATAGAGATGGCAATAAACCTTTTGTCTTGCCATTTAAAAACAGTTGTGCATGTTTTCCCATGCAGAATGTTTCACGTACTTGACAATTCTGAATGTCCCACTACTGAATTTTATGATTATTACACAATCATCGGTTCATGTATGAGCCAAAGCATGTTATGCTTGCAGTTGTTCAAATCTACATCAGTTACAATTATTTTCGCTTTAATTGTTTTTGTTTTCATTGTTCTCTCTGGTATGTTTTTGTGTGATGAAAATGTGTTAACGTTCTTGACTTGAATATTTACGACAATGATTAAATAGTTGTCCGTAGTTGGATTTTGAAATAAATGTATGGGTAAGTAGTTTTCCAATATCAAAAATCATCTTAGCAATAAAAAATTAACAAAGTTTAGGGTTACATGCCAAATTTATCGTACGCGAAATGGTCAATCTTTCCCAATCCACTTTGCGACAGGCAATTTTTCGCCATTCTCTAGGGATCATCGGTATTTTATGACCATCAAAGTCCAACTTCCCATCTAGATATTGGTTGAATCTAGTTCGCCATGGCATAAGGCTGTTTGGTAATGATTAAAATCATGGCGAAGAAAAACAACTGCGACAGAGAAAAAATGAAAATACCAAATGACTTTGAATGTATAATAGATATAATTATCATGACTACTTAAAACCCATCAATGACCTCCCACCCCTCTCATTATTGTCTCATAAATGCTAAATAGAGCTGTTACCAGTATATCATAAATTGACAAAAAAAAAACTTTTTTATTATCACATTTCATTATCAACCATTGACAATTTCTGTATTTATTCGTGTTTCCTGTTCTTCATTTAAAACGAGCAGTGCATGTATGTGCCGTTTCGGGTAAACAACAGTCTGGAATGTTAGACATTGAATCTTATGTAAAGATTGCTAATACACATGTATGGTGTAGTTACTCAATTATTCCAGAACAGTATTAAATTTTGTTGCTACAAATTTAGGGGTCAAATGATGTCTGAAACCGTCAACAAGATTTAGGACACCGCAAATTCAAAGCATCTGTAGACAACCAAAATAATGCAACTAAAAAGATGGAAATTTGTTTTTTGTAAGGGTGGGAAAAAAATACTTTTTTTATAAATATGACATAAATCGTACCAGAACTAATAATTTCCTCCTTTTGTGGAATAATTTCACAGTTGTAAAGAATATTGCCCTTAACATTATAACTATTAATCTGGTTAAAATTTTTTTTTCCTTTTTTGTAGAAGAATTTCACAGCGGTAAAGAATATCGCCTTTAACATTATTTATTATAACCAGTGATCTAGAAATAACTAATATACATAGAGTTATATTGATCTTTTTTTTTTTAACTTAAAACTCTTTACCACACAATCCTGAATTTTTAACGACCCTGATAGAGAAGGCTTTTGAAAACATTGTTGGAAAAGGAGAAAATGCTGGTAACCAGCATTTTCTCCTTTTCCCACAATGTTTTCTTCCCTATCAAAGACAGAAATTATCATTCTAGCTACATTTAAGTTGTTGTCTGCAAATGCTTTGAATTTGGAACAGTCTAAAATTTTGTCATCTGGTAAAAAGTGTAACTTAACTCGTTCAGTGCCAAAACTTAACCCATTACCAAACGACAATATTTTAGGCTTGTCCAAATCGAAAGCATTTGCAGACGACAAAATAAAAGTGACTGAAAATTTAAAATTTGTTTTGTGTAGAGTAGAAAACATTGTGAGAAAAGGAGAAAATGCTGGTTACCAGCATTTTCTCCTTTTCCCACAATGTTTTCTAAAGGCTTCTTTCTCAGGGTCGTCAAAAGTAGGGATTGTGTGGTAATGGGTTAACCTTTTTCTTCTGCTGAAAAAACAAACCACAGAAATTGAGAAAGATTTTTATCCTGCGGGCTAGACTACATGAGATGATATAGATCATTATTTTTTCAAGTGCTCTCGCTTTACAGACATAAGAATCTCACTTTTCCAAGCAACAAGAGTATTTCATGGTCTAAATACTATATAACTTCTTTTCTGCAGTGCTGACCAAAGTCACGACCAGAATTGTTTACTATTTGAAGCAGTTCAGTTGTACATTAAAGAATCTAAACGTTTTTCGTAATTTTCAGTCTATTTTTGTAACTGTTAATGACAACTTAATAGAATTTTAGGCAATCACAGAGAACACCATCTTTTTTCTTTTTCCAGTTTTGAAGTTTTCTTTTTTGTTTCTTTTTTGTTATTCTTTGTAATCTTTCTATTTCAACTCTTAGCTCTCTCTTACTGTGTTTCTTTTCTTTCTCATACTTCAATGTTGTTGTATTTGTACATACCGTTGTTAGAACTTTATAATTTGTGCTGTAGGGGAAGGGCCAATTCTAAGTTGTGAGAACTTGTGGCCAAACCCCATTTCAATTTATGAAATAAAATATGTTTAAACTATATAGATCTAAGATCATACTGCATATTCTGGTAGTCTGATCTTGATCTTAACTCTTTACAAAAGTCCCTTTTTTGGCCTTTGGACCTGAAAGGGTGACCTCTTTTGGAATAGTGTAGTTCATTGACAACTCTTTACCAAACAGCAAATTTCCAGCTCTTCCAAACAAAATTCATAGGGCAAATTTAAAATTGGTACTAATGATCTGAATAGCATAGAAAACATTGTAGGAAAAGGAGAAATTGTTTTTATAAACAGTTTCTTCTTTTCCCGTCAATGTTTTCAAAATCTTCTTTCCACAGGGTCATAAAAGCTCAGGATTGTTTGGTAAAGGGTTAACTCTGTACAAAAGAATACAATTTCAGACTCGTCAAAGTTCAAAACATTTACATAGGACAAATTAAGGTATTACCATCCTAACGCTTCTAGTGCAACATGGAATAAAATTTCTTATTAGTTAATAAATAAGGATTTTTACTGATATAATATTTTTGCTCATTTCTAACCAACCAGAAATTCATTTGTTGTTTATCTTGAAATTATTTGATGATATTTTTGTTAGTTTTCTGAAAAGGGAGGTAATTATTGTCTCCCTTTATAATGAGAATAGAGTGGCTTTAGATTTATAAATGATAATTCTAAGAAGGAAAAAATGGAAAAAGTGGCTCGGTCAAAGTATTACAATAATACTCATTTTTAACCATAGCTAAATTTTTAGGATAATATTATTGTGGAAATAGCTGTTTTTCATTAGAATGGTACTACCTTAAATATGGCTCATATTGTTGGATTTGTCTTTGAAGGATAGAAAACGTATCTCTCAAAGTATTGCAGGAAAGCAAAGATAAGCCTGCATGCTTTTCAGCATCTGATCTTTGATGTACATTGTTTTTGAAAGCACCATATATACCCCTGGAAATGCTAAAGGTTACCTAATAGACTACCCCATGCTCATGGTTCATATATCTTTTCAACTATTGAACACTTTAACTCTTTACCACACAACAAAAAATTAGACTGGTCCAAATTGAAAGGATTTGCAGACGACAAATTAAATGTAACTGAAATGATGTTTTTTGTTTTGGATGGGGAAGAAAACATTGTGGGAAAAGGAGAAAATGCTGGTTACCAGCATTTTCTCCTTTTCCCACAATGTTTTCAAAAGCCTTCTCCTACAGGGGCGTCAAAACTCAGGACTGTGTGGTAATGGGTTAACAAAGGGCAGCCTTGTCCTTTATAATGCTTTATAAAAAAAAAAACCTTTTCTATACTGTATTACCCTTTGCAGGTCAAATTCAGGAAACAGATTGTTTATAGTCGGAGAAAGAAGCGACAATATTTCATTTGCAAGGTTTCTTTGGGTGAAATACATCATCTGAAAAGACACTGTTTTCTGTCTGCAAAAGCCTTATCTCCAAGTTGTGCCAAGCAGACCAAAATGTCAACTTACTGCCTGTTAAATGGCTCACTGGTCTTTGATGGTCACAGCAGTTAGAGATCAGACTTCACAGAACATGCAGACTGATTTTTGATCCATTTTTTGAAGGCGAGATTTTCATTCTCGCCTTCATATGTCAGCGGTCGGCAGATTGCTGCAAATGCCTCTGAACAGCATTATCCAAATGCCTTTCAAGTAGTTCGATACTTCTCGAGTACATAAGAACAAAATAATGTAGAGACCATTGTAAATTTAATCAGATCAGCAAGAAGAAACTTCAAATTTCTAGAAGGAATGAAATCGAATTCTTAAAAAGCATCGTTTTTGACAAATGCAAAATACTTTGGATCAGTTGATTGTTACAATGGTGTTGCTACAGCAACAAATAAACTGTAGCTGTAATAAGCCAATGGAAACCTACTAAAATGACGTCATTCGGACCTACTTCCACTCCACAACACATAAACAACTAACCAGAGGGATCGTATATGTAAATTTACGACCCCTAAACTAACCAATCGGATAGCTTTTTTGAATGACGTATCGCTGACAGACCTCTTTTCTCTGTTGACAACATTATTCTGTCTTTATGAGAAGTAAAATTTCAATGAAATAAATTCCTTTGATTCATCAAGTGTTTATACAAAATTTTCTTTTTCAAAGAAATATTTTTTTCTTCTATCAATGTTGTGCTTGACATTATGATGAATGACTAGGTTATTGTTATGCGTCAGCGTGGCCCAGTTTTGATTCCGGAGACACGTGAAAAGAAAAAGGTAAATCAGTTGAAATCACAATATGTGTCACTTCGAAGTAGTTCCGGCCAGCATAATGTACCGATGTATAGCAGGGGATAGCCTGAGTTGCAGTCTTATCGTTTCTTTCCTTATATACGAGTACGATCGGACTTTACTACGTCGAAAATGACAATAACATGATCTGTAACCGTTTTATCACGCAAAAAATTTTTAACTTTTTCTTTTGATCGTCATGGTGCTTAACGTTTAGCAAGTATTCATAAATATTTAACCGTTTACCACTCACTTGTAACGACTCTGAAAAAGCAAGCTTTTAAAACATCGAGGGAAGAGGGGAAATTGCTTGAAACCGGCATTGTTTTCCTTTACCACAACGTTTCTACCCTATCAAGAGCAAATTTCGTACCTGGGCCACCCTGAATTTGTCGTCTGCAAATGCTTTCAATTTCAACTTAGTCTGAAATTTCGTAAAGAATAAACGCTTATCGCAATGAATTGTTATCATAATCACTTACCTCCATCATTATTAGAACTGAAATCTTTATGTAATATAATCCGTTTGTTTTCCTCGAAAAAATTTCCTTCAACTACACTTTTTTTCAAAACTGAATAACACAATGATCAAATTATCTTGACACAGAGAATCCCAATGTCCTAGAATGCATCTGATGTGTTCATGTTTTTCTAAGAACACAGACCAAGGGCCTGTATCTGTGTAACTGTATACGATATATTATTGTTGAACAAAGGAATAGGGTGTATCTCAATTGACGGGTAGGCAATCATTTTCCTTTCATGTTTGCCGACAAGCTGAACGTATATTTCGGTTACGCGGGATTAATGAAACACAAGCGTTAATGTCAATGAACCCTTAGACCGTTTATTACATCTCTTTTGCAGACAATGAAGATGAATCTATGGTCTGCACAGAATATGCAATCTTATGTCGGATCTGCAGTGTGAGCTACCTTGTTATAATCCGACTAAAACAGCCCTGAGTGGAGTTGCAATAATTAAGGTTTTTTCCCGAAATGGATAATGCCAATTTCATCAATCCACCGCTCTAAGGGTTAACAGGGTCATAGATTACAAGAATCGTATAAACAGAGAACATCCTCGTACGTCCCTCATAGGGCCTATGAAGTCAACTGTCAAATGATGTTGGTTATCCTTAATAGGATGGTAAACATTGTGCGAAACGGAGAAAATGTTCGTTGCCAGTATTTTCTGATGTTCCTGCAAGGTTTCAAAATACCCTTCCTTTTTTTAAAAGCCCCATTCTTTAAGGTCATTAAAACTCAGCACATGTATTGTAATCTAAAAGTTAAATCTCCGTTTTGAACATCGAAAGTCGTTTGTTTTGAAACTCTTTTCAATCTTGATAAAATCTATTTCAAATAAAATGGTAAACAATTAAAAAAAAAGGCATTTTAACCGAAAGACAAAATTTTTACAACCTCAAGGGAAAAAAAAAACACTTTTCGAAATACTTTTGGAAAAGGAGAAAATGCTAGTAATCAGTGTTTTCTCCCTTTACCATTATGTTTTGTAGTTTTTCCCAGCCAAACGGCACATTTTCAGCTGCTCTTAACTTGTCATCTGCTAATTGCTTTAATGTAGACGGCCCTAATTTTTTTGTTATTTTCTAAAGGCTTTTGTAAAGGGTTACTAAGATCAGGGATCGTATATACACATGAAAGATCCCTGCTAAGATGGAAAAAATTGTCAGAAAGTCAAAAAAATAATGCTGATTATCATTATTTGCTACTTTTCCTACAATGCTTTCAAAAGCCTCTTCTTCAATATTGTTAAAAGTTAGTATTGTGATCTAAAAGGCCGAATCTCAGTTTCTATACTTTGAAAGGCACCTTTCTAGAAACTCTTTGCTCTCTCAATAAAATTGTCTATGGAATAAAATTGTAAAGACTTTCAAGAAATAAATCATCTCATAACAGTTTTAGACCTATCAAAATTGATTGAATTTTCAAGCAAAAACTATTCTTTAACCCTTTACCATACCCTATCAAGTACTGTTTTAACAACCCTGAGAAAGAGGCCATGTAAAAACTTTAGTTTGAAAGGGAGAAATTTTCTTAACTCTTTACACGAAGAAAAAATTTCAGACTTGCCAAAATTGAATGCATTTTCAGGTAGCAACTTAAATCTGGCACCATTGATGGAACCTGTCTGAAATAGGATGGAAGACATTTCAGGAAAAGGAGAAAATGTTAGTTAGCACCAAATTCTCCTTTTCACACCAAAAGTTCACAAGCCTTCTTCCTAAAGACCTTTTAAACTCATTATTGGGGTAATAGAAGGGTAGATCTAAGTTTCTATACAACGAAAAAACATATACGCATAACGGTAAATCAAAAGTCTTTACTATCACATAAAATTTTTTCTTCAAATAAAATGGCAAAGAGTTTCAGAAAAGTCCTTTCATTTTAATTTTTTTCAACACATTTTCACAAGCCTTCTTCTCCAAGTTTGTTAAAACTCAGGATAGTCAACAGGTCTCAATTGCACAGGAACATTGCACAACCCTATACACTTTGCTGTATCAGGAGAGGTGATTAAACTACAGGAAAATGTATCGCAATATGTTATGCCTATATTCCAAACTCGCCTCCATACTGTACTTTCAGTACTTTGATTTTCTGATATTGTGAGATATTTAGCAGAAAAGTGCTGTATAGAAATTGCAATATTTGAGTCTCAGTCTTCTGCCAAGGTAATCTAAATATTTAGACATATATATGCTTATTTATACCCCCATTCCAATAGGCTGCGATCTACAGCACTCTGTGCGCTCATACAGAGCGCCGTAGATCACCTCAGATTGCTGCCGGATTGGTGATTATGAAGACACTCCCGTTCAGATAACAACCAGACGACCGAGTGCTACTGCATCTCTAATGGTCGCTATCGGATCACGTCGGAGCGCGATGACCAGCATACTGGCGAACATTTTCGCTCTTGAGCGATCCGATAGCGCTCCAGTTACGATGTTTACATTCAAGTTGCATTTCGATAGCGATTTAAGCAATTAAATAGCGATGTGACAGCATTCCAAACAGATCGCCATGGATCTTTGTGCAAGGGAGTAGACTGATGGTGATCTTGGCAATCCGTTAAAGATCTGTTAGTGTTCTTGGCGCTCTGCATGGCAATCTACGGTGCTCTGTGAGAGCGCTGTAGACCGCGGCCCATTTTTTACCTTTCAACATTTATGGACATTTCACATTCTACTTTTCTTTTGCATTAAGTTCTAACTAAAACCAATATATTACGAAAAAGAAATCAATTTAATTACCTTCAGGAACAAATTCATTTTAAAATATTCAGCCAATGTCTTAATAAATAATGGGCAGAATCAATCAGAATTCATTCAAATCACTTTTAGGCTGGTTGAGTGGCCACCATGTTTTGAAATCATGCAGACAGTTGCTTTACAAACCAGAATTTGCTATAGATTTTTTAACTCAATCTGTTTCAATAATCAATTAATACCATGCCAAATAAGATTTTGTTTTAAAAAAAAAAAGTTATACAATTCTTTAAGTTGCATTACCCCATTTATGGTTGTTCATTTGGAACGATCCCATCTCTTCCACATCAATTCATAACAAAACAGGGTGGTGTTGAATTTGAATGGGTTTAGCCCATAAATAGGCAAGTTTAGAATAAATATCCTTTTTCAATCAATAAATTATTTGTTAATCTTACTTTAACTGTATATTTTATGGAACAAATTCAGTAAAAAGTATCCTAATTTGCTGTTCAAACAGCAAAAAAATGCGATGCTGGACTTTGCTAAATAATTAACAAATAATTTCAATTACTTTTCAATTACATGCAGCAAACAATGCAACAAATAAACCCTTGGCAAAAGACAGGTTTTTATGCAGTAATTATTTTTACCTTGGAGTATAAAATTCACCCTTGGTTATCACCTAAAAAGGTGTTGCCAGGTCATTCATGAATGTTCAACTGTTGAAATGAATAAAACCTTCACCAAAACTGTCCAAATTGTAAGACTTTTCAGAGCACAAATTAAATGTAACTCAAATGCTGGAATTTGTGTGTAAAAGGGTAGAAACCAGTTTGGGAAAAGGAGAAAAAGCCATTATTTTCTCCTTTTACCACAATGTTTTCAAAAACTCTGTGTTTCAGGGTCGTTGAAAGTCAGGATTGTATGGATAAGGATTGTATGGTAAAGAAGTAATCAGTTGTATATTCATCATAGATGTGTTTTTTATATTTTATTGAATAAATAGATATACTTCGTTCTTTAATTCTTTATCAAACTAACAAAATTTGGAATCTAACAAACTGAAAGTATTTGCAGATGATAGATCTAATGTAGCTCGAATGAAAGTTTCTGTCTTTGATAAAGTAGAAAACACTGAAAGAAAAGGAGAAAATGCTGGTAACCAGCATTTTCTCCTTACCTCGCAATGTTCTCTGAGGCTTTATCTTTCAGGATCATTAAAGCTTGGGATTGTGTGGTAACGAATGTAGGTAAAAATGTCAGAGGTAAAAATGCCAGATACTAAAATGTCAGAGGTAAAAATACCAGAGGTAAAAATGTGAAAGTGGTAAATATGCCAGAGGTAATAATGTCATAGGTAAAAATGCCAGATGTATCAACTATTTGAATATGCTGGGAAAATGAAGAAGATAGCAGGTTGAAACACTCTTATTCTAGCGAAAAGTATTTGCCTCTGACCTCTCACCAGATATATCTACATAGCATCATAGCATCTTCAGTTGATAACAAATAACTTGTTTAAACTGTTGTAAAATAAATGAGGAAAAATAAGAACAAAAGGAGAAATTGCTCATTATGAGCACATTGTGGGCAATTTCTTGTTTAGTCACAATACGCTTCAAATTACCTCTGCTGTTTGACACAAAAAGACTATTGTGTAATTTATATACATATAAATGAACTGGAGCAAAAGGATGATTTTTTCTTTTGTCACACTGTTTGATGATTTATAAATAAATGTTAGATAATAGATATAACATTTATATTCACATCCTTGCTTTTCCATTGATGTTTCATCATATATTAGTACCTGTATTTTAGATAATAGTATGCGATCTTAGTCTACACATTTATTTTATTTGTTCATAAACCAATCTTCACTTTGACTGACTTTTTTCTCAGATGATTCAGAGGCCAGAAATAAGTGCTTTCCGATCAGGTTTTGATATACAGTATTTTTTACTATAGTGAATACATCTGGCATTTTTACCTATGACATTATTATCTCTGGCATATTTACAACTTTGACTCTGACATTTTTACCTCTGGTATTTTTACCTCTTGCATTTTTACCTCTGACATTTTTACCTGACATTTTTACCGCACACCATGGTAACAGATTAAAGGGTAACACTAGACCAAAATTTTTATTTCAAAATCGGATAAAACTACTAGAGTATGTTAACAAAAAAATTTTAGCGTCTTGTGATGCTTACTTCACGAGATATAGAGGTTTAAACTTCGGATTTTCACCTGTCTGAAAGTCGTTAATTGAAAAAATCATGACTTCTGGTAGTTTGCCGTGACGTCACAAGTGTGAGAAGATATGGTCGCTATATATAACTAACGCAGAAAACTGAGAAAACTGCATGGTATTTGTAAAGATATAAATCGCTATATCACGTTTTAATCACATGTGCACTGCATAATTTCAGTCTCTATCGCTCTTACATCTTCCTACAATCATAGGAAAGAAATTTTGAATGAATTAGCCTAGTGGAGATAACGTTAGTACTAATGAAAAGGAAAAGTTATTCTTCTAGTGGGGAACAAAACTATTTTGAAATTTATTTCTTGAAGTTATTTCAGTTATACCAATGCCTAATCAACGAATTTTAATAGATAAATATAAAAAAAAAAGAAATAATATGTCAAGATAGTTGAAACATGCCAAAAGTCTCTTCTACTAAGTGGTAGAAGGGAGAAGGAACGTTGCAATGTGTAATGGAAATCATTCGAGTACAGTTCTAAGGCTTTTTCTACCAAATATAGGACACCATCGATCACTGAACGGTCTACAAATCCTGCGCAGTCTGATCTTAATCTACACCATCAGTGTCAGCATTTTACATGTCTCCTTCAGTTTGGGAAGAATTAAAAGCCTTAGAAGTCCTATCCTCTCTTTATCATTCACAAACAACATTAAATCCAGCACACATCCTCAATTTGCCGTTTAAGTTGAACCCATTTTTTTCACTTGATCTTTATTTATTTTCCTACGTGTTATTTTCACAATTTCAAATTTGTTTCTTCAACAACAACGTTAAAAGATTGTCTGAATTGCTTCCTGCCTTCCATATCATGCAGTAAACGTTTTTGATCGTCTGCAAAATACAGGGTCAGTCCATTTTCTAAATACTGAGACATGTAAGGCGTAAAATTTAAATGGAAATACCAACGTGGACAAAAATTATTTAACTTTCCTCTTCCGTATTTCTCGCTGTAATCATGTATGAGATAACAGATGCTGACCATAAAAATGCAGCGTAAATTAAAAATGTATAACTGCGTACAAACTTCACACAAAAGTTTAGTGCGCCAACCTTTCATTTTGAGAAAAGAATTGTGTGTTCCATCAATGTAAAGGAGCAAAGGGTTAATTCGGCACCTCTTTGATGTTGGTATCGCACCGTCTTGGTCTCACATTTTTTTTTTTACCCGGCTTGCAGCTTAGGTTAACAAGCACGTGTCATAAACATGTCATGTACAAAGTTACTCTTTTGTTTTCACGACCATATTGAACCCTTTTTCTTATAAAATGGAATTTGGAATTTTACACAGGTTAAATGGGTAAGTCGAACGTCATAACTTTTGTATTTTCCTCATTTATACGATCTTAAATAAAAAAAATCCCATAACCTGCTTGTCGAATTTCTATTCTAACTACCCTCCAACTCTCTCTCTCTCTCTCTCTCTCAGTAATATGAAAGAGATGAATAATCAAATAATCAACAGTGAATTTACCATTGACTTCTTCCCTTATTTAAATTTCTGTGTGGCCCAAAGGGTGCTGAGCGCGAATCAGTATCCTTTTGCGAACAATGTATATTAAGATCAGACTGCACAGAACGTGCAATCTGATCTTATGTATAGTGTCCGATACGGAGATATCTATTTTTGTATCTCCAAAAACTAGCAATATTCGAAATTTTACAATCGGCATGAAGGTTTATTTAACCTGTCAAGGATTAATGGTAAATCTAATATTAAGCCACATCATTCGGTTTAGACAGACAGACAGACAGCAGACTGATGAATAAATAGTCATCTCCTGGCTCGAAATAGTGCTTAAACTCGGCACCCGGCATACGACTGGGATTTTTGTGACAAAAAAAAATCGTCTCCCGACATGAGGGAGGATAAGTCCGCGAGGAAAAAAGTCAGTATCAGAGCAAATTAACAGTACACAAGCCAAAATAAATGTGTGGGTCACACTTCCTACGTCACATCCGGCTTATCGAAGATTTCACAAACTTGCACAGGTGTGCAAACCACATTTTCGCTTATAACTCTCTTTTTACAAAAGACATTGAAATATGGTTTTCAGTTTTAAGATTGTCTTCATATATCCAAAAATAGCTTTGGGCTATAGTTACCCTTTAAAGCTTCATGCTCTTTTTATAAATATAATGCCAATAATCAAAAAACAATTAATTATTTTCCTGGAAATAATTGTATTTAATTCATTACTTTTATAGAAAGCAAGTAATTATAATCATAATTTAATTGAAACATTTCTATTTTAATTGTAATGAATTAATTACTTTTTAAAATAATTGAACCCAGGTCTGCTGCCAGTAGAGTGATTTCAGGCCATCAAGGGCCTCTAGTCTAATAGATCTCTACCAAAATTTTCAAATTATAGCCCTAGGGCCAAAAAAGGCCCTGCCCCAGGGGTCACAAGTTTTACATGGACTTATGTAGTGAAAACTTAAGAAATCTTCTTTTACCTACTTATAAGGCTTAGGACTACCAAATTTTGCATGTAGCTTTATCTATTTGTCCTCTACCTAGAGTGATCAAATTATAGCCCTGGGGTCAAATCTGGCCCCACCTAAGGGGTCACAAGTTTCACATGGGCTGTCATAGTGAAAACGTATAACATCTGCTCGTACCTAGCCATAAGGCCTAGGGCTACCAAATTTTGCATGTAGCTTTCTTTAGCCAGCCTGTACCAAGAGGCCCAAATTATAGCGCTCGGGTCAAGTTTTGTCCAGCCCCAGGGGTCACAAATTTTACTTGGGCTTATATAGTGAAAACTTTAGAAATCTTCTCGTTACTATCCATAAGACCTAGGTCTACCAAATTTTGCACATATAATTATTTTATGGCCCTCTTCCAAGATGGCCCAAATTATAGCCCTGGGGTCTAGTTTGGCCCTGCCCCAGGGGTCACAAGTTTTACATGGGCTTATATAGTGAAAACTTTAAGAATCTCCTTTTTTTCTGATCCTGAGCTATAGATGTAATATTTAATGAATGTTATCATCTAGTAGGCCTCTTTTAAAGTTGGCCCCACTCAATAGGTCAGTGCTTATACAGTGAAAATTCTTCTTGCTCCAAACCATAAATCCCAGGGCTACTAAGTTTGGCACATACCTTTATGTTGTGATTCTGTGTGTAGCCCTGGGATCAAAATAAGCCCTGTCTCATGTTTTACAGAGCCTTTTATTTAGGAACTTTCGAAAATCTTCTTGTTTAGAACCATACATTCTTCACCTGTATTATTTGGTATGGGGCTTAGCTCTGTGGTCAAAAATGGCTTTGCCCTGGGGTCATAACTTTCTCGTGGAATTTTATAGAGAAAATTTTGTATGTCTTCTAGTTCGAAACCAATTGGCCAAGAATTGTAATGTTCGGCAGGCAGGGATTTTACTTATTAGCCAGTGGAGTGATACAGGGCCATCATGGCCCTGTTGTCTTGTTTTGATGTATTAACTTTTTACTGAACGAAGAAATTGTAGACTGGTCCAAATGGAGAGCATTTGCAGACAACAAATTAAAAGTAGTTCAATTGAAGATTTGTTTCTTTGGTAGGGCAGAAAACATTGTTGGAAAAGAGAAAATGTGGGTTACCAGCTGCTCTAGAGGCCACATTTTCAGCCCAATACTCATTTGACTAGGTCAGAATGTTTGTCTTGATGATGTCTCGGAGAAGTTTGAAAATGGGTCATGTCTGGTCACTAAGTCAAATCTTGGAAAAACCTTGTTTACACTCTAGAGGCCACATTTTCAGTCCAAAACTCTTGAAAGGTGGTCAGAATCTTTGTTTTTATAATATTGTATCTACAACAAGTTGTAAAATGGGCTATGATGGGCTAAAAAGTAGGTCACTGAGACAAATTCTAGAAAAAGCTTGTGTTCTAGCAGGAGGCCAAATTTTCAGTCAAATACTTATGAAAGTTTGTTAGAATGTTTGTCACTATATCACAAAAGAGATTTGAAATGGGTCATGGTTGGTCAAAAGGCTCAAGTGAGTGACTCCAGGGCCATCAAGGCCTTCTTGTTATCATTTACCAAACAACCCAGGGTTTTGACAGCCATGAGAAATGAGTATTTTGGAATCATTTTGGGATAAAGAGAAATTGCTGGTAGCCAGCATTTTCTCCCTTTCCTGCAGTGTTTTCTACCTCTCCAAAGACAAATCCAATCAATTGATTCACATTTAATTTGTCACCTGAAAATGCTTTTATTTGAACCAGTCTAAAGTTTTATTGTTTGGTAAAGAGTAGAACAGACAGAGATGCCCTACTCAAAATTTAAAAGCTTATGACCTTTAAGTATGGCCTTGACCTTGAAACTTCATAGGTGAATGATTCAGAGATACTTACTGCTCATTAAGTAGAAAAGTTGTTGAAAATTTGATCACTTCACCATCATGTATGAGTTTGACCTTGGAACAACTTGAACCAGTTATTCAAATAGCACATCTGCTTATGATGGAGAGCAGTTGTGCATATTCATTTTGATATCCATTCACAAATATAGAAGTTATAGCCAAGACATGATCTGTTTGTGACAATTTTATCATTTGACCTTCAAGTATGACCTTGACCCTACCAGAACAAATGTTTCAAATGGCACATCTACTTGTGAAGAAGAACAATTGTGCAGAATTATTTTGAAATCCATCCGTTAATATAGGAAAATTATAGCTTGGAAAAGCTCTGTATATGACACTTTTATCATGGGACATCTTGCCTTATATATTATACTGACGTCCATTAAAAACGCCTCATTGAAAAAGTGTGATTGCTTTGTACATACCTAGAATATATATGTTACGTTTTGCCTACCACAGAATTTTCACCTCTCTAATCTACTGAAGCATGAAATTTCGTGCCAGTCTATTATGTTTGCTTCAACCATGACTCATGGCACCGTTTTGCCCTACGCCACATGCATTTTCCCCACGTGGTTATGTCGGTCAAAATTACGCATGTGTAAACAGTAATTGATTTACAATTAAGTAGTCAAAGCAATATTTTGAAAACATCAATTTCGAAAATGTCAAGACAAAATAATGAATAAAGAGCACGCATTTTGGGCATGCTTGAAAGCGGTCTTTCTCAAAGTGACGTTGCAAGACGCTTTAACGTTGCAAGATCAACAATAGTGTGTCTTGTTCGATGGGTAAACGAAACAGAGAGCTTGTCTGACGTGTGACGTCTGTACAACAAGACAATTTCATCCGTCAACGTCACTTGCGAAACCATTTTGTCACAGCGCAATCCACAACGTCGATGGTTATAGGGAATCGCGGAAGACATGTAAGTCGGAATAAAGTAAGGCGACGTCTTCGGGAGCGTGGAATATTGTGCAGGCGGCCGTACCGCGGTGATGTGCTAACTGACCACCACCGTCAGGAACGTCGGCAGTGGACTCAAAACAACATCGGAAGACGTTGGCGTGATGTGGTCTTCAGTGACAAATCCTGTTTTAACCTCTCTTGTGCTGAAGGAAGAGTCTGCATTTACCGTCAGCTTAATGAACGGTACACCCAAAGTTTTGTTTTGGAACACAACCGTTTTGGTGGTGGTGGTATAATGGTTTAGGCAGCAATAAACCACACATTTAGAACTGACCTAGCGGTTATTAATGGTAATTTAAATGCCAGACAGTATGTAAACCAAGTTCTGCGTCCTGTGGTCGTTCCCATGTTTTAGCAACGCCGTAGCCTTACATTTCAACATGACAATGCGCGCCCCCACACGGCCAGATTTACCAGAAACTTTCTCATGGCCAATAATATTGCCGTGCTGCCATGGCCTGCTAACTCTCCCAATTGTAACCTGATCGAACACATGTGGGACATCCTCGGACGTCGTTTACATCGAGGTAACCCACAGCCGCAAAACGTCCAAGAATTGACAAATGCTCTTCGTGAAGAGTGGGCTCACATTCCAAGCTATCTCGTGTGTAATCTGTGTGGGTCCATAGGACAGCGACTGCCGGCACTGATAGCGAGTCAAGGAGGCCATACACAGTAATGATGAATTTTAGGGGATGAGTTTGTTGAAATGGCTGTTAAATTTGTGTAATGTTTAGCTAAACATTTGTATCATGTAATATGTGTAGAAATATTTACAAAATCCATTTCTAAAATACAAAACCATGCATTCGATATTAAATTCATGAAATATGACGCAACAGAGGGAGATGAGGCGTTTCTAATGGACGTCAGTATAGGTTATTGAGGGTGTGGCTTGTCGAAAAGTAAGTACCTGTTGATGATATCCATAGATCCATAGATTTCTGTTATTAATACATATTGGCACCTCCATTTACATTATATGTATACACAAGTAAGTTTGCAGAAGGAAAAATGGAAAAATCTGAATGTGTAACCGCTACTTGAGGACCATCAAATGAAAGAAAACTAGATAGTTAAGGCTTAAATAATGATATAAATCTTGCACACAGAGATGACTGATGTGGAAATATTGCCAGAAAAATAATTATTTTTCTGACTATCCATTCTATCTTTCAAGTCTAGGGAAATTATCAAGTGAATGGACCATACATTTTTGTAAGTTGATTTAAAGTCACCTCTTCTATTTCAGTTGATATTTGGTCCTTGCTTGTAAATATTTGATCCATATTTCCTCCAATGAAAGCAGCCATTCTAGAAAATCCACTGCTGGTCATAATGAGTGTATTACAGCGGCTTAAAATCTGTTGTTCTAATATAGCATCATGCGTAACTTCACATGATCTGTTATTCATTAAATCTATGTGTTCAATGCTTGTATTCAAAAACACTAGATTTGAAAATTGTTGACGAGCCATCATTTTAACTTGGTCTGCATCTGTGGCCAAAAAAAGAACCCCTGGTCTGGAGGACTGTTTCGTCTGTATGAAATGAAAGATTTTTTTGACATGATCAGGGTTTAGAAAGGATCTATCTCTGTGTATCCCCTTAAATGATGGATTTTGTCCAACACGAATATGGGCACAAGTTAGATAATTCAGCTGAATGTGCTGCTGAAAAAAATCTGAAATCTCCCTATTCAAATACACTTTATTCTTGAACAAGATTTCGTATATGTATTTGATAATGTTTTCCTCAGATATCGTCATAAGCCATGGTAGATGTTCTGCTATAGCTTGGTTTGTCTTCATAAGTGACTGCAGTCTGGTATTGACATGAATAGAGACGACATGTTCTTCCCATAAATCATTTCCACGATATCTTTCTAATTCATTAGGAAAAGTAAAAGGAGTGCCATATCCCAGCATATACCCTTTAATCTCACGTGTGCTGTTAGAATGCTTTTCTACGTCCTGTCTGCATTTCTTCCAGTTGTATAAATTTGGCTCTAGGAAGTTCTCAATGTTGCATGGAAAAGTATGTATGATGACCAAGGATCTGTTTGTCATACTTGCTAGCAGGAAAGCTGATATCATTCCCTTCTGTCTATCTGCTAGACCACCACGAGGTTGGCTACCTGTGCAAAGATAGACCAGTAGCTTCTTGCTACAGTCTGGCTCTGAGAATATGATACCCTTATAGTTAACCTGGTATGGTGAGTGGTCATCCAATGGCAATCTTTTAGATGCATCAGTTTGTCTAGGGGTACCAAAAGATCCATATGTGCCATTAACTGTTGTTTCAGTTGTGTTAACCTGAAGGAAAGTCTGTTTTGTGCTTGTATTTGATGATGAGGTAGCTCCATTATGGTTCTGTTCTGAAATTATCTGCCTTTTTCTGGTATTGGTAGATTGTTGCTTGCTTGTGAGGTAGGATAGAATTATAAGGTAGAAAGTTGCTAGAAGAACCTGGAATAGGAAAAAAAATGAATAGTGATGCATTATACCAAGCAATAAAAATTACGGATCCATAAAATCCATTCGGTCAACTTCTAACTGAATCTGAAGAAAGAATGGTCATTTGTCATGCAGAAAGTTTACAAATAGTTTCGGCCCTTTTCATCCTGCACTGGCTTACATGAGTCGATACTTTTTTCAAAATTAAGCCCCCATTTCACAGAGCATACATTTTTTCCCCAAGGATAAGCCCGGTAGCGCAGTTGTTAGTGTGCAGGACTTGAGACCATGGGGTAAATGGTTTGAATCCCTTACAGGGCCAATTTATTCCCAAGGATTGATGATACTCGTTGTTACAGGTTTCATTTCTTTTCCACTGCTGATCATTGTTTCGAAAATAGTTATGTAGTAAATTATCTGGTAGGTTGTGAAGACTAGTGTGTAAAGTACTGGTAAAAGGAGCTCCAGGAAAGCACTGATGGGTCACTGCTATATAAATGAAATAATGTTGAAAATGGCGTTCAGAACCATACAAACTAACACATTTTTTCTTGTCTTCATGAGTATGCTAGCATGTACATACATGAATAAGTAAGCAGTTTTGATGAGTACTGATGACTGAAGTAATGTTGAAAGTAGCATAAAGAAATATTTAATCAATGCATGGAATAAATATTTTAGTCTGGTTTAAATGACTTTAACGTTCCGTATTCAAGGCTGCCATGATGTGACTTAACTTTGAATTGCACGTAAAACACCATTCAATTAATGAATGGAAGAGACAATTATAGTCTGGCTAACAGATTCAAATGTAGAATAATCAAGTCTTTGTTTGAATGGTCAACCTCAGCATAGAGGAAAGTTCTTGATCAGATTGTACTATTTGGGGGGGTCTGATCTTTATGTACACCCTCTGTTAAAGCAAGTGAACTTATGTCTCGCTCTACAGGGGCTTAAATCACAGTGCTCTCTAAATAGAGTGGAACAAGGCTTTCCAACCATTTCAATACGATATGGGCTGTGTGTGGTGTTTTACCATCTGTCATTGCCTTTATACAAGATACCTTACAAGGAAGTGCTGGCATAAACTCATTCCAAAGGAAGAGCTGCAAAATTAATATTCTTCCCAGTAATTGTTGCAGCTTTTTCGTCACAGTCTTTAAAGAAGGTAGGCTCAATTATACCACACACACTCAAAGCATCCTATATGTTGTGCATATAAGTTCAGCCTCAGACAACAGATGAGCATAGGGCATCAATAGTGATGAGTCTGGTCACAACATAGATTGCAGATTAATTAAATCAAATTTCAGGAAGAGACCAAATGCCCTGCTACATGAAAATTGATATCATCTTGAACATTTGATGTAAACCAATGTAGGTTTTGAAAGGCGCTAGCCGCATTTATCTGTCAATGTAACCTTACATATTGTTATTGAAAAAACTGTATTCTTAAACTTATTCAATGGGATAAATTTTATTATGTTATCTGTACAAGAAATGTACCTCAGGCATATTTTAATGTTTAATATGTATTATTGCATAAAATGTGCATTTCCGGATTGTTATAGGTATGTATTAACAGATAGCAACGGGTTGTTAACGGGAGAAAACATGTATTAATCAGTAAATTTATGAGCCATTAACACCTGGCTTTGTACTTTCAATATCCTTGAACCAGGCCTACCTTGTAAACAATGTACACTGAACGTTTGTTCTTGTCATAGCATCCCCAGACTCTGACTGACAAAGCTTGAGGACCTTGTATCATATTAAAAACTTCTTTGCCCACTTTCGGTTTTGAACGGTATAGGTTCAGTACATTTCAAGTTCACTTTCATGCACTACATGGAAATATTTTCACTTATATGCATTACATGGAAATATTTTGTGCATTTGTTGCAAATTATTACTAAAATACATTTACTTTATGCAATAATAGCATTAATTCACATTTTTGCGGTTGTTAACATTAGCAGAGGCCCTCAAAATGGCTTAACACCCTCGTGCTTCAATCTTGGGCGTTAAACAATTTTTCGGGCCTCTGTGAATGTAAACAGCCTCAAAAACGTAAATTAACCCAGTATTATGAAACAGCCTGTACAATAAACTTCACCAATAATGATATCTGATGTATGGGAAGTTGAATTTTGATCTTACAGAGGTGTCATACCCATGTAATAATAAGAGTGACATATACATTGCAACTGCCAAAAACCCTTCAGTTAACTCCCACCACTCTCTTTATAGCCTCATTTTAAATGGTAAATAGTTACATCATAAATCGACCAAAAAAACCTTCTTGATGATTACATTTCACTATCCAGCATGGGAAGATTCTGTATTTATTCTTGTCTCCTATTCTAGATTTATAACAAGCAGTGCATGTATGTGTGATTGTGGAAAAACAACAATCCTGGATAAAAGACATTGAATCTTAAAACATTGCTTTTACAGAAAAGTAGATCAACTTTTGCAGAGCAGCATTTGTTGCTGCAGGGGTCAATTATATCCCAAAACGACTTACGACACAATAACATTTTAGACTTGTCCAAATTGAAAGCATCTGCAGACGACAAATAGAGCATAATCGACTGGTGGTGTTTGATATTAAAAATCTGTCACTAGAATGGGGTGTGATGCGGTTGAAAAACGAGTCCAAAGGACGATTTTTTTAACAGTATCAAACCCCATTTGAGTGACAGATTTTTAATATCACACACCACCAGTTGATTACTCTATTTATTATATTCCTAATTCTCCATTTGATTGCTAATAAGTATCAAGAACGGTAGGTATACACCTGACTTTTCTTTACAAACACATGATCCATTTTTGGCGGAAGCAGCCAACGCAACAGATGACGTAACGCTTGAGGGTATGTTACGTCATCTATCTCTCCACTTGAAGGCATGCATTGTTTTGCACCTTTACAATTTAAACCCAGCCATATGAAATTAGAAGAAGAAACAGTTAAACCTTTCCCACATTACAAGTTTAAGACTTTCCCAAATTAAAAACATCTCCAGATGACAAATACTAAATTGGTATGAAAGACTTTAGGTTTTCTGATAGGATAGAAAACATGGAAAAAGGAGAAAATGTTGGTTGGTAGTATTTTCTCGTTTTTCCACAATAGTTTCCAAGAGCTCTCTCACACTGAAGCTATCTTCTTTTCTCGAAATGTTTTCAAAAGATTTTCTCCCACAAGGTCGTTTAATTCAGGATTGTTTTGACAGACTGAACCAAAAATCTTTTCACTGTGCTATGTTTTACTAAAGATGTTTAAAGCAGAGACAGAAAGATTAGACTGTGAGCAATACAGGAAAAAATTAGTTCTGGCAAACATTCTAAAACTATATCATCACTAGTGATGATACCATATCATCACTAGTGATGTTATTCACTGTGAAAAACTGCAAAAATAATACACACTGAGAAATCCCAGTAATTCACTGATAGGAATATAATAAAAAAAGAAAAATGTGACTCAAAATTTGAAATTTGTTTTTTGAAGTGTAGAAAAAAATAGCCTTTTTTTTTTTTTGAGAATATGTTATAGAATATAGAATATGTTTTTTTTTTTAAATATATCATACCAAACATAATAATTTCCTTCTTTTGTAGAATAATTTCACAATTGTAAAGAATATCGCCTTTAACATTATTGTTGTTCAATAATCATTGACCTGGACATAGCTAATGTACAGATAGTCATGTTAGATCAATTTTTTTTTAACCCTTTACCACACAAACCCAAGTTTTAACAACCCTGTGGAAAAAGGCTTTTTAAAACATTGTAGGAAAAGGAGAAAATGCTGGTAACCAGCATTTTCTCCGTTTCCCACAATGTTTTCTACCCTATCAAAGACAAAAGTAACGAAGTTGTTGTCTGCAATGCCTTGAATTTTGACCAGTCTAAAATTTTGTCATTTGGTAAAAAGTTAACTCTTTCAGCGCCAAATAATACAAACTCAATCTTTTTCCTCTGTTGAAAAATCAAACCACTGAAACTGAGAAAAGATTTTTATCTTGCGGGCTAGACTAAATGAGATGGTATAGTTCTAGGGTCAGACTGCACAATCTGGTATTGTAATCTTGATCTGAACCATTTACAAAAGTCCCTGTTTTGAGCCTTTGGACCTAAAAGGGTCAACTTTAGAATAGTGTAATTCATTGACATATTTTTTTAAATCTTTACCAAACAACAAATTTCCGACTCTTTCAAATCGAAAGCACATGCAGACAGCAAATTTAGGTTTGGTACAAATGAGCTGAATTTCTCTGATAGAGTAGAAAACATTTAAGGAAAAGGAGTGATGCTTCTTATAAGAGATTTCTTATTTTCCCTACAATGTTTTCAAATCTTAAATCATCCTCAGGGTCATAAAAACACAGGATTGTTCGGTAGAGGATTAACTCTATACAAAACGATACAATTTCAGACTTGTCAAAGTTCAAAGCATTTGCATAGGACAATTTAACGTGGCAAAAAGTTTGGGATTGTCTGTGAAGGATAGAAAGCATTACTCTCAAAGTATTGCAGTAAAACAAAGATCAGACTGCATAATTTTTGGAGTCTGATCTTTGATGTACAGTGTTTGTAACAGCACTTTATAAAAGACCTCTACATGCTAAGTGTTACGAAATAGTCCAATTGCTCATGTTTCATATATCTCGTCAACTGTTGAACTTTTTAACAAAGGCAGCATTGTCCTTTACAATGCTTTTTAAAAAAACTCTTCTGTGTTACCCTTTGTAGGTCAAATTTTGGAAACAGATTGTTTTTAGTCAGGGAAAGAAGCTACAACATGTCATTTGCAAGGCTTCTTTGGGTGAACTACTCATCTGATAAGACTGTGTTTTCTGTCCACACAAGTACCTCAAGTTGTGTCAAGCAGACCAAAATGTCAACTCATTCGCTTTTAAAATTGCTTAGTGGTCTTTCTTTTATGGTCACAGCAGTTAGAGATCAGACCTCACAGGACAGGCAGTCTAATTTTTCAATCCATTTTTAGCTTGGCTGTTTGAAAGAAAATGTCAAGTTATTGTCATAGCCATGGCGTCATCTTCATCTACCTCATTGAAAACTAACATTTTAGACAACTTTGACATTTCTGGATATAGATATAGCATCTCTGTCATTTTTGAAGATTTTTACTTCAAACTTGGACAACTTGTTAACTATCAAAAGGGTAACTCATACAACAGGGGCAGGTAACCATCAAAATATTATTGACACAGTTATGCCCCTTTTCAACTCAGAATTTTCACTGAAAATCAAGCACTTGCAGCAGAGTGTTTGAGCCCGCATTTAGTGCTCTTGTTTTTCTGATATTGTGAGATATTTAGGTGAAAAGTGCTGTATTGAAATTGCACTATTTGAGTTTCAGTCTTTTGACAAGGGGGGAATTCTTGGTCATCGTCCCATTTTGATTTAGACAAATGTTCATCATGATGCACTGAGGTGGGATGCTATGTCTTGCAGATTTATTTACTCTTAAGCTGCTAAGTAACTAAGTGAGACTCACTGACCTTATGTGAACATGATAAATGAAAATCAGATTGCACAGAACATGTAGTCTGATCTTGTCCCTACACTATCTGATCTGGATATATTTTTCCCAAAAAAGATAACTTTGAAATAGTAACATTTGGGTTTTTACTATTGACTTAAAAGTTTCATGTTGGTTATTAGTAGGATAAGGGTTTATTACTAGTCTTGAGTGGGTCCTTGGAGAGAAATCTTTTAAACATAGTGGGAAAAGGAGAAAATGCTGGTAACCAGCATTTTTCTCCTTTTTCTCACAATGTTTTCTACCATGTCAAGGACAAACCATCATTTTAGCCAGGTTGTGCCTGGCTCAGTGGTAAAGTGTGGGACACGTAACTTGGAGGCCCTGGGTTTTGAGTCGCACTGGATCCACTGGGTTTTTCGTGGTAGTGTCCTTGGGCAAGACACTTCAAAGCCCTAGCCTAGTACTGGTAAAACCCAGGAAATACATGAATATGTGAGCTGTCGCCGTGATATGACTGAAATAATGTTGAAAACGGCATAAAACACCATTCAATCTTAACACTTTACCATAAAATCCTGTGTTTTAATGACCCTGAACTCTTTAACACACAATCTCGAGTTTGAATGATCCTGGGAGAGAAATCTTTTGAAAACATTGTGGGAAAAGGAGAAAATGCTGGTAACCAGCATTTTCTTCTTTTTCCCCACAATGTTTTCTACCATGTCAAGGACAGATTCCATCATTTTAGCCACATTTAAATTGTCATCTGCAAATTATTTCACTTTGAACAAGTGTAAATATTTTGTCATGTGGTAAAGAGTTAACCCTTTACCCAACAACAAAACTTTGGACTTGTACAAGTTGAAAGGATTTGCAGGTGACAAATTAAATGTAGCTCTATGCTCAGTTGGTAGCGTACAAGGTTTGAGAACTGGGTTGTTGGTTCGATTCCTGGCTCAACCATTATCTTTACAAGGACTGATGATAGTCATAGCCATAGGATTCATTACTCTCTAACCCTGATCATTGACAATGGTTATGTGGGAAAGCAGCCAATGGCTTGAAAAGAATATTGTGCATAGCACTGGTAAAAGAAACTCCAAGAAAGTATGGATAGGTGCACTGGGCATAACGATATGACTGAAGTAATATTGAAAATAGCATTAAACATGATTCAATCAATCAATCAGAGTTGAAACAGGTGGGTCTATTACCAGACCAGCAGAATTTCTCAATCACATTAAAATCAACCTTTTGATTGGCAGAGTTACAATACCTATAATCTGACTATCGTTTAACTCTTTACCAAACAACAAAATTTTTGACTGGTCCAAATTGAAAGCACTTGCAGACGACAAAATAAACGTAACTCATAAATTGAAATTTGTTTCCAGCAGGGTAGAAAACATTGTGGGAAAGGGAGAAAATGCTGGTTACCAGCATTTTCTCCTTTTCCCACAATGTTTTCAAAATGCTTCTATCTCAGGGTCGTAAAAACCAGGGATTATTTGGTAAAGGGTTAATTCTTTACCCAGCAACATAATTTTAGACACAAACAAATTTAAAGAATTACAGACAACAAATTCAGTGGTATTCAAAAGATGAGATATGTCTTTGAAATTGTAGAAAACACCAGCATTTTCTCTTATTTCCACAATGTTTTTAAAAGCCTTCTTCCTCAATGTCCCTTAGACTCGGAATTGTGTGTTTCAGGGTCAAAAATAAATCATTTTTCAACGGTTTAAATTTCTGCACTGACAAATTTGATGTCCAATGATACTCATTTTACAGATCTTTAATGTTTTTTTTTTTTTCTTTGCAACACCAGAGTTGTCATTTGAAGTAATGGATAAAGTTGTTCTCTCTGGAGATTTTGGATATTTTGACTTCAGATGTAACTCATGAATATTTATGGTACAATTATTAGGGTGAAGGCTTAGGAATATCTTTAGCTCTTTACCACAAGACAAAATCTTATACTTGTCCATATTCAAAGCATTTGCTGATGAAAACTGGAATGCAGCTCAAATGAAGGTCATGTATTATTTGTCATGGGTTATGTCTAAAATAATCAAGACTCAGCTCATTGGCTTATGAGGGTGGCATATGCATGAAACACAAATACTAATGCAGTCAGACCAGGGTTTCAAGGCATTCTGGCACATTTAACGTATGCTCAGATTGATGGACAGACTGAAGGACGGACAGAAGGACAATGCAAAAACAGAATTATTTGGTCTTTCATGAAGGTTGTTACCTTATGATAAATTTATTTAGTTAGAATAGGCATTCAACAGGACAAAATGTACAAAATTTGAGAGCATTTGACCATTTTACCCCTGCTTTGACCTTGACCTTGAAACTGTACTACTGTCTAGTTACGTTCTGCATTCTGCATTTAAAACTGGATCAGGCAATCAGTAGAAATGGGTAAGACAAAATTAAAGAGCATTTGACCTTTGAACTGCTACTGTGACCTTTACCTTAGGGCATGGTGCAGGAAACCTTCACTCTGACATCAGTTTTTGGAGGTTACCATATATGTTAAATAATTTTGTAATTGGACCTGGTTTTTAGTTGCAGAAGCTGTTTGAAAAAAAATCTTTGACTTTTGAAAACCAGCTGTTATCTTGGGACCACCATATTGCATGACAGCTGGTTTGGCATGTGTGACTGGTATTTTCTGGTAACCTTGATTAAATGGACAAGTCCTTTTGTGGCAAGAGGTTAAAGGATTAAGGAAATGGCTGTGCTGATGGTTTTCAATTGTGCTGAAGACCTTGTGTGACACTGATTGAAGATGAATCCATTAGAACATATCCTGGGAAAAATGGATTCACTGATATCATAATGGAGGCTTTTAGATTGCTACTTAACCCTGTACCAAATGATGAAATTTGAGACTTGTAGGAATTGAAAGCATTTGCAGAAAATAAAGTAAATGTAGCTGAAATGATGGTAATTATGTATGAGACTGCAGAAAACCTTGTGGGAAAAGGAGAAAATGCTGGCTACCAGCATTTTCTCCATTTCCCATAAGGTTTTCAAAGGCTGTTTCCTCAGGGTTGCTTAGATTGTTTGGTAAAGAACTAACCCTTTACCACAGAGTTCCAAGTTTTAACAACCCTGATGAAGGAGGCTTTGGAAAATATTCTGGGAAAAAGAAAATACTGGTAACCATACCTGAATCCATCTCTGTATGTCTCAGTTGACTTGAAATCATTTTATTTGTTTTTTAAGACATTGCATAATACTTTTTGACATGAGAATTATCCTTTCACCATGGCATGTCATAATGACCTTGAGGAAGAAGGAAGAAGGAAAAAGGTTGTGGTGACCACCATTTTTCCCTTTTTCAACAGTGTTTTCTGTCCTTTACAGACAGTTTCCACATTTCAAACAGTATTGTCTGGAAATGCATTGGAATTGGACAGACCCAAGTTCGGTTGCTTTGTGGTGAGTTATCATTAGTTTAGAGGTTTAGGGCTTGGATTGTAATTAGGAAATTATTGGGGTCAGTCCTAGCGGAATAGACTAGTCATCTGCTGAGTGTCCTCAGGCAGGAACACTACAAACTCTCTAGAGCTGGTGAAACCTTACCCCTAAAGCTGCTAAGGGCATCTCACTGACCTTTAACGGACAGTGTAGATTTATGATCAGGCTGCACAGAATGTGCAGTCTGATCTTGGATCTAAACTGTCCGTTAAGGAGATGTTTTTCTCATGAAAATAAGTTTGATATATAATTATGTGAGTTTTTACTATCGGCTTGAAAATTTTATACCATTTATGTAGCAGGATAAGGGTTGAGAAAAATATGAAAAAGTGAGTTCATTGTCATAAAATATGACTGATTTGAACCAAATACTGACAAAAGCAGCAAGACCAAACAGATGCTACTCAGTATGTTTCATATGGATATCCTTGTATTCTGCTGGTATAATTGATCTAAACATTGTTCTCCAAGTGGAAAGCTTGTAGTGGACTTGAACCCAAAGTTGAGGAATTTCGCACAAAACATTGCTTTATTTGAATTTGAACGTGGTTAACTGTCATGTTCTTACGTATGCTGTGCCACCTTTGACACACACTGTAATGATCCATACGCAGGTTCACATACGAATACCGGTACCTTATGATGACTTTTACTTCCTCTACCCAAGATAATTTTCTGATCATTTGGACAATGTGGATGAAAAATCAGACTGCCTGTTCTGTGAAATCATGATCTGCACACTCTGACTGTGATTAACCTTTGTAAAAACTTCACCTGTAGATGCACAACAAAATTGTAGACTTGTCCAAGTCAAAAGGTTTTAAAGGGGTCAAAATAGGATTTAGTTCAAATGATGAAATTTGTCTTGGGAAGGATAGAAAACATTGTAGGAAAAGGAGAAAATGTCGTTATCAGCATTTTCTCCTTTTCCTACAGTGTTTTCTAAATGTTTCTTCCTACACTCTCAAAGACAAATTTCATAATTTGTGAAACATTGTTTATTTAATCTGAATGTGCTTTCAATTTTGACCTGGCTAAAATTTTAGCATTTGGTAAAGGCTTAATTTTTTCCCATGAGATGAAATTTTAGACTCATCCAAATTGAAAGCATTTGCAGATAACAATTTCAATGTGGCTCAAATCAGGAAACTTGATAGGGAAGAAAACATTGTGGGAAAAGGAGAAAATGCTGGTTACCAGCATTTTCTCCTTTTCCAACAATGTTTTCAAAAGGCTTCGTCCTCTGGATCTTGCTTGGTAAAGGGTTATACAAGCTATCCAAAATATCCCTTGTAAGGAGAAGCTTAGTGAAAGACAAATAATAATCGTTGTTGATTCTAGAAATCATATAATAACTTCTCCACTAAATGACAACAATTCCCGGATTCATGCAATCACTTTCTCCAATAATCATCCAATCAGTTGAATTCAGAAACTGCTTCGGGCATTTCCCACATTATTAGTACTCAGGGATCATTTTACAGAGCGGTTTCCAGGAAACAATTCTGCAATATACCAGGAATGTTTGTCATATCTCATAAATTGCAATTGTCTTCTTCTCTAGACTTATCAGGTTGCAGTCAAACTATGTCAGCAATTTAAGTTTGAATTCAAATTTTAAAAGACAGGTCATATGATTGGCCATGACATAACTGTATCTTGTTTTAAATCCTGTTTTTTCCTTGTCTGGAAATTTTGTGTGCTTAGATTTAAAACTCAAAAGGGAATATAAAAATGAGCAGTGATCTGGCAAAGGGGGAGTTAATGCATTTCTCCTTTTTTCCCCACACTGTTTTCAACGCATTCAGGGACAAATACTATCATTTGAATTGTGGTCTGTATATTCTTTCAGTAGTCCAAAATTTTGCCTTGGAATTGCATTAGGGAGTTAGTTGCATTACTGTGCCAGAATGCAATTTAAGTTTTTGTTGGTTTGCATCTGAATACAGAGACATTTTGGAAAAAAATGGTGGAAAATCTAGCACAGATTTTTACTTCAAGTTTAAACTCATATTTTCACAAACTAAAGACTAAACTAGAATTTCAACATACCAGTTGCTTGCGAATTCTATAATCCTTAGTTTCAAGAATTTTTATACCCCAACAAAACAAATGTTTTCGGGGGTTATACTGGAATCACCCTGTCTGTCCGTCTGTCCATCCGTGTGTCCGTCTGTGTACAAATAATTGCCTGTTTCTGTCAAAGCGCTGGCGGGGGTATTAAGTCACATTCAGTGACAGCTCTAGTTTTTTCAGTTTAAACATTAAATATAAGGAAAAACATTTTAACTTTTACTCGAAATGGTTACGTTTCCCGAAATAGACACATAATTGCTGCCAAACAGGACAAATTTCATGATATAAATGACTTCAAAAAAAAAGCTTTAGGTAATGAAAATTAATGCTTTTAATAATTTGGCCTTGGTAGTTTTGTCACTAAAAGATAATTGCACTTCACTGCAATACAGAGTAACCCTTTACTACACAATCCCGAATTTTAACGACCCCGAGGAAGTGACCTTTTGAAAACTTTGTGGGAAAAGGAGAAAATGCTGGTAACCAGCATTTTCTCCTTTTCCCACAATGTTTTCTACCCTTCCCAAATCAAATTTCAAAATTTGAGTCACATTTGTTTTGTCATCTGCAAATGCTTTCAATTTGGACTAGTCCAAAATTTTGTCGTTTGGTAAAGGGTTAAACTGATGAGAACAGAAGGTCAGGGCACCTCTACATGTGTATAGCTTTTCTTCCGGAAATTCATAATGGATTTGAGATAGTATGGGGCTCAGTAGATATTCAAATATGAAAAGAAGCATCGTAAATGTCTCATTATTGAGACTTGTGCAAGCATCATTACCTCAAAATTTTTTTGAATTTTTAAAAAAAGGGCTCTTCTGCAAAACAAAAAGTTGTCAGCACAAAGTTACAAATGCGATAATCAGAGAAGACAGCAGTCGCAAGGGGAAGTGAAAGACAGAAATTTTTTATTTGCTTTGCATGGAAGCAAAAATATAGATTTTCTTCCATATCAATTGTGTTTAGTGGTTGAATTACTTAGTGCTTGAAGGAATTGCTCTGTGTTTGTCTTGCCTGAATACTATGCATTCACTTTTATTTTAAGATATATCTATTCTCCTTTTCAGCCAGGTTTTAACCCAATTTATCTTCATTTAATGAAACTATAATCAATCTTTTATCTTCATGCCAAATATTGCTCCTGACAGCTGCAAGGTTGCACAGATTACAGCAGAAAGAAATGTCTTCTGTGTACCTTAAACCTGTACTACACAGCAGAATTTTAGACAAATCCATGTTGAAGGAATTTACAAACGACAATTAAAACGTTTTTCAAGTAATAGTAAATGATCTAGAATAGGTAGAAGGCATTGTGGGAAAAGGGAAAAAATGTTGTTTACCCGCATTTTTCCTTTTCCAACAGTGTTTCGGAAAGCTGTCTTTCTCAGTGTTGTTAAAACTGGGAATGTGTGGTAAAGGGTCAAAGGACACTCCTACAAACAACCCAATACCTCAAGTGAAGATTGAACTCAGGCCCTCTAGGTTTATACCAACCCTACACCTTCAACACAACTTCAGAGCCTAGTGCTGGTAAAACCCAGGAAACATGAATATGTGAGCTGTTGCCATGATATGACTGAAATAATGTTGAAAGCGGAAAACAAACTATTTAATCAATCAACCAACCTTCATTCAATCAACCAACTTCATTCAATCAACCAACTTCATTCAATCAACCAACCTTCATTCAATCAATCAACCTTCATTCAATCAACCAACCTGCATTCAATCAATCAATCCTCTTTCAATCAATCAACCTTCAATCAATCAACCTTCAATCAATCAACCTTCACCACAGAATCCCTCGACTTTTTCCTGGTTACATTATCACAGTAATCATTTTTTGTGACCTAGGGCTGATAAAAACCAATAGGCTGCCATTTACATGGAATATGGCGGATAATATGGCACTCAGTGAGATTGATTGGATAAATGTTTGCTTCAGAAACACTTTACCCTGTACCACACAGTCACAACATTTAACAACCTTGAGGAAGAAGCCTTTTGAAAACATAGTGGGAAAAGGAGAAAATGCTGGTAACCAGCATTTTCTCCTTTTCCCACAATGTTTTCTACCCTATCACAGACATAACTCATCATTTGAATCACATTTCATTAGATTTTCCTCTGCAAATGTTTTTAATTTGGACAACTCTAAAATTTTGTTGTTCGGTAAAGGGTTAATTTCTGCTAGAATCATTAAATCTTAACTAAACGACAAAGTTTTAACCCTTGTCCTGCTGAACAACTAAAATGAAATTTTCAATTCGATAGTAAAGACCCAAATATTACTATTTCACTGTTATGTTTTGGGAAATAATACCTCCTTATCAGACAGTGAAGATCCAAGATCAGACTGCACGTTCTGTGCAGTCTGATCTTGATCTACACTGTCTGCAAAAGGTCAGTGAGTCGCGCTTAGCAGCCTAAGGGTTAAGACTTGTCAGTACGGACAGCATTTGCAAATGAAAAATTAGATGTTGCTCAATGATGATATTTGTCTTTGAAATGGTAGGAAATGATGAAGGAAAAGAAGATAGATGAATATTTACCAGCATTTTTTTCCTTTTCCACATAATTTTTCAAAAGCCTTTTCAGGGTCTTGTTGCTCAAGCTGTGGGATTTGTCTTTGAAATGGTAGGAAATGATGAAGGAAAAGAAGATAGATGAATATTTACCAGCATTTTTTTCCTTTCCCACATCATTTTTCAAAAGCCTTTTCAGGGTCTTGTTAATATGGGATAATTTGGTAAAGGGTTAACTCTTTGCCAGACAACAAAATTTTAGACTTTTCTGAATCCAAAGTACCAGTATTTGCAGACGACAAAGTAAACATGACTCAAATATTGAAATTTGTTTTTGGAAAGGTAGAAAACATTGTGGAAAAAGGAGAAAATGCTGGTAACCAGCATTTTCTCCTTTTCCCACAATGTTTTCAAAAGCTGTCTTTCTCAGGGTCGTTAAAACCCAGGATTGAGTGGATTGAAGGATTGAATGAATATCTTTACCAGTTATGGACAGACAATTAAATGTGATGTCTGACTTTCTGCCCTTTAGTGACCCTCTAACTCATTACCATATTATGCAAATTTGTAGACTTTTGTTGCCAAACTCTGTACAAGTCAGTCCCGAGAAACACATTAATTTTGAAAACATTGTGGGAAAAAAAGGAGAAAACACTTGTAGCCCTTCCTATTCAGAGAGGAATCCAGTCATTTTGAGCTACACTTGTCATCTGCAAATGACCTAAATTTGAAAATTCTACAGTTTTGTCATTTGGTAGCCCTATATGGCACTCTAAGTCTGAAATTTTGTTGTCTGGTATAGAGCTTTAGGTAGCAGACGGTATAGATCTAATGTCAGACTGCAAATAATGTGCAATCAGACTCCAGATCCAACCTAATCTGTGCCATGTACATATGCAAATGAAGTTGCCAGTGGCAGTGAAAGATTAAATAAAACTACCAGGAATTCCTTAACTAAACATGGCTGATCATTTTTATACCCAAAACTACTATGTTGTGACCCATGTCCTTGTGAACCTTGATGGGGCGGATGTCTGCGCATATCATATTCTTTGAAGATTCAACCTGTCTGCTATGACCCATCACCTATCCCATATACATGGGAAAAGTAGGGCTTACACCGAATCTATTACCCAAGCCTGTAGGGGGCTGTTTTAATAAATGGCCGGTGCATAGGTTACATGCTAGCTGCTCATACATGTAGCTGAATGAATCGCACCAGGTAGTGTTTTTATTGATAAACATTTATTTTATTTTGAAATTCAAAGTAACGGTTGTCGTTTGAAAGTAGTCCAGTTCTGTACCATGAATGCCCAAATTAGATAGATGTGTATTTGTAGAATGCCATCAGGTGGGAGATAATGTGATGGGGCTACATGGATAGTGACAGTTTCAGACACCAGGCTTCAAGGTCGAAGTCACAGCAGAGGTCAAAGGTCGCATGCTCTTCAATTTTGTTTCTTCCATTTCTCTTTGTCCCTGGACAGCTTTTGAAAATATTTCATCCATTTGTGCACCTCGATAAGAGGACATACAGAGCAGAGACTTCATATGCCAGGCTCCAAAGTCAAGGTCATAGCAGGGACGGGGGGGGGGGGGGGGGTATTTAGAAAATTACATGCTTTTGATAGCTTCTTTTCAGGCTTATATTGCCCTCCTTATAGAGGCTGTTGTTATCCATTAAATGGGAAATATGTGCATTTCCTTTGAGATGTGCCACAACTTTCTTGCCATTAGGAAAAGCATCAAGAATGCATTAGACCCTAGACTTACCTATGCTTAAACATGTTTCTTGTGTCTAATTCTCAGGTTTATCCTGATTGTGGCTATCACAACTTAATTCTGCTTTTGCATCTTCTCATTTGTCACTGCTTAACTCTTTACCAAACAAAAAAAATTTAGACTGGTCTAAATTGAAAGCGCTTGCAGACGACAAAATAAACATGACTCAAAAATTGAAATTTGTTTTCAGTAGGGTAGAAAACATTGTGGGAAAAGGAGAAAATGCTGGTTACCAGCATTTCCTCCTTTTCTCACAATGTTTTCAAAAGGCTTCTTCCTCAGGGTCGTTAAAAGTCGGGATTGTGTGGTAAAGAGTTAATCTGTGTCAGTATTCATCAACCCATCCTAAAGAATGTTCTTTGTCTTAAGGCTTGGTCACACCGAGCTAACGGACGAGTAACGGATAAAAAATCATTATATCGGTTTGTGTCCGTTCGTATCCGTTTTATGTTCGTTTCATATCCGGTGAATCCGCTACTTGTCCGGCGACGTCCGGTGATGTCCGTTCCGTCCGGTGGGAAGTTTTGAGCATGTTCAAAACTTTACACCGGACAAAACAGACAGAGACGTGCAAATGACAGACTTTGGATGCATCTGACTATTTATACTCTCGGCATATCAAGTAACCGGTACGTTCCTCATATGTTGGTGTTTGGTACATTTCCGTTCATCGTACATTGGATTGGAAGAACGTTTTGTCTGGTTCTCATGCGTTGCATTTCTGTTTTATCCGGTACAAGTCTGTTACTCGTATGGTGATATCCGTTAATAGACAGTTTATTATCCGGTACATATCCGGTAAACGTGCGTTTTTTTCCGTTACATGTGCGGTACTCGTGCCGTCATTGTGTGGCTTCTTCGCTCCACACACCGATCGCGTGAGCCTCGAGCGGCAGAGGAGATGAATTTTGTCACCGGATAACCAAATTCTGCATGTTTTTGTCCGTTTTCCCTCCGTTACATATCTGTTAGCCGGTCTGACCAAGCCTTTATTCTCCATGATGTTTTATTTTCAAAGGTTTTATTTTTGAAAATAACACAATTTCTGATTGGCTAAACCAAACCATTTGGTTTAGCCAATCAGTAGTTGAGTTACTCTCTTTAGAAAACCTTGGAGAATAAGACTAAGAATAGAATGTTCTTTAGATTGGTTGATGAATATTGACCCTATTTTTATTAAGAAAGTATAAGTTTATACCTAGGCCATGTGCTACTGCATTAAGCAAATATTGTAATGTGTTTTTGCTTCAAAGGGCCCATACATACAGTATATTAAGGTTATTGATATTGACTTCTGTGAATTTTAAGATGGACAAATATGATACAAAAACTTTTATGTTTTTGTAGTTTTTATTCTAGGATTGCTATAGAAAGCATTATGTTGGGAAGTGAAGCAAGCTTCCATAGCAACTTGAGTATCTAGGAATTGATTAAAACTATAATGGGCAGCAAAAAAAAGCCTTTTCTCTGAGCTTTTTAAGATTTTCTTTCTTTTATGAAATTCTTTTTTTCCCTCCAGAGAAAATCTCATTCAGTATCGTTTTTAGAAAAAGCTTTTTGGGAGATCTCTTTTTTTGAAATGTTAACTTTTTGTACTGTGTTGATCTGGTTTCTGGTTATTCCAGGAAGTCTCTTGCTTGACAAAGGCTTTGTCAATAAACAAAATGATAAAGGTTTTGTCAGTAAAATAATTGAGAAAGGTTTTGTCAGTAAACAAAATGATAACGGCTTAATCAGTAAACAAAATGAAAAAGGCATTGACAGTGAACAAAATGATAAAGGCTTAACTAGTTAATACAGTTATGGAAGTTATGGAGGCTTTGTCAATAAACAAAATGATAAAAGCTTTGTCAATAAACGAACTGATAAACGCTTTGTCAGTAAACAAAAAAATAAAGGCTTTGTGAATAAACAAAATAATTAAGGTTTTGTCAGTAAACAAAATGATAATTAAAGCTATGTCAGTAAATACAGTTATGAAGGCTTTGACAATAAACAAAATGATAAAGCTTTTGTAAAGGTTTTGTTAAAAAATAAAATGATGAAGGTGTTGTCATTGAACAAGATGATAACATTTTATCAGTAAACAAAATAATGAAGACTTTGTTGGTAGACAAAATGACGACGGCTTTGCAATTAAACGAAATGGTAGCAGCTTTGTCAGTGAACAAAATTATCAGACTTTGTCGGTAGTCAAAATCATAAAGGTCTTGTCAGTGACCAAAATGATATAGGCTTTGTCAATAAACAAAATGATGAAGACTTTGCCAATAAACAAAATTAGAAAAGGTGTGTCAGTATACAAAACAATAAAGGCTTTTGTAGGTAAACAAAATGAACCATGCTCTGTGAAAAGGGGGCAAAATGCATTTGTGCAGTCTGACATGGACCAAAACCTTTCGCTGTCTTCATATTTTTTGCATGTCAAAGGATAATACTACCTCATAATTCATTCGTTTGCTAGACAAAATGGATTTTATGGATGTCTAATTAAGTGATGTCTTGCTTGGTATAATTCATCACAGAAATGCATTAAGCTCCCTATTGCCAGAGCATGGCTCAAATGATAGAGACTTTGTCATTGAACAAAATTATAAAGCCTTAACCCTTTACCACGCAATCCCAGTTTTTAACGACCCAGGAAAAAGACGCCTTTTGAAAACATTGTGGGAAAAGGAGAAAATGTTGGTAACCAGCATTTTCTCCTTTTCCCGCAGTGTTTTCTACCCTATTAAAGAAAAATTCCATTATTTTCAACCTCTTTTAAATCATCAAATGTATATGCTTTCAATTCCTGCAAGTTTATAGTTTGTTTGTGTGGTAAAGGGTTAAAGCCTTTGTCAAAATTACAATGATAAAGGGTTTGTTTCCTGCTTGACTCTTTGGTAAATTGTAGAATTTGTATCCTAAAGGCCCTGAGTTTGAGCCTCACTGGAAGCACTTTGTTTTTCATGGGAGTGTACATAGGCAAGACACTAGTGAAACCCAGGACAAGGATGAAATTTCCAGGTTTATTCATTTACTTCCTTAATCTACCTATCACAATACAACTTACCTTTGCAAGCATCACAAATCAAGATCAGACCATAACCTACCATGTAGTCTGACCTTGGATGCACTCTGTCTCCTATTGTGTGAGACATTCTGACCACATCAGCCTCAAAACTACAATTTGTGGTTCAGTTTTTACCGAATGAAAATGACTGTCTTATATGGTTTAACACTTTACCAACTAATCCTGTATTTTATAGACTCTGAAGAAAAAAAATGTGAAAACATTTTGGGAAAAAAGAGAAAATGCTAGTAACAATCATTTTCTCTCTTTTCCCACAATGTTTTCTGGCCTTTTGAAGAAAGATACCATTACTTGACCACAGGTCATTCTTTTGTTCAATTTGGACAAGTCTAAATTTTTCCTACTTGGTAGCCCGCCCAGGTGGCTCAGTGGTGAGCATGTCGGACTCTTGACCTGGTGGTTGTGAGTTCGATACCTGGTTGAGGCGAACTTTCTTTCCGGCGTATTTTCGCCTCTCACCTCTGCTGAAGCATGTGAGAAAAGTAGTCGGTGGCTTTGGAAAGAAAGTTGTGTTAGTACTGGTGTGAGAAAGCCAGGAAACACATGTGCGTCACTGACCGCCATGATATGACCTTAGATGTTAAAGTGGCGTTAAACCCCAATACAACCAACCAACCAATCCTACTTGGTAAAGAATTATTATGGGTTCCGGGGCTGGTAGGATTAACTCTTTCACTGCCAAATACATTTCTGGAGGTTTCCAAGTATATTTTGTGTTGCATATGATTATAATTTTGGTCAAAGATCAGAATAAGCCAGCAGATGATGTGGATCTAAGGTCAGACTGCACATTTTGTGCAGTCTGATCTTGATCTACGCCATCCGTCAAAAGCTTTCGAAGGCTACATTGGCAGGGAACTCTTTATCACATGAAAAACATTTAGATGTGTCGAAATTGAAAGCATTTGCAGATGAAAATTCAAATGTGGCTCCAATGATGGAATTTCGCTGTGATAGTGAAGAAAACATTGTTGGAAAAGGAGAAAATGCTGGTTACCAGCATTTTTTCCTTTTCCCACAATGTTTTCAAAAGGTTTCTTCTGTAGGGTCGTTAAAACCCAGGATTGTGTGGTAAAGGATTAATGCTCTGAGATGATGAACAAGATTGGATCAGTGGTACAATATCTGTGATGGAATCTCAGATAGGGTCTTATCAGTTCTATCCATGGCCAAACAAATATTTCTTCATCTTTGGGAATCATCTTATCCTGATTAACTTGCTATCCTGGTAATCTCTTTACCAGATGACAAAATAAATTTTTAGACTCGTCTATAGTAACCCTTAGTCTGCTAAGCGTGACTCGCTGACCTTTTGCAGACAGTGTAGATCAAGATCAGACTGCACAGAACGTGCAGTCTGATCTCTGATCTACACTGTCCGATAAGGAGATACTATTCCTCCAAAACATACTTTTGAAATAACAATATTTGGGTTTTTACTATGAAATTGAAATATTCACTTTAGTTATATAGCATTAATACTTATCCTGCTAAATAACTAACATGAAGTTTGTCTAACCCTTTACCACACGACAAAATTTTAGACCTGTCCAAATTGAAAGCATTTGTTTTAACATTTTGACAGTTTTAACGTGGCTCATATGAAAAGATTTTTCTTTGATAGGGTAGAAAACGTTGTGGGAAAAGGAGAAAATGCTGGTAACCAGCATTTTCTCCTTTTCCCACAATGTTTTCAAAAGCCTTCTCTTTCAGGGGTGTCAAAAGTCGTCATTGTGTGGTAAAGGGTTAAACACATAACTTTATCTGGATCTCTGAATAGTACATGTATTTTTATTAACTCTTATTCTGCAATTTGTCACCTTTGCGAGCAGTGAATTCCAAAATCAATCTACACTCGAATCTTGGTCTGCACTGTTCGCAGGGGTCACATGTTATTGGATGTAAATAATGATTGTTGTAAGGATAGAAGGAGGATGGCCACGACCTCCCCTATCCACTTCACGTGGCTAATAAAGTTTGAAAAAAAAAACATGAATATTTCAAGTCGACAGTAGAAACCCAAATTTTGCTATTTCGAAGGTAGTTTTGGGAAAAAGATATCTTCTTATCGGACAGTGTAGATCCAAGATCAGACTGCACGTTCTGTGCAGTCTGATCTTGAACTACACTCTCCGCAAAAGGTCAGTGAGTCGCGCTTAGAAGCCTAAGGGCTAAAAGCACTTACTGATGACAAATTTGATGTAGTTCTTATTAAATGGGGGAAATTGTCTTTGAAGGGAAAGATAACATGATGGTAAAAGGAGAAAATGCTGCTTGCCAGCATTTTCTTCTCTTTCACAGCTGAGCTCCGGTAGCTCAGTCGATAGCCTGCAGGACTTGAGAGCAGGGGGTCGTGGGTTCGATCCCTGGCTTGGCCAATTTCTTTCCAAGGATTGATGATCGTGTGACAGGATTCATTCCTCACCCGCAGCTGACCATTGTTTGGACGATGGTTATGTGGGAAAGCAGCCACTGGCTTGGAAAGAAAATTGTGCGGAGTACTGGTAAAAGAAAGTCCAGGAAAGCAGGGATAGGTGCACTGACCACCGCGACATAACTGAAATAACGTTGAAAACAGCTAAAAAAAACCATACAATCAATCAATCAATCTTGTTTCTCACAATGATTTTCAAATGCCGTCTTTCTCAGGGCACTTAAAATTTGGGATTGTGTGGTAAAAGGTCAACCCTTTACCAAAAGACCAAGTTTTAGAATTGTCCAAATTGATAGCATGTCCATACAACATAATATTGTTCAAATGATGGGAGTTGTGATTGTACTGAGGGAGGACAGTTATTCCATAAACCTCCCTATGTAGGGAATATTTTGAAAATTATTTACGCGAATGCACAAAAGACTACCGGTAGTTCCGAAATAAGTGTGATAGTCCATTCCAGTGAACTCTTGAGGATCTTAAAACAATTCAGGGTACTTCATTTTGTACAGAAGATTTGTAGATGAAATAATATAAATCAAGAAAAATTAATTTTTTGTTAAGCTCAATTTGATTTCGCTATATGTGTGTGCATATTAATTTTAAATTTTTACCAAACAGTACAATTTTGGACTGGACCATATGGAAAGCATTGCAGACGACAAATTAAATGTAGATCTCCTTATGATTTCTGTCATCGATAGGGTAGAAAACATTGTGGGGGAGAAAATGCTGGTTGCCAGCCCTATCTCCTTTTCCTACAATGGTTTCAGAGGCATTTTCTTTCAGGGTCATTTAAACTCAGGACTGTATGTTAACCCTTGGGCTGCTACGGGCAACTCATTGTCCTTTTGCTGACAGTGTAGATCAAGATCAGACTGCACAGAGCATGCAGTCTGATCTTGGATCTACACTGTCCGATAAGGAAATATTATTCCTCAAACCATGACTTTGAAATAGCAATATTTGGATTTTTACTGTCGAACTAAAAATTTCATGTTAGGTATTTAGCACGATAAGGTTTAAAGAGATAGACAAATACACACCTGTCCAATGAAGGAGATGTTGCAGGAGATAAGCAGCACAGTTGCTTCCCATAGTTTATTGACTGATGTCTTGGAATCACTGACTGTGTGTGTTATTTGATATTTCATTCATACAGTAAACAGTGTGCTCGCCACAGGTATGGATCCTTAACATTTGGAATAACAAGCACTACTTTGTGGGGTTTTGCGGACAATGTAGATCAAGATCAGACTGCACAGAATGTGCAGTCTGATCTTGGATCTACACTGTCCGATATGGTGAGATTTCTTCGGACAGCAAAATTGTTAAATTGTTAACTATGGGTGTTCACTATTGGCTGGAAATTTGTGGTATAATTTATTTAGTAGCTTAATTGATAAATCAATGGACAGTTCCAAATAGAGATAATGGTACATTTTTTTTTTGCAATTTTAAAGATGTTCTGTTTGAATGTAATGGACTGTCTGAATTTCAGATCTAACTTGATTTTTGTGCTTTCTGATCTTGGATTTACAATGTTTTTGCAGAGCACCTGATGATGTTTACAGTTGTGTAAATTATATATAATGTCAAAGGTGACTAATGAAGAAGTGTGGGAGGGGTATTTTCTTTCCTTAGTAAATAACCCTTTTCCAAACAAACCAATGTTTTTACGAACCTGAGAGGGAAGGCTTATGAAAACTTTGTGGAAAAAGGACAGTGTTTTCAAAAGCTTTCCTTCATAGGGTCCTTAACTCTTTCAGCGCCAAATAAATAAACTCGATCTCTTTCGGCAGCTCTTAATACAATCTGTTGAAACTTATAAAGATTTTGATTGTACAGGCTTGACTAAAAAAGCGGAAGGTATAGATCAAAGATCAGACTGCACGTTCTGTGCAGTCTGATCTTTGATCTATGCTGTCTGCAAAAGTCACAGTTTTTGCCTATGGCGCGGAAAAGGTTAAAACAGGATTGTTTGGTAAAGGAATAAGAAGTCTGATAAAAATATTCCTATAGAACACTTCAGTAAGTGTTGCTTTGTTGTGGATGCGATATTAGTAATGTATCATATCTCTGGCAAGCTATGCAGTTCATGCAGCCATTTTCATTTGTAGGCATTTGTTACCTATTGTTACAGTGCACTCTGGCAATGAAGTTTTTGTGTTTGCCAACAGTTTGGAAATAAATGTAACACTGTGACAGGCTGTATATTTAATGTGGTAAGCTTGGACATTATTACTGCCATATTGATACTCTCAATCTTTGACAACAGAATTTATTTGTTTGAAATTGGAACTCTTAGTGCTTTGTCAAACCTAAGCTGGCCTTATCCTTTATCAAATGATATAGCATTTTTTTGCAACTTTAAGAAAGAATTGGCTTTTAAAAACGTTTTTAGGAGATATTGAAATGTGAAAATACAGAATTGTTCAGTTATGTGTCACAAATAACAGGGACCAGATAATAAGTGGGTGGAACAAATACTTAAAAAAAAAATTATTGTGGGTGCTCATTAGAACTGTCTCAGTGAGGTAATTCTAAAGACAAAACACAACATAGATTTTAGGAAACTTTAAGTTATTTTCAAAAAAAAAATTCCCAATACATAAATCTATAGAAAAATGCTCCCCTCATAGTGGTAGATAACATAACATCTTATGAATAATATTCACACAGCGGGGAATCACGTGACACAACAACAACAACAACAATGGCGGACATTTTAAGAAATTCCCCCCGCTTAAGGTAAGAAAATCTTCAATAATTCTGTCAATATGTGACCGATTGGAATTTGGTTTGAAGCAGAGAAGGCGGAAAAATGCCAGGGATTTGCTGGATGTGGTAGATCTTTTAAAGAACACCTGATAAAAAAGTTATTGACGAGCAAACAAATTTTTACCCTGGATAACGTTCACGTCGAAAATAAATAAAACACACAAACAGGCCACTTTTCTTGTTTTAGTGCATTTATTGTGTTCCCGTATGCATAAAATGTGGAGAGCATGAATGAAAAGTCTTGTCACTATCAATATTCTTTATTAGAATACGATTTTCTAGGTAAACAACGTTATTTTCAAAAATGATATAGTTCACGTCAGGAAATTTTTTATGATAACGTTCACTTCATAAGTAGCATTTCATATTAAAATAGTTCTATCATGAATACTGGTGTGATTTGAAAGGAGAGAGAGAGAGAGAGAGAGAGAGTAAATCTAATATTCCGTATAACTTGCAGAATCATATAACATGCAGAATTGATTTAGATAACCAGATATAAATTAATACGCATTTATTAACTATTATATATAGAAATAAAGCCAACATGTTTCTGTTTCGATTAGTCTCTATGGAAAATCCCCTGACCTTAATCAAACAGTTAAGAAATTGATTAATGAGTATATATATTTAGTGAAATTTTGATTATGCACGGCTTTTTCCAAATATATATGGTTCCAGATAATGGTACATATTTTTAGTCAAGCGTTCATTGATACATGTCGACTTTTGAAAACCAATTGTCTTATACACAGTCAGACATTGATTATGCATCAGAACTAATTTTCTTGGTGAAAAAAAAAAAACAAATGACTCATTAAAACTTGAACAAACTGCATCTTCGGAAATGGAATTGATCGATAATGAAAACATAGATCAATTTCTCTCTACTTCCGAAAACCAAGTGTCTAATGTATTGAACAGACGGAAATTTATCCATACCAGAAATTTCTACCACAATGTTTCATGGAACTGCAGTTTTTTAAAACTTTTTGTCGTATAAAGACACGTTTTAAAAGCTTAAAAAAGTAACAGTCATTCACAAAATTTCAGAGAACTGCTTTTCATCACAACCGTTGTCGTCTGCATCTCTTCAATTATGGTAAAGTCTAAAATAAATCGATTGGTAGAGGGTTATCTTCATTTGCAGTTCACCTTGTGCGATTTATCTCAGATGAAGAAAAAAACATTTCTGTATAGTGCTTTGTCTTCTATTGCATCTGCAGCCTCGCCTCGTGTGTTTTATATCGGATGCCTGTCATTACACAAATGCGTTTTACATATGTCATGTCTACTTAATTGTTTGAATGTCATAAAATTCAGTAGCTTTCATAGTACATCGTTACATTAAATCCTTATTTAGGTCATCTGCTCAACACGAGAGAGCAAATTGAAGAATGCTCGGCTTAACTTTGGACAGAGTCCACTCTCTTGTGTTTAACCATCGAAAATGAAAAATGATTGCACAATGCATCCTTTAACACATTTTCCCGTATTTTAGTTCTTGAAGAACGAGTCTTTTGAAAACATTATGGGAAAGTGGGAAAATGCTGGTAACCAGGATATTCTCCTTTTGCCATAATGTTTGTCATCCTTCCAAAGGCGCTAAATTTTCGACAAGCAATTGGCTTGACATTTGGTTTGTCTGCAAAAGCTGTCAACTTGGGCAAGTCGAAAAATTTGTGTAATGGTTATGGGTTAATGAAAAGTATGAGAAAACAAGCTGTGTTTGTGAAACACTAATGCCCCCGCAACGGCCTTTTTTTTGAAAACTATGACCTTGATATTTGACCTTCAACTTGATTGATGGCCTTGAACTTGGTACCAACAGAAAGGTCTTGTCACAAGGTATACTCATGTGAAATATGAAGGCCCTAACTCTTACCAATCAAAAGATATGGCCAATGTTAAAGTTTTTGCGGACAAAGAAACGGACAGGCCAAAAACTATATGCCCCCCGATCTATCGATGCGGGGGCATAAAAAGAATAGTAAAACAACTATATATGTTAACAGATGAAATATTAAATGAAAACATAAATTATGATATCAAAACAAAATTAAAACAAAAGTTACTTAAAATATGATCAAATGTAAAAACCTCGACTCGTTATAGAATCGATTGGGTTATATATCTTCATCTGCTGTTCGCCTTGTGCGATTTATCTCGGATGAAGAAAAAACATTTCTATATGGTGCTTTGTCACAGAATTGTGCTTTGTTACCTAAATAGATTCTTCATGTGTCATGTCTGCTTAATTGTTCCATTTCAATCGTCTTCAAATGTCATAAAATTCGTTAGGTTTCACACCAGTCATTACATCCTTATTTCAGTCATCTGGTCTAGACATGAGAGAGCAAATTGGGGAATGCTCGGCTTACTTTTGGACAGAATCCGCTCTCTTGTGTTAAACCATCGAAAAATAAAAATGATTGGACTATTACACCCCTAAAAACACTTTCCCAAATTCCCTTAGTGACGAACCTTATGAAAATATTGTGGAAAACGGAGAAAATGCTGGTTATCAGGATCTTCTCCTTTTGCTATAATATTTGCCATCCTTCCAAAAGCGCTAAATTTTCGAGTAACATTTGGTTAGGCTGCAAAGGCTACGTCCTCGTTGTAACGTTGAGTCTGAAAACATTATTAAATGGCTAAGCATTCAACACTTTGTTGCTAACTGTTGTGAATTCTTTTGAATAAACAACTGTCTTCCACTATAGAACTATGTTGAAAGGTTGTTATTACGGTTCTCTTGCATATATATCAGGCACGTAGGAAGCATTTCAAGATTGGGGGGGCTAACTTCAAAATACTGAGATTTTTTGCGTGGTTGTTGCATTGCACTAAAAACTCATATTTTTGTTACTATGATTTTCAAAATTATGGGGGAGGGGGGGGGGGCTGAGCCCCCCCGCCCCTAGCCCCCCCTGTTCCTACGGGCCTGTATATGCAAGGATTTTATTTCAGTTATAACTGAAATAAAATTCGAAAGAATAAATCCAAATAGATCTATTACTTTCTTTTTAAGAGGGGGGAGGATAATACTGATCGGTTTGTGAATTGTCTCACTACACGATTCTGATCTTGATCTACACTGTCTGCAATAGATCCCTGCACCAGCTTCAGCAGCTGTGAGGTGTAACAGTCAAGTTAATGTATTTGAACTTTGCCTCCCTTTCGTTAAATTTCCAAAATCATGTATACAAAATTTAACTAGACTATATGCTAGATTTGTGTATGGTTTGCAATAATTCTTTATCAACAGTATGGATATCTGTAATACTAATAAAGAAAAGAACTAATATTTCGTCTTGTTCTTTACACAAGAAATCAAAAGCATATCTATCAAAATTTGTTTTGAGAATACAGGAAAACATTGCGGAAAAAGGAGAAAATACTGGTTACCAGTATTTTTCACTTTTGCATGAATTTTTTAAAAGGCGTTTTCCCACGATGCTTTCACAGGCTTTCTTTCTCAATGTCAGATGATTTCAGGTTTTGTTTCAGAAAGTGTAGGTTATAATCAGATATATTGAGTACACATTAAGAATATCTTGTGTGTTCGAAAACACATGGATTGTTTCCCCTGTTAATAAATACGGTATTACTTCCCTTGTTTCACTCGTCGAGCAGGTTAATTTGTAATTCCAAATTTCCTGCAATATACAAAATAAATCTTATTGAAATTTAAACATGTAGTAATAAATAACCAATAAAACAAGTATTTATAGTAATTTACTCATTGTATTTTAGCTGAAACGCTCTGGCGAGGAAATTATCCCATGGCGTGCCAAAACTACGTAATCTCCCGATCTTCATGTGTAAAGAAAGACAAATTTCACAGTAATTATGATATATTACGCATTGAGATTGAACCACAGTAGAAATGTAGCATATTTACACAATCATAATAAATTTTTGTCCTTTTCAATCGATATATTATTGCTCTGGTGAGCAAAGTTTCATATCTCATACTTATGTCATAAGAGTTATCTCCCTTTGTTATTTATCACAATTTCAAAGGCAAACATCTTGCAAAGTACAATTTTTCTATCGATGAAACATTAATATGTGATGTAAAATGCATATATCAATATATTTTACTAGTTAATATATTATTTCACTGCTATGGAATAGCTGTGGCGTGCAAAAACTCCCATGGCGTATCCATGGCGTATAAATTCTCCATGGCGTATTTTAGTAGGACCCCAGCGCGTAATCAGTACTAAGTAAGAATACATTTTGTATATGCTTTAAACAGCTACATACGACACGTAACACATTTAAATATGGCTAAAATCAAGACAATTTCATAATTTTAAGTATGCATTAACATGATATTCAAGACAACATGACGCAACTAAGATGATGAAATATGTATATTCTATATTCTACTTATGACGTGAACGTTATCATTAAAATTTCCTGACGTGAACTATATCATTTTAGAAAATAACGTTGTTTACCTAGAAAATCGTATTCAAATAAAAAAGTATTGATAGTGACAAGACTTTTTATTCATGCTCTCCACATTTTATGCATACGGGAACACAATAAGCACTAAAAGAAGAAATGTGGCCTGTTTGTGTGTTTTATTTATTTTCGACGTGAACGTTTATCCAGGGTAAAAATTTGTTTGCTCATCAATAACTTTTTTATCAGGTGTTGTTAAAAGATCTATCTCAAACCACAAATCCCTGGTGTTTTTCCGCCTTCTCTGCTTCAAACCAAATTCAAATCTGTCCCGTATTAACAGAATTATTGAAGATTTTCTTACCTTAAGCGGGGGAATTTCTTTAAATGTCCGCCATTGTTGTTGTTGTGTCACGTGATTCCCCGCCGTGATATTCATGTCACACAAAAAGGAACCATCTGGGAACTGGGAAAAGTGTCGACCCTGGTCAGACTGCGTGGATTACGCAGGCTGACCAGGGTCGACACTTTTCGCTTTTATGATATTTTCTGTATGAAAAGTGGTCATTCTACCTTACTATACAATCATTTTTGAACTATCAACTTAAATTGACCTTGCACTATCTTTGATCTGTTTTCATCTAATTGATGTATGGAATTTCCAGGATGTCCCTTTTTGCGTGACGGGTCACATATCGATTTGTTCCTGGAAATGCATGTACATAAAATGTTATCAGTGTGACTTTCTTGACATTTATACCGAATTTATTCTCCAACACCCCTTATGAACGCTCTGTTACTACAGGAAAACACATACATATCCAAAACAGAACAAAGATGAAGAGATATAATCATGATTGAGAATAATTGTACATGAAAACTTCAGAATGTAATTTGGTATATGATTTATGAGATTTAGTTAAGTTTTGTTTCGTATCTGGTGCACCTAAAATCCATTTTATTTAATCCGTATGAGTTGAGGTAACATCACTGTAAAAATACTTCAGAGTCCCAGCCTAGCACCAGTGTAACACAGGACACAAATTAACTTAGGGAGCTATCCCTGTGGAAGGACTGAAATATTGTTGAAAGTAGCCTTTTTGGCAGAAGCTTGCAGTTTGTTGCCACATAGAAATGGTAATTCCATACTTATATTGATCAACCTTGTCTTGAAAGTTCTCTAGGGGTCCTGCGTGGCTCAGGGGTAAAGTGAGGAACTCTTAACCTGGAGGCCCATGGTTCGAGCCCCACTGGATCCAATGCGTTTTCATTGGATTTCCCTTGGGCAAGACACTTCAGAGCCCTAGCCTTAAGTGCTGGTAAAACCCAGGCAATACATGAATATATTAGCTGTTGAGGTGATGTGACTGAAATAATGTTGAAAGTGGCCTAAAACACCATTCATTCAATCCATCATTGAAAGTTGTCATTTTGCCACATCTTCAAATGTGGTCTGCTGCAAAACTAAAAAGTCTCCATGTAGTTGTAATCGGTTAACTCTTTTAGTGCCAACCAACTTCGATTGTTGAAAAGATGATCCATGGAAACACAGAAAGATTATTATCTTATAGACGTGACTAGACAAGCAGAAAGTATAGATCCAAGATCAGACTGCATGTTTTGTATTGTCTGATCTTTGTTTGTGCCATTCGCAAAAGCCCCTTTTTTCTGAAAGGGTTCATTTTATTTGTCTTATGTGAAGTTATGTGTATGTTTGTCAGACCCATTCATTGATGTAATTATTGAGAAACAATCCCTGCACAAATGACTGTCATGTTGTATTGACCGCCTTCATTATCAAGATAATTTCATCTGTGTGCCCATTTACCCTATACCAAATGACAAAGTTCTGGACCGTTCCGATTTGAAAGCTTTTGGAGATGACAAATTAACTGTTGCTAAAATGATGATTTATCTACTGAAATTTCTGTACCTATATTTTTGGTAAATGGATTAATTGTTATTTAAAGAGATATCTTTACAGCCAGAAAGTAAACAAATGCTGTTAAAACTTGATGGTGTTATAATCTAGTCAGCTGTGTAAACGCAGATAAAAAAATCAATATAAGATGTATTGGGTAAAGAAACTGTAAGGATTTGTCTTCGATTTAAACCGGAAACTGTGGTTGTTATGTCTATGGCTAGCCACAATAGAATGAAATGCATTTTCTATCTGCTGTAATCTGTGCAACCTGGCAACCATCAGGGGCAATATTTGGCATTAAGATACAAGACTGATTACACTTTCAAAAAAAAATATTAAAAAAAAAAAGGTTAAAAAACTGGATGAAAATGAGCGTAGATGTATGTTTAATGTCCTGATATGAATATTTTATATACTATTACTAACAATTGTTGTCCCATGATAATGTCCACTGCAGCTTTTTAAAAAATGCCTTGAACAATTTTAGTTTGCTTTTGCAGACAATGCATATGGAGATAAGACTACACAGAATATGCACGTTTCTATGTTTAGGGATATTTTGACTAAAAAGGGCGTTACAGTGTAGTTTTTGGGGCCATGTTCGCCAACCATCTTTTACTGCATTCTTGCTTAACTCTTTACCAAAATTTTAGACTGTTCCAAATTGAAAGAAGTTGCAGACAACAAATCAAGTATACTTCAAGTTATGGAATTTGGCATTGAAAGGGCAGAAAACATTGTAGCAAAAGGAGAGAATGCTGGTTACCAGCATTTTCTCCTTTTCCTGCAATGTTTTCAAAAGGCTTCTTCCTCAGGGTCGTTAAAAGTCGGGATTATGTGGTAAAGGGTTAAGTGCGAGCCATGCTCTGTGAAAAGGCTGCTTAATGTATCTGCAAAAAGTATCGACCCACTTCAGCCTACGTAGGCTGCCCTGAATCAAAGCTTTTTGGTATTGGTCAATTTTCTGTATGTCAAAGGACTAGTATGACTCATAATTCAGTTGGTTGTTGCACTTGATGGATTTTATGAATCCATAACTACATGATGACTTAGTTGGTTTGATGCATCACTCATTCGGCATTACCTCAGGTGATCCGGTGATCAAGTCCTTCGGCTGTATCTGGTAGCTTGATATGTACCTACACTGTACATTTGTTCTCCAGAAATACGCCGGTTTAACCTGTCTGAAAATTGTAAGGCTGCTCTTAAAAAAGAAAACTTGAGTCTCAATTTTCTATTGAAATCTTTCTAAATATATTTCAGCTGACAATCAGTTCGTACATTCATTTATTAACATGGTTTATCAATTCCGATTGAAGTTTTCACTGACAGATAGATAGATGTGAATAACTTCATCAAGGTTGTTTATGTCATTGCTAAACAACCTACAGTGGCACCGCCATGTATAAGATCACATGATTGGCACTTCAAATGGAAACGACCCTTGTACAGACGAGGTTTGATGTAGGTACGGAATTGGCCAAGTTGTGACGACGGATGCCTCACTGAGATGCTTTAAATCCCTTTTTGCCAGAGCACGCCACATTTAGAAAGTAATGAAATTTCTGATTGGCCAAACCATTTCTGATTGATGAAACCTTATGGTTTGGCCAATCAGAAATTGCACTGCTTTGAAATTTGGAAAATTCTTGAGGCAAAGACTAAGCTTGTACTTTGGAAGAGTTGGTGAATGCAGTCTGTTTTATTGACCAAAAATGTCCATTTTCCTTTTCATTGCTCCGGTTAACAATGAAATGAGTGTGACATTTGACCGATCTGTGTGGTTATTTCTGGAACTATATTGATGTTGTCACCTTTGCTGAACCAATTGGACTTGCAGATTCTTGTCATCTACAGAGCTCCAGATAAGAGGGAGTAATGGTATTGTAAATCAATTATTTTTCTTCGAAACCCTATTTTGTGGGTACTCAATTGAATCGTCTTGATGAGACGATTCTAATGAGTACCCACAACATAGGGTTTAGTGCAGAATAATTAATAATTTCAATTTTGAGATTAAAATCACTCCTGAGTTCTGCATCTATATACCAGATGATTGTTTGTGAGTTAGCACAGCTCCTGTTTCTGAAGAAAACATTGAGAAATTGTCATAACCTTATCATCATCTGTGTTGTCTGCCTTGTCAGCAACTTTGACATTTTCTGGTATCTCTCGTATTACGTAACCGTTTACCAAACAATCCCAGGTTTTAATGACCCTGGGTAAAAAGCCTTTTGAAAACATTGTGGGAACCAGCATTTTCTCCTGTTCCAACAATGTTTTCCACCTATTCTAAGACAAATCCAATAATTTTCATTACATTTAAATAGTCATCTTGAAATGCTTTCAATTTTGACCAGTCTAAAATTTTGTCATTTGTTAAAGAGTTAAACAACAAATACCCATACCGAAGGGTATGTAACTCTCAAAATATTTTGACACAGTTATGCCCCTTTTTCAGCATAGTCTGTTCATTAAAAAAGTAGCTGCAGCCAAGTTTTGGCACCCGCATGTAGTCCTCCTGTTTGTTTAATGGTGTACACCAAGACAGCTCATTCATAAACCAGGCTTTACCAAGCATTGTTGAAATCTTGGTCACTCTTGATAGCATATTTAAAGAAGTATGAGATTGTTTCGATCCATGATCAGTCCAAATGAGTCTTGTCTTTATCTTCACTGTGTGCAATACCATATAGACTTCTTCTTGATACTTTCTTCAAATCTATTAGCGGTCAGAGCCTGACCAGACTACATGTGTCTTGTCTTTGGCTTCACTGTGTGCAATACCATCTAGATATTTTCTTCGAATCTTTGAAGGATCACTGCAGAGTGACAAATTCAGAATAAAGCTGCTAGGTTCAGCTATTTCTGGATGTACAATACTGAAAGGCTCATCATTTCTGAGCCATGTGTAATTTGTTGTCTGCAAATGCTTTCAATTTGGACAAGTCAAGAATTTTGTTTTGTGGTAAAGATTTAAAGGCCCAGGAAAGGCTAAAATATCAAAGCAGGTGTCATAATACATTTGAATTTAAATCATACCATTTAAAAGTATTGAAAATATAGTGGAGATAACAGTCTGTTATCGTGTGGTTGGGCCATATGTTAGTCGCTGGCAGAAAAAAGAATTTAAAAATCAGGCAAAAAGTAAACAAAGGACACAGCTACCTGGCAGGTTTTAACCTAGTTTTGAAATTAATTTCTCTGTCAGCGACAAACACTTAGACCGACCATACAATGACAGATTGTCATCTTCAAAATAATTTCCATACTTTTAAATGGTAAGATATGAATTCAAATGCATTTAAACACCCACTTTGTTTACATTTGGCCTTTATTGTTACTTTAATGAGCAAAAAATTAAGCATGGAGCCCCTAATCAGTGAGGGGTCCTGTGTGGTTCAGTAGTAAAGTATAGCACCCATAACTTTGAGGCTGTTGGTTCTACCCTCACTAGAAATATTAGATTTTCTGCAGGGGTGTTCTTGGGTTAGACACTTCAGAGCCCTAGCCTAGTACCTGTGAAACCAGGAACATACAGTTATGGTTATGTGAGCTGTAGCTGTAATATGACTGAAATATATTTATGTTGCAAGCAGTGTAAAACATCGTTTAATCACTCCAAATCGGTGAAATAGATGTGATCCTAGTCAGGTTACTAGAAACTCAAATATTGTTTTTCAAGGCTTGTTGTGTTCATGATTTTTTACAAAATTTAAGTCAATGATGTAGACCCAAGATCTGACTACATGGTCTGAAGGTCTGTTCCTGATTTTCTTCCACTTACAAAAGCAGCAAAAATCACCTCTGGTACTGAAAAGGTTATCGAAGAAAATGATTAAGTATAAATCGAGGGCCGTCAGAATTAATCTACGTCAATCTGAGAACTTCCTGTTTGCTTAGGCGAATTCCGATATCAGAAAGGTTTCATTACCAAATTGGATTTGATTTTCGGCTTTGATATTAACTCTTTACCAAACAATTTTTTAGAGAGGTCCAGTTTCAAAGCACTCACAGACGACAACATTTATATGGCACAGATGATGGGATTTGTATCAGATAGTCTGGAAAACATTGTGGTAAAAGGAGAAAATGCTGGTCCAGCTTTTTCTCCTTTTCCCACAATGTTTTCAAAAGGCCTACTTATTAGGGTTGTTAAAACTGGGAATTGTGTGGTAAAGGGATGACTGTTTCCCAGACAAAAAGATACTTGGACTTGCCCAAATTTAAAACTTTTGGAGACAATATATTAAATGTGGCTCATAGAACAGGCTCTGTCTTTAAAGGACAGAAAACAGTGTTGGAAAGGGAGAAAATGTCTGTTGCCAGGATTTTCTCCTTTTCCCACAATGTTTCTATTTTTTCTCCACAAGAGTCCTATAACACAGGATTGTTTGGCAGTGGGTTCTCTAAATTCTCTAAACTGGCCCAACTTTTGCATGAAATCCCATTAAGTTATCCAGTTTCTGTATATGATATATATGACTTACTAATATTTCCATGCTGTAGACAGCTTTGAAAGACATTGTTGAAAAAGGACCAATCACTTGTAAAAAGTGATTCCTCGTTTTCCTCCTTTCCCCACATTTTGTGCAGTCTGATATACATGAATCTTGTGTACAAAAGCAAGTTTGTTTTTATTTTGTATGGCTATGAAAAAAATATTGGAGACAAGCTGATCTTGGTCTACACCAAAGATCATATGTAACATATTACGATCCCAGTCTACACATGCCAGAAAACTCATTAACTCTTTACCACACGACCAAATTTTAGACTGGTCCAAATTGAAAGCGTTTGCAGACAACTTAGTGGATGTGGTTCAAGTTATGGGATTTGTCTGTGAAAGATTAGAAAACATTGTGGGAAAGGGAGAAAATGCTGGTTACCAGCATTTTGTCCTTTTACCACAATGCTTTCATAAGCTTTCTTTCTCAGGGTCGTTAAAACTCGGGATTGTGTGGTAAAGAGTTAAGGATTAACCCTTTACCAGATGATAAAATTGTTAATGTGAGCAATTTAATGCATTTGCAGAGGACATTATGTGGCTTAAATGATGATTTCTGTCAGAGAGGAAAAAAATGTGGGAAAAGGGGAAAATGTCAGTTACTAACATCTTTTCCTTTTCCCACAATGTTTTCAAAAACCTTTCTTTTCAGAGTCATTAAAACTCGGGATTGTGTTGTCAAGGGTTAATTCTCCTCACTGTTGTATGAAGTATGTATGGCACATTAATTTCAGTGTTTGACTAGTAATTTAGAAATCTTAAGCTGTGGAGCTGTGTCTATTGTAAGTGTCCTTTTGCAAAGCACTTCACAGCCCCAGCCAGTAGTACTGGTGAATCCCAGGAAACACATGAATAGGTGTATTACTGCTATGATATGACAGATATAATGTTGACAACGGTGAAAAACGCCATCCAACCAATCTGCATCAGACACTCCTAGGGGAAGATACAAATGTCACACAGAGGCCTGTGCACAGCTATATTATCTTTTCATCAGCTGACATCATTTTAAGACATGACTCCGTATCTGTGCGTTTGTCGCTCAGATTACAAAATATGTCAATCAAAGGATAGAAAAAAAAATTGTGGAAAAAGGAGAAAATGCTGGTTACCAGCATTTTCTCCTTTTGCCACAATGTTTTCAAAAGTCTTCTTTCATATGATCATCAAAACTTTAGTTTTTTTGTGGTGCAGGGTTATTTTGGGAGTTTCATGACCTTTTCATACTGTTTACAGCTGATTGTAACAGACAGTAAGACATATTTTTTTATGTCGGTTGCAAGGAATATGGCAGAGGAAGAATAGTTGTTTTTGCTTCGGAAGTCTCTGTTTAGATTTTGTGGCGCTGCAGTTTTTCCACAGAATTTCATGTGTTTGAGAAAAAAACAACAGGCTGCCATCCTTTAATCCTGTGCTACACAATCCTGAATTTAAAGAACCTGACCAATGAAGGCCTTTGAAAAAATTGTGGGAAAAAGAGAAAATGATGGTTACCAGCATTTTGCTCCTTTTCATATTTTGTACTCTTTTTGATTACAGTCCATCTTTTGTGCTACCTAGATTAAATTGTTACCACTCGACAGATTTCTAAATCTGTCCAACCTAAAAGCATTTGCACTGAAAATCAATCTATTTTTTAAAAAGCAACTGCAGCTGAGTGTTAGCACCGGCATGCACTGCTCTTCTTTAAGTAGCATTTTATCCTTTTTCACAATATTTTGAAAATGCTTCTTCCTCAGGGTCTTTAGAACACTCAGTTTAGGGTAAAGGGCTAAAAGGAATGATTATGAAAGATGAAAGTTTTGACTTTGAAGAAACGGAATCCTACAACTAGAAGGGTTGAGCTGCAAGCTAATTTCCAATATCCTGCCAATTTCCCACATCATCATTTGATTGATTATTGGTTTATTGGATGATATTGAAACTGTTTGCAGCCTGTTACATTAAACCATTACCACACAATCCTGAGTTTTAACGACCCTGTTGAAAACCTTGTAGAAAAAGGAGAAAATGCTGGTAACCAGCATTTTCTCATTTTCCCACAAGGTTTTCTACACTCACAGTCAATTACCGTCATTTCAGGTACATTTATCTCTTTACCACACATTCCCAAGTTGTAACGACGCTGAGGAAAAGCGTTTTTGAAAACATTGAGGTCAAAGGAGGCAATACTGGTAACCAGCATTTTCTCCTCTTCCCACTATGTTTTCTACTCATAAAGAGGCAAATCACATCAGTTGAACCACATTTAATTTGTTGTCTGCAAATGCTTTTAATTTGGATAAGTCTGAAATTTCATTGTGTGGTGGAAATTTAAACAGTTCTATTTCCCCTAGTGATACAAAATGAAATAAAATTTCTGCTACAAAGTAGCTATACCTCTTATCAAATGGTCCTGTGTTTTAATTATGTTAGAAAATTTTATGGGAAAAGGAGAAAATACTGGTAACCAGCATTTTCCCCATTTCCCACAGTATTTTCTATCTTTTCTGAGATAAATTCCCTCATGGGAGCCACATTTCATCAGTTTTATCATCTGCAGAATGCTTTCAATATGCACTGATTGCACAGTGTTTAATGCCATGTCAACATTTAATTTAGTTATTTTGTGGCAGCTAGTGCACCTAACCATGCTTTCCCGGAGTTTATTTTACCAGAACTTGGTACAATGTACTTCCCAAGCCACTGGCTGCTATTACATATAACTGTTGTCAAAACTATGATAAGTGGTGAGACAGGAATGAATCTTGTGGCAAGTCAACTATCATCAATCCTCAGAGAGAAATTTTCCAAGCAGGGGATTCCAACAAGCAACTGCTGTTGTCAAGTCCTGTACTCTACTGACTGAGCTACCTGGCCTTGGCTTCGATATGTATAAGTCTATTCATTAGTCATCTGATAAAGATTTAGATTTGTCTTCCTATTCCTACAATATCTGGAACTTGATTCCAGAGTATTACCCCAAACAGTCATTGTCTTTTCCATGGAATTGTGTTTGAAGTTTTGGAAATATTTAGTCAAAGTATGGTATTTGTATCGTTACACGAGAGTGTATGAAGGAAAAGCCTGTCAGAGGGGAAAGGAAATTGTTGTGTGATTGATTTAATTGATTTTGTTATAATTATACTTGATCTAATCAATTTGTATTAGATATTGATTATAATATATTGATTTTATGGTGAACTAACTACAATAATTATAATATGTCAGTTTTTGAAAACTGTTAGTTTACTTATGCCAATATAATACCAGTTTAGCTGCTATAGCAGACACGATGGGTTGAGATCAGATTGAACAGAACATGCAGTTTGATCTTGGATCCCTACTGTGTAATAATTAGAGGCATTTTCAGGTAGAAACAGCTTTGGTATTGCAATGTATGAGTCCTCTCTGACAGACTGAAAGTGTCCTTTCCATTTATCAATCCTTAATTATATTGCATGCTTTTATAAATCTGCTAAAGAAGTTTTGAAAACATTGAATGAAAAGAAGGAAATGGAGATTTTCAACATACTGCCCTTTTCTGTCACAATGTTTTTTTACCATTTCAAAGACAACATTAATTTTGTCATAAATAGTCTTTAATTTCTGTATATTCAAACAAGCTAAAATTCTGTCTTCTGGTAAAAAGGTAACCCTTTACCACACAGTCCTTATTTTTAATGACTTAGAAAGAGGTCTATTGAAAACATTGTGGGAAAAGAAGAAAATGCTGGTTACCAGCATTTTCTTCTTTTCCCGCAATGTTTTTCTTTTCTTTCAAAGACAAATTCTACCATTTGAGCCATAGTTAATATGAGGCCTGCAAATGTGTTCATTTGGACAATGCCAAAATGTTGTAATATTGAAAAGAGTTACACAGTATGCATTAATTTCTCTGTCTGTTTTCCTTCCTTGCAGAACAATGGGATATCTACAGATTAAGCCATTGTTTGGGTCATTTTCAACAAATAGAATGTGTCTGCGGCAGAAGGTGGTGCCATTTCAATGATTATTGACGGAAGAGAGCACAGTATGACATTCCAGACATTTCGGTGTTATTAGATTTCCACAGAAAAAGTGTCACATGACAGAGATGGATGAACTAATAGCTCTGAATACTTGGCTAAATTACCGTTATGCCATTCATGCACAATGAGATAATCATAGAGACAGAGTTGTGAATTTCTACCAGAGGAGAGATACTTTAAAACTTTTAAAAATTTTCTGTATTAAATCAGTTACAGAAACTAGCTAAATGGCATGTAGCAATAAAATTTGAGAGTTTTTGGCACATGAAGTGGAGGATGAGTTACAGTACTAAAAAGTTATTTTTGTTGTACAGCAAAATGCTTTACTCTTTTCACGCAGCTCGTGGGGGGAAAATAGTGATAAATCATATGGAATAAACAGAAACCAGCGATTGCAAGATAGATATCAACAGATCTGAGAAAAGTGGTGATGAATTACGAGCTAGCATGGTGTTGAGAATGGTTCACTACACATTGATATAACACTGTCTCTTATATCCTTGCACTCTATCCAAGCACTAATTTGTGTGAAACCCTGGAATTAGGTTAATTAACGTCAACTGTTGAATAGTTCATTAGATCTTAATTAGATAGTAAGGATTGAGTGCTTTGTGTAGAAAATGATGGAACTTAAAAGAGAATTCAGGAGATGACAACCAGCTGAGAAACTCATGATTTTAATTGCAGGGCACTTTCTATCTGGTGTGTCACTTGATTATGGTAGATTGACATGAGAGGGAATGACATGCCATGTATTGGATCTGAGGATTGCAGCAGACTTGAAATTCTCTCGTGAATGACAATTTTTATAAAGATAAATGAAGAAAATAAATGGATACTGTATTAATCCAGTTAAATCAATACAATTAATCCAGTTACTAACAGGTTGTCAACAAACCTGTAGCTATGGCATCTATTGCCATGGAAACCAGTTTTGTGATTGAGATGATTTTTCTAGTGTTCATATTCATTATTACAATTTCAACAAATGTGATAACATTGTGTGTGATGTGGTGTACAGATTATTTACGAAATATAAACAGAGTGTACCTATATTCCATGACAATATCAGACCTTTGCATTGGTATTTTCATATTTCCTTTCGCACTTTACTGTTCAATAGTGTACAAGCTGGAATTCTCAGTGATCAACCCAAAACTATGTCACTTCCAGGCATACATGACAGTTGTATTCTTTTTGTCAGGGTTGTATGCATTATCATGGATGAATGTAGATCACTACGTTGCTGTACGTAAACCTGAGCGGTACAAGGTCATGATGTCCCCACCAAGGTCGCTATGCTGGATACTGTTTGCATGGATTGCTGCTGTCAGTTTCTGCTGTCCTCCATTACTCAATTTCAATGACTATAAATATTATTCTGAGGTTTACATTTGCACGATAAATGTTGCATCAGTGACTCCATATTTTATCACTGCGAGTGTTCTTGCCCTGCTTCCAGCTTTCTTCTCTATTTTAGTTACGGATATTTATCTATTTACGCATGGTTTCCGAAAGAAACAAAAGATGTATGAGGCAGTGATGCTTGATGTATCCTCTCGTCCAAGAAACTACCAGATGAATTTTCTAGTGACAATTATATTTATAGTTACATGGTTACCATGGTGCATTCTAAGACTGTGCAGTTTCTATGAAATAACTATTCCACAGGAATTACATTTCTACACATTTTGGCTGGCGATGGGAAATGGATTCTACAAATTTTTTGTGTACGCAACAATGAGTATTGAATATCGGAGAGGACTGAGAGAACTTTTCCAGTCCTGTTGTAAATGTTTTCCTTGTGGCTGCTGTGATAGATTCTTGCCTCGACCAAATACTGCCGTAAATTTTATGACAACCCGTCTTGTCACAAAACCATCTACAAGTGGTCCTGCTCCTGTCTCCTTATAAATCTCCATGTTTGTAATAATTTTTGTCTGTCTGTAAATCAAAACTAAAACTGTTAACCTTTTACCACACACTTTTATAGTTTCAATGACCCTAAAGAAGAAGACTTTTGAAAACAATGTGGGAAAAGGAGAAAATGCTGGGAACCATTTTTTTTTTTTTGGTCCATTTCTCACAGTGTTTTCTAGTAGTAATCTACCATTCCAAAAACAATTTCAGCATTTCAGTTACATCCATTTTGTCGTCTGCTAATGCTTTCAATTTGGACAAGTTTAACATTTTGCCATTTTGTTGATTGATTGATTGAACGGTGTTTTACACTGCATTCAGTTATATTCAGACAGATAAAAAGGGAAAGAAAAGATGAAATGTTGTGAAAACAAGGAGAAACTGCTGGTTACCAGCATTTTCCAAACACAGGGTTGTGTGTTATCAGGTCAATACTTCAGTGGTCCTCCTAAATATACTTGTAGTCTAGCAAGTTGTGATATGCATGGTAAATCTTATTATTGTTGTTTTCTTCTGACTGGGAGAAAAATTCTAATAAACTCTTACTTCAGTGAAACAACATGATTGTCTAGCCCAACTAGATTTGCTTTGGCGAACATTGTTGATCATGATCAGACTGCACAATGCATGCTACATAATTTTGTATGTTCATGGATCTAGCAATATTTTGTGAGATATTTTGACAAAGCCGTTTTAACAACAGTTAATTTTTATTTCATTTAATTTCCTATTTGACTCAGACAGCAAAACTTAAGGCTTGTCCAATTTGAAAGCATTTCCAGACTACGAATTCAGGGTATCTAAAAAGATTAAATTGGTCTCTAAAAGGGTTGAAACATCATGGGAAAAGGAGAAAATGCTGGTCACCAGCATTTTCTCCTTTTCCCACAGTGTTTTCAAATGCCCTCTTTCTCAGGGTCTTGGAAGCATGGGATTGTTTGGTAAAGAAATCAAAGCTTGTTTCACATCAGGTCATTAGCCGTAGTCTCTGCACCATTCGGGTATAAATTGCTTATTTTTATGTGGCAGCCCCAAGATCATCGTACAAATTCTAGAGATCGTAACATTGTCACTATGACACAGACTTAATTCTCAATATGCATATTCTTTTTTCAACTTTTTGGCAATTTTTTAACACCCAAAATCAGTTTAAATGAACATGTGTAACATAATTATGTGAAGAACTGAAGAAAATAATATATCTGTGCAAATATTGGAGACTGTGAAAGATAAAAGTAATGGACACAGACATCTGTGCTGTTGTTCAAGAAAAGGTTCACTGGTTACCATGGTAGTTTTAGATATTTTTTCATACCATCTTGTTGGTATACAAGTATTGTTATAAGTATTGTTAAAAGTTACAGCAGCTGTCTCAGTCATGTTACCCAAGCTTTTGATTCCTATATTGAAACTGTAACATAGCCCACTGGCACAAAAACTTAGAGTACTTTGTGAGCATTGCAGATCAAAGATCAGACTGCACAGAACATGCTGTGTGATCACAGATATGAGCTATGCTCTGGCAAAAGTGGGTTTAGTCACAGGCCTTTGAAGCTCTATTGGTCTATCACGGAACACTAAAATTGTCCTTGGTCGATCATCGAACACTTAAAGCACATTGGTGCATCGCCTGTATATCACGGAATATATATTCAAATTTTCATTAACACCGTTTCTATAAATAGCACATTGGCGACTCCCTCTATATCGTATATAGTAAGACAAGGTGTGCAACGAAATCGAAAAAACTTTGACCCCCGTCCCCTTTCAGAGATAATATTTAACAGAAAATGGAAAAATAAACCTAGTTACTGGTGCAGATGGGTTCACAAATGATTTTCCTTCTTTACCCTGACCCTCGAAAGTTCCAAACGGCTCTTGCCATCAAGCAATAGCTCTTATCTCAAAAAAATTAAAAAGCTTCCACATTTTCCGGATCGCCATGCGCTGACATCACACAATTCATTATGACGCAGCAAATTATAACTCACCTGAATTTGCTATCAAAAGACACGCCAAAGCTTTTGACCAATAAACGGTAAAAACGCATTTGAAAATATGCGAAAGGGGAGATGAAAATCGTGAAATTGGATTAGATGAGAAGATAAATTATAGCAGACGAAATGTTAATTTAATAATTTCATCAATACACCAACAAAAAAATGTTCGATCTATGTTTGAAAAAAAGATTTTAATTCTTATTCGCTGCAGGATTACAAATCGTGTGACGTCAGCGCATGGCGATACGGAAAATATGGAAGCTTTTTAATTTTTTTGAGATAAGAGCTATCCCTTGATAGACCAATGGAGTTTCAGAGGCCTATGGTTTAGTGCATCTTTGAGATGCATTATACTAAGCACTTCATCACATGATTATGGATCCATAAAATCCATTTAGTCTAACAACAGGCTGTATCCTGAGTTGGACTGGTTCTTGGACATGCAGAAAATTTACCAGTTGCAAAAAGTTTCGACACAGGTCAGCTGACCTGTGTCGATACTTTTTGAAGATGCATTAAACCCCCTTCTCTAAGAGTATGGCTCATATACAGTTTGCAAATATTCTGGTCCATGTTGTCTTAACTCTTTACCAAACGACAAAATTTTAGACTGGTCCAAATTGAAAGCAGTTGCAGACGACAAAATTAACATAACTCAAAAATTGAAATTTGTTTTCAGCAGGGTAGAAAACATTGTGGGAAAAGGAGAAAATGCTGGTTACCAGCATTTTCTCCTTTTCCCACAATGTTTTCAAAAGGTCGTAAAAACCAGGGATTGTTTGGTAAAGGGTTAACTCTTTACGAAACGACAAAGTTTAAGGCTCATCCAAATTCAAACCAACATTTGCATTAGACAACTTAATTGTGGCTAAAAGTGTAAGATTTATCTTGGAAAGGGTAGAAAACATCATGGGAAAAGAAGAAAATGCTGGTTACCAAAAGCTAAAAATCTGATACAAGGTCATTAGAATAACTATTATGGGATAATAAGTAAAGGGTTAAAATTGGCTGAGACATTTGTTGTCAGCAAATTAGATAGTTTGTTTTAGAATTTGGAAGATCTAAGCTTTTAATACTAGTCTTGGTGAATTTTGCTTCTGAAAAAAGAAAAGATTAAAAATTCTACAAGTCAAAACTGGGTGCTATTTTAATCTTTTCCCAGGTGACACATTTTAGACCCTTCCATTGAAAACATTTGCAGGGCACAAATCAAATATAACTTAAATGGTGAGACTTGTCCATGATAGGTTAGAAAACAATGTGGGAAAAAGAGAAAACATAGGTTTCCAGCATTTTCTTCTTTCTCCACAATGTTTCAAAAGGCCTCTTACTCAAGGTTGTTAAAACTTTGAATCTTGTTGTAAAGAGTTAACCCTTTACCACATGACAGAATTTTAGACTTGTCCAAATTGAAAGCATTTGCAGACGACAAATAAAAGGTGACTCAAAAATTGAAATTCCTTTTGGGAAGGGTCGAAAACATTGTGGGAAAAGGAGAAAATGCTGGTTACCAGCATTTTCTGTTTTTCCCACAATGTTTTCAAAAGGCTTTTACTTCAAAGCTGTTAAAACTCGTGATTGCATGGTAAAGAGTTAAACTTATTTCATGAAATGTAGTTCACGGATCAAAGTGATCCGACAGCTCTGATATTTAATAGGCATCATTATGTCTCCCCCTGTCAGGGTTGGGAGACATATTGTTTTTCCCTGTGCGTCCGTCTGTCAGTCTATCACTTACAAATCATGTCCGCTCTATAACTCGAAAACCTTTTAAGATATTTTGATAAAACTCCACACATTTGTAAAGCACCATGAGACGAAGTGTCATGCACAAGAACCATAACTCTGGCTTGTATATTTTTCAAGTTATTTCCCTTTGATTATTTTCCTTACTCATTTTACGTACAATTTCATGTCCGCAATAGAAATCTGGGAGAAAATGTTAACTTTATCATGGATTATTAATCCTTCTGACACCAAAAAGGGGGGAGACATCTGTTTTTTTTTGTAGAAAAACAAGTTCTAGTTATCTACATTGTTACCCAAAGAATTTATTACCTTTTACCAAACAATCCCTTGTTCAAATGACCCTGAAAAATTACTAGTAAACCAGCTGTTTCTCCTTTCAGTGTTTACTATCCTTTCAAACAGACATCCTATTACTTGAGTCATATTTAAGTTGTCATCTGCAAGCACTTTGAATTTGGATGTGCTTTAACTCTTAGGTGAGCCATTAAGAACCTAATGATCCACTTGTTTCACTTATTGTAATATTTCTGTCGAAACTTAGCTGTATATTTTGGTCATGCTTTGTGAAAAGGGGGCTTAATGCATCTGCAAAAAAAAATTGATCCATGTCAGCCTGTTCAGTCCACACAGGCAGACATGCATTAAAACTTTTTTCCTATTTGCAAATTTACATGTTCAAGCACCATTCTAGGGTCCTGGGTGGCTCAGTGGTAAAGTGTAGGACTCTGGACATGGAGGCCCCAGGTTCAAACCTAACTGGATTCACTGGGTTTTTCATGGGAGTGTCCTTAGGCAAGACATTACAGAGCCCTAGCCTAGCACTGTTGAAACATGGAAATATGTGAACATGTGAGCTATTGGCATGATATGACTTACTGAAAGTGGCGTAAACACCATTTATTCAGTCAAGCTTCATTCTACCTCCAGATCCATTCAGTTGTTAGATTAAATAGCCTGCAACACACAAAAAGGGGCATTGGGACATTTGCGTAAAGTGTCATCTCGGATCAGCCTGCGCAATCCATGCAGGCTAATCCGGGATGACACTTTCCCCTTTTATGTAAATTTCTGTTTTGCGCATGTCTACTGAAGTACAAAATCTAATCTAGTCGTAAAGTGCTGGCTTGGATTAGCCTGCGCGGACTGCGCAGGCTGATCCAAGACGACACTTTACGCAAATGTCCAAATGCCCCGTTTCGCATGTTGCAAGCCATATGGATTTTATGGATCCCCAATTATGTGATTACTTGTTTGGTATAATTCATCACAGAGATGCATTAAACTCCTTTTTCAAGAGAATGGCACATTAGTGTCAACATTCGTTCAAATGGACGGGAATGGTTAATAGACATGTCTCTGTTATGTATAGTTGTGCCAAGTATTATTTAAAATCAAAAGTATGGTCTTTATTTGTTTTACTTCAAAGTTATGTTGTGCAATACTTGAAAATTAATGCTTTTCCAAACGACAAAATTTTAGATTTACCCAAAGTGAAAGCTTTTGCTTTGTTAATGAATCAAAATTTGAAAATTGTCTTTGGAAAGATAAAAAAAACATTGCGAGAAAAGGAGAAAATGCTAGTTACCAGCATTTTCTCTTTTTTTTCCCCACAATGTTTTTAAAAGCCTTCTGTCTAAGGGTTGTTAAAACTCAGGATTGTGTGGTAAAGGATTAATAGCAGAGGCCATGATTTCAACCTGGACTTTGTGCTCAGGTGAACTTTTGTGTTTGCCATCTTTAGTGTCGTCAACTTTTACCCTATTTGTGCTGCAGGGGCTACATTATTAGTCAAATGTTCATGAAACTTGGTCCTTTAACCGACATTCCTGAATTTTAATGAGCCAAAGATAAATAACATTTGAGAACATTGTGAGAAAAGGAGAAAATACTGGTAACCAGCATTATCTGCTTCTATCACAATATTTTCTACTCTTTTAGATGTAATTCTCATCATTTGAGTACCAGTTATTTCGTTATCTACAAAAATTAATGCTAGTGTGATTTGGAGTCTAAAACCTTTTTTGTGTGGTAAAAGGTTATAGGTTATCCTAGATGTTTCTGAATATTAAATATAAACCAAGGTTTGTATTACTTCTCTTTTTTGTTCCAAAAGTATACCATTCATTCCAAAAGAAAATTTTCTGCTACAATTTTTAGCTCCACTGGCCAAAGGCCAGCAGGCTTATGTCATGGCCCGGTGTCTGTCGTGCGTGCGTGCGTCCGTGCGTGCGTTAACTTTTATTTCAAACATCTTCTTCTCTGAAACTACCCATCCAAATTTGATGAAACTTCTCAGAAATGATCCTGCAATGGTGCTCTTCAGAATTTCTTGAAAGAATTTGATTCCTTCAAAAACTCTGGTTGCCATGGCAACAAAACTTAAAAATATTGGAAATCTTTGAAAATCTTCTTGTCTGAAACCATAAGGCCTAGAGCTACCAAATTTGGCATGTAGCTTTATCTACTAGACCTCTATCAAGTTTCTTCAAATTATAGCCCTGGGGTCAAAATTGGCCCCGTCCCAGGGGGTCACAAGTTTTACATGGGCTTATATAGAGAAACTTTTAGAAATCTTCCTTTACCTAGCCATATGGCCTAGGGCTACCAAATTTTGCATGTGGCTTTAACTAGTGGGCCTCTACCAAGAGTGCCCAAATTATAGCCCTAGGGTCAAATTTGGCCCCGCCCCAGGAGTCACAAGTTATACATGGGTTTATATAGGGAAAACTTTAGAAATCTCCCTGTTCTAAGTCATAAAACCTAGGGCTACCATATTTTACGTGTAGCTTTATCTAGTGGGCCTTTACCAAGAGTGCCCAATTTATAGCCCTAGGGTTGAATTTCATCCCACCCCAGGGGTCAGCAGTTTTACATGGGCTTATATAGTGAAAACTTTAGAAATCTTTTTGTTAATAACCATAAGAACTAGGGCTACCAATTTTAGTCCTGTTTCGGGGGTCTCATGTTCAAAACCAATTTGCCAAGTATTGTAATGTTTGGCATGTAGGGTTTTTACTTAGGCCTAAAAAAAAAATATCTGTGTTTAGGGTTTCCCTACCCTACCTAGAAAATGCGGCCGACCCTAAACTTTTTTTGCTATGATTGAAAAAAAAAAAAAATCTTTCGGGTGTGATTTCATTACATATTCCATGTAAAAAGTTTTTGGAAAAAAATAATAAATCCCTACCTACCCTACCTACAGTATCTCGGACTGAAACCCTAAACACAGATATTTTTTTGTTAGGCCTTATTAGCCAGTGGAGCGATACAGGGCCATCATGGCCCTCTTGTTTTTTTGCAAAGCTTGATGTCAAAAAATTGTTTGTCATTCATATTAAATTTTGCTGTGAATGATTCTTGGGTAGACCTTTCATTGATATATTGGCATGTTAAAAAAGCAGGACTCTTTTGGCCTTTGCTAATTTTCACTATGAAATTTTATTGTCATACAGGCCTCTTCCAGATTAATGCCCGGATCATGCTAATTAAAGCTATTTTACTTTCAGGACAGTGGAGCAATTCAGTGCAATCATAGCCCCCTTGTTTGTTATATCTTCCACCAAATATTCTGTCTATAATATCTCAACATGTATTTTTCAGCTTAACCTATGACCCTATGGAAGAAGCCCTTTCAAAACTTTGTGGGAAAAGGAATAAATGCTGGTAACCAGCACTTTTTCCTTTCCCGACAATGGTTCTTGTCCCTTCAAAGACCAACTTTAACCTTTGCCTCATGTAGCAAAATGTTCTAACTGTGCCGTTTTAGCAGATAACGTCAAGGTATTGTCATAGACCTCTTGTTGTCAGTTGCAGGGCCCGGGCATCATCATTGTGCAAATCTTTGACAGTTTATGATATCTCTGTCATCAATGAAGATATCTACTTCAGTTTCAGACTAGTGGTTAACTATCAAAAGGGGAACAAATACAACAGGGGCAGGTAACCATCAAAATATGTTTTGACAAAGTTAGGCCCCTTTTTCAACTTGGAATGTTTACGGAAAATAAGTCACTTTCTGAGAGCAACTACAGTCAAGTGTTGGTGCTTTTGTTTTGAGTAGTCTTCTTGACTAGAAAATGTTGTCGGAGGATGGTTAGGATTTAATAAAAAAAATAAAGCAAAATATTTGTTATAATTATTTCTATTAATAATATTGAATATTGCTAATCAGCTTAAGCTGTAAAATGAATCATTACTTTGCAATGATTTATTATGGTCAAACTTCATGGTATCAGATGTTTGTAAATCTTTATTTTATGTTTGTTATACTGAAAACTTGTATTTTATTTCATTTAAGAAAGAAACAAAATTTTTCTGAACATGTTGACTGTTTGTTGTTTTGAAAGAAGTGATGCATAATAACTACATAATATTCTGATGTGACAGTTTTTTACTATTCAAGGAATTCTGTCTGTCGCGGAAACAAGCTGCAGGTATTGATTTTATTTTTTCCATTGGGAAGTTCTGGTTTTCAACCAGGTTTCAGATACAAAAAATACAGAAATTTTCTTTTTTTTTAATCCTTGCAACAGGATATGAACTAATGGCTTCTGGGAAATTAAAACAATATATTTTAAGCCCTGCAGTGCTGAATCTGGTTAAGGCTTGGTCAGACCGGCTAACGGATATGTAACGAGGGGGAAACGGACAAAAACATGCAGAATTTGGTTATCCGGTGACAAAATTCATCTCCTCTGCCGCTCGAGGCTCACGCGATCGGTGTGTAGAGCGAGGAAGCCACACAATGACCGCACGAGTACCGCACATGTAACGGAAAAAAACGCACGTTTAACGGATATGTACAGGATAATAAACGGTCTATTAACGGATATCACCGTACGAGTAAGGGACTTGTACCGGATAAAACGGAAGTGCAACGCATGAGAACCGGACAAAATGTACGATGAACGGAAATGTACCGAACACCAACGTACGAGGAACGTACCGGTCACGTGACATGCCGAGGGTATAAATTGTCAGATGCATCCAAAGTCTATCATTTGCATGTCTCTGTCCGTTTTGTCCGGTGGAAAGTTTTGAACATGCTCAAAACTTTCCACCGGACGGAACGGACATCGCCGGACATCGCCGGACAAGTAGCGGATTCACCGGATAAGAAACGGACAAAAAACGGATACGAACGGACACGAACGGATGAAATGATTTTTTATCCGTTACTCGTCAGTTAGCTCGGTGTGACCAAGGCTATAAATTGCTAATGCAGAGGTTGTAGATCAAGATCAGACTAAACAGAACAGGCAGTCTGATCTTGGATATTCACTCTCTACTCTTTTGTCTGATATTCTGACAATAGCAGCTTTGAAAGTGCAATATCTGCATCTTAACACTGTACCACACAATGACATTATAGACTTGTCCAATTCGAAAGCATTTGCAGTCTACAAATTAAAGGTTGCTCTAATGAAAAAATTTGTCCTTGGTATAACAAAAAACATTGTAGAAAAGAGAGAAAATGCTGGTTGCTAGCATTTTCTCCTTTTCCCATAATGTTTCCAAGGGCTTTTTCCTCAGGGTAATTAAACACAGGATTGTGAGGTAAAGAATTAAGTTACTGACTGGGAATGTGCATTTTATTTAATTCGTACAAAAGGGTTAACTCTTTACCACATGATCCTTTATTCTAATGACCCTTTGAAAAAGGTCCTTTGAAAATATTGTGGGGGGAAAGAGAAAATGTTGGTAACCAGCATTTTCTCTTTTTCCCCCACAATGTTTTCTACCTTTCAATAGGTAAATTTCTATTTTTGAGTAACAATTATTTGTCGACTGCAAAACCTTTCAATCTGGACAAAGGCCCATTGAAAACATTGTAGGAAAAGCAGAAAAAAACCCCTTTGAAAACATTCTGGTAACCAGCATTTTCTCATTTTTTCCACAATGTTTTCTACCTTTCCAAAGATGAATTTGTACTTTTGAGTCCTTATTATTTTGTTGACCGCAAAAGCATTCAATTGTTGACTGCAAAAGCATTCACTTTGGACAAGTCTGAAGTTTTATCATTAGGTAAAAGGTAAAAATGACAGCCAAGAGACAGGAAAATAACAATCAGAGCCTGATTTCACTAAAAAGCTTTATTCTCTTATTTTTCTCAAATCCACTAAAGGACACTGTTTACACTTCAGTTGGTGATACGAGATGCATTTCACTAACATTGACAGACCTACAAATAAATTACGTTCTCAAATCCTGAGTTGACGTAACATTTTAGACTCAATTCAGCATGTTTAACCACAGGCCTTTGAAGCTCTATTGGTCTATCACGGAACACTAAAATTGTCCTTGGTCGATCATCGAGATTTGAGAATGTTACTTAAAACTGTTAATGTTAGTGAAATGTGTTTCAAATAACGAACTCAACTTAGGTAAGAAAAAAGAATCTGTTAGCACATTAGAGCAAAATAAGTGACTCAAGTTATTTCATGAAACCAGACCCAGGGTTCTTACACTTGTTCTTAAAATCGTAGAAAGGCCACAGATATATTTAGCCTCGCCTCATCTTGCAAAAGTGCTCAAGGAGTGCGTTGATTTTAAGAAACAATGCTTCAAGAAAAAAAAGATTTACAAATCTGTTTAAACATGCCAATACTTCTATTTATAAACAATTCCATACACATTTTGGCATTACCTTGCAGTCTTTACCCGATCACAAAATTTTTTACCTGACAGCATTGAATGCCATTGCCCCCTACGACTAAATGTGTGGCTCAGATAATGGGGTTTGCATTAAAAGGGAAGAAAACATCATGGGAAATCTAGGACATTTTCTGTTCCAGCATTTTCTCCTTTTCCCTTGAAGTGTTCAACAGTTTATGTCCTCAGTGTTGTAAAAATGGGATTAATGCATTATCTTCAGGATGCGATCCAAAGGGACATATAATTTTGTACCCTGATTTGCCATCCGTCTGTCGATTTGTAGTTTTGAAACTCTCATCTGATTTGAAAAAAAAAAACTTCACATGACTGTGTGCACCTTGATGAGAAAGAATGCATTAACTTCGTACACAACCAAAAGGGACATACATGTACTATGTTCTGCCCCTGGTTGTCCATTTGTCTGTCCATTGACAATTTTTTTGTCTGCTCTGTATCTTTGATTCCTTGTCTGATTTGAAAAAAATAGTTCACACGATTGTGTGTACCTTGATGGGATGGCATGCAGAGTTGAGGTTTCAGATGGAAGTCTCAAAGGTCAAGGTAGAAGCAGTTCTGTATTAATTGAACCACTGGTCTGATTTTGAAAAAAATTACCATTGAACCACTGGTCTGATTTTGAAAAAAATTACCACATCTGTGCACCCTGATGAGACGGTGTGTGGAGTAGAGGTTTCATCCAAAGGCTTCAAGCTCAAGGTCAAAGAGGAATTCCCTGGTCATCAATTCATCAATTTAACCCATTCATTTAGTTTGAAAAGACACACAGATCAGAGAAAAAAATCAATACATACATATGATATTGTGATTTACAGCTTTTATCGTGGAATTTTTTATACGCATGTGCGTATTGTGCGCAGTGGGCTGGCTCTATGCCCTTGCTCACTTTCAAAGCTTTTTCACTACTTTAGTTGCCTTTGATACCAGTGTAGATCAAGATCAGACTGCACAATGTGTGCAGTCTGACCTTTGATCTAGACTGTCTGCATTGCTAAAACACTACCGATAGAAGGCAGCCACAAAATTGCAATTACCAGGGTCTTAATCTAGAATGAATTTGTCCAACGGCTTTATTTGGCACTCTAAGGGTTAATAGCTTCTTTGGACATGTACCTAGTACCTCACTTTGTGGAGCTCATGTTTCTTTTGCAGTAGACCACTTTTGAAAGTGTGGCATGCAAGGAAGAAGTTTATAATGCAAGCTATCATTGTTTTTTGCCATGATCCTTTTTACATGCATTAATGTCTTGAACCTTAGTGAATGATAAACTTAAGTATTTTACAAGGGTGTTTACAAAGGTATCTGCTGCAAATCGGATAATTAAATCACTTGCCTTCCTCATTTTTAAAGCATGCATTCTTTTAAAACCGCAACTTTGTGAAGTGGAGCTTTCAAGAGTTTATTCCTGGCTGCTATGTTGTAGAATATACCTCTTAACTCTTTAGTAGTCCACAGACTTTGACTCTTCCAAATTGACAGCATTTGCAGACAACAAGTTAAAAATTAGAAAAAAATCAAGTGAAGTTCTTAAAAACAGGGTGTCCGGAAAGTAAGGTAACACTTTTGCACATTTATAATATGGGTTTAAATTTCAAATGAAGATTTAACAAGATGTCTGTTTGTAAAACAGTCATGCCCCCCTACTGCCACATTGATACAGGAAGTGGCACAGTTCATAAACTGATATCAAAAGAATTGATTGGGAAATATCAATGTCATCTTTTTGATTTATAGCCCACTTCAATTGTTAAACGTGATAATCTGTCAACAGTTCGCATAATTATACACACCGCCGTGTGTATACATACAAGATTGTAAACTGTCGCCGATTCACAGACTGGGTTATCGATTTTCTTCTCGGCACGTGCATTCGACTTCCGCTTTTTCCCAGTCGACTTCGATGCATACTACATCCCCAATAATACGCGAATAAAATGTTGGAGCCACAAGTTGAGCCACATATGATGATTTTTGAGACACTTTAATTTTTTTTTTTAGCAAATGGCTCAAGTGGCGAACGGCAGCACGGGCCCTGAATCATCTGGTGGTCACTGTGACCTTGACCTTTCACGGATTAACCTTAAAATAGATAGGGATCATTTACACTCCCAAGATGAATATCTGTACAGAATTTGAAGGACCTAGGTCAATTCTGTGTGTAGTTATCATCTGGACAAGGTTTGGTCTATATATCATTAAGTTGAAGGCCACTGTAACCTTGACCTTTGATGGATTAATCTCAAAATCGATAGGGATCATTTACACTCCGAGATGAATATCTGTACAGAATTTGAAGAACCTATGTCAATTCTGTGTCTAGTTATCATCTGGACAAGGTTTGGTCTATATATCATTAAGTTGAAGGCCACTGTGACCTTGATCTTTGATGGATTAATCTCAAAATCGATAGGGATCATCTACACTCCGAGACAAATGTCTGCCAAATTTGACGAACCTAGGTCAATTCTGTGTCTAGTTATCATCTGGACAAGGTTTGGTCTATATATCAACATGTTGACGGTCACTGTGACCTTGACATGTGACCGATTGACCTCGAAATCAATAGGGATCATCTACACTCCCAGACGCATGTCTGTGCCAAATTTGACGAACCTAGGTCAATTCTGTGTCTAGTTATCATCCGGACAAGGTTTGGTCTATATATCAACATGTTGACGGTCACTGTGACCTTGACCTTTGATTGATTGACCTCAAAATCAATAGGGATCATCTACACTGCCAGACGCATGTCTGTGCCAAATTTGACGAACCTAGGTCAATTCTGTGTCTAGTTATCATCCGGACAACGTTTGGTCTATGTATCAACATGTTGACGGTCACTGTGATCTTGACATTTGACCGAATGACGTCAAAATCAATAGGGATCATCTACACTCCGAGACACTTGTCTGTGCCAAATTTGACGAACCTAGGTCAGTTCTGTGTCTAGTTATTATCCGGACAAGGTAAGGTCTACCGACCAACGGACGGACCGACCGACCGACATGTGCAAAGCAATATACCCCCACTTCGTTGAAGGGGGCATAAAAATGTATATACATGCATATGAAATATGGACTTTTTTTTTTTCAAAAGTTTCGTCTAATTTTCATCATATTATGCACTTTTATACAGATTTTAAATCAGAAGTTCCTTTTTTTGTCATTGGCGTCATTTTAGTAATTAATGACATTCTCTCACTTCCTGTTGTCTGGACTTGTCTATAAAGAAAATACATGTATGCATTTTTTGGCACATGAAACCATGCTATTTCACAGACACCGCTGTACAGTGACAAAACTACCTATATGGTATTCAATTTCATATCACGGTGTTTTGGGACCATATATCTATAAAGACACGGTTAATTTCCAACGCTATCGATTTTGAAAAAACAAGTTTGTTCCTGCACTCGAAAAGAAGTCCCCTAGATTGCACAACAAATGGTTTATGCGGAATAGTGCTTCGACACACACATTTAACACTATGATAGACATTTTATAGGATATGTTCAGCGATAGGTTTATATCAAACGATATTGGAGGTAAAATACTCAGGAATTTCGTGCCCAACGCATAATCCAGACCTCAACTCATGCGACTTCTATTGGGGATATTCAATGTCAAAGGTCTACAATCCCACGTCAGACAGTAAAGACATGTTTTTAAAGAATGTGTGCTAAAAAGATTTACCGTTTCATCATGCATGTGCGGCATGGAAAGAGTATAAAAGGCTGTTACATTGAAAAGGTCATGAATTACTGAAATGAGTCAATGACATAAAGGTGCTTTTGGTTTAAAATCTGTATAAAAATGTGTAATGTAATGAAAACTGAACATAATTATCACACAGAAAGCTTACATATTTTATGTACATGTATACATATTTTTACCTCTTCATCTAAAATTAAAAGCTATATTCTAGACGTACAAAAGTGTTACCTTGCTTTCCGGACACCCTGTACAATAGATTTGAAGTTCTCAAATACCATAGATAGAAATATGATAGATGCTTCTCCAGCATTTTCTCCTTTTCTAAAAGGTTTATCCATCAGGGTTATTAAAACTCGGGATTGATAAAGGGTTTACTCTGTACTAGTCCACAGACAGTGCCTCTGCATCTGCAGACAACAAATTAAAAAGTTAGAAGAAATCACCTGAAGTTCTCAAATACAATAGAAAACATGGCTTGAAAAGGAGGGAATGCTGGTTTCAAGCTTTCCTCCTTTTCCCACAGTAATAAAAAATGCTGCATTTGTAGACACATCAAAACACAGGATTGTTTGACAAAGGAGAGTTTGACTTTCAAGAACATTTGAACACATTTACGCTCAAGGGTGTTTGCCAGAACCTCTAACGGATGTTGCAGGCAGCATAGATGAAGATTAGACTGCAGAGAAAGTGAAGTCTGAGCTAGATCTATACTTCTATGTTGATAATATTCTTGCCTCTAACAGTCCTGATACAGCAAAATTTGTCTTTTTCCTGAGTCAAGATAACAATCAACTCTTTACCAAAAAACAACCCCTGCTTTTCGCGACTGTGAAAGAAGCCTTTTGAAAACATTGTGGGAAAAGGAGAAAATGCTGGTAACCAGCATTTTCTCCTTTTCCCACAATGTTTTCTACCCTTCCCAAAACAAATTTCAATTTTTGAGTCACTTTAATTTTGTCGTCTGCTAATGCTTTCAATTTGAACAGTCTAAAATTTTGCCGTCTGGTAAAGAGTTCATTTAAAACTTTCCGAAAAACTGGACAGCTGTGTCGCTGTGTACTGTTACGTTAATGAAGCCGTGCTCTGTGGAAAGGTTTAATGCATCTGCATAAAGTATTGACCCAGGTCAGCCTGTTTTGAAACCTTTTGCTATTGGTCAATTTTCTGCATGTCAAAGGACCAGTCTGCCTCATGATTCAGTCAATTGCTCGACAAATAGGAATTTATGGACCCATAATTATGTGATGAATTGCTTGGTATAATGCATCACAGAGGTGCATTGAAACCCCTTATGCTAGAATATGGCTCAAGTATTTTGTTTATTCTGCATTTCTGCCAGAATTAAATGAGTCTCAGCACGATCATACTCTGGAACAGCAAATTTTAGTGTTAACTCTTAGCATATTTGGGAGAAAGATGGTTTTCCTGACACTGACTGTGTAGGGCCAGACCACCATTTTTGCCAAAACTGGTATTGAATACAACATTTTCTGAAACCTTTAAAAACATTGTCGGAAAAAGGAGAATATGTCGGTTACCAGTATTTTCTCCTTTGCCCCCAAGATTTTCAAAATTCTCCTTCCTTTGGTATTGTTAAAAATGTGACTGCGTTGTAGAGGGTTAAAACCATATTTCTTGCATTTTGTCTGAAATTAAGACCATATTTCTTGGAAGATTAACTATCCCAGGATGCAACTGTGCAGCTTTGTTTCACCTGTCATGATGACTTCTCATCATAAAATACTAAGATTTTCTGAATTTTAAAGATTGTTTAAATTTTTTGGCTATACCAAATGGTTTAGCCAATCAGATGTTATGTTACTTTCAACTTTGCAAAATTCTTGAGAATAAGACAAAGAATCTTCTGAGAAATGGTTGGTGAATATGGACACGGATTGTATATTTTCTGCTGTGCAGCATAGGTCTGTTTTCAATTGTAGTATACTGGTCTATCCCACAGATAGATATAAATGAATAGGTTGTGTCTGTAGAGGGGGATACTTACACTGCTGTGCTATATTGCTAGCTTTTGTAGCAATGTTGTTGAGTGTTCACTTTGGGACCTGGAGATCCTGGGTTCCATTCTCGCCCTGGGAGCTCATTTGTCAAACCTGTTGCACAAGCATGAAAAACACTGTTCTAAATTCTACATTTTCAAATTAGCTGTTAGGTTAGACATGTGACAGCCAGTCAGATGGATAGTCTTGGAATTATGATTTGAAATTGAATTTAGAATGATTGGTGAACACAGCCCCTGATCTGGATCTTCACTGTCCCAAGCAGCAACTTGCAACTTTTATACAAATTATAAACTCTTGACTTGATGAAAAGAATTAACACTTAAAGCGCTGAATTACTGATTTGAGCCTTTTTAATTAGGAAAAGCAGCCCAAAATGTTGCTGTTTCCATGTTTCTGTTAGTGTATGTAACATAATAGCAGACAGTGCAGATCAAAGATCAGACTGCACGTTCTGTGCAGTCTGATCTTGACCTGCACTGTCTGCAAATACAACTTAAGTCGGTTCCAGGGCTTTAAGGGTTTAGACCATCTGATTTGTAAGAATTTTCAGTCAACAAATTGAATTATGACTCAAATGATGAAATTTGACTTTGGAAGCGTAGAAAACATCAAGGGAAAATGAGAAAATCTGGTTATTAGTATTTTCTGTTTTTCCAACAATGTTTTCAAAAGCCTTCTTTATCAGGGTTGTTAACCCTGTACCCCACACTTTTAATGACCCTGAAGAAGATGGCTTTTGAAAACATTGTGGGAAAAGGAGAAAATGCTGGTAACCAGCAATTTCTCTTTTTCCCACATGTTTTTTTATCCTTTCAAAGGCAGAAATCATCGTTTGAACTACATTTCATTTGTCATCTGCAAATACATATACTTTCAATTTTGTTGTTTGGTAAAGGGTTAAATACAGGCTTGTCTTGTGAAGGGTTAAATGTTCCTGTATAATAGTAATTTAATTTTTCCCACAAGGCAATGAATAATAAACTGAAAAAATAAATAGGAGAGAAATCGTTTTCTCTGGAATTAATAACATGAAATATAGCTTTTTCTAGAATTTTTGGGAAATTAAATTCCTGTTAGATTGGAGTTTATGAGTTTTTCTCTTCAATTCAAATCCAGTTTTATTGTGGTATAAAAACATTGTTTGGCAACAAATTTTGCTTGGGAATTTTTCCCAATTACTCTGTAATTGGAAGCTTCACATCTTGAAATTGAGACTGAAAAATTGGGGTTTTTTTTTAAACGGCATATTCAGATTTTTAACCATGAATCAAGATTTCTTGTTCAAGGCTGATTAGTACTAGGAAATAAGTGTGTGTAAATTAAGATCAGACAACACAAAAAATAGTCTTCACTCTTTACCAAACGACAAAATTTTGGACTCGACCAAATTCAAAGCATTTGCAGACGACAAAAAAAATGTAGTTCAAATGATGATTTCTGAATTTGATATAGAAGAAAACATAGAATGAAAAGGAGAAAATGCTGGTTACCAGCATTTTCTCCTTTTCCCACAATGTTTTCAAAAGCATTCTTCTTCAGGGTCGTTAAAACTCGGGATTGTGTGGTAAAAGGTTAATTTGAATCCTACGCTGATATGACCCTCTACCACTTTTACAATAACAACTTTTAACGACCCCGAGAAAGAAGTGTATTGAAAACAATGTTGGAAAAGAAGAAAATGCTGGTAATCAGCATTTTCTTCTTTTTCAACAATGCTTTCATACTTTTGAAAGACAAGTTTTATATTTTGAGTCACAATTAATCTGTCGTCTGCCAGTGCTCTCAATTTGGAACAGGCTAAAACTTTAATGCGTGGTAAAGAGTAAAGTGATGGAACTTGTTTGGTGACAGAAAATGTCCATTTCATTATATTTATAGTCTTTGGCCATCAAGGATTCAACAATATTATGTTTTCTACTTTCAGAGATACTATGGCAACTCACTTCCCTTTGGCAATGAGACATTTTTACCACAAAACATGGGTCTGCTCTCCGTGGAACAGGCAATGGCCGACTATGCTGTCCTTATCCAGTATTTGAAAACATCGCTGAAAGCCTCAAACTGTCCAGTTATCACATTTGGTGGAAGGTATGCATATTCATGTTTGGACATTCATCTTTCAGCTAATCGTATATACATGCAATGACACCAATGCGAAATTGATTTCTGATATACCACGGATATTAATAAAACAGATATTATTAGAACATGAATGAATTTTCTGTGATTAAACATCACATTTTATGACACAGTCAACATCATTGGTGAAGCCATTATTACATCCTTATCCGACTATACTGAATATATCTATTTTGCTTGAAATAATGCATGTATTTTCCACACCTTTTTCACAAATATTAAAAATTAGACGTTCAAAAATAAAAAGATTACGTACACAGTGTTGTCGTATATCAAAAATATGTAACTGGGTTGTGAGAATTAATAATTGTCTCGCTAAGGCTTGACAATTATTTATTTTCCCAGCCTCACTAGATATTTTTGATATATGACAACATTATGTACATATTCTCTATTTCTCATTCCTATGTAAGAAACTACAAAACAAAGTGTTACTTGTGCTATGAAATATAGGTCTGCTTTTGCTTAAAAATGCCGTGTAATATTGACTATATTGTTCCAAGTAAGTCCACCTCGTATTTCTATCCACATCAGTTAACCCTTGACCACACAATACTCGAGTTTTAATGACCCTGAGGAAAAGCCTTTTGAAAACATGGTGGGAAAAGGAGAAAATGCTGGTAACCAGCATTTTCTCCTTTTCCCACAAGTTTTTCTACCCTTTAAATAACAAATTGCATCGTTTTGGTCGCATTCAATATGTCATCTGCCAAGGCTTCCAGTTTGGACTAGTCTAAAATTTTGTCGTCTGGTAAATGGTTAAATATCTCTTTACCAGACGACAAAATTCACTTTTTCAAATTGAAAGGCCGAGCCACGGTAGCTCAGTCAGTAGCGTGCAGGACTTGAGAACAGGGGGTCGTGGGTTCAATCCCTGACTCGACCAATTTGTTTCCGAGGATTGATGATAGTCATTGCAACGGGATTCATTCCTCTCCCACCACTGACCATTGTTTCGACCATGGTTATGTGGGAAAGCAGCCAGTGGCTTGGAAAGAAAATTGTGCAGAGTACTGGTAAAAGAGACTCCAGGAAAGCATGGATAGGTGCACTGGCCACCGTGTTATAACTGAAATAATGTTGAAAACAGTGCTAAACATCATAGAATCAACTTGAAAGCATTTGCCAACTGTAAATTAAATACAGCTCATTTGATGGGATTTGACTTGATTTTAGTTAGTAGGAAACATTGCGAGTATTAAAGAAGAAAACACTGGTTACCAGCTTGGATAAGACAAGAGTGACGGTTGCTAGCATTTTCTTCTTTTCCCGCAATGTTTTCTACTCTTTCAGAAACAAATTTTATCATTTGAGCCACATTGAATTTGTTACCTACCAATGTTTTCAATATTTAGACAGGTCTGAAATTTATTGTCTTGTAAAGAGTTTGAAAAAAAGAATTATAAAGTTTTATTTTCTGTAATCATAGTTATGGAGGTATGTTGAGTGCTTTCATGAGGTTCAAGTATCCAAATCTAGTCACTGGTAGTATAGCAGCCAGTGCACCTATTTATCTACTCACACCAACCTTGGACAGAACTTTTTTCTTCAATGCTGTTACCAAAGACTTTGATGCTACCACCCCCATGTGTAAGTCTCGCATACAGAAAGCTTTTGTCATACTGGAAAACACAGCTAAAGAAGGCACTTCAGGTACACTTCAAATATTCAGTCATTCTGTCTGTCTGTTTGTTTTCCTTTCTGTTTTTCTATCTTTGTCTTTTTCCCCTCTCTTTGTCTCTCACTTTCTTTCTGTCTGTCTGTTTACTAACTAAATATTCTTTCTTGACTGGCTTATCTATATTTTATGGTTTTTTGTGGAAGATTTTCTGATTTTATGTCTATCACCATTAAGTCTTTACCAAAGGGCAAACTTTTAGACTTGTCCAAATTGAATGCATTAGCAGACAACAAAATAAAACTGTGTGGTAAACTAAATTTGGGACCCTTTCAGATCCAAAATGTTAAATTTTGCAGACTACAGATTAAATGTCGCTCAAATGACGGAATATGCCTTTGATGTAGTAGAAAACATGGGGGAAATGGAGAAAATGTTGGTTACCAGCATTTTCTCCTTTTCCCACAATGTTCTCAAAGGACCTTCTTTCTCAGGGTGGTTGATGGCTTTCTTCAAAATTTCTTCAATGTATTTAATTCCAGTTAAAACTGGTTGCCAAGGCAACAGAACTGAAAAGTATACAAAGTCTTTAAAAAATTCTTTTTGTCTAAAACCATAAGACCTAGGATCAACAAGTTTTTTAGCATGTAGCTTTATCTAATGAACATCTACCAGAAATCTTTAAACTCTAGCCCTTGGGTCAAAATTTGTCCTGCTTTTGGGGTCACAACTTTTACAAGGGCTTATTATGGTGAAAACTTTTAAAATCTTCCAGTTCCTAACCATTAGGCCACCAAGTTCTGCCTATAGCTTCATCTAGTTTACTGGAGTTAAATTTTATTTGTTATCTGCAAAATGCTTTCAGTTTGTTAGAGTCCAAAATTCTGTCATGTGGTAAAGAGTAAAATGTTTTCGTATTTTTTTTTTTCAGGTCTTGCCAAATTATCCAGTACTTTCAAGTTGTGCTCGCCACTGAAAGACAACAATGATTTCTACCATTTACTGGGTTGGATAAGGAACTCTTTGTCAAATTTGGCCATGTTTGACTATCCATACCCAGCCAAACTGTTTAGCCCGCTACCAGCCAATCCTGTTGGTGTAAGTATTCAGTTTAATTTTTTATGACACAATCGCAAGTTTTAACGACCCTGAGGAAAAAGCCTTTTGAAAACATTGTGGGAAAAGGAGAAAATGCTGGTAACCAGCATTTTCTTCTTTTCCCACAATGTTTTCTATCCAATCGAAGTCAAAATTATAACCATTTGAGCCAGACCTAGTTTGTTGTCTGCAGTTGCTTTCAATTTGGATGAATGTTAAATTGTGTTGCTTTGTAAATAGTTAATCCTTACACCATAACTTTAGTGCAGCTGCAAGATCAGATTACTCAAAATCAGTCTGATCTTGATTCAGTTTTTCAAAATTGCCTTAAAATTGTGCTGTGTTTGGTTTTTATTCAGGAATGGAAAAGATAAATTTATGTCATTAAAATGTATCCTCCTGCACAGGACTTTATCTTCTTACTGGTGAACACTTCTAAAATCATTGTGACTAATAAAATTACTTTTGACAAGTACTTTCTCATTTTGTCACATTAGTTTCTTGATTGACTATTCAACAAGATGTATTATCTGCCTCAGAAAGGTGGAGAAATGTTGTTTTGGTATTGTCTGTTTGTTGTGTCTAGTTTCTATTTTTGGTAGCATACTTTCCAAAAGTACCAAAGTTTGCCCCTTTTGATAGGGCACATCATTTCACCACACAAACTTGTCAGGTTAATGATACAAAGTACTCAAAGGTGAGCTTTTGTGATCGTGCTCTGTCCAGCATCTGTCGCCTGTGGTGGGGGCTCTAACAGTTGCCAATACCTTTCTTGCACTCTAGTGGCCACATTTTCAGTCCAAAACTCTTTAAAATTGGGCAGAAGGATTGTTCTTAAAATATCTTGGACAAAAAGTAGGTCACTGGGACAAATCTTAGAAAAACCTTGTGTGCACTCTGGAGGCTTCACTTTCAGTCCAATACTCATGAATGTTGGCCAGAATGCTTGCCTTGATCATACTCCTAACAAGCTTGAAATTGGGTCAAGTAAGGTGAAAAAGTATGTCTCAAGGATGAATCTTAGAAAAACCTTGTGCACACTCTAGAGGCCACGTTTAATATCAAATACTCATGACAGTCAGAGAGAATGCCAATGAAAATTAGTCTGAACGTTTTTCTTGGTATCCCAGATATGTATGTAAGTGGGCTAAGTGGGATCAAAAAGTAGGTCAACAAAACAGATCATCGGAAAAGCTTGTGTTCACTCTTCTAGAAGCCACATTTTTAGTCCAAAATTCATGAAAATTTATCCACAGTTTTATCTTGATGATATCTCAAAGAAGTTTGAAAATCAGTCAAGATTAGTTGAAAAAAAAAAAATGGTTCACTGGAAAAATCTTACGAAACCTTGTGCACTCAGTAGAAAAAAAATACACATAACAATACTTTTAAAACAGCCACTTTATAAGTTTTGATTTCTCAGCACATGCTCACACATCATTGAAAAGTCATTCTACATATCAGACACTTATTTCTTAAACTGTGAACAGGTAATATAATAGAATGGAAGACAAAGTAGAAAATATTGGCTGGAAAGAGACCAGACGGGCTGTGCCTGTTGCTTGACTGGACTCTGGTGACATGCTATCAGCTATGTTGCTGGGGTCTGGTCCCGATGCCGAGCAAGGAAGCAAGTCTCCTGGAGGAGTCAAGCTATTAGCCTTGCTAATCTGTGGAGACATGCTTCTGGGCATGTCAGTATATGTGACATCATTAGACCTGGGAGACCTGCTACTGTCTATGTTGTGTCAGGGCATGTCATCAGGGAGCATGTCTTCAGGAGGAGACATGCTTTGGTCTTCGTTGGTCTACTTGGAGTTGCTTTTTGCACTGAGCATACTATCCCTGACCAGTTTCGTTCTCTAGTTAGAACTCTTCAGAGGTGTAACGAAGCTATGATTAGCTTCTTTGGAAGTTGGTGGATAGAGTTGGGATGGCTGCTATATATATATCAAGCGGTGCCGGTTGGTGCCAGTGTTACTATTAATAACTCCACATGAACGATGGTGCCGGTCTGGGCTTTTTTTAGCCAATTGGTGCCGGTTGATGCCTGTAAAAGCTCAGTTCGGCTTTTACGTAACTTGTGGAGCGTTCACGTGGAGCTATAATAGGGGGGAGACTATATCAGCCATGGATGAGTGACAATGAAGAAATATAAATTATATCAGTGATTATTGAGAAAATTTATATTTGCATCTTACTCCTGTTCTAATATAAAAGAATGGGATAACCTATCTGATAAAACTTCCCTTATTTGTGTTACTATAATTCTCCAAAAGAGGCAGTGGCGGTTAAAGTTTTGCTTAGTGTATTATGCTTGTTTACAGGTAGCATGTGGTTACATGGAAGATGCTGTTGATCTGTTAGAAGGCCTGAGAAAAGCTGCTGGGCTGTTTTATACAGGAACATCAAGTAATGTGACCTGTTATGATATATTCACAGAGTTTGTAGACTGCGCTGATCAAACAGGATGTGGTACAGGACCAGATAGTTTGGCTTGGGACTTTCAGGTTTGTTCCCATTGCATAGCTGGAATTTTAGTCTTCATTTGTGTCTATAGATCTCTTTTTCAATTTATGCATTACACTTTACAGCCATCAACAATGTAGAAAAATTTCCTTTGAAAGTTTAGGACTTAAACCCTTTATCACACAGTCCCCATTTTTAATGACCCTGAGCAGGGAGGCTGTTGAAAACATTGTGGGAAAAGGAGAAAATGCTGGTTACCAGCATTTTCTCCTTTTCCCACAATGTTATCTTCCTTATCATAGAACTTAAGCAAATTTGTAATGATTGTGAATTTGTTGTCTGCAGATGTTTCGAATCAGAAGTCTTATATTTGTCGTTTGGAAAAGGATTGACCTTTTATCACTCAATACCAAGGTTTAACAACTATGAAGAAGACAGCTTTTGAAAACAATGTGGGAAAAGAAGGATAACACACTTATAACAAACAATAAGTCAGTGCAATAGAAGATATGCAGTAGAGCAAGGGAAACCTTTTTAGACTGACATCTGTGATTCAAATCCAGAGATTCTACACATTAACGAAATTGAGAAAACTGTTGAAACTTTTCCTGTGTTTTTATACCATAAACAGATATAGAATTAGTGAGTGGCTTCAACAGTTTGACAGATACTTTTCCCTCCAAAAGTTCATCAGAAATATTGATATATATACTCTTTTTTCACCTTTTAAGGCATGTACAGAGATAAATCTAGTCAGTGGAAGCAACAATGTGACAGACATGTTTCCTGCGATGCCTTTCACCCCCAAAATCCGACAACAGTATTGTTACAACAAGTGGAAAGTTGTGCCAAGGGACTCTTGGGGTCTCATACAGTTCTGGGGAAGAGGTATATTTGTATATAAGTAATATATAAAAAAAGGGGTATAATATATTTTTATCAAACTCATTGACTAAAATGTATAACAATGCTTGCCAAGCCTTGTGTTACAAAATTTTAGTTAACTCTTTTGATGAAAATGACAATACATGAACACTCATGTAAGATCCTCTATCTAAATTTTGCTGTCTTGTACAAATTATAGTGAGAGAATTCAGTGAATTTAAAATGGATATGCAAAAGGCAGATGAAAAAAAAAATCTGATTTTGAAAGCATTTTCTCCTTTTTTCACAATCTCCTGAAAAACCTTTCTTCTTAGGGTCATTAAAAACGCTGGATTGTTTGGTAAAAGGTTACATCAGATACAGAAGTTTTAATTACAAATGGAAATATTAGTCATAATGAACGATTTCTTCATTTGTTACATTTTCTGATCGTCTGAACATTCACATCTCATGAAAATCTTTTCTTTTCTTTGTGCTCTGATGCCTCTAATTTTGATGAGCTGACGTTTTATTCAACAAAATGTTTGTTTCAGATATCAAAACAGCTTCCAACATTGTATTTTCCAATGGTGATTTAGATCCTTGGAGAGGGGGTGGGGTAAGTAAGAAAGCAGTGCCCTTTTCTATCTAAATCCTTTTTTTTTCCCTTCTCCTTTTTGCTAGCCGTTGAAAACAAAATTACAGGAAGAGTTTACGATCATTAGTCAAATTTCACCAATATTGTTCTTTATGTCATTCATTGCGAGATCTTTAAGATGAGTTATGGTATAATTTCTTTACCCTTTACCATACAGTCACAAGTTTCAACGACCTTGAGGTAAGCAGCTTTTCTAAACATTGTGGGAAAAGGAGAAAATGCTGGTAACAAGCATTTTGTCCTTTTCCCACAGTGTTTTCTACCCTATCAAGGACAAATTTCTGCATTAGAGCCAAATTTATATTGTCGTTTGCAAATGCATCCAATTCAGATGAATCTAAATTTTTCTCATGTGGTAAAGAGTTAAAAGATTACATTGCCACCTGCAGACTATTTCTTTCATCTTGCACAATACTTATGAAAACATGTGACAAAAAGAGAAATTTTTCTCATGTGGTAAAGAGTTAAAGGATTACATTGCCACCTGCAGACTATTTCTTTCATCTTGCACAATACTTAAGAAAACATGTGACAAAAAGAAAAATTGCAAAATTTATGTCAAGCAGTTTTTCTTTTTGTCACACATTTTCATATATTTTTGTGCACTAGATCTTAATAAGTAATGGCAAGTACATGTTTTAACAAATTATTGGGTATAAAAACTCCCTATCAGTGTTCGATTACAACAAGTTGTTTAGAGCACAGTATAGTCGTTACCCTTAACTTGTTGGGGTCCCTTGTTCAGATCCCTAGTTCAGCCAATTTCTTGATTGATGATAGTACTGATTGTGACAGGATTCATTCCTTTCTCAACAATGATCATTGTCTTGGCGATTATTATGAAAGCAGCCAATGGCTTGAGAAGAATACTGTGTGCAGTGTTGGTGAAAAAGACTTCAGGAAAGCATGGGTAGGGGTTCTTGCCACTGCATTATAACTCGAATATTGATATAAACACCTTACAAACTCTTGTGCGGAACTCATCAGACATTGAGAGGTAATCTGTCTTATATTGCAGGTACAACAGAAATATAATTTCAGTTTAATGTGCATGTTTGCAAAAGAAAATCTGTAACTTTATAACGGATCAGCATGTTGATTCTGAAAGGTTATTTACAAGGCAGGTTACTCACCAGTGAAAATGTCCATATTCGAGGATCTAGCCTCGTACTGAAAAATCCATATTTGGTACTACAGAGTTCAATATAGATTCTGATATTTTTTTGTAATCACATGATAGTACCCAAGCTATTTCATTGGTCTTTACATTGTTGGTTTGAATAAACTCTTTCACTGCCAATTTTGCCTAAATTAGCTTTTGCGGACAGCTTGGATTAAGATCAGACTGCACAAAGCATGCAGTCTGATGTTTGATATACATCGTCTGCAACCTGCTGTTAATCTTTGATCTTCAGTGGCAACATACATATAGTTTAAGACCTCTGAAAAGTCAAATCTGTTTAGTTGGCAGCAAAAGAATTAACCCTTCACCACAAAACAAAATTTTGGACTTGCCCCAACCCAAAGCATTTACAGATGACAACTTGAATGTGGCTTAAATTTGAAATTTGTCTTTAATAGGGTAGAAAACATTGTGGGAAAAGGAGAAAATGCTGGTTACCAGCATTTTCTCCTTTTCCCGCAATATTTTCAAAAGTCTTCGTTTTCAAGATCGTTAAAAGTCAGGATTGTATGGAAAAGATTTAATGCCCTACATTTCAGGTACTAAGCAGTCCTAACGCAGACATCATTGCTATCACTATTGAGGGTGGAGCCCATCATCTGGATCTTAGGTATAAACATGTTAGCCATGCTCTGGCAAAAGGGGGTTTAATGCATCTTTGTAATACATCATACCAAACAAGTCATCACATATTTATCGATCCATATAATCCGACTGAATCATGAGGCAGAACGATCCTGAAACATACAGAAAAATTTACAAATAGCAAAAAGTTCTGACATGTAAACCTCCTTTTCACAGAGCATGGCTCAAATTGTTCCTTTTTTTTGAATCTTGATTTCCTCAGCATTTCACTCCTATCCTATGTCATCTAGTATTCCTGATTTTCTACATGATCATAGTATTCTATTTAGCACAATCACTTCCATTATTCATGCTATATATGGTGAAAAGGTGAACAGATAAATATGCAGAAGACTGTACGAGTATTGTATTTTTCAACAGGGCTGAAAACCCAAAGGACCCAATAAGTGTGATGGCAGCGCGAGAGAAAGAAAAACAAGCTATACGGAAATGGATTAATTCCTAGGTGAACCATTTTTATTGCACCTGTAAAATGGTGAATACCTGTATAGAAAATCCACTTCGTGATTATTTTCTTATGATTATATCTTTTTATGTTATATGAAAATGGTATCAGGGGCTGTATTCAGCAAATACTCATTCTTAAACTCTGAATTTTAAGACTAGCTATGTGTTTGCCTTGGACAATCTGTGTCAGCCAATTAGATGAATGGCGTTCAAATTTAGAATAAGAATTGAATTAATAATAGTTGGTGAATAAAAGTCCAAGATGCAGTATTATTTAAAAGATTTGATGATTAATGGGTTTATCTATGATGCATTACCTTAACCATGTTTTAACAACCCCAAGGAAGAAGGCTTTTGGAAAAATTATAGGAAAAGGAGAAAAAGCTGGTGACCAGCATTTTCTCCTATTCCAAGTTTTCTCTGTTTTGAGTCATATCTAACTTGTCCTCTGCAAGCACTTTCAAATTGGACACTTATAAGATTTTGTTGTTGGGTAAAGAGTTCATAGATGCTCTTTTATACCAAATAATCCATTTTTAACCCTGTGGAAGAGGGCTTTTGAAATCATTGTAGACTAGAACTTGTTTTTCTACAAAAAAACAGATGTCTCCCCCCTTTTTGGTGTCAGAAGGATTGATATGTCAATTTGTAACTGAAATAATGGTCATTTTTCTCTAACGGTTTTCCAGTTATAGAGCGGACACGAAATTCTACGTAAAATGAGTAAGGAAAATCATCGAAGGGAAATAACTCAAAAAAATATACAAGCCAGAGTTATGGTTCTTCTGCATGACACTTCGTCTCATGGTGCTTTACAAATGTGTGAAGTTTTATCAAAATATCTCAAAAGGTTTTTAGGTTATAGAGCGAACATGATTTGTGACAGACAGACAGACGCACGGGGAAAAACAATATGTCTCCCGACCCTGACGGGGGGAGACATAAAAAAAAGAAGAAAATACTGGTAACAAGCGTTTTCTCCTTTTCCATAGCGTTATCTGCCCTTTCAAACATTTTTCAAAAATCCCACTTAAAGACCCACACTTGATTTGCTGTCTGCAGTTGCTTTGGATTTGGACGAGTCTAAAATTTTGTTGTCCGGTAACTCTTTACCACACAAGCCTGAGTTTTAACAAACCTAAGAAAAAAACTTTGTTGAAAACATTGTGGGAAAAAGAGAAAATGCATCTTCTCTTTTTCCCACAACCTTTTCTACTCTTCAAAAGACAATTCTTGTCATTTTGGCCACATTTAATTTGTTTGTCTGCAAGTCCTTTCAATTTGGAGAAGTCTAAACTTTTGTTGTCTGATAAAGGGTAAACCCTTTACCAAACAATCCCTGGTTTTAACGACCCTAAGGAAGAAGCCTTATGAAAACACTGTGGGAAAAGGAGAAAATGCTGGTAACCAGCATTTTCTTCCTTTCCCACAATGTTTTCTGCTCTGTCAAAGAACCTCAGTTCATTTGTACCACTTTCAAATTTGTTGGCTGCAGATGCTCTCAGTTTCAAAGAGTATAAAAATTGTCGTTTGGGAAAGAGTTAAACAAAGACAGAGCAAACAAATGTACTTTTGCAGACTGTGTAGATTCGAGATCAGAAACATATTCAAACACCATTCTAATTGACCCTTTACCACACAATCCAGAATTTTAAGAACCTGGAGAATAAGACCATTTGAAAACATTGTGGGAAAAGAAGAAAATGCTGGTTACCAGCATTTTCTTCTTTTCCCACACTATTTTCTAACCTACCACAGACAAATTCCATCATTTGAGTCACTTTTAATTTGCTGTCTGCAAATGCTTTAAGTTTGGACAAGTCTAAATTTTTGGCATGGTACAGGGTTGACCTAAAAAAATTAACTGACTTTTATTATTCTTTATACTTCTGCAGTTGATAGCTTTTGAAAACATGGTGGTAAAAGGAAAAAATAATTTTATGTGCAGTTGCTATTTTCCCAAAAATGTTATTTATACCATTCTATTAAGTACATGTATTCCTTTTCCTTAGGATTTTTCAGGTTAATGTTTGTTTGTTTGTGTCGTGTTGAAGCTGTTTTCAACATTGTTTCAGAAGTATTACAACGACAAGTGCAACATATCTATGCTATCCTGGAGTTTCTTTTCCTAGTATTTAGCAGAATATTTTTCAAAGCCACAAGCTGCTTTCCCACATAACTGTTATCTAAACAATCATCAGTGATGAGAGAGGCATGAATCTTGTCCCAGTGACTTTTGTGAATCCTCCGAAAGATATTAGCAAAGCTGGGGATTCGAACCAGTAACCTCCTAGTTTCAAGTCAAAAGGCTGTTCACTGTAACATTCCAGAATCTGTTTAAGATGTATAATGATGACAATAACAATGCTTGATACATGATGTTCTGTCAAATTGATTTTTTTCTTCTTTTAATAGATGTATACCTATATTTGCATAATACTTGTACCAGCATGAATGAAAATAATTATTTTTCTGAAAAAATCTTAGTGTCTTGTTTTTTTTTTTTTTTTTTTTTTTTCTTTTAAACCCTCTACCAAACAATCTGGTATTTTAAAAACCTTATGGAAAAGTGCTTTAGGAAACAATGTTGGAAAAGGCGAAAATACTGGTTACCAGCATTTTCTTCTTTTTCCACAATGTTTTCTACCCTGTCAAGAGTAAATCCTATCTTTTTAAGTCATAATTATTAAGAATTCATGCTCCCTTCAACATGATGAAACCACCTTGACAAGAATCTGGTAAAAATGAAAAACTTAACCAAACTACACAGAGGACGACCATTTAAAGGAGACAAAAATATTGCTCTTTCTTTAGTATGGAAAACGTTGTTGGATGACACACACAGCCTCTTTTCCAAGCTGTTAATTACAAAAGTGTAAAGAGTCATAGCTGTTGAAAAGGGCAGAAAATGCTGGTAACTAGCATTTTCTTCTTGTTTTCAACAGTCTTCTTCTTTGTGTCTTTAAAACATGGGATTGTGCGGTTAAGGCATTTGCAGACGACATATTGAATGTGATTCGGGTGATCAGATTTGTCACTGAAAGGGTAAAAACATTGTTGTAAAAGACAAATTTAACATGAGTCAAACCATGGGATTTGTCTGTAAAAGGTTGGAAAACATTTTGGGAAAAGGAGAAAATGCTGGTAACCAACATTTTCTCCCTTTGCTACAATGTTTTCAAAAGGATTATTCATATGGGTCAATCAAACATAGAATCATTTGGAAAAGTGTTACACAAGTGAAAAACGGAAAGGATGTCAGGTAATTTTCCATTTCAACATTTTTTCCACTAAATCTTCATCTAAACAGCCTCCGTCTCTCTGCATACACTGATTTATATATTTGTTGTTTATTTCACAAGAAGTTCTGAATTCCTCCTTGGTACTTAGATCACTGCTTAAAGCGAAAACTACCTCATTCACTTCCTGGTCAATATTTTTCACAAAAACAGTTCTAAAAATACTTTTTACTCTAGTCAACATTTCAGTTTTTGTGTCCTTGTCTCTAGCCACCAAATTCAGAATAAGCACCCCTGAAATAAGAAGATATAGTTATTATCTATGATCTATGACTAGTGGGGTAGCATTAATACATCAGTGTAGGCTCATTCAAACACACACACACTAAAAAGATTGGATTATTCAGAAGTGCGGTACAGTTTATTATATGTCTGATAATTTTCCAGCTCAAATACACATTTCACGAGTGGATAAAATATCACATGCAACAGAATAAAAAAATCTGTAACTACCCAGTGTCATATACTATTTAAAATATGCTATGATGACATATTCTGTGCATGGAATAAATATGCATTGTTTTGTGATATCTATCCACCATTCATAAAAACAAAGTCATTACTGACCAATCCATGATTTGTTTGATTTTGTTTACTGTTTTTGAATAAAATGTCAATAATTGTAATATTTGTTGCTAAGAGTTTTAGGTATGTAATAACAGGAACATTATGTTGCAGTAACTTTCCTCGTTCTTTTATTTGCTTCTGGCAGTGTTAGAAAATTTTGACATCTTGCTCAACCCTTGGTCTCTTGTCATATCAGTTTTTCTCAGGCTGCTCGAATCAACTACGAGGACAAGGAAATCTACTACAACCTAATATTCCATATATATCCTATTCTAGTGAAAAAGAGCAATAAATTAAGCTTTTTAGCTCACCTGAGCACAAAGTGCTCATGGTGAGCTTTTGTGATCGTGCTGTGTCCAGCGTCTGTCATGCGTCGTCAACTTTTACCTTGTGTACACTCTAGAGGCCACATTTTCAGTCTGATACTCATGAAACTTGGTCAGAATGTTTGTCTTGATGATATCTCGGACGAATCCAAAAATGGGTTCGTCCGTCATAAACTAGGTCAAATTGTAGAAAATCTTTGTGTACACTCTAGAGGCCACATTTTGAGTCCAAAACTCTGGAAAGTTGGTCAGAATGTTTGTCTTGATGATATCTTGGACGAGTTCGAAAATGGGTCATGTCGGGTAAAAAACTAGGTCACTAGGTCAACTCTTAGAAAAACCTTGTGTATGCTCTAGAGGCCACATTTTCAGTCCAAAACTCTTGAAGGTTGGTTGGAATGTTTGTCTTGATAATATCTTGAACAAGTTTGAAAATGGGTCATGTCGGGTCAAAAACTAGGTCACTAAGTTAAATCTTAGAAAAACCTTGTGTACCCCATAGAGGCCACATTTTATTCAAATACTCGTGAAAGTTGACCAGAATGTTTGTCATAATGATATCTTGAATGAGTTTGAAAATGGGTCACATCAGGTCAAAAACTTGGTCACCAGGTCAAATCTTTAAAATAGCTTGTGTAGCTCTAGAGTCATCATTTTCTGTTCAACACTTATGAAAATTAGTCAGAATATTTGTCTTCATGATCAGTCTGATGAAATTAAAAATGGGTCACATTGGGTAAAAAAACTAGGTTGCCATGTCAAATCTTGGAAAAACCTTGTGTACACTCTAGAGGCCACATTTTCTGTCCAATACTTATGAAAGGTGGTCAGAATCTTAGTTTTGATAATATCTACATTGGGAAAATGGGCTATGTTTGGCTAAAAAGTAGGTCAGAGAGAGAAATTCTAGAAAAAAGCTTGTGTACAAGGTAGATGCCAAATTTTCAGTCCAATAATTATGAAAGCTTGGTACCTGTTTGTCATAATATCTCAAAGAGATTGTAAAAGGGTTATATTTGGTCAAAAGACTCAGGTGAGCGACTTCAGGGCCATCATGGCCCTCTTGTTTCTACATTGCCTTCAAAAGCTGCTCATTTTAGGGATTGTGCAGAAATGGGTTGACTCTTTACCATTTATTGTCAAGGTTGCTCAAAATATATATTTTATCACATCACTGCTAAAATACAGGTTTAAGTTCTGAAACCTCTGAAAACTGTTTAGCAATTTTCCCTTTGCCTAAATTATTTTAAAAAACCATTGCCTTCAACAGTTGTAGGAACACAGAGTTGTTTGGTTAACTCTTTACCAAACGACAAAATTTTAGACTGGCCCAAATTGAAAGCATTTGCAGATGACAAAATAAACGCGACACAAAAATTGAAACTTGGCTTTAGAAGAGTAGAAAACATTGGGGGAAAAAGGAGAAAATGCTGGTTACCAGCATTTTCTCCTTTACCCACAATGTTTTCAGAAGGCTTCTTCCTCTGGGTCGTAAAAACCTGGGATTGTTTGGTAAAGGGTTAAGGGTTAATGTAAAGTTTGTCACAAAAACTAGGAAAGTATGTTGTGCTTTCTGCAAGAAAATAATCTAATAATAATAATAATAATCTGAAATCGTTTGGATGTCTTTTCGAATAATGCAGCCATGTACTGGTACTTACAAAAAACAGTTAATAATTTATTTAACCCTTTAACCACACAATCCCGAGATTTAACAACCATGAACAAGGAAGCTTTTATAAAAAATTCTTGAAAAAAAGAGAAAATGCTGGTAACCAGCATTTTCTCCTTTTCCTAAAATGTTTTCTACCTCTTCAGTTACAAATCACATTATTTACTTATAATTGATTTCTAATCTACAAAATGCTTTCAATTTTGACAAGTGTTACATTGTTTAGTTTGGTAAAGAGTCAATTATCTACCTTCTTCATGAAGAAGCAGCTTCAGTTGTTTCAGAAAGTCTATCTCTACAAAAGGTTTAGGAGGGCAGCTTAGTCCCAGTGTAAGATCTTTATTATCAACATCCAACATTATCACATGTCGGTTTGTTCCTGGAAAAAGTATAGCAATACATGTGTTAGTAATCAGCTTTACTCCTGCACTATTGAAAAATAATTCATAAGTTGCTTAGATAGTCAATATCAACATAATACCACATTTTTAGCTAGGCTGTTTTTTTAAGAAAATGTCAGGGTACTGTCTTGCCCTTGCGTCATCCTCGTCTGCGTCGTACTGCTCAGACTTGGACATTTTCTCTATCTCCGTCGTTACTAAAGATATATACTTCAAATTTGGACTATCAAAGACACCCACCAAAGGGGCAGGTAACCATCAAAATATTTTGACACAGTTATGTCCCTTTTTCCATTCAGAATTTTCAAAAACTTTGACATTTTGTTATATCTCTATTATTACTGAATAGATTTACTTCAAACTTGGACAAGTTGTTAACTATTAAAAGGGAAACCATACAATAGGAGCATGTAACCATCAAAATATTTTTGACACAGTTATGCCCCTTTTTCTTTTAGGATTTTCACTAAAAGCAACAACAGTCTAATGCTGGCACCAGCATGCTGTGCTCTTGTCTCTTTTCTCACAATGTTTTCTTCCTTCTTCAATCAAATCAAACCATTACAGCCAGACTTGGGTTGTCATCTGCAAACGCTTTGAATATGGATGATCCAAAATTTTGTTGTTTATCGGACTTAATGAGGGTAAATTTATTGTCTGACCCCACTGTAGTATCTGTTTACACTTCATACTTTGGACATCTTCTTGTCATAGTCTTCTTGCCATAGAGTGGCAGTTAAAATAAATCCTTACATCCAAAGGAAAAAAAACGCTGTTCAAACTTGATAGTGTCTAGAATGGTTCAGAATTTAGTCAGCTGTGTAAACATAAATAAATTACCAATATATATGATGTAAGGGATAAATGGATCTAAGCCTCCAGAAAATAAAATGCATTTTCTATCAGACCTAACCTTGCAACCATCAGGGGCAACATTTGGCATGAAGATACAAGAATGATTGTAGCGTCATTAAATAAAGATGAAATTAAAGTATAGATGTATTTTTAAATCTATGTATTACTAAAAATTCATGCTTCAGTTGAAAACTCTTCAACACTGAGTGTAGCTATGATGTCAAAATGGTCATTTTGTGAACTAAAATTGGGCCTAACAAATTATTTTTCATATGTAAATTTGTTGGTCATAAGATCCGACATAGCATCATGGCAATATGTAACTGGCAATGGGCACAGCTGGATCAAAGTGACTAATACCACACCTGGCTAACATATATGACCAAATCTTGCAATCTCACCTTTTTGAACTTCCTGCTGTATGAATTGCAAACCATCAGCCACATGACATCGTAAATTCTGGTCCTCTTTGAATCCAAACCATTCTGTTGCTATGGAAACCATGGAAGGATCTATATCAACAACATCTATGTGAATCTGTAATGAATGTCAGAATGGAAAAAAAGTCATTTTAGCTCAACTTTGACATTTTTCATGTGTTTTAAATGAGTTTTAACACTTTAGTGCAACATGGAATAAAATTTCTTGTTAGTTGATAAGTAAGGATTTAAACTGATATATAACTTTTGCACATTTTTAACCGACCAGAAATTCCTTTGATGTCTTTCTTGAAATTTGTTGATACTTTTGTTAGTTTCCTGAAAAGGGAGGTAATTATTATCTCCCTTTGTAATGAGAATATAGTGGTTTTAGATTTATAAATGATAATTCTAAGAAGGAAAAAAAGGAAAAAGTGGCTCGGTTAAAGTAGTACAATAATACTCATTTTTAATCACAGGATTTTGTAGGATATAGAGGATATTTGTTTTTTTCGGTGAAAGATCGAAATTTATTTAATCGAGTGAACATCATCGGTAATATTTTCACGAGTGGCTGCGCCACCCGTGAAAATATTACTGATGGTGTTCACAAGATGAAATAAATTTCGATCTTTCAGGTCTATCACCGAAAAAAACAAATATTCTATTTATTTCATGCTTTTAACCCTTTCTGGGAGGAACTTTATCAAAATCCAGTACAGTCTTTTCAGTTATTCCCCGTGGCGTACCCCCTCTGCATAGCAACGCATTACAATATTACGTCAAGGGCGAGAAATGTAAGGTAAATGACATCATATTTCCATCTGGTTGTGAGTCACGCGCATTTTACCTAGGTAACTAGAATATAAAAATCGGTATTTTCACTGGTCGTACCCGTGGAATATCAAAAAATATTTTCACCGCTATTTCTCGATATCCTACCGGAAAGCATGAAATAAAATATTATAGTAGTAAAAGCCGTTTTCCATTAGGGGTCTACTACCTTGTCAGTGAAACCCAAAGCCAGAAGTACAGATCACCATGAAGGTATTTCTAACAAGGTGCAGCCCCTTTTTGGACTTCAGATTTTCCTTGAGAAAGGGACCACAACTGAGCATTGACATCCGCATGAGGTGCTTTTGTTTTATTAGGAGGCTGTTTAACCCTTTACCACACAATCCCAAGTTATTGAGAAAGCTCTTGAAAACACAGTGGTGGAAAAGGAGAAAATGCTCGTAACTAGCATTTTCTCCTTTTCCCATAATATTTTCTACCCTTCCAAAGACAGGTTCCATCATTTAACAGTAACTTACATTTGCAAACATTTAAAATTTTGTTGGCTGACCTTACAGTGAAGCTGACCTTTGCTTTAAAATGGAGAAACATGTATGTTAATTTACATGCACCACTCATGAAAATATTACCGATAATGTTCACTCAGTGAAATGAATTTTGATCTTTCACCGAAAAAAACAAATATCCTCTATATATTTACCTTTGGTAAGAACTTGTGTATGTATGTGGGTAAGCCACCTCCTCCTAATCCAATCAAAAGTAATGATAATCCATCATCTAAAGAAAAAGAGAAAAGTATCACTTTATTAGTCCTTCAAAATAATTTTTTAATAGACCTAGACATAAATGAGCCATGCTATAGCAAAATGGGGTTTAATGCATCTCCATGACAGTATACCAAGCAAATCATCACATAACTATGGATCCACAAAATCCATTTTTGTCTAACACATTGCTAAATCATGAGGCAGACTGGTCCTTTAACATGCAGAAAAATGACCATTAGCGAAAAGTTTCGACCCAGGTCAGCCTGCACTGACTGTGCAGGCTGACCTGGATCGATACTTTTAGCAGATGCCTTCAACCCCCCTTTTTACAGAGCATCACTCATCTGTAACACTAAATATGCTACATGAACAGAATGGACATGTTCAGTTTCTAGAAAAGCTCAACATGTGGATATGGATCAAGACCGGACTGCTCAGAACTTCTCCAATGATATTGCAAAATCAAGACTGTATGCTGGAAGATATGACAAAATATCTGACAGAATGGAACCCAAGACCAGGCTGCTCGTTCTGTACACAGTAGCACCAAATTATCACACTAGCATGCAAAGAGTTGGTTTGTATATATATTTTGTCTATCTTAGAACACATTAACTCTTTACCAAACGACAAAATTTTGGACTGTTCCAAATTGAAAGCATTTGCAGACGACAAAATAGATGTGATTCAAATACTGAAATTTGTTTTTGGAAGTGTAGAAAACATTGTGGGAAAAGGAGAAAATGCTGGTTACCAGCATTTTCTTCTTTTCCCACAATGTTTTCAAAAGGCTTCTTTCTCAGGGTCGTTAAAAGTCAGGATTGTTTGGTAAAGGGTTAACTACCTGCATATGAGGTTTTTCTTTCCATACAGCAGATATCTGTTTAACTCTTTACCAAACAACAAAAATGTAGACTTGTCCAAATTGAAAGCATTTGCAGACGACAAAGTAAATGTAGCTAAAATGATGATTTCTGTCTTTAATGGGGTAGAAAACATTGTGGGAAAAGGAGAAAATGCTGGTTACCAGCATTTTCTCCGTTTCTCACAATGTTTTCAAAAGCCTTTCTTCTCCAGGGTCGTTAAAATTCGGGATTGTGTGGTAAAGGGTTAAAACATTGTGACAGAAATTGCTTGTAGCCAGCATTTAAAAAAGTTTTACCACATGAACACCTGAGAAAAGACTGTGACTAAAGGAGAAATTGCTCATAATGAGCAATTTCTCCTTTTGCAATAGTGTCGTCAAAAGTCAGATTTCAAAAGCTGTCCTTCGGAGGCTATGTGGTAATACATACCTATTTGTTTCTGTACACTCCCAACCATAAATGAGATTCCAGTAACCATGGTAATATGATGTTGGCATGCAAGGTAACTTGTATCTATTGATGTTACAGTTTTCTTTCCTTTTCCCTTTTTTCCTTTTGAAACTGAAAAAAAAAAAAAAAAATGCAAAAGCTGTACCAGAGAGTATTGATGAATTAATATGACCAAATGTTTTGGAGAGGGTTCTTTAGATTTTTCAAATCATAAACCAAGTATTTTTTCCTTTACCACACATTCCCGAGTTTTAACAAACCTGAGGAAGACGCCTTTTGAAAACATTGTGGGAAAAGGAGAAAATGCTGGTAACCAGCATTTTCTCCTTTTCCTACAATGTTTCCACCCTATCAGTGACAAAGTCCATCATCTGTGCTATGCTTAAATTGTTGTCGGCAAATACTTCTAATTAGGACAAGTCTACATTGATGTCATGTGGTAAAGAGTTAAAAGGGGACTCTGTGTTTTCATAATCACTCCAAACCCAAACAATGTTTTAATACTGAAAAAAGTGTGGCAAAAGATAGCAAACCATCTATAAATAATTCAATATTAGTGTTTTTCATGAATATTGGCGAGTTCTGATTGGCTGAAAAGATTTTTTCATATCTCCATGAAAAAAAATTAAGCAGTGCCGGAACTACTTTTGCAGTCAAACTAATGTAAACAAACATGTATATATGAGATTCCATAATGTTTTTCTGTCTGATTTTATATCCAGTCTGAATTTCAAATTGCTAGCTAAATTTATTTTCTCTGAATACTGGAAAAAAATATCCAACAGTAAATTCAAAGAGAGAGCTTAAACTCATTGTCACTTTGCTGGATACTAATAAACTTATTTTCAACTTACTTCTAGCGTATTGAACTTCTTATAATAAATCTACTAAACCTGCCAATGTTCAATACTATAATGACGTCATGAATTTACGTTATTACGTCATGAACGAGCAGATTTACCGCGCTATGAAACATCAATGAAATGGACATTAAATAAATACGCAATGTTGGATTTACAAAAAAAAGGAGTTAGAGTAAATTTAAGTGCATATCTGTTGTCTGTGATATTGAATTACAAGGAATGAAGAGAACTTTTTTTGTTTTCATGGAGGTATGAAAAAAAAAAAACCTAATCACAGTGTGAATAGGGTTTTTTTTTCATACCTCCATGAAAACAAAAAAAGTTCTCTTCATTCCTTAAATGATATATAAAGAAAAAGCACAGCTTTTAGCCCTTTATCAAATGACAAAATTTTAAAAACTTGTCAAAATTGAAGGCCATTGCAGGCGACAAAATAAGAATGACTCAAAAATAGAAATCTGCTTTTAGGAGGGTAGAAAACATTGTGGGGAAAAAGAAAAAATGCTGGTTACCAGCATTTTTTCCTTCTCCCATAATGTTTTTAAAAGGTGTCTTTCTTAGGGTTGTTTTAAGTCTTGATTGTATGGTAAAGGGTCAAAGGCGTTTTTAGAGTTTGCCCCAGAAATGCAAGTGCTGGCTGAAATGTCACATGATAAATAACATTTATAGTTCATGTGGGATCATATTCAAATAATTTAGCTGACGTAATCATTTCAACCACATTAAAGTGGCCAGTGGACATATTCATACGTTCCTGGAATTTCTTAAACCTGTACATATACGTGTAATTTGCATAACACTCTTTCCCTGCCACTGGCTGCTTTCCCACACTGAACGGAATCAGAATATTGTTGGGCAGTGAGATAGGAATGAATCCTGTTGCAGCAACTTCACAATATCTTACAATCAATCCTCCAAGGGAGTTTGGCCAAGCAGGGATTTATACTCAATACCAATAAATTACTAGTCCTTTGCGATGCCAACCCCAGTGACTAGGGCTGACCAAAGAGAGAAAGCAAATACCAGTCTCCCAAAAGAATAAACAAAACAAACCTGAAGTTACCAGTCTAGCTTCTGATTGGACTGTGTTTAGGTTTGACAAGAAAATCAACCTTCTGTAGACTGTGCCACTGTCTCCCTGTATGTCTTCTATCACATACTCTCCACTCATATCACTATGACCTTTCGCTCTCTCCGTTCTCTGACATATCTCATCTCCAAGGGACAAAAATGGAACCTATAATACAGAAAGACCTATAGAATGCTTATTCAGACACTTTAACCCTTTATCACACAATCCTGAGTTATAATGACCTAGAAACAGCAGGCTTTGGAAAACATTACGGGAACCAGCATTTTCTCCTTTTCCCACAATGTTTTCTACCTTTTCAAATTAAAATTTCATTATCTTCGCCACATTTAAATTGGCGTCTGCATGATTTTAAAGGGACAGATCTACAATTCTGCCATGTGGTAAAGATTTAACCCATTACCACACAATCCCGACTTTTAACGACCCTGAGAAAGAAGCCATTTGAAAACATTGTGGGAAAAGGATAAAATGCTGGTAACCAGCATTTTCTCCTTTTCCCACAATGTTTTCTACCCTTCCCAAAACAAATTTTGTTTTTTTAGCCACATTTATTTTGTCGTCTGCAAATGCTTTCAATTTGGACAAATTTGAAATTTTGTCATGTGGTAAAGAGCTCATTCAAGATGAAACTGCACTGAATATGCAGTTTGTGACCTCCAGCTTTTACTCCGAGATAATCTTTTCCCTTGGTACAGAAATGTCTATCCTGTAAGCAATTGCTTGTAACCAGCATTTTCTCCTTATTCCATAATGATTTCTACCCTTTCAAACACAAAATCCAACTTCTAAGCCATACTTAACTTGTCATCTGCAAATATCGTTTTCGAATCAAACCAGTCTCAAACTGTTGTTTGTTCTTGTTGACATTAAAGATCAAGATATCATGAAACATGCAGATTTCAAGCAATTTCTCCATTTCGACATATGTTTTCAGCAAGTTTTCAAAAGAGCATCAAATGCAATGGCACAAGGAGGAAGGGGCTGTCACATAAGGATGCAAACCTATTACCTTTGTTCCAGGTTTGAAAGATGGTGGAGCAAGCTCCATAACTTTGGAGGAGAGTTCTGCTTGTATTGAGTCTTTGTCCCTGTATGTGTGATTACGATCCAAACACACCACTATGAGTCTCTCAAATCCTGCACTCTCTGATAACTCTCGACGTCCTGCATCAGTGGCAAACATCCATTCTGTCTCTCTAACACGAGAATCATGAAAAATGTTTGCAAAAACCAAAGGGCATGAAATAAAAACAGCAAGCAGACTTCTTGAGTCTTGCAGCAGACTAGTTTTGAAAACGTAGTGGCTAAGAAAAAATACCTTGTCATTAGCATTTACTCCTTCTACAATAATGCAGTTAACCTGTATGTGTTAAACCTAAATTTATGTTGCTTATTCACATTTTACAAGGATACACATATTTCGAAGTCAGAATGCCAATTCTGATGATACAGATTTCTTGACAGATTTAACTCTTTACTCAACACAAAAAATCTCTGCACACTCCACACAGGCTGACATGGTTCGAAAATATTTGCTGTTTGTAAATTTTCTGCTTGTCAAAAGACCATTCTACCTCAGGATCTGGTCAGTTGTTAGACAAAATGGATTTTATGGATCCATTTTCACCTGCACTAGGTTAGGGCTTTGAAGGGTCTAGCCTGAGGACAGTTCCATAAAAAACATCCTTTTAGTGAGACTCAAACTTGGGGCCTCCAGGTTACAAGTCCCACACATTACCTCTGAGCCATACAGGACCCCTCTACCTTCGAAAATTTATCAGAAAATTCTACAATACATACTAGTATATATAAAATGCCTACCTTCCTTGAGGTACTAGAAATATTGCAAACTTGTTGTTAAGTCTGGATTCCGAGTCCACAACAGTGAATGTATATCTCGGGGAGGAGGATACTTCACTGTACAGAGATAGGGAAATCTGTTCCTCTGTCACTTTCCTAGAATTTGTCAATATCATAAATAAGAGGAAAAAGGGGGATCTACATTCTTTCACTGCAAATGACAGGTGTTTGGGTAGCTTTTGCAGATGGTGTAAATCTAGATCAGACTGCACAGAATGCAGCATTTTCTCCTTTTCCAACAATGTTTTCTATCCTTTGATTGACAAATTTCATATCTTAAGTAACATTTAACCCATTACTTGATACACCATTTTGAGACCGTCCCAAATTCAAAGAAGCTGCAGACGACAACTGAAATGTGGCTACTAGTGGGTTTTAAGATACAGATTGCATAGAAAACACTGTGAGAAAAGGTGAAATTGCTCATTTTGAGCAATTTCACCTTTTCTCACAATGTTTTCCTAAAGCTTTTTTCTTCATTGTGTTAAAACGAGTATATATGGAGGAAAGGGTTAAGTCTTGACCACACAATCCCGAGTTTTATTGCACCTCCTGCAGAGGTCTTTTAGAAAGACTGAGGGAAAAGGAGAAAATGCTGGTAACCAGTTCAGTTTGGATGTGTCTTTACTTTTGTCTTTTGATAAAGAGTTAATGTGTTGTCTGCAAATGCTTTCAATTTGCACAAGGCTAAAATTTTGTCATCTGATAAAGGTTTAATATCCTATTTTGGTTTCTTATTAACAATTTTGTTGTATTTACCTTCTGGATAAGTTCTGCCTTATGACAGCATAGTACTGCATTTCCTTAATGGTCCCTTTTATGGCCCCTATATCTGTAAACCTCTCGTTCTTACCCTCTGCTGTGCTAACTTCCAGTATCTATGATAATACATATTAGATATATCCTTTACCAAAAATCCTGAGTTTTAGCTCTTCACCAAATGACAATTTTTCACTCAATCAAATTGCAAGCATTTGCAGACGATAAATCAAATCTAGCTCAAATGATGGTTTCTGTCTTTGATAATGTAGAAACATCGTGGGAAAAGGAGAAAATGCTGGTTACCCTTATCCCATAATGTTTTCAAAAGCCTTCTCTTTCAGGGTTGTTAAAACTCGGGATCGTGTGCTATAGGGTTAACAAACCTGAAGAAAAAAGCTTTTGTTGTCTGAAAATGCTTTCAGTTTGGACGTGTCTCAAATTTTGTCATATGCCGAATAGTTAAAAAACACTGCTGAACATCAAATTTACCAAAAGCCATATCAAGTTCATTCAAGCACTTTGACTGATCAAACTGTAATTGGGATTTTGGAGAGTTTTTTATTTACTTGGTCAGTGAATGAATGGATAGGTGCTGGCCATAGGGGGTATAAATGGAATAATGTTGAAAAAGACTTGAAACAGTAATACCAAGCAAGTCATCTCATTATTATGGGCCCATAAAATCCATTCTCTCTAACAATTAGCTGAATCCTGAGGTAAAATGAGGTAGCAAATTTATCCATAGGTAGAAAATTTTCAAATAGCAAATGAGGTAGAAAAATTTACAAACAGCTAAAAGTTTTGACCCATGTCAGCCTGCGTGGACTGTGCAGGTTGACATGGATATATACTTTTCACAGATGCATTACACCCCTTTTCACAGAGCATGGCTAAAATTTTTATGAGCATTTTTTATGTAATTTGAACTTGATGCGCTATCTCTGTAAAAGCAATTACTCCATTATTAAACAGTCCCTTGGTTCTACAACCCTAGAGACAGACGCTGATGAAAACATTGTGGAAAAATGAGAAAATGCTGGTTACCAGCATATTTTCCACTTCTGAAAATGTTTTCTATTCTTTCAAAGACAACTACTATCAATGGAGATATATTTGAGTCATCCTCTGTGAAAAAGGGGTTTAATGCATCTGCTAAAAGTATCAACCCAGGTCAGCCTGAACATTCCCTACAGGCTGATCTGAATTGTTTTATTTTACTTCTAGTACATTTTTTGCATGTCAAAGGACAATTCTACCTCATTATTCTTATAATTCAAATTATTATTAGCTGGTTGTCAGCCAAATGGACTTTATGGATCCATAATTATGTTATGATTTGGTTGGTACAATGCATGACAGAGATGCAACACACCCCCTTATGCCAAAGCATGGCTCATTTAACTCTTTACCAGACAACAAAATTTAAGACTAGTCAAAATTGAAAGCATTTGCAGACGACAAGTTAAAGGTGGCTCAAATGATGAAATTTGTCTATGAGAGGATAGAAAACATTGTGGGAAAAGGAGAAAATGCTGGTTACCAGCATTTTCTCCTTTTCCTACAATGTTTTCAAAAGCCTTCTTCCTCAGGGTTGTTAAAAGTCGGGATTGTGTGGTAAAGGGTTATACTGTACATCTGCAAAAGCATTCAGTTTAGACAAGTTTAACATTTTGCCATCTGTCAAAGAGTTAAAGTTTTCTTAAGCATTCTAAAAGTTAAATCCGAAATACCTGTGGGAGGTTTGGGTTCTTTATGAACTTTGTAAATATCAGGGCAAACACAGGCATGTGAAACTCCTTTCCTCCATTATAATTCTCAGAATCCTCTGTGATAATTCTGTGTATTCTCAAGGCCCAGCCTCTGAAAATCGGTACATAAATTCAACAACAATGTGACCATGAAATAATTTACTTTTATATTATGTCCTCGTAGCACCAACATAGAAATTTCTCCAAGTCAAAACAGTAACTAAACCATCATAATTATTGACCTTTTTATTGACTGAATGTACAGTGTTTAACACTGATTTCAACAGTATCTCAGATAAATCATGACAGCCAGTGCACCTATCCATGCTTTCCTGAAGTTTCTGTTACAAGTACATGTACTTCCCACAATATTCCTCGCAAGTCACCAACTGCCTTAACCATTGTCAAAACAATGATCAGCGGTGAGAGAGAAATGAATCCTACTGCAATGACTATCATCAGTCCTTAGAAAGAAATCAGCTAAACATGGGATTCGAACCAGAAACCCCCTGTTCTGAAGTCCTGTACGCTAACTACTGCACTACTGGGACTTGGCTTTTAGACCTTATAGATCATAATATTGTTAAATATTGGATAGTGCAAATCCCAGATCATGCTATAGTAGTCTGATCCATGTATTTTGACCTTGATCTTAACTGTCTGCAAAATCAATTAAAGTTGTATTTGGCACTCTGAGAATGAATATTTACTGACCCTTTCCCAAACTATCCTGTTTTAATGACCCTGAGGATGAAATCTTTTGAAAATGCTGGTAACTACACTGAAACATGACTGGTCCGTGGCTTACTTGGCCCTGTGTGGTAGCTCAGTAGTTAGCGTGACCTGGTGGTTGCAGATTCGATAACTGGTCAAGGCAAACTTTCTTTCCGGCAATTTTTTGCTTCTCACCCTGGATGCATGTGAGAATAGCAGTCAGTGGCTTGGAAAGAAGGCCATGTCAGAACTGGTATGAGAAAGCCAGGAAACATATGCCTAGGTGCACTGACAGCCGTGATATAACCTAAGCTATTAAAATGTCATTCAACTCCAACACAAACAAAAACAAACCATGACTTACTTATTCGGAAAGAAAGAAAGCACTTCATTCAAGATGTGTTCTTGCAGCAGAGAAATACAGATGTATCTGCCCATGGGTTTCAAACACCTGTCAATTTCGTCAAACATTTTCTCAATATCCGCCACCACTTTCTCTGAGTTATCCACCATCAATGCATCCAGAGTTCCTTTATCCAGAACAACAGAAAATTCTCCATGCGTAAAGTCAAGCTGAAAAAAGAAAAATCACAGAATATAGTACATGTATGTCATTTCATAGGCTTCTAAGGCCATAGTTATCTTAATCCTGAAATGACAAAATCTATAACACTTACACAATCTTCAGATTGAAAGTGTTTAATTAAATGCCGTTAACATGATTGCATTTGTCTATGAAATGATAGAAAACATTCTGGGAAAGGAGAGCAGATATCTACAGAAAAAATATTGTAACATTTAAAAAATCAATCTCTCTTTCTCTCTCTCTCTCCCTCTGTCCTCTTAAGTCTCTGTCTCTCTCTCTGTTGCTCTCCCTCTCTCACATGACCATATGGCTCAATTTATCCTTTACAGGATAGAAAACAATGTGGTGAAGAGAAAATGGTGGTCACTAATATTTTTTTTTCCTTTTCTCACGATGTTTTCTTTTAAAGCCTTCCTCATCAGTGGCATTAATACGACGATTTGTCTGGTAAACTGTTTAAGAACTAGGATTCAAACACTGCTAAATACCAAACAAAACAGAATGAAAAACTGTAAGAGTAACCTATACAATTGTTCTTACTTTCATCACATCCATTTTTAAGAATTTCATGTCCGGCCTCTGTATTTTGTTAGCATCAGTCATCTGTTTAATGACGGTGTCGCTAATGTCAATATTGACATTGTTGTGGTATCCAACATCGTACAAATTGGCACTGAGCTGAGAGTTTCCACAACCAACTACCAGTAACTTCTCTTTTGGTTTAATGTATTTGTGTAACACTCCGCATAGTTCAGGATATTCACCGTACCTAAATGGGGATGGATTAAGCATGTTCGAACACTGATTGTAATTTATAGTTTTTCATTTAACTGAACAAATGAATGGTGTTTAAAAGCCAGCTGACATCAACGGGCATAATAACCAAACAATCCTGTGTTTTAATGACCCTGGGAAAGATGCTTTAGGAAAACAACATGGGAAAAGAACAAAATGCTGGTAACCAGCATTTTCTTCTTTTCCCACAATGTTTCCTACCCTTGTGAAGACAGAAATCATCTTTTGAGCTAGATTTAATTTGTGGTCTGTGAATGCTTTAAATTCAGTCGAGTCTAAAAAACTGTGGTAAAGTGTTACTATAAGGAATGCTTTTATAACATAACAGACAGACAAATGATCATACAGCCCAATAGATATAACAAATACACACACTGTACTCTGTTTGGTAACTGAATAAAAATGGGTAAAGATAGTCTGTGCTGTGATGCTTTCTGGAATTTGGTACACCTTTTTATCAGAATATCTGCATAGTATGTAGAAATCTTACAGGATTGAGGATTTCAAGTTTACGTAAAAAATCTCTATTTTTATCAATCATATGTTGTGAGTATTTATAAGAGCTGTCTCATTGAAACAATATTTATCGCAACCTACAGCAAATATTTCATTCAAATGAATATGCAGAACCTATGATTTGATAGAGAACTGATAATTTGCCTCATGACAAGATAATTGTGGACTTGGTCCATATTGTAAAACTTTGCAGACAACAGATTATGTTTCCTTCAATGATAGAATTTGTCATTGAAAGGGTAGAAAACATCATGGAGAAAATGCTGTTTACCAGCATTTGCACAAATTTCTATGATGTTTTCAGAAGCCTTCTTCCTCAGGGTCTTAAAGCCATGGGATAGTTTGGTCATGGTTTAGGAAGAACACCCCTGCCTATGTTGGGCCTTCAACACTTCTCTCTCAAACTAGGGGAAAATACCCCAGATTAGGTAGTTGAGAAAGAGAAGAAATGACTAAAACTTTGTTAAAGAATGACCTTTGGACGTCCTTCCTATATGTCAGTGCCTTGCCCTGCAAAGTTCTAATATCAATTTTCTTACCATTCAAATGCTTTTGATCCTCGCTTTTTGAAAAATTTCTCCCAGTATTCTGGTTTGTCAAACTCACTGTGATCTTTGGGTAAAAGATTCATTTTGATCTCAAAGTCAGATAAGGTCCCTACAATTCATTTAAATGCTACCAATATGGTTTTTCAAAGGAGTTGATGCTTTATGATATTGGAAACAGTCTATTAATGAATCTGTTATCTGAAAAAGAAAATAGGTGGCTATATTAAAATATATCATAGAGCAAACAAAACTTCAAAAGCGAAGCCCTTTAGTTTAAACTTTGGGACAAGCGGTGCTACATGCAAGTCAATTTGTTATTTCAAAAAAAGCATTCTCATCCTTTTCTTTTCAGTACATTGTTCATGAAAAAAAAAAGTGACAAAATGAAATTACTTGATAAGCCAAGATCATAAACGACAATTTAAATGTGACTCAAAGACGGAATTTGCCTATAATAGGGTAGTAAACATTGTGAGAAAATGCTGTTTACTAGCATTTTCTCACAATGTTTTCAAATGGCTTCTTATTTTGGGTCGTTAAAACTCTTTATTGTGTTGTAAACGGTAAACACATTGTGGCCAAGTACAAGGGTACATGTAGCTCAGTGGGTAACATAAAGGGTACCAAAGGATCCCTAGTTCAAACCTTAACCTTGGCCAAACATTAAACGTTAAACATTGCACAAACAGTGTACAAACAGTACAGTAAAACCGACTACAAGAGTGTAGGATTAATTACACGAGGGTTTCGGCAAAAATTTACATGCTTCGAGCGCAGTACAAAAATATCAATCGTTAATCAGGTATTATTCAAATTGTGTGTTTCTCCAAAGGTAAAGAAGCGATATCAATTTCCAAATTAAATGACTACTGACTCAAATTTTATCAACAGAACACTTGAGTCTCATTCCTGCCGTCACAATTTTTACGCTATTGTAATTGTGATGCTGACACCGGTTTACGAACCAGTAACTACCGGGATCAGCCGGTAAAGATGAAATCCCGGATGAGCCCCTCCCCGCGTTCCTTTTCAAAAGGCAAGACTTATTCAGTCGACAATTAAACTGAGACAGAGAAGGAGAGAGAGAGAAGCTCAGGCACATCTTCTCATAATATTTAAGATTGTACTAGATACAAGCGCTTGCATACCTCATTTATTGAATACAGTTCTATAAAACCTGTAGGTCAGTCTTGAAACTTTTGAAACATCGAGACTAATATAGCGCAAAAGATAGCAATTTCTTGACAGGACAGAGTTGACTGTTTGTTTCCTCATCGGAGTTGTACAAATTTTGATATACTTTTTCTTTGAATTTCTACACTCCATCCTCCTCAGCATGCAAAGCTCTTTTAGAAGTTTATGCTTCTGCAAAAATGACTCAACCCTCTTCCACACAATCCCGAGCTGAACAGCCACGAGAAAAAGGCCTATGGAAACTATTGTTGGAATAGGAGAAAATGCTGGTAACCAGAATTTTTTTCTTTTTCCGCAATGTTTTCTATCCCATCAAAGACAATTTCAGTCGTTGAGCTAGTTTTAAATTCCCATCTGAAAAGGCTTTGAAGTTGGAGAAATCTATTTTTTGCTGGTGTGGTAAAGGATTAAAACCCTTTACCACACAATCCCGACATTTAACGACCCAAAAGAAAGCCTTTTGAAAACATTGTGGGAAAAGGAGAAAATGCTGGTAACCAGCATTTTCTCCTTTTCCCACAATGTTTTCTACCCTTCCTAAGACAATTTCAAATTTTGAGTCGCATTTATTTTGTCGTCTGCAAATGCTTTGAATTTGAAAAAGTCTAAAATTTTGTCGTTTGGTAAAGAGTTAAAAACATTCTCACTAAAGGAGAAATCAATCAAAAAGACAACGCAATTGAAGACTGGTCCATATTGAAAGAAATAGCAGACGACAAATTTAACAAGGCCTATATGATGAGATTTGCCTTGAAGAGTGGAAAACATTGTGCAAAGAGGAAAAAAAAATGCTGGTTATAAACATTTTCTCCCACAATGTTTTCAAACGCACTCTTCTTCAGGGCAATTAAAAAATGGGATTATTTGGTAAAAGGGTGAGGAAGCCTTGAGTAAATGGAAGCTGAAACATGCATATGAGGTTATCTTTGACACTTCTTCAGGTTTAACCAACTCTTCAAAAAGACAAAAGTTTAGATTCTCCAAATTTAAAGCATTTGCAAATGACAACTGTAGCTCAAATGATGAGGTTAAACTTTCAGAGATATGAAACCATTGCAGGAAAAGGAGAAAATGCTGGTTACCAGCATTTTCTTCTTTTCAGATAATGATGTCAAAAACTCTTTTTTCTCAGGGTTGTTAAAAACTTAGGGTTGTTCAATAAAGAGGTCGAGGTAAAAGGTACAACAAAATCAAAGGTTTACCCACCTTCCGCTTATATAAGTGTATCAGCTGAAACAAAGCCTTTTTTAATTGGCATGACCGTCGCACAGACTGTCATCCAGCCTTTAACCCTTGGGCTGCTAAGCGCGACTCACTGACCATTTGCGGACAGTATAAATCAAGATCAGACTGCACAAAATGTGCAGTCTGATCTTGGATACACACTGTCCGATAAGGAGATATTTTTCCCCAAAAAAAATAACTTTGAAATAGCCAAATTCATGTTTTTACAATCGGCTTGAAAGTTTCTTTTAAATTATATAGCAGGATACAGGTTACAAACAGTTACAGCTGAGCTAGGAAACAAACTCAAAACCTATAGTTTATAAGCACGGAACATTTATTGTTTACCAAACAACAAGATTTAAGACTTACCAACATTGACAGAATTTGCAGATGACAAATTAAATGTGGCTGAAATGGTAGGATTTGTCTGTTAGCTCTTTACCAAAAGACAAAATTTTAGACTTGTCCAAATTGAAAGCATTTGCAGACGACAAAATAAACATGACTCAAAAATTGAAACTTGACTTTAGAAGTGTAGAAAACATTGTGGGAAAAGGAGAAAATGCTGGTTACCAGCATTTTCTCCTTTTCCTACTATGTTTTCAGAAGGCTTCTTCCTCTAGGTCCTAAAAACCAGGGATTGTTTGGTAAAGGGTTAAAGGGTAGAAAATACTGTAGGACAGCATTTTCTTCTTTTCCCATAACAGTTTCAAAATCTGTCGTTCTCGGGGTCATTAAATATCTTGGTTCTGTGGTAAAGGATTGATGTGAGTGAAACAAAAGAACCGCATACTGATCCCAAAGTTCTGCTGTAAGCGCTTGATTTTCAGTGAACATTCCAAGTGGAAAAAGGGGCATAACTGTGTAAAAAGAATTTTGATCATTACATGCCCCTGTTTTATGGGTTCCTCTTTTGATAGTTATCAACTTGTCCCCTTTTGATAGTTAACAACTTATCTAAGTTTAACCCTTTACCGCACAATGCCGGCTTTGAACGACCCTGAAAACATTTCGATAAAAGGAGAAAATGCTGGTAACCAGCATTTTCTCCTTTTCCCACAATGTTTTCTACCCAATCAAAGAAAAATTGCACCATTTGAGCCACATTGAAATTGTCGTCTGCAAATGCTCTCAGTTTGGACAAGGCTAAAATTTTGATGTCTGGTAAAGGGTTAAAGTAAATATCTTTTTGGTAATAACAGAGATATTACATAATGTCAAAGTTTGGGCACAACACAGATGACACCTGGTTCTTCGCAAACAGCTGATTTAAAATGCAAGTCTTGCTTTTAATCCATAATAGGTTTATTATCAAATTGAAAAAGTTCATGATAACAACAAGATCAGTAATTAATCTATCACAATTTTCTTGAACAAGTCTATTCAGAAAATACTCTCTCTCTCTCTCTCTCTCTCTCTCTCTCTCTCTCTCTCTCTCTCTCTCTCTCTCTCTCTCTCACTACTCCTAAAATTAAATCAAAATTTTACTTGGTGAGCACTTAGGAAAGATACTATGTAGAAATGAATATGATGCCAGGTGAATGAGGAAAGACCACATGCACTGCAAACATTATGAATAAAATAAGAAAATATGGATAAATTTATGAGCTTTATATGAAAGAGTGTTTCTTTTTTTTTTTCATAATACCACTGTGCAATGTCATACAGGTATATCTAATGCTAAAGCCACGGTTTTTGAAAATATTTTGACAAACGTAAAAGATGCCCAGAGCAAGTAACATCTCCATTTCTAAAATGCTACAACATCCAGGTTATGTATCATCATGGGTCTTTAATATTTACCAAGCAATTCTTTATTTTAGATGAAAGAAAAGGGCTTTGGAAAACATTGTGGAAAAAGGATAAAATAACAGACCCGCATTTTCTCCATTTCCACTATTTTTCCAACTCTTTCACAGACAATGCAATAATAAAAGCTACATTTATCTATTAAATGTATCTGCAGATGTTTTCTATTTGGAACAGTCTTAAATTCCACAGTTTGGTAAAAGGTTAAAAGCTATGAAAACTCATAATTTTACCTTTTTTTACATGTTATAATCTTGTTATAATCTTTGTTTAAAAAACACACACACAAAGAATGTCCATAAAAACGTGTCAAGCAATAACAGAAATCTCAAACAAAATTATCCATTTTCAATGATTGATGCTTTGTAAAATTCTTTTTCTCTCCTCGCAAATGTTTCGGCTACCAGTAAAGGAAACACCAATGTTGCCTCAGCACAAATCTGTAAAAGTAAGTACATGTTATGCAAAAATAGTCAAAACACAAAAGAAGAGATATTATCATTAACTTCTATGCAGATTTTTCAGTTCTTTTTTGACCCATGAACCCATTTCATTGATACAAGCCATTTGAGATTTCTATACAAACAAAACTTTTTTGTCTTTGAAATTGGTATTTTTAACACCACTTAATAATTATTACAGTACCTTAATAAGTTTAAAGAGGTATCAAACCAGATTTTGAGCCATTTTTCTTTTTTTCATCTTTTTAAGGCTAAGGAGAGGGGGGAGGGGAGGGGAGACCGTTGTATTTTTGTATGGCAGAATAATATGATGTGACTGTCTACAATTAGTTTGGAAAAGAAAAAATATTGCTTTAAATAAAAAAAATGGCCCCTGGAGGGACTTGTACCAACTACCTTCAAAACCATAGTTGGCAACTCTACCAAGCTATCGGGCTAACTGATAAATTTATGTGTTTAAAACGTATTTCTGCCATATTATGCTGCTATAACATTAATTAGTGGAATAGAAAGTTTTATGGTAAAAATACTTCAAAAACTTGGTAATTCCTCCTGTTTTCTACATGTATTTCTCTCCATGTTTTAATTTTAAAGCCACTCTTGCACATGATTGAAGATTAACAGTCTTTATAAAGAGTTTCAATAAAACTTGCAAAATAAAATCTGGTAGTATGCCCCTTTTAGTATGACGGTGTACTTTAATACCTTAACAGGGTTTGCAGTCTTTCTAATTTTGCCCCAGGATATAGCTTCATCTGGGCTCGCTCCAGAGTCACTCCCATCAAATTCTGATGCTGTGTTTAAATATACAGCATAGTCTGCACCATTTCTCTGTAAATTACAAAAGAACAACCTTACATAATTATGATAAACAAGATAGCCATGGTCCTAAATACCTCACTGGATGAGTCAAAAATTGTGTTAAATAAATAGAATAAAACAAGAGAGCCAGGGTCCCTGATAACTTAACCCTTTACCAAACAATCCCATGTTTTCACGACTCTGAGAAAGAAGGCTTTTGAAAACAATGGTGGGAAAAAGGAGAAAATGCTGATAACCAGCATTTTCTCCTTTTCTCACAATGTTTTGTACCTTTCCTAAAACAGACTTCAATTTTTAGGTCACATTGATTTTGTCATCTGCAAATGCTTTCAATTTGGACTGGTCTGAAATTTTGTCATTTGGAAAAGGGTTAAGTGTGACCTAAAAATTGAAAATGGGTTTAGGAATGGTAGAAAACATAGTGATAAAGGAGAAAATGCTGGTTACCACCTCCTTTTTCCACAATGTTTTCAAGTCTTCTTTTTTAAGACTGTTAAAAGGTCTGAACTGTTTGGTAAAGGCTTTTTTAATATTATTTTGGTAATACCACAGCTGCCAGTGCACATATTAATGCCTTCATGGAGATCCTTTTAAAATTCTTTAATACAACGCTGTAGTAGCCAATGACTGTTCAAGCTATGTAATAAATAAGGTAATAACTGACAAAAGGTATAACGTTTATATTTGATATTGGAAAGCCAGAAAGATATAGAGACAGAAACAAATAGACAGACATATAAACAAACAGATCCATACCATCAGATTTGCATTACATGTGTGATGTTTGATAACACCACCCCCAAGTATGATCATCCCTGTGTTCACAGCTTGTACTGCTATACTATTGATACCTCGTATATCTGAAACATACATAAAATACTCTGCTTCATCAAACGCAATATCTCCTAAATAAGTTTTGCAGCAAATACTGTCAAAATATCATTGTGAAATACATGTAGAGATTGAGTTGAACTTCAGCATAATTCTTTTATGTGAAAACATTGCAGCAAAAGGTGAACAATTTTTTCTTTTGATATGTTTTCAAAATTGATCTACTTTAAGACCAAGAAATTTAGTTTAATTTTAACATATTTATTTTGCATCAATTGAGAAACAAGTTCTTACAACTTATACTAATCTCTCTCAACTCTGCTTCCTGAGAACTACACCAGTACTCGCGCCCAATGTGTGGGCCAATGAAAAATCACAAAGTTGACACCCATTCCAGGGTATCAAACTCAGGACCCTATGGTTACGAGGCCGACGCTCTACCTCACAACCACGGACACCACCAAGAAAGTTGAATACTGTATTAAGTTTATGATATGACCTACTTTTGAAAGATCATTTGAAATTCAATTTGGTACATCATTTTTATTCCAAATTTTTAAATATAAGTTTTGAGGTTAGCTGAGATAAAACATTGCTCTTAGTTTCTTATTACCAGTATGTGCTAGCCATGCACTGTGAAAAGGGTGATTAATGCATCTGCCAAAGTTATCCACACAGGTCAGCCTGTGCAGGCTGACATAGGTCAGAATTTTTTGCTATCTGTATTTGTGTATTTTCTACATGTCCATGGACCAGTCTACCTCGTGATTCAGTAGGTTGCTAAACAAATTGGGTTTTATGGATCCAATATTATGTGATACTTTACTTGGTATAATACATCATAGAGATGCATTAAACCCATTTTTACTAGAGCATGGCTCATATACTTGCCCTTACTTGTTTGAAAAATTGAAAATCAAGGCACTAAAACAGAAGAACAGAAAGTATAGAAAGCTGAATCTTGTGCTTAAAGTTTCAAGAAAGACAAGCACTGAGTTCAGCTATAACAGAAATTTATGAATTCACACTGACTTTGCATATTCAGGACAATCTCTCCATCTGTCTTATCTTCAAAACTTTGAAATCATAGTGGGAAAAGGATCATTTTTCCTTTAGACAAAATCATTCTAAAACTTTATGACAAAAGGAGAAAGTGCTCTTTGCAAGTGAAAATGCCATAGATGATCTGCTCCAAGCCAAACAAAGGTAGAGTGCAGGAGATAATGATAATCTCACAGATCTCACCTTGAACAAGATCTAGAACGAGACCAGGATTGTTATAGGAATGGAAATAAATCATGTCCCCCAGAGAGCCATCAGTGATAGCTGGACAGTAAACTGGAATGTTGTTCTGAAAATAAACCAGTAACAATTGGTTTAAACAAGCAGTTATTGATGTCCCATTCCCACAGTGTTTTTAAAAGCTTTTAACAACAAGAATCATTTATACAGAGACACATGAAAATGGTAGGAATGCATAAACACGTATTCCAGCTACAAGGACTGAAATAGTCTTGGAAGGGTAATAAATCTGCTTTAAGCAATATCAAATTTTGACAAAAGATAAATTACCTGAATTAACCCTTTATCAAACAATCCCAAGTTCTAAAGCCTTAATGAAGAAAGCTTTTAAAAACACTGAGAGAAAAGGAGGAAATGCTGGTAACTAGCATTTACTCCATTTCCCACGATGTTTTCTACATTTTCAGAGGCAAATTCAACTATATAAGATATATCTAACTTGTCATTTGCAAATGTCAATACAGATGAGTCTACATTTCTGATGGTTGTTAAAGAATCAAATAAAAAAATAGACATAACAAGAGCAATGCATGCAAGTACCGATGCTCAATTACAGTTGCTTTTAGAGATAGTAAAAATACTTTGAAAAAAGGTCATAGTTGTGTCAAAAATATTTTGAGGGTTATCTGCCATACTGGTATGGGTTCCCTTTTTAACAGTTAACAACTAGCCACAGTTTGAAGTAAATATCTTCAATCATCAGTAATGGCAGAGGTACATGTATAATAAAATGTCAAAGTATTTGCACCATCACTACGCAGACAACAGAGCTATGGCTATACTTTGATGTTTCTTTTTATTTTCTTTGAAAACAGCCAAGCTAAAAATGTTCAAACCTTGTATGCCCAGTAGTAAACAGATTCTGTATTGTCTATTTCTTTCCCAAGACGATGTATCATTCTAGATGGAGTCCATAGAGTTTTCTGAAACCAAAAAAAGAAAAACCTAGAGAACAGTAACTTAAATTTTCATTGTATTGGCATCTTTGTTACCGTCCTTATTTCAAAACATGTGTACACTTCTGAATTGTACCCAATTACCTGTTTTCAAAATAGGTAAAAGGTGAAAGATAAAAAACATTGTCTTCAGGTGGTGATACAATAAGCCTCAAGTGCTGCATCTGGTTTAAGTTGCATATGTGAAAAATGAAGATCAAGATCAGACTGCACAGAACATGCAGTCTTATCTTGGATCTACACTGTCTAGATGTGTTAAGTCCACTTTTCCCAGAGCTTTGCTCAATCAGTTTTTTTTTAACACTTTCCCAAATTGAAAACATTTGCAGACAACAACTAAAATGCAGCTCAAATGATGATTTTTCTGTCCTTGATAGGGTAGAAAACATTGTGGAAAAAAGGAGAAAATGCTGGTAACCAGGATTTTCTCCTTATTCCACCATGTTTTCAAAAGCCTCTTCTATCAAGGTCGTTAAAACTTGGGGTTGTGTGGTAATTGGTTATGGTAAAAGGGTTTAACTCTTTACCAAACAACAAAATTTTAGACTGGTCCAAATTGAAAGCACTTGCAGATGACAAAATAAACGTAACTCAAAAATTGAAATTTGTTTCCAGCAGGGTTGAAAACATTGTGGGAAAAGGAGAAAATGCTGTTTACCAGCATTTTCTCCTTTTCCCACAATGTTTTCAAAAGGCTTCTATCTCAGGGTCATAGAAACCAGGGATTGTTTGGGAAAGGGTTAACAAACCAATATACCAGTACACAGTGATACATGTAATCTGTGACTGCATTTGTGTACTCTTTTCAACTCTTTACCACATGATCCTGAGTTTTAAAAACCCTGAAAAAGAAAGCTTCCGAAATCATTGTGTAAAAAGGAAAAATTGCTGGTAACCAGCAATTTTTTCCTTTTCAAACAAAATTTTTTCTATCTTATTAAAGACAGAAATCATCATTTAACCTACATTTAATTTGTTGTCTGCAAATGCTTTCAATTTGGTTGAATGTAAAATTTTGTTGTTTGGTAGAGAGTTGATCATGAGGGTCTCCAAGATCTTCTGAATTTGAAAGTGGTACAACTTCTGATTGGCTAAGAATGTCCGTATTCACGTTGTTTGGTGAATACGGGTACTGGAATTTTAAAACCCCGAGATTAATTTCTGTCAGCAGCAAGCAGCACCAGTCGGTGGCCAATGTCCTTTGGCAAGACACTGCACACCCTGAATATCAGCCTAGTAATGGTGAAACATATGAAAGATATGAATGAGTACCAGGTAACTTCTCCTTTTCACATGTCATATACAAAAGTTGCAGATTTTCAAGAAGCCATATTCATTACCTTATGCCAACAGTTTCTCATCTTGTGGCTTACCTTTTTGAAAATACATGTATTGTCATTATGGAAAAGAAGCATGTGATAGGAAAAAATATTACATATATTGATTCACTTACCATTTGATTATCCCTTTTTTACAAGAATGTGTTTTCACCATTTAGCCCACAATCCAGAGTTTCAGTGACCCTGTCAGCGAATGCTTTTGAAAAAATTGTGGGAGAAATAGAAAATTTTCTCCTTTTCCAACAATATTTTCCACCTTATCAGAGAATTTGAGTGCATTTGTACCAATATATCAATTGTCGTATGCAAATGTTTTAAATTTGGAAGTGTCTAAAACTCTTCATTAGGGAAAGGGTGAAAATTTGATTTGTTTAAGAAAGTAAACCAATTCAAACCATGTCTTTTCATACCTCTTCTCTCTGTTCCTCTAACATTTTGTCAAGGATGGGCATCAGCCAGTCTTCAAACTTACAGTAGTTGTCGTTGGGTACCAGCAAGTTGCCAATTCTATTTATACCTTTATCCCTCAGCTCCCTACCAGACAGAGAGAAGTCCCCAACATAGGTTGGAGCCATGCACTTGATAAAATCTTCCTCAATTCCCCCAGCTGTTGTTACAATACAGTCAACCTAGAGAAAGAACCAATAAGAACCAATCACTTCAGAACATGAAGAATGAAACGGTCATTTAACTTTTTTTTGTAACTGAGGCATGCTCTGGCAAAAGGGGGTTATTGCCGGTTAATGCATCTCCATGATGCATTTTACCAGGCAAGTTAGTGCATAATTATGGATCTATACTAGTAAACCCCACTTTGTCTTGCCACCAACTAAATCAGAAAGCAGAAAGCAGACTGCACAGGCTGACCTGGGTCGATACTGTTTGCAAATGCATTAAACCCCCTATTCACAGAGCATGGCTCATTTATTTTGTGTTTTAACCCTTTCCCAGATAAGCCCTGGTTTTTATGGCTCTGAGGTTGAAGGCGTTTGAAAACACTGCGGAAAAAGGAGAAAATGCTCATAATGAGCATTTTCTCCATTTTCCACAGTGTTTTCTTCCCTTACAGATAAAAATACCACCTTTTTGGCCACTCTAAATTTGTCGTCTGCAAATTCTTTCAATTTCAGCACATCAAAATTACCTCATCTGGTAAAGAGTTAAGTAACCAGTATTTTCTCTACTAACCTTTTAAAGACAATTAAAACCACGGGAGCTTCATTTAATCCTGTACCACAGAGTCCCGAGTTTTAACAACCTTGAGGAAGAAGGCTGTTGAAAATATGAGAATAAGAGAAAACGCTAGTAACCAGCATTTTCTCCTTTTCCCACATTGTTTCTATGCTTTAAAGATACATGTAAATTACATCATTTCAGCCATATTTAACTTGTTCTGTGATTTCTTTCAATTTAGAAAATTCTAGAATTTTGCCACGAGGTAGAGTTAATTTCTTGTCTTCAAATGCTTTCTAAACTTTTGTTTTCGGGTAAAGAATTCATTTTTCTTCTTCTTCTGAGAGTGTTACATAAAAAGAGATTTAAGTCTTTACCAAGTGACAAAATTTTGGACTCAACCAAACTGAAAGCATTTGCAAACCACAGTTTAAATGTAGCTCAAAAGATGACTTCTGTCTTCGAAGAAGTAGAAAACATTGTGGGGAAAAGGAGAAAACGCTAGTTTACCGTTCTTCTTTCAGGGTCGTTAAAACTTTGCATTTTGTGGTAAAGGGTTAAGTATTTACCATATTATGCTGCACCAGATATCGGATAATCTCTCTCACACCAGCAGAGATCAGATTAGATGTATAACTGAGATATATTGTACAGTTAGTCTGATCACGACCTGTCGGATGGAGATTGATGTCCTTCTTTGATTCTTCTGGAATTGGCTTTAGCTTACAGTCTATCTGTAAATACAAATGATAATTATACAAGTGATCAAATACAATAACATTTATCCCAAACATTACAGTGTTTCAACTCTTTACAAAAAGACAAAATTTAGGTTCAATCACAGTGAAGATGACAAATTAAGTGCAGCTCAGAAGAGGATTTCTGCCTTTAAAATGATAGAAAACATTGTAGGAAATGGAGAAAATGCTTGTTAAAATGTTTTCAAAAGTCTTTTTCTTTAGGGTCTTTAAAACTCAAGACTGAGTGGTAAAGGGTTAATGACCCTGACAAAGATGGTTTTTGTTCGGTGGTACGCAGTATTTTCTCCTTTCTTTTTTCTTAATTTTTCTACTCTTTCAACAACAGATAAAATCACCTAAATTAATACTTATCCTGCTAAATAAGTTAAATGAAACTTTCAAGCCAATAGTAAAAACCCGAAAAATGCTATTTCAAACTTACTTTTTGGAGAAAGATATCTCTGTAACGGAAAGTGTAGATCCAAGGTCAGACTGCACGTTCTGTGCAGTCTGATCTTGATAAACACTGTCTACAAAAGCTTCTGGTGTCATGTAAAAGTCAAATTGCTTTTTTAACAGAAATTGGTAATTTAATTCATAAAAATCTAAAAGTTGAGATGGTAAACCATATTCTTACCATGTTGTTGATCTCCTTGACTGCTCTACCAAAGTTCTGAGCTTGAAATCCTGACTTGGCATAGGATTCTAGTAACTTGTGATAATCTATACCTTTATTGAAATCATAACCTGAAAAACCGTGAAATAACGCATTACAATAAAGATGAGCCTTGCTTTGGCAAAACGGCATCTCAGGGATACAGTATACCAAGCAGGACCTGGGTTGATACTTTAGCTATTAGTAGATTTTCTGTATGTCAATGGGCTAGTCTACCACATGATAATTTACGGATCCATAAAATCTATTTTTTCAAACAAGTGACCGAATCACGTGGCAGACTAGCCCATTGACATGCAGAAAATCTACTAATAGCTAAAGTATCAACCCAGGTCAGCCTGCAGGCTGACCCGAGTTGATACTTTTTGCAGATATACTAGACCTCTTTTCACATAGCATGGTTCAAATATGAGTGTTTGTGTCCCTGCATTAGACAGCTCTTTGAAACATTGAAGCAAAAGGAGTATTTGGGAAAATAAAAACAGCTTTGCTGTTATTGCTTTATCCTCAGTTCTTTCCCAGATTCATTTAAATTAAACTGTTTCTAGATGACACTGTGACTGTGCTTTTTATTACCCTCAAGAAGAAGTGTTTTTTAAACATTGTGAAAAAGGAAACTATACTGGCAACCAGCATCTTCTCTCTTGCACACAATCAAGACAAATGGAGAAATAGCTTGTTGTGAATATTTTCTCTATATGCTACAATGTCACAATGTTTTAACTCTTTACCTGATGACAAAGTCTTAAACTCAACCAAGTTAAAAGAACTTTGCTCAAATTATGATACTGAAATGATAGAAAACAATGTGGGAAAAGGAGAAAATGCTGGATACCAGCACTTTCTCCTTTTTCTGCCATGTTTTCAAAAGCCCTCTTCTTCAGGGTTATGAAAACTTGACATTGTATGGTAAAGGGTTAAAACCTGGTCTGCTGCAAGACGCAGAAGATGGTTAGCCGAAAAAGCACTGTTTATATCATGAAAACCTCAGAGAGCTTGCAAAGCCCACCTCCCCCCCATAAAATTAAGAATAAACCAGCAAAAAAGTAGTTTTGACAGGGAAAAATTTACCTTTGATTGTTTCGGTGCCTGCTGGCATCTCCTCACTCTTAACAAGCACTGCATCAGTTGCCAAGCTTGGAGGGAGCTGATCTATAGGAAGATACAAGCTTGCATTTATACAGTCATAGACTTACTCCTTTACCTTTTGTATACAATATAAACACTTTTTTGTTACCAAACAATCCCATGTTTTAACAATTCTAAAATAGATTGACAGGTTTTAAAAGAATTTTGGAAAAGGAGAAAATGTTGGTAACCAGCATTGTCTCCTCTACTGAAAATGTTTTTAACCTTTCAAAACTAAATCCCATCTCTTGAGATAGGTCTCATTTGTGGTCTGCTCATGCTTTAATTTTGTAAAAGTCTCAATTTCTTTGTCCTCTGGTAAAACGTGAAATTGCCAAATAAATGGCACTATCCAGCCAATTGTAAAAACCCAAATACATGTATTGTGATTTCAACATCTTTTTTCATCCATAAAATGTTATTGTATGGGACAGGGTAGACTCAGGATGGGACTGCATGTTCTGTGCTGTCTGATCTTGATCTACACTGTCTGCAAAACTATCCTGTGTCACTTTTTTCAGCCTAAGAGTACATGTATATTAATATCTCCACAAACATTTTTTCAGCATATGCCATAGAAAATACCCTCTTTAAAAGAAACTAGAGCTGTCACTGAATGTGACTTAATACCCCCGCCAGCGCTTTGACAGAAATAGGCAATTTAACAAAAAATGTTCTAAGTTCAAGGGGAGATTACCCTTGAATCATAGTGAGTTGATGATTGAAAACTGCGTCTTGCACAACTTAAGTATATGATCAATATATCAACAAACTTTCAATACAATAGCAGCAAAACTGTAGGAGGAGTTCGCGACACAAAATTACTAGTATTTTGTACACAGACGGACACACGGACAGACACACGGACAGACAGGCTGATTCCAGTATACCCCCGAAAACATTCGTTTTGCGGGGGTATAAAGATAATGAGCACAAGTTAATGTCCAGTACAGGGATACATGTAAAAATGCTGTAAGACAAGGAAAAGGAGCAACTTCCAGATGCAGATGTTTCAACTTCCAGATGATGTTTCAAGCAACTTTAAGAAATACTACAAAACAATATAGGATAAGAAGCTTGTAAAACTGCAGGGGTCTGGACTGACATTCTTTTTCAACTTTAAAGAAAATACTAGATCTGTAGCAAAAAAAAGAATTTCTCATCACAAAAGTTAAAAGACAATGATTTATAAAACTATTAACAAAAAAAAAAAAATTAGAATTGCCATACCAGCATTACTTGGTCCACTTTGGGCTCCTAGAATATTAACATCTGTCTCCTGGTCCATCTCCATCCTATATAATTAAAGATTTTTTTTTTTAATCATTATAATGAGTATTTACCTCTCCTTTTACCACACAATCCCAACTTTTAACAACCTGAAGGAAGAAGACTTTTGAAAACATTGTAGGAAAAGGAGAAAATGCTGGTGACCAGCATTTTCTTCTTTTCCCACAATGTTTTTTACATGTCCAAAGACAAATTACATTACTGAGACATCTAATTTGGTGCCTATAGATGCTTTCAGTTTAGACTAGTCTAATGTGGTAAAGAGTTAAATCATGAAAATATAAATTCAGTTCTATGTACCAAACCCTATCTCTCAAAAACCTTCATAATTACACAGAAGAACTTTGGATACCTATAGGACCAGTTTTATTGAAAAATATTCAGCCCCTGTCTCGCCGAATAATGGCCAGTTTCATTCAGAATTCAATCCAAAAACCACCATGTTGGATTGCTGATAGTGCCACCCCCCACTACATTTTTCATTCATGCAGATAATTGCATAACAAAGTAAAATTCGAATCGACTATGGATTTATGTACAGAAGTCTGTTTCAATAATCAAACTTGCCTTTCCAAATAAAGTTTCGTTTAAAAAAAAAAAGACTATAAATTTTATTTTTAGACTGCATTTGGGGGTTTATACAGAACATTCATACCTACTACACGGCAATTTACAATTAAACAGGCTGGTGCGAAATCAAAATGGATTTAGCTCATGAATAAGCAAGTTTCTACAAAAAACTTATATTGAAATGAAAAATCAGGTTTTAATTTGACTTCTGTTGTATATTTTATTAAACAAATCCTGTTAAAAATATCCAAATTTGTTGTTCAAACAGCGACAAAATTCCATGTCAGAATTTGCTAAAGGAAACTATGAGGGATCCGATAAGACATGACCTATACAGTGAAAGGCCAAAATGAAAACAAGATACAACTGGGCTTATTCACAAATTGGACTTAGCACCCCAAGGCATTGGTAGACTTATATTCTATTCAAAGCATAGCTCCGATTTTATTTTTGTGATTGTTTCTCCGCTCCCCTTCAGTGTAGCCCTTCTTTACCTGCTTCTGGAAATTTCAAAATCTTAAGGGTCATCTTTCAGCCCATTGTTTGTGTCTTCAGCCTGCTTGTCAGCTATGAAAATGGACATGAATCGATCGATAGATAGATAATTAAACTGCATGTTGACATCCAGCTTAGTACAAGGTTGTCATCGATCTTGTTACAATTTACCTTTTTCTGACATACTGATACTCGTATCTGGTAAATTCATAAACACACATTCACAATTATTTGGTCGACTAAGCATGGGCATTCAATTTCATATAAAAAATGGTAGTATGATTCCTTGTACATGAAATATGTATCATAAATTTTAGTTTCCTTTTCCATGCACAAGCTGATAAACACAAATTCCAATAAATTGTATTAAAAGAACTTCACTGTAACTACATCAACTTCCAGAACATGCCCGGTAACTGACAAGCCAAGTTTTTATTTTCTTGCAGGTTGGTCAGTGTTTAATAACATTCTGAAACTAAAATTGTACGATGGTAAGAGTTATATTAATTATTTCATTTTTTTTTGTTAAGATTAGTCATCAACCTATCAATCAAGGACCTTATTGTTGGCTGAAAAGAAATCAATCAACACATACAGCCATAAGAAACAATTTTGTTTTTTCTTCCGAAATGGACATTAGAAAAGCTGCTATGGGGGTAAGGTGAGACACAATCAAAAATATAACATTGGAGCTATCTCCGAAGATTGTAGAAAAGAAAGTACCAGGAAAAAAAGAATGAGGATAAAAAGTATCGGAAAAAAAGTATCAGGAAAAAAAATATTAATTGCAAAAAATAGACTAAGTTTATATGGTATGCATGTACTGGTATGACAGGGTTCAACATTAATATTTTTATGAACTAGACTAGTGGACTAGTAATTTGCAATTTTCACTAGACCACTTCAGATTGCTACTGACCCATTTTTGCAAAATGAAGACAAATATAAAATAGATCAATATCTATGTTATTTCTCTTGTTATTATACCAAAATTGTAGCAACGAAAAGCTTTAGCTTAATTTCATGACTCTGCTCCTCCTCAATCAGATGTTATTTGAAGTTATGCAAGCTTGACATATTCCCCGGTCATCTGCTCTGTTGTCTATGTAAACGTCTGGACAACTCATTTACCATTGTCGTCAAAATGAAACTACGGTTTTCAAAAAAAAAAAAAGGGCTAGACATAAGAAATTCTTGATAAAAGATCAAATATTCTGACAAATGATAACAATCATGATTAAATTTATGACTTAAAATATCCTCAACGACAAAATAGCAAAATCCTGCGGTCATCCGGTCTACTAACTCTATTTGCAGTTCGATTTGGTTTTTCCCATAAAAATATGGATTACCACGCATACGCGACGTCTTCCTGTTTACAGTTTAGAATTTGTCTAAAAATTATCGCTGGTTGATGAAATTCACAGGTTATTTAAGCAGTCTTTTTCGGCGAACAGCATTTTAGGTCAATTTTTGTCACTTATGCAAAGCATGAAAGTGATACTCAATCTACCTGTTTGGAGTTTTTCACTAGACCATTCAGGCTAGCTAGATGCAGTCTCTACTAGCCCGAGCCAATTGTTTACTAGACAATGTCGTTCAGACGTGCCTTAATGTCGAACCCTGTATGATATAAACATTTAGTTGATAGGTTATATTTACTTTGTTAAAAAAAAAAGTGATATTTATACATTTTTTCTTTTTACTTTGTGCTGCCTGAGATTGGGAAGAAATGTGCAAACACTCATGTTTGGTTGTTGATATGTACCCACAAAATATTAGGGTATAACAAAAGTAATTTAAATGTTTTTGATTTGTGTGTATCTATTTGTGGAATTTTTGTAATTTACAACCTGTATAATCCGAAATTAAGGTCTAATTTTCACTTTAAGTCACTGATATTACCAAACTGTTTATAATATGTTGTCTTTAATCATCACTTTATTTAATTTCTGACTGATCTTTAACTTTCACTATACTTACAATATTCACAGCTTGTGAATTTTACAAAGTTAATTGTTTACCAACTTAAGAAGGTAGAAGGCCTTTGGAAACATTTATACTTTCTTTCCAATTACCATCTCCAAATAGGGGTATGGTACACATAGCCCCTAGTTCTGACATTGGTAATGCAGTCACAAAAATTGTTCTGCTATAAAAAAATAACAAAGGTAGCAGACACGATTAAAAAGGTGCCGTAACTGTACACTGCATCAGCTCCATTTAATTGCAGATTTACACGTTTACCAAACATATCTATTTACTGACTCTTTTTAACCACATTGTTTTACTGTTTCTGTAGAGAACTGTTGAAGCCTGATGGCCCTCATTTCCCCCTCTGTATTTTTCACAAATTTTAATTTTATTACTCAGGGTTTTCCCTCGGCCACAAAAACAGGGGGTCACAATGACCCCCTAGTCAAAAATAATGGGGGTCATTTTGGAATTTGTGGGGGTCACAAAATGTGATTCGCTTAAACAAAAGCTACTATTTGTGAAAGTATGTGGTTTTTTTTGTGTTTTCTATTCACTGTAAATCTTCGTTTACCCTATATATGAATTATTTCATGGTGAGAGATACATAATAACACCAGAGATTCTCAATACCAGTATAGAGGGAGCTTACAGCCTAGGTGGCAACTTTTTCATAAAGACTATCTGGAGAATGCTTTATTAAGCCTGCTCTTAACGAGCAAATATGCTCTAGCTGCAGACAAGCTGTCATATCTCTAAGTAATCTTAATGTTTCAAGGGTATTGTCATGACCGCTAGTGTTTTGATGATGCACAAGGGTTGAATTTCGAAGTACGTGTAGCCTCTCTCTATGGTGAGGGTTATTTTGTTTTTATCACAGGAATCGACCGTTTAGTTGGTGAAGAAAGCTTGTTGTCGGCCGGATTGGGAAGTCTCTGTTATTTTTCTTGATAGAGATTATCCTTTTCGGCCGAAAATAAACTATTTTCACCAATTAAATGGCCCATTCCTGTGTTTCGACACGCGGGTCGCGTTCATGCCGCTGTTTTCAACGAATAACAAAGTGTATCTCTTTAGCAAATTTACAGTAAACCCTCGGGACCTCGAAATGTGATTCTGGGAGCTCTTACCAGGCGTTGTATCGTCTGATCTTTGTTTAAGGGCTCTTCTTCCTTGCAGACAGCAAGAATGACGTCGATTTTGACAGAGCCATATTGTTTTCATTAGAGATCGACTGGTTTAGTTTAGACCCGTTTAAAGACCGACAGTATTTTAGTAAAATCGATACACAGTCCAGTGTTTCGTCCCATTTTCTCTTCGTACTCCGGATTTTTCATCTACTCGCGATGTAACAGTGTCGGAAGTATATACGATCGTTAGTACCTCTTATTGTATTTATGCGTCAACATTGACGTATTACTGAAAAAATTGCGGGCCATTTTCCTTAAAAATGCGTCAAAACGCACAAAATCGTGCGTCAAGGAAAACCCTGATTACTGTAGATGTCATCCGAAACCTCCGCGATGATTATGAAGCTACATGTACCTTGAGAAAGATATGAAGTTCCTTACTTACTCTCCCTAAATGAATAAACTTCGTTTTCTATAACAAGATATAGTCGACAAACATGTTATTTTCCCGGATTGTGCAATATGACTTAGTAACACGAAAACTGATTACTCTCTGCACCGGAATTAGCCGGGATTGGGGCTGGTTTTCGGCATATGGGTACTTCGTCCTAGTATAAGTTCACTCCAGGTTTGTTCGCCCCGAAAGGGGTACGGGCAGTGTTTACCCTATGTAATTTTCATTACCTAATAGAAGAAAAATATTTCTAGTTGAATTTATAGGTAATTTACAAGAAATTTTGATTTATGCGAAAATGCAAAATAGGGCTTTAACTTTATGCTACCTTAGGTTTGGTGAAAAATGACTCGTTTTCGACTGTTTTATATCCTGATTATATATACAGATCTCTTTTCCGAGAGGGATTTAATCGGGCCTCTAATGCAGACGAATCATTTTCACATGATTTGACCAGAGAACAGGTTAACTCAGCCAACCCACCCCGAACTTCCGTGTTGATAAAACGCGAAATTTCCAAGTAGCCTAAATGAAATCTAACCCTACTGGATAGTGTTACGAGCCAAGCGTAACGAGAAAGAAAACCAGCAACAAGCCTTTAACAATTAACAATATTTATTAATGAATAAAGACAAAAGAGAACAATAAGAGTTAGGTTTGAATGAAATGTTGACAAATTTTAATCTTAGAACAAGAAATAGAATAAGTCCCTCAAAATTAAGAATTATGTTTAGACTGCAAAAAGTATGAAATTTCTTACTCCCGATTCGGAGTCTAGCTCCGATGTTATTTTTGTGATTGTTTCTCCGCTAGACAGAAACAATCACAAAAATAACATCGGAGCTACCCAGTAGACCCCGAATCGAGAGTAGAAATTTCTGGTTCCTAAACCTAAATTAACAATAGTTTTAACTTGAAAATAGATATGAGCAACCTGTTTAAAAATTAAGCAATTCTAACTTACAGTTCTATATCCCAAGTTAAATCCACCACTTTTCACTAATTCTGTATCCTCCATGCCACAAGTCTAAGTTCAAAATCCAAATCCAACAAGTAAGTCACTCCTATTTATATCAGCTTGGAAATTTCTAGATTAGTCTTTTCTAGAAAGATGACATCATCGATTAGTAAACAGTTTGTTTACTAACAACCCGTTTCTAAAAATAACCACAATGGAAAAACCAATAAATGTTCTTCATGTTTCTAGAATATTTTCTATATAGAGTGACGATGAAAACAGGTTACATGTGTATCTTATTACATAAAAATAGACAGTCTCCACCAATCACATGGCTCGTCTCAGAATTCAGAACTAAACATTATTTAGAATATATAGCTTGTGAATTCACACGTTTCCGGGAACTGATTCCAAACAGGAACACATTCGAGGAAATTTTATACCATACCATACAGTGCATTTTAGAACGCATCAATTGGTCCAAACGGATGCATCAACACAGCCGCTAAAATTTGTAATGATACTTGCAAAATCTAAGTAGATAAAGATTTCTTATCTGTCGTAAATTAGGCAGTAAAATGTATTTGGAAAAAAAACCCAAGGCAATGTCCAGATTTTACGGGGTAAAGGAAGCTGTACCGGGATATGAAGGTCTATTTTTAGCAACAATTGGATTTCCAATCAATCTTTTATTAGGCCTGCATATCAATATTGAACAACTCTTAGTCACTCGTGATCTTTCCGATTTGAGTAGTATTTGAATATATGGAATCACTTATGGATTTATGTAATACATGTTCATAAAGTGTGAAATCGGATTTTATTGCTATTTGATATTTTTAAAGCAGACACACAGGCAGTGCTCCTTGAACGCTTGAAGCTCTGTGGAACTGATGGATTGAACTAAAGGAAATTTGTAGGAATTGGCTAGATCTGGTTTGGTATGTATTCCAATATTATTGAGATTTTATCATTATAAATGTTGCTTAAATTTCTTCTAGATATGCAACCCTAAACTCATTAGCAGACGAAAAAAAGGTTAGACTCCCCCAAACTCAAATACATTTGCAGACGACATTTTGGATCTAGCTCAAATAATGAATTTTCTCTTTGATAGAGTAGAAAACATTGTAGAAAAATGGTTAAATGCTACTTACCAGTATTTTCTACTTTTCCAACATTGTTTTCAAAGACTTCTTCATCAGGGTCAATTAAACTGAATTGTGTGGCAACCAGATCTAAGGTCTAATGTTAATAACTTAGAATGCTAAGCACCACTCAGGGACCTTTGATGGATAGTGTAGATCAAGACCATACTAGTCTATACAGAATGTGCAGTCTGATCTTGGATCTACACTGTTTGAGGAGGAGATTTTTACCCTAAAAATATATCCAAAACAGCAAAATTCGGGATTTTTTGCTGTCAGCTTGAAAGTTTCATTTCTGTTATTTAGCAGGTTAAGGGTTGATATACAGTACTAATCCTGTTTGACAAGGATATTTTCAGAGTGGTCGTCTGCAAGTGGCAGCTAAAGGCACATGCATGGGAGAAAGGATTAACCCAAACATAAAAATATATGACTGCCATGGTCCATATTGGAAGAATTTACAGACGAGATGCTTAGAATGATAATGAAATTTGTCTAAATGGAAGGGCTGGTAAAAAACAGTGTGTAGGGGAAAAGGAGAAAATGCTGGTTACGTAAATCTAGTCCTGCTCACGCATCATTTTTCTCCTTTTCCAACAATTTTTCTTAACCCTTTAGATTTACCACATAATCTCAAGTTTGAACAACCCTGAGCAGAAAGGCTTTTTGAAACATGGGAAAAGGAGAAAATGCTGGTAACCAGCATTTTCTCCTTTTCCCACAATGTTTTCTACCCTAGCATAGAACTTAAATGCTCATTTGTAGATCTATTAATTTTAAATTTGTCATCTGCAGGTGTTTCAGATTCGAGGAATGTAAAATTTTGTAGATCTAGTTTGGGAAAGGATAAAAAGCTTCAAGGCCTAGAATTAGATCATTTGGTAAATGGTTAAATGTTTAAGATTATATGATATGACATATAAAGATATTAATACTGTTATTTATTACCATGTTATGAAGTGAACATAGTGGTAGTAAAATTATACATGGGTGTGTTATCTGGCCACTCTTAAATGTATAGCGTGTGTCAACAAGCTGATTGTAAATCTTTTGTCTATATGTAAAAGTTGACACATGTAATGTGCCTTAAAAGGACTTAGATATTGGTTTTTTAGATGGAATAAGTCTATCAATCAAGCAAATTTATTTTCAAGGTAATGGCTTAAATGAACCAAATCAAAAGCATTTGCAGACCAAGATTTAAATGTGGCTCAAACAATCAAATTTGTCTTTGGTAGGATAGAAAACATTTTGGGAAAAGGAGAAAATGCTGGTTACCAGCATTTTCTCCTTATCCCATTATGTTTTCAAAAGCCTTCTCTTGCATGGTCGCAAAAAAATCAGGTTTATCGATTGTATGGTATTTAATGCTATTTTAAACATTATTTCAGTTATATCACAGTGGCCAGTGCACCTATCCATGCTTACCTAGAGTTTCTCTTACTAGCACTCCTCGCAATATTCTTTCCAAGCCACTGGCTGCTTTCCCATATAACTACATATTGTCGAAACAATGGTCAGTGGTGGGAGAGGAAGGAAGCCTGACACAATGACTATCATCAGTCCTTGGAAAAAATTGGCCAAGCCAGGGATCAAACCAGTGACCTGTGTTCTCAAATCCTGTACACTACCAACTGAGCTACTGGGGCTTGGCCGTTAAGACTTGGCATTGTGTGGTAAACAGTTAAACTGCAAAAATTTGGTATTATCCATTATGAATACATTTGTAGACGATGTATAACATCTGGTTCAAATAATGGACTACATTTTGTAAAGTGTACCATAGAATACATTTTGGAAAAAAAAATAATACTTCTACCAAGCATTTTCTCTTTTTTTCCACAATGTTTTCAAAGTCTTCCCCAGGCTCAATAAAACACAAGATTATTTTGCAAAGAGTTGAACAGAGTATTGTATTTACTACCAACAGGATTTATCAATTTATAAAGACAGTCATGCATGACGGAGTCATTGAGATAGCTGTTAAACGATCAAAACGGTGGAAGGTATGACAGCTAATTTGAATCAAACGGTGTGCAAAAAAGACTAAATTTCATTCTTCAACACATATCTTATTACAATCTGTATGGACGGAAAGGCAGATAGAGGAAATATGTTGTCATCAGTGTCTTACGAAGTACAGTTCTGTGTGAAGGTACAGGCTAATCCTGGTGAACTTGTGTGTGTTGTTGGGAATTGTCCAGAACTGGGAAACTGGGAACCACAGAAGGCTGTGCAACTGAGAAGGGAAACCAGGAATCAGACTTTGTATGATGAAAGTACAGAGGAAGGGTATGTTAGTTGTTTCAATATTGATAAATTTGTAAAATAACATGTATACAAACATGTTAACCCTTTACCAAACTATCCCATGTTTTAATGATTCCAAAGAGAAAGGCTTTTGAAATTATTGTGGGAACAAGACAAAATATGCTGTATCCAGCATTTTGTCCATTTCTGACAATGTTTCTATCCTTTCAAAGAAAAAGCCCACCATTTAAATCTTTACCACATGACAAAATTTTGTTCTGGTCCAAATTCAAGGCATATGTAGAAGAAAAATCAAATATGGCTAAAATGAGAGGAACTGTTATTTCAAGACTAGAAAACATTGTGGGAAAAGGAGAAAATGCTGGTTGCCCTTTGAATAACAGATTTACTGTTTCAGTAACATTCAATTTTCTGCTTGCAAATGCCTTCATTTAAGGCTAAAATTTTGTCATCAGGTAAATGCCTAATGGGGAAGAACTCCTTGAAAAACTCTGCTAACTATTGTGTACTTTCTTTCTCAAAATTTTTTCTGATCCTTTCAAAAACAAACCCAACCATGTAAGCTATGTATATTTTTTTGTCTGTTGATGCTTTCCATACAGAAGAGTCTTAAATTTTGTTGTAGGTCACAGTTGACGCTTTATCAAACAACAAATTTCTAGAAAGGCCCAAAGATAGGTTAACCCTTTACCACATGACAAATTTTAGACCTGTCCGAATTGAAAGCATTTGCAGATGACAGTTTCAGTGTGGCTCATATGAAATGATTTTTCTTTGATAGGGTAGAAAACATCGTGGGAAAAGGAGAAAATGCTGGTAACCAGCATTTTCTCCTTTTCCCACAATGTTTTCAAAAGCCTTCTCTATCAGGGGTGTTAAAAGTCGTCATTGTGTGGTAAAGGGTTAAGACAGCCCTGTTCACTTAATCTTCAAATTTAATTGATAAAGTTTCTCTACTGCACACTAGATGAGGCAATTGGCTAGTTTAATCCTTTACCCCATAGTCACGAGTTTTAACTACCCTTCAGAAAAAGTCTTCTAAAAACATTGTAAGAGAAGGAAAAATGCTGTTAACCAGCCATTTTCTCCTTTTCCAACAATTTTTTGTATCCTTTCAAAAAAAATTATATCATATGAGTCACAAATTCTTTCAGGTTGGACAGGGTTAGAGTTAAATTCTCAGCAAAGCAGACAGTGTAGATCAGAGATCAGACTGCACATTTTGTGCAGTCTGATCTTAATCTACACTGGCTGCTAAGGAAAAAAAGCTTTAAAAGGTGCTTTACGGGCTAATTTTGTTTCAATTGATGTCCTTTGCACCAAAGAGTTTCACAGTGAACTTGGTTCTGTTTGAGCTCAACAATATTCAGGTCTTGACTGGTCATTGACCCATCTTTTTACCCCTGTTCTAGATAAAGGACAAAAAGAAAGATTTGTCTGAATCATTTAACATTTATTTACCACACAATCCAGAGTTTTAACGACCCAGAAGAAGATAGCTTTTGAAAACACTGTGGAAAAAGGAGATAAAGCAGGTAACCAGCAATTTTTCCTTTTTCCACAATGTTTTCTACCTTTCCCTCAAACAATTTTTAATTTTTGAGTCACATTTAATTTGTTGTCTATAAATACTGTCAGTTTGGACCAGTCTACAATTTTGTCATGTGGTAAAGGGTTAATAGACTGTTTCTTTGTAGCCCTCATAATGTAGGCTCTTGAAAAAACATCATTCGAAAAAGAAGAAAACACTTAATTGTAGCCTGCATTTTCTCCTTTTTATCTCCACTGGCCGAAGGCCAGCGGGCTTATGTCATGGCCCAGCGTCTGTCGTGCGTCTGTGCGTTAATTTTTATTTCAAACATCTTCTCTGAAACTACCCATCCAATTTTGATGAAACTTCACAGAAATGATCCTGCCATGGTCCTCTTCAGAATTTCTTTAAAGAATTTGATTCCTTCAAAAACCCTGGTTGCCATGGCAACAAAACTGAAAAATATTGAAAAGCTTTGAAAATCTTCATGTCTAAAACCATAAGGCCTAGGGCTACCAAATTTGGCATGTAGCTTTATCAAGTGGACCTCTACCAAGTGTCTTCAAATTATAGCCCTGGGATCAAATTTGGCCTCGACCCGGGGGTCACAAGTTTTATATGAGCATATATAGGGAAAACTTTCAAATTCTTCTGGTACCTAGCCATATGGCCTAGGGCTACCAAAATTTGCATGTAAATTTATCTAGTGGGTGTCTACAAAGAATGCCAAATTTATAGCCATGGGGTCAAATTTGGCCCCGCCCCGGGGGTCACAAGTTTTATATGGGTTTATATACTAGGGAAAACTTTAAAAATCTTCTCGTACCTAGCCATAAGGCCTAGGGCTACCAAATTTGGCATGTAGCTTTATCTAGTGGGTGTCTACCAAGGGTGCCCAAATTATAGCCCTGGGGTCAAATTTGGCCCCGTCTCTGGGGTCACAAGTTTTACATGGGCTTATAATTATAGGGAAAACTTTAAAAATCTACTCGTACCTAGCCATAAGGCCTAGGGCTACCAAGTTTTGCATGTAGCTTTATCTAGTGGGCCTCTACCAAGAGGGCCCAAATTTTAGCCTTTGGGTCAAGTTTGGCCCCACCCCAGGGGTCACAAGTTTTACATAGGCTTTTACAGCGAAAACTTTATAAATCGTCTTGTTACTAACCATAAGACCTAGGGCTACTAAATTTAGCCGTGTCTCAGAGGTCTCATTTTTTACAGGGCCTCTTATTGAGGAAACTTTGAAAATCTTCTTGTTTATAATCACACATTCTAGACCTGTATTATTTGGTATGGGGCTTTATCTTGTGGACCTCTACCAGGACTCAAGTAATTATAGCTTTGTGGTCAAAAATGGCTTTGCCCTGGAGTCATAACTTTCTTGTAGGATTTTATAGAAAACATTTTGTATGCCTTCTAGTTCGAAACCAATTTGCCATTATTGTAAAGTTTGGCTTGTAGTGTTTTTACTTATTAGCCAGTGGAGCGATACAGGGTCATCATGGCCCTCTTGTTTGTACAAACTTATGCCTTTTTTTCAAAGACAAATATGATTATGTGAGCTGTTCTCTTACAACAGGAGGTTTAAGGCATCTCTTTGATGAATTATATCAAGCAGGTCATCACATAAATTTGGATCCATAGAATCCATTTTGTTTTACAATTGACCATATTGTGAGGTAGAATTGTCCCTAGACATGCAGAAAATTTAACTATAGCAAAAAGTTTTGACACAGGTTGGCCTGTGCTGACTGTGCAGGAGGACGTCAGTCAATATTTTTTGTTTGTAGATGCTTTAAAGCCCCTTTTCACAGAGCAATGCTCATTTATTTAAGCTACATTTGATTTGTTGTCTGCAATTGCTTTTATTGTGGAGAAATCTAAAGTTTTTGCATAATGGTTACTTTTGGATTTGATAAATGAAAATTTTGAAAAAAATCCATTTCTTTGTAAAGTATTTACCAGCAGACAAAGTTTTAGACTTTGCCTGAAAGGGTAGAAAACTTAGTGGGAAAAGAAGAAAATGCTGGTATCCAGCATTTTCTCCTTCTCCCACATCGTTTTCAAATACCATTTTCCTTCGAGTCATTAAAAATTGGGATCATGTGGTAAAGGGTAAGCTCTTTGCATCAAAGAAGCAGCTTTACATGGTCAGTTTTGATCAAGATCAAACAGCAAAGAGAGATTCTTTTTTGTTTAAGTTGATCTTGTTTTCTTCAGAGGCTATTTAAAAAACCCTAAAATTGCATATAATTAGATTGCATGTGTTGATAATTGGAGTGCCTATCACAATTTTAGTGATGGCTCTGGCAGCTCAGTGGTTAGCATATCTGACTGACTCTTGACCTGGTGGTTGTGAGTTTGATACCACGAAACCCCCTGGGAGACTCAATTTTTGGCAATTTTCCCATTTGACCTCTGATGCATGTGAGAAAAGTATTCAGTGACTTGGAAAGAAAGTTGTGTCAGTACTGGTGTCAGAAAGCCAGGAAACACATGCATAGGTCCACTAGCTGACCCCTATGATGTAACATAAGCTATTAAAATGGCTTTAAATTCTAATACGAATGAATAAACACAATTTTTATTTGCTTTGCAGCCAGTGCAGATCAAGATCAGGGTACTGAAAAAACTTCCTTACGATAATTGCAGCAAATTTGTTTTACAATGTGACTTTAAAAAATCTATATTGTTTAACTCTTTATCAGACCACAAAATATTGAATTTAGTCCAGATTGGAAGCATTCTCAGATGGTAGAGCAAATGTAGCTCAACTTGTCTTTGGATAGGTAGTGAAAAGAAGAAAATGCTGGTCACCAACAGTTATTTCCATTTCCTACAATGTTTTCATTGTCTGTCTTCCCCAGCGTTGTTAATCTTTTCCCACAGTCTTTTCTACGCCATTTTAAAAATTTCAGTTGGTGAGTCACATTTATTTTGTGGTGTGCAAATGCTTTCAACTTTGACGTCTAAAATGTTGTCATTTGGTCAGGAGTTAAGGCAATTGAAGAAATCTGTCAAAGCATTTGGCAGAGGTATTCGCTTTCTCTTAAAGTGCTACACTTTTGAATGAAGTTCAAATTAAATTAAAACTATATCCCTTTTTATATGTATGTTATTTCAGGGACATCTGGTCAAAGACAGTTGTATTTTCTGGAAGTGCTGTAAAGAAGTACCGATATTTTGTTGGTCGTCTGCTTCAGTCAGAGAATGAAGATGAAGAACTCAGTGTTATTGTTACGAAATGGGAGACAAACATTCAGCCAAGGATATTTTCTGTCACAGGTATTTCTGTATTTTACTCAACCCTTTGCCATACAGTCTGGAGTTTTAAGGAGGAAGGAGGCTTTTAAAAACTATTGAGGACAAGAGAGAAAATGCTGGTAACCTGCAATGTTTTCTACCATTTCAAAGAGAAGTTCTATCATTCGAGACGTGTTATTTTTCGTCTGTAAATGTTCTCAATATATATTTTGTTGTGTGGTTAAGGATTGGACTTGAATGATATTCTTTTTTTTAACTGCCTTGAGGAAGAAGGCCTTTGAAAACATAGATATAGAGATGACATGCTTGATACTACCATTCTCTGCTTTTCCAACAATATTTTCTACCCTATCAAGCACAAACCTTATCATTTCAGCCATGTTTGTTTTGAAGTTTAGAAATGTTTTTTGTTTAGTCAAGTATGAAATTCTGCTACCCAGTAAAAAGTTAGCTTTGAGTAAATTCTTTACCAGTCAAGAAGAACAATAAATTCACTGTCAATTTGTAAGTGATTTTCCTAAAAGGCTGAAAAGAATTTTACTTTCCTATAAAACCAATATATGAAGGGGTACAACCTTTTTTGTCTGTGTTATAATGATAACATTTTCATTTATTATTTCAGATGCTGCCAAGGGCCAGTCTGGAATTGACATTGCTCAGTTTGGAAATTATGGCAAGTAGAAATTTTTTCTTTTTTTTTTCCATCCCATTTTTTATCTCCCCCTTATGTTTGTGTTGATTGATTGATTATTTGCCTATTTACTTGACTCTAGCATCTAAATATTGAAACCTGTGGCTATACTTTCTGATGTTTTTTTTTTTTTATGCATCGTCTAAATAAAAAGCATTCGCAAACAAATCAAGTGTAGCCAAAATGATTTGTCTCTGGAAGGGTATGAAACATTGTGGAAAAGGAGGAAATGCTGGTTACCAGCATTTTTACCTTTTCCCAATGTACTTTCAAAAAGCTTTATATTTAGCTTTTCGAAACACAGGAATTGGGACAAAGAGCTAAAATAGATGACAACTCGAATGATCCATGCTCTGTGAAAAGGGGGTTTAATGCAAAAAGTGTCAACCCAGGTCAGCCTCCACACTCTGCGTAGACTGACCTGATTCTGAACCTTTTGCTATTGGTTGATTTTCTGCATGTCCAAGGACTACTCTACCTCATGATTCAGTTAGTTGTCAGACAAAATGGATTTTTCAGATCCATAATTGTGTGATGACTGGATTGGTATGATGCATCACAGAGCTCAAAAGACCTAACTACTAGAACAAGTTGAAAAATAAAATACAAAATTTGACTGGTCAATGCTTTGTGTTTAACCCTTACCACATGGTAAAACTCTAGACTTGACAGTATTAAAGGTATTTATAGATGACAATTCAAATGTTTTTTTCAAATGGTAGTTGAATAGTCAGAAAACATTGTGGGAAAAGGAGAAAATGCTGGTTACCAGCATTTTCTCCTTGCCCCACAATGTTTTCAAAAAGCATCTTTCTCAGGGTCGTTAAAAAATGGGATTGTGTGGTAAAAGCCTAAGAGATTGTCAGTGTCTGTGCTCTGTACAACACGTATATACTCATTACAATAATTTTGTCACATGTAGAAAATATGTTATGTGCCCATAATTCAGTTTTTTGTCAAAGAATGATGCTGGATCCTTTTCCACACAATCCCAATTTTTTAAAAGCATTCTGGGGGATAGAAAAAAATGCTGGTAACCAGCATTTGCTGCTTTTGCCACAATGTTTTTTACCCTTTTGAAGTCAAACTCTGTAATTTGAACTACATGTAATAGTTTTGTTGTCTGTAAATGCTTTCAATTTAACAAATTTCAAATGTTGTCGTTTGTGAAAGAGTTAAGGGACAATAGTAGCTCTTGATATCTTCATCTCTTAGCATGACTCTTTTTTACCAATTACTCAGTTTTTAATTCCAGGAATAACAATCTGATTGGCTGGGACATTCTGCCTCAGCCAATCAGATGGCTAAGTGTGGAATTTAGAATTAGAATTTAATCCAGTATGTTCTTGAACACAGTTACATATTATCTCTGTACTTTGTTTAGATGGAAAGACCCATGTTTCTAGAGGCTGGCTAATAGACCAATCACACATCTGTATAAATCTACATAAAAATCCAATCAAGATGTGGAATTACAAGACTAGAGATCAAATATACAGTGTCAAATGTACAGCTATAGATCAGAGATATGCCCATGTAAGTAGGATTTTTTTTCCTTGGCTGTACATATAGGCCTCTGGCCTAAAATATAAGGGGGTCCTGTTATGTTTGGTGTGTTTACCATTTACATGTTGTTCCAATGGCATAAAAAAATGTACTGTCGCCCTCGTGGATTATTTAGTATGCTTCATAACTCACAACCATAGTTTATTGAACAATAAACCACAATAGAAAGAAGGTTATTTCTTAAATATTCAAAGAAAAATGATCATTTGAAAAGTACTGGTAGGTTTATTATTCAATATTTCTTGGTTACATGGATGACCAGGGTATGTGCTTACATTGATATGATGGTAGAAGTCAGTGTCATAGGAAACAGTGGTAACTATATTTCTGATGTTTTTCCTATGTATTGAAAAGGTCCTTTTCGTTAATTTAGTGCTCTGAGGATAAAGGGTTTCCATCCCTGTTATTGTTTCTGTCATTATTACAGGAAGATGATGAAGATAATGAATCCAGCCTTGCACCGGCTGCTTATGCTGTTGTGACAGTTTCAGTAAGTGACCAGATTCTACCAAGTTATTTTCATATGTACCTTTTATTGTGCAAAATTTCTGAAAGAAAATCTCTCAAAGATTCCCCATCACAGATGGCAAACTCTTTTGCTGCCAAATGAAAAAAAACATAAGGTTTTTTTTTTTTTTCAACGTAAAGAAATACAAATGCATTGATTGTATGGTGTTCATCGTCCTTTTGAACATTATTTCAGTTATGTCGTGGCGGCTAGTGCACCTATCCATGCTTTCCTGGAGTTTCTTTTACCATTACTCTGCACAATAGACTTTCCAAGCCACTGGCTGCTTTCCCACATAACCATCATTAAAACAATGATCAGCGGTGAGAGAGGTATTAATCCTGCTGGAGTGACTATCATCAGTCCTCGGAAAGAAATTGGCCAAGTCGGAGATCAAACTAGTGGCCCCCGTTCTCACCTTCTTAAGTCCTGCATGCTACCAACTGAGATACCGGAGCTCGGCAGTATAAATGAAGATAAAGTTCAGAATGAAATGATGCACTATGTGGATCAAGATCAGAATGCATTACCATGCAGTTTGATCTTGATTTACAACATCCATAGAAGCAACTTAGGTCGTGTATAGGATAAAACAGGATAATGAAAAAAAAAGTGAAAGTAATGGGTTTATTTGGCACTGTTACTCTTTATCAAACCGCCTCTCGTTGTAACCCTTAGAGGCCGAATAAACCTATCAGACATTTTCTTTTTTAGAAGTAAGACCCCAATAATTGCAGTTTAGTGGTTGCTTTTGTCTACAGTGTTTCAGCAAAGGGCACAGTATAGATCAAAGATCAGGCTGTACGTTTTGTGTAGCCTTATCTTGATCTACAGTGGTAGCAATGGCAACTACTGTTGTGAAAGGCACTTTGAAGGTTAACAACCTCCAATGAAGAAGGCTCTTGAAAACACTGGGGGACAGGGAGAAAATGCTGGTATCCCACAATGTTTTTTCCCTTTTAACTCTTTACACACAAGAAAAATTTAGACTTGTCCACATTGAAAGCTATTGCAGACAACAAATGTGGCTCAAATGATGAAAATTTGTGTGAAAGGTAGAAAACATTGTGGGAAAAGGAGAAAATGCTGGTTACCAGCATTTTCTCCTTTTCCCTCAATGTTTTTAAAAGCTTTCTTTGCCATGGTTGTTAAACTCAGGATTATGTGGCAGAGGGTTAACAGCCTCAAAGGAAGAAGGCTTTTGAAAGCATTGTGGGAAAAGGAGAAAATGCCAGTGACCCACAATTTTTACCCTTTTAACTCTTTCCATACCATAGACAACACCAGAAGCTTTTGTAGACAGTGCAGATCAAGATCAGACTGCACAGAACGTGCAGTCTGAACTCTGATCTGCACTGTCCACTGCTTTGTCCTAGATTATGACCGAACTGTCTCTTGATTTTGCAGATGTAATGTATTTTTAGCCTTTGAAAAAATGCAATTTATTTTTTCAGTAGTTAAAGAGAAATCCCAGCATTAGAGCCACATTTTGTCTAGTAATCAGTTACAGTTTGCACTAATACTCTTGTCCTACAGGTGCTTGAGAAAGGAAGATCCAAACAGATGCCCCAGGGTGAGTATGGAGCCCTGTACACACCCAACAGTTACATGTGTTTTAATGTACAGACCACAGACCCTGAACATACAGTGAGTTAAAGTATCTATATATATCTGTATATCCCAACAACAAAGTTAGGAGGGGGGGGTCATTGGAATAAGGTTGCTTATCTATCTGTGATCCTAATTTGTAGACTAACTGTTTGATGAGATGGGATAGGACATCATACTTGTTTAATTACAATAATCAGTGATCACTGAGTATTACTGATCTTGTAACATTCCCTTGAGCCTTTCGAATTTTGAGTGATTCAGGCCTTCAAGGGCCTCTAGTTTAAAGAGTCATATAATATGGACGCATATCCTGAACAAAAACTATCTTTGACAGACATGCTAATTATAATAAGAACCCTAAATACAATGTATAGGATTTGGTCCCTTTTGGGTGCCATTTTTCCAGATACCGGTATCACATTGATCATCAACTTATATATTTTTCATGTTGCACAGGGTTTCCAGTTAGATATCTATCATCATCAAAAATGTGAAGATGACAGTCAAAAAGATGTTACCCCCAAACACATTGGTTACAGTTTTATACTGCCAGTGGACATGGAACAGAGCCGGGGCAGCAAGAAAGTACCCATTACTAGTCTTAAACACAAACCTTTGGGAGAAATTAAGCGTGAGTAAAAATATGGCAGAAAGCCCATGATATTGATGTGGCCTAGTCATTGCACCCAGACTGAATTTTAACGAATACTCTGCTAAGCGCGACTCACTGACGTTTTGCGTACAGTGAAGATCAAAATCAGACTGCACAGAACATTAAGAAATTAAGTGTGAGTAAAAAAATGGCAGAAAGCCCATTATATTGATGTGGCCTAGTCATTGTATTCAGACTGAACTTTAAACCTTGCACTGCTAAGCGAGACTCACTGTCCTTTTGCGGACAGTGTAGATCAAGATCAGACTGCACAGAATGTGCAGTCTGATCTTGGATCTACACTGTCCGATAAGGAAATATTTTTGTCAAAAAAAAAATGTTTGAATTAGCATTATTTGGGTTTTTATTGTTCGTTTGAAAATTTCTTTCAACATTTTCACCAGGATAAGAGTAAAAAAGAGCCATCTATTTGGCTAAATTGCTCTTATTTCATTCAGAACGTTTTGAAAGAAATACAGAGCTCAGAATACTTATAATTGCTGTCTGCTTGAAATGTTGAAATGAGAAGCACTCTAGCAAAACAGGGTTTAATGCATCTTTGTGATACATTATATCAAGTAAGTCATTACATAATTATGAATCCATAAATCTATTTTGTCCAACAACCAACTTAATCAAAAGGTATAATGGTCCTAGGAACATGCAGAAAATTTACCAATAGCAAAAAGTTTCATCCCATGTCAGCCTGTGCAGATTGTGCACAACTTTGCAGATGAGTTCATCCCCCTTTTCACAGAGCATGACAGAAATATTATTATGAGTGGCTCTTTAAGCTTCAAACCGTGACGTCAATAACCTTTTTAAATTAAAAAGGTATTGGCAACTAGCCGATAAGGGGAGCCAGGATCAGCAGCTGGAAATGATGAAGACAGTTGTCGTATTTACAGTTCTTTATTTGATGTCACAAGCATGAATGATGAAAATTAACAATTCAAGTAAAAATATCCAAATTTATCTAAACTATATAATTGCATCTAAAAGAATAAACAACGAAAAATGAACTCTACTTAATACATGATGTTAAGGGGGAATTAACATATGCTTGGCTGTGAAAAGGTACCATATGAAGTTCACCTATCATGTGATTATTCATGAGACAAACTTCAAGTTATCTTTAGTGTTAGAACTCAAGACTGAAAGTTATTCTTATCTCTCAGTTACTTCTCCTCTATTTTATGTTATTAAATATACTTCATAAAAAAATAAGGTAGAGCAGACCATATAATACATACAATTTTTGGACATAATAGCTTAACCAATTTTTGCATGATTTATACATTATAACCTTTCTGTGCTCTAATTATGATTTACAAGGAAGAAACATAGAAACAACAACAATACAATCAACTAAATTCATATTGAAAAACATGGATTGATATTTCAATGATGCCTAACTTTAACATCAAAATCAACTTAGAAATGTATAAAGCATAATGATTTCTCTTGCAAAGTGAATAAAACCAATATAATAAATTTAAAGTAAAACAACAATTTCTACATACCTGGAAATGAAGACAGTTTTAGTATTTAAAGTTCTTTATTTGATGTCACAAGCATGAATGATGCTTAGTACTTTGGAACTGTTAGTTTTAAAACCTGCTTTGCTTTCCATGGGCAAAATCATTGGTTGCTCAGCTAAACTCACAATATGATTGGTTAAAAATCTAAATTGAAAGGTGGAGCCTAGAAAGGCTTAAGAAATCCTTAGCTTATCTATGCAGATATCAATATCCTACAAGGAATATAAAAAGAAAGGTAACCAATCTAGAAATGCAAACATCTCAAGTTTGTCACATCTGATCTTGTATGTAGGTAAGACCCTAATGAGCAAACAGTGGTAATAGCTCAGTTAGGTGTCAAACATTCCAATAAAGGTCAAACCAGATAGGATAATATATTTTCAACATTTTTGAATAATACAATGTATTTTGCTTGAACTACAAAAGTTCAAAATATTAGTAATAAAACCTAATGTACGTGAAAAATCCCTTGATACTAAATTTGACATACTTTGTCAACTTTAGCCTTTATTTGGACTCGACCGAATTGAAAGTATGTGCAGACGACAAAATACATGTAAATGTAGCTCAAGTGAAGATTTCTGTCTTGAATAGAGTAGAAAACATTCTGGGAAAAGGAGAAAATGTTGGTTACCAGGATTTTCTCCTTTTTTCACAATGTTTTCAAAAGCATTCTTTCTTCAAGGTCTTTAGAACTTGGATTTTGTGTAGTAAAGAGTTAAAAAGTTAATATAATTTTAGAAGTATGATTTGGTGTAATGTCAAAGGTTATATAGAAATGTCAAAACTTATTAATTTGATATAATATTTTACAGTGGACTGTCTGCTTATAAAACCATTGCTTGGGAAAAGGTTTGGTATGGAGGTCTCTTATCAGAACTATTGGAAAGCTGCCAGAAAACCACTGGATATTGGACATAAGGGTATGGGGTCATCTCATGGGCAGGCAAAGGCTTCCACAAAGTGAGTGTAGCTCCATGACTCTGGTTTGTCTGATGTATATTGATAATGATATTTATCTAGGAGATAGAGGATAACTGTCTGTTTCGGTGTATGATCGAAATCTCTTTCATCAAGTGAAAAGGCTCATGAGTGGCAAAGCCATGAGTGAAAATACGGCCTTTGCTTTTCACCAGATGAAAGAAATTTTTATCATATACTGAAACAAACAATTATCTTATTTCTTTTATGCTCTTCACTTTAACTTTTCTTTTCACATCTAATTTTTGCTCATCGTGAAAAGTATGTGTGTTTTTCAAGCAAAATAGATCTATTCAGTATAGTCGGATATGGACTAGCTGTAAAAATAACATCATTCGTGGTGTTGACTATGTCATAAAAGGTTATGAAACGTGACATTCACCCACTAAAAATTCATTCATGTTCTATAAATATCTGTGGTATGTCAAAAATAAAAGTTACAACATTGACTGGTGAATTATAAGGATACGATTCATATATAGATTTTTATAAACTACTGAACAGCATAAAAGAATGAAGGATGTTGTTTTGTTTATAGTGATTTCTTCTTAACCTTTAGAATGAGGCATGTAGCATGAGGCATTTTGCAGCATTGCAGATAAAGATCAGTTAGCAGAGAAGATGTAGTGTGATTTTGGATCTGCAGTGTCAAGTTTTTCTTTAACCCTTTACCAAAGAATGCAGAGTGTTAAAGACGTCAAAAATGAAGGCTTTTAAAGACATTGTTGGAAAAGGAGAACAAGTTTGAAAACAGCATTTTCTCTTTCTCTCTCTACAATATTTTCTAGATATTTGCCAGAAATGATCATCAATAAACGTCAATCATCTATCGTCAGAATGAAATTGTAATATAGAGGTACCAGGGAGCCACCCAAACATATGCATGTAGGCCTAGGCCTACCTTTAAAAATACACATTTTCGTTTTCTTTACAAAGAAGATTGTTGCAGAGGAGGGCAGAGAGAAAGATTAAACTATGACACAGAAGATTGAAATTCTTATTAGGAGAGGTGTTTAGATTTATACACAGTTTAAAGCCCAAACTTAAGTCATCAACTCCCCTGATTTAGATCTTCAACTACCCTGATAAGGGCCTCTGCTTCTATTCAGATGAGGAGGGAGACGTGGGGGTCGGTTGATTGATTGATTGTATGGTGTTTAACACCGTTTTCAACATTATTTCAGTTATATCGCGGCGGCCAGTGCTCCTATCCATGCTTTCCTTGAGTTTCTTTTACCAGTATCAATATTCTTTCCAAGCCACTGGCTGCTTTCCCACATAACTACATATTGTTGAAACAATGGTCAGCAGAGAGAGAGGAATGAATCCTGCCACAACAACTATCATCACTACTTGGAAAGAAACTGGCCAAGCCGGGGATCAGACTAGCGACCCCTTGTTCTCGAGTCCTGTACACTACCAACTGAACTAACAGTGCTGAGCAGGTCGGGGTAGGAGATGACTCTTAGACACCAAACAAGCCCATCCCCCTCGATTTGTTATTACCATTTTAATGAATTGGCAGCAAACCAGAACTGAAACATTGTAACAGATTTGCAGAAATTGTTCAACTATTTACTTTTTAAAACTTACATGTTATGCTGTCGTGTAAGAAATTTTCCTTATTAATCTTATTTGTTAACTTATTGCACAGGTTAGCCTCAGTGCCAGAGAACACAGTTCAGTCACTGAAAGATGCAGCTAGTCATGTAAGTGAGCTTTATTTAAACTCAAAATTTCTTTTAAACTTCAAAATTTTGAATATATGTAGAATAGTTACTAAGTCTCAGACCGCCATAAATATGCATTTTTAGATGTCTGGGTCAGTACTTCATTATACCCCTGCCATCAAAGGGGGGGGGGGGGGGGGAGGGCGCATAAAGTGTTACACCTGTGTGTGTGTTTGTGTGTGGGTATGTGTTAAGTAAACAGTGATGTTCTGGTCAATAACTTTCAGGTGCATGGTCTGATTCTTAAATAATTTGGCACAAATAATCACCATGGGTTAACATTGTGTAATGTGCAACAACATGTCTCCAGCTCTAAGGTCAAAGTCTAAGTGTGTGGTTGAATTTTGTCAATATTTGCTACAATCATATTGATGACAAAGATGTGGGGGCATCTGCATTAGTTTCTGAGAATAAGGTGTATAAATACCTGAATAATTTAAACTCAAAGGAATCTACTGGACTTGACGGTATCCTTTCATGATTTGTCAAGGATGCTGCCCCTATTACTGCATTTCCCCTATCTCACATAATTAACCTATCTTTAGTTCAGGGTAGTGTACCAGATAGTTTAAAGTCTGCTCGTGTCATTCCTTTATTCAAGAAAAACGATAAGACTGAAGTAGGCAATTATCGCCCGGTATCTATTTTAAACATTATTTCAAAAATTTTAGAAAGAGTGGTTTATGACCAGCTGAATGATTATCTTACATCAAAAGATCTTTTATTTAAGTATCAGTCTGGCTTTAGAAGTCAATTCTCGACCGAAACCTGTCTTATTCACCTTACTGATTTTATTTGTTTTCATATGGATAAAGGAAATTATGTTGGGATGATTTTACTTGAACTTCAGAAAGCATTTGATACAGTCAATCATTCCATTCTTTTAACGAAACTGAAAGCCCTTGGTCTTTCTGGGTCTACTGTCCGCTGGTTTTCTTCCTACCTGTCTGACCGGCAACAATTAGTAGATGTCTCTGGTACATTTTCCTCCAAGGCTAAAATTGAATGTGGTGTTCCTTAGCTTTAGATATTAGGCCCACTTCTCTTTCTAATTGACGTAAACGATATGTCAGCTGTCGTTAAACACAAGTTATTATTATATGCAGACGATTCTGCCATCCTGGTTCATGGTAAACATATTCATGAAATTGAATCATTACTCAGGTCTGAATTGGAAACTGTCAGTGAATGGTTAATAAGTAACAAACTCTCTTTGCATTTGGGCAAAACTGAATCTATTCTATTTGGTTCCAAACACAAACTCAAAACCCAATCTAAGCTCAATGTCTCATGCAAAGGTCAATCAATTGAAGCTAGAGAATCGGTTAAATACCTGGGAGCAACCTTAGATCAGAGCCTGTCTTTTGAATCAATGGCCAGGTCTGTTCTATGTAAAGCAAATGGACGTCTCAAGTTTCTATACAGAAAAGCAAAGTTCTTGTCTTATCATATCAAGAAGTTATTGGTTATGTCTACTATTCAGTGTCACTTAGACTATGCTTCGACAGTGTGGTTTTACTCAATTACACAGACATTAAGAAATAAACTGCAGACCACACAAAACAAACTAATCAGATTTGTACTGAATCTTGATTTCAGAACTCGCATTGAAAATGAACATTTCTTAAAACTAGGCTGGTTATCTGTTTCTAAAAGGGTTGACTTTACAACCCTGTGCCATATTTCTAAGATTAATGCTAATACAGCACCTCCATATTTGCATGAGAGCTTTAAACCTATAAGCGACACCCATCAATACAGTACTAGACTGAGAGTAACTGTCAATGGCAACAGTGACGACTCAGAACATTTTTTCAAAGAGAGTGGGCGCTTTTCAATTCCAAGGGTCAAAGGCTTTGGCAAAAAGTCTTTTTCCTATAGAGGGATTTTGCTCAGGAATGAACTGCTCCAACAAATCAGGGATACCGAAAGCTTTCTTGTTTTTAAAGCCAGCTTAAAAATGTTACTTGTTGTAATGCATCTTTATTCGAAAATTGCCATTTACTGTGATAAGTCATATTTCAAATAGTCATAAGTTGAGATAAATCATTTTTAGATAACTGTGATTTTGTCAATTATGAGGCATGTCCTCCTTTGTCACACTTTTTTTTATTATTATTTCAAGGACCACAATGGAAATAAGGGATTTGTGTCATCCTTTGTATTTAAAAATAGTTGACATAATTTCATTATCATGTCCATTTTGTCTCATGTATAGTGCTTTTATGATGTCATGTATTTTATACAGAAATAAATTATCTATCTATCTGCTTCAGTGACACACTTCTAGTTATACCAGTATGAATGGCTGAACTTGAACATCCAATATAGCATTTTGATAGACTGTTTAAACTATTGTGCAATGCACAATACAAGCTATTCTCTGCTTTTTTCCAGAAAAATGAGATATTTGATTATCAGTACCTGCAATCTTTATTAGGGGAAGGACATTAAAGTAACAATAGCTGCCAAAAGTGAATGAAGCAGGTGTTTAAATGCATGCTACTTTAAATCATACCATTTAAAAGTAGAGAAATTATTGTGAAGATAGCAATCTGTTATTGTACGGTTATTGGACTCATCCAAATTGAAAGCAAGTGCAGAAAACGAAATAAATGTTGATGATTTCTGTCTTTGGTAGGGTAAAAAACATTACCAACATTTTCTCCTCTCCCCACAATGCTTTCGAGCTATAATTATGCTAAAGAGTAGTACTTTTTAAAAAATGGTGGAAAAAGGTGAAAAATGGTAACCTGCATTTTCTCTTTTTTTTCCAAAATGTTTTCTGCCCACCAAAAACAAATTAAATTTTTTGGTCACAATTATTTTGTTGTCTACAAATGCTTTTAATTTGGTAGGGTAAAATTTTGTCATTTGGTAAAGATTAAATAACTTTTTTAGACTTTGGAGGGAAAAAAATTTTTTTTTAGAATTTTGGAAAAAGAAAAAAAAAAAACTTTTTTAGACTTTGGGTAAAAGACAGAATCTATTCATGCAGCAGTAAGAATTTTGACAAGTTTTTTATTAGCCTTGCTGTTTGTGAAGAAAATCTAAGTTTTTGTTAAAGCCTTGTCAGCATAGTTGTTGTGCAAAATCTTTGCTGTTTTTCGATACCTTTTTTGTTACTGAAGATGATTATTTTCCACAAACTTGGGCTAATTGTCAATGATAGAAAGGAAAAGGCACGCAACAAAGGCAGGTAACTCTAAGATATTTATGACACAGTTATGCTATACAACTACCTTACAGTATTTATATTTCCAGGGAGCAGACTTTGTTGAGATTGATGTGATGCTAACAAAGGATAAAGAGGTCATTGTATTTCACAATTTTCAAGTCAATATCTCATACAAAAAGGTTGGTTGTATTGTGATTGTAACATATGGTCTGCAACATGTGAAAAGGGACTTTCAGACATTGCGTAAAGTGTTGTCTTGGATCATCCTGCGCATTCTGCGCAGGCTAATCCGAGACGGCACTTTACGTCGACATTAGATTTTGCCCTACATTAGACTTGGGTGAAACAGAAAATCACACACGATCAGAAAGTGTCGTCTCAGATTAGACTGCACGGATTGCGCAGGCTGATACGGGACGACACTTTACACAAATGTCCAATGTTCCTTCTCACGTGTTGCAGGCTAAATTGTACTTTACTAGGACAAAGTCCACCATTTAATTCTCTTTTTGTTTATGCAATGTTTTGATTGTTACTGTTTATGCATCAGGATTTTCATTTGTTCTTTTTTAGCTCAGCTGTTTTTTGAAGAAAACGTCAAGGTATTGTCATGGCCCTGGCGTCCTCTGCAATGTTGTCTGTGTCATTTTTGTACTGCAAAAACTTTGACATTTTACAATTTGTCTGTTATTATTGAAAATATTTACTTCAAACTTAAACTACTTGTTAACTATCAAAAGGGGAACATAGAAAACAGGGCCAGGTTACCATCAAAATATTTTTGACACGCCCTTTTTCTTTTTAAAATTTTGTAAAACTGCGATATTTTCAAATAATTATCTCTGTCATATGGAGATATTTACTTCAAACTTGGACTTATAACTAACTATCACTTCAAACTTAGACTAAATACTAACTATCAAAAGGGGAACCCATATAACAGGAATAGGTAACCATCACAATATATTTGACACAGTTATGCCCCTTTTTTGACTCAGAATTTTCAGTATAACAGCTGCAGCTGAGCAATGGCACCCACATGCAGTGCTCTTGTTTTTTCTTTTCTTTTTTTTTTTTTAAATCCAATAACCTTAACATAACAGATTAATTTATGAAATTGTTAATTTGCCAACATGTCTTCAAAAGCCACATTATGAAGTAGATGCATCACAGTATCTTGAGTTAAACTTCAATGTGTATATTTTCCAACTTCAAAAAACTGGACCAAATTACAGCAGTTACCATCTTTATTTGAGTTAACAGTGCTATCATAAATGAGCCATGCTTTGTGAAAAGGAGGCTTAATGTATCTGCAAAAAGTATCGACCCTTGTCAGCCTGCTCAGTCTGGGCAGGCTGACATGGGTCAACAGTTTTTGCTATACCTAAATTTTCTGCATGTCCATAGACCATTCTACCATGTAATTCAATTGGTTGTCAGACAAAATTGAATTTGTGGATCCATAGTTATGTGATAACCTGCTTGATATAATGCTTTTAAACACCCTTTTGCCAGAGCTTGGCTTAAATATTAATGATGGCTGGAGAAGATCCAATATCAAACTGCACTGCCTCTGTGTTCTGATGTTCATTTTCACAGGCAAATTTTTCATCAAAATAAAAAATTACACTTCATACTATGTTGTTAGTATGGTTTACTTTCAGAAAAAAGATGGGGAACTGGAATTAATAAAAATCCCATTACATGAGCTGAAATTGTCAGAATTACAGAAAATGAAGGTAATTTCCTTAAACAATAGACGAAAAAGGTAGTTTTTGTCCTACAAAGAAAATTGTGAATACTTTTCATCCATTATTCCTCTTTTTATCGTGAAATTGTTCCCTTAGCAACCTAACTATTGCAATGTAGTCACTGCTCAAAGTAAATGATGAATGTAACCTTGAGTTGTTTTAGAGTTTGGTCCTCCATAGCTAGAACCATAAGTTATCCAAAAGTCATTGGTTTAACTCTTAACCACTCGAAAAAATTTTAGAACGGTCCAAATTGAAAGCATTTGCAGACGATAAAATAAATGAGACTGAAAAATTGAAATTTGGTTTGGGAAGGATAGAAAACGTGGGAAAAGGAGAAAATGCTGGTTACCAGCATTTTCTCCTTTTCCCACAATGTTTTCAAAAGGCCTCTTCCTCAGGGTCGTCAAAAGTCGGGATTATGTGGTAAAGAGTTAATCATGGATGTTTTGATAGAAGTAACGATTTCTCCATGTCCAACAGTGTTTTTAATACTTTCAAAGTCAAATCTCATCATTTAACTCCTTGACAGATGACAAAATTTTAGACAGGTCCAAGCTGAAATAATTTGTTGATGACAGATTAAATGTGACACAAAAATTGAGGTTTGTCTCTGAAATGGTACAAAACATGGTGGTAAAAGAAGAAAATGCTGGTTACCAGCATTTTCTCCTTTTACCGCAACGTTTTCAAAAGCTTTTTCATCACGGTTGTTAAATCATGGATTGTGTGGTAAAAGGTTCACTTGTTATCTGCAATTACTTTCAATAAAGACGAGTATGAAATGTTGTTATCTGGAGAGTCAGCCATTTCATGACCTGTCCGTTATCTTGCAGGTATGGCATTTATCCGACCCTGACCATGAGGCAGGTATGTTAAACCAGTCTGCTTTATATCATATGGAAATGCTGAAATACTTTACTTTACAGCAAAGTCTACTATCTTTAATATGGAAAATGTTTGCAGATGATATATGAAATTTGGTTCAAATGATGGGATTTATTTAAAGAGTAGAAAACTATATGGGGGATGGGGGAGGGGAGGGGGAAGGACAGAAGGATGACAACTAGCATTTTTCTTCTTGCCCAGAATGTTCTCAAAAGCTTTCTTCCTCAGAGTTTAGAAATCAACAGGTCATTAAAAAAGGTTTAGTCTCGATGAAAGATGCAGCTTATAAACTGCTTAAGGTTGCTTAGACAGTTTAGACACTCATTCAGATCAGTTCATTTCATTCACTGCTCTATATAAAAGTATCTTCTGGAGACTTGGAAAAAGGCTATGATGACACTGCGTCAGGGAAAAAAAAGGGGGGGGGGGGCTGTAAAGACCCTAGATCAGACTGAATGTGTCATACAGTTTGATCTTGATCTGTGCTCTCCTCAAAAGCCAGTTCTGGCACTTGTTTACAGTAAAAGGATGAAACAAGGATACTATATAAATGCACCTAAACTTTCTTTTTCTAACCAATTTACTGAAAAACATGAAGATCAAGGAATTGTTTATTGTTAATTCTTGAAGACTTCTAGAGATAATAATTTTTTTATTCACTGAATGTGTACAAACCATAATATTATTGAATATATGTAAAAGGTATTGTCATTTTTTTGCCATTTTAAAGAGTAAGCATTTCAAAAAAATAACCTGTATTTCGATGGCCAGACGAGGTTGTTTTGAAAGAAGTTAGCATTGTCTTTATTTTTGATATTTCAATGACCAGCATCACATATGCACTACTCCCTTTACAAAAACAATTTTCAATGACCCTGAAGAAGAAGACTTCTGAAAACATTGTTGGAAAAGAAGACCTGGTAACCAGCATTTACTTCTTTTCCCACAATGTTTTCTGACCTTTCAAAGACAATTCCCATCATTTGAGTCACAATGAATTTGTCATCTGCAGATGCTTTCAATATGGACAAGTTTTGGTGCATGTTACAGAGTTAACCCTTATAGTCAACAACACAAACACTTTCTACAAATAACACATAGGTAATGGCAGTTTTCAGGTTTCACTTGTCCAAAAGATTGCAGCGGAGTTCAAAGACAACCTTAGTCCTCACAGGTGCTTTAAGATATAAATCTTTACCAAACTACAAAATATTAGACTGATTCAAATTGAAAGCATTTTTAGATGACAAATTGAATATTGATCGGTTGGTAAGATTTTTCAGTTATAGGATAGAAAAAACTTGTTGCAAAAGGAGAACATGCTGCTCAAAAGGAGAAAATGCTGCTTACCAGCATTTTCTCCTTTTCTTACAATGTTTTCCAAAAGACTTCTTTCTCAGGGTCGTTAAAACTTGGGGTTGTGTGGTAAAGGGTAGATATGTTTGCGGGATAGTGTATTATTTTTATTGTAGACAGTTCAAACAAGGAAGACACTAGTCCAGAAGATCAACAGCCTTTCCCAACACTACAGCGCTGTTTAGAAACTGTAGATCTGCACACTGGCTTTCAAATTGAAATCAAGTTTCCACAAGGATATACTGTAAGCTTTGTTAGTTTCATTTTGTAAGGAAAGTGTTGGATATACATGTAATAGCTTTGTATTATCCTCAACCAGTCCTGTGTTTTAATGACTGTGAGAAGGAAGGCTTTTGAAAACAACTTGGGGAAAAGAAAAAAAAAATCCTGGTTACCAATCTTTTCTCCATTTCCCACATTTTTCTTCGCTATCTAAAACAAATCCCATCATTTAAATCACATTTAGTTTGTTGTCTGCAAATTCTTGATTTGGATTATTCTAAAATTTTGTCATCTGGCCAGAGTTAAGCCAAAGAGAGCTATATAGATGAAATTGATTTTTTTGAATTCTGTGATGAGCTCAGCTGGCTCAGTTTTAAAAAGAAATTATTTGCCAGTGATGTAATCAGAAGTTGCAGTGTTTATTTAATAGTAAATATAGATGAGCCATGCTGTGACAAAAGCAGACTTACTGCATCTCTATGATGCATGATATTAATTTAAGGTAGTAGACTCCTAATGCTTCTAGTGCAACATGGAATAAAATTTCTTGATAGTTGATAAATAAGGATTTATACTGATATAACAATTTTGCACATTTTTAACCGACCAGAAATTCCTTTGATGTCCATCTTGAAATTATTTGTTGATACTTTTGTTAGTTTCTAGAAAAGGGAGGTAATTATTATCTCCCTTTGTAATGAGAATATACTCGTTTTAGATTTATAAATGATAATTCTAAGAAGGAAGAAAAGGAAAAAGTGGCTCGGTTAAAGTAGTACAATAATACTCATTTTTATCATAGCAAATTTTGTAGGATAATATTATAGTGGAAATAGCTGTTTTCCATTACAGGTCCACTACCTTAAGCAAGTCATCACGCAAATATAGATGACATAAAATCATTTTTTTTTTAACAACCAAATGAATCATTAGGTAAACTGGACCTTTGACATGCAGAAAATTGTTTCAACTTAAGTCAGCCTGCGTAGATACTTTATGCAGATGCATTAACTCTTTACCAAACGACAAAATTATAGACTGGTTCAAATTGAAAGCATTTGCAGACGACAAAATAAATGTGACTGAAAAGTTGAAATTTGGCTTGGGAAGGGTAGAAAACATTGTGGGAAAAGGAGAAAATGCTGGTTACCGGCATTTTCATGCTGGTTACCAGCATTTTCTCCTTTTCTCACAATGTTTTCAAAAGGCTTCTTTCTCAGGGTCGTTAAAAGTCGGGATTGTTTGGTAAAGGGTTGAACCCCCTTTTCACAGAGCATGGCTCCAATAAGTTTGAATTCAACCAATATGGTATTTGTTAAACTATTTCATAAAATATTGGGACATTTTAGATCAAAGATCAGACTAAATGTTCTGCACAGTGTAATCTGAATTTGTACTATCAATACACCTCACAGTTACCCTATGCTTCCTGAAGGTAAATGTTCTCTGAATTTGTTTCAGGATGGGGCACATGAACAAAAACATTTCACAGATTTGAATGAGTTTGTAGACAGAATACTCCATGTTGTATTTAAACATCATGGTGGAAGAAGAATAATTTTTTCATGCTTTGATCCTGATGTTTGTATTGCGTGAGTATACATTTATATGTTTATAAATTTGTTATGTTGAAACGTACCATTTTGTATTACACCTTTATCAGAGGACAACATTTTTAGACTAGTCCAAATTGAAAGTATTTGCAGACGACAATTAAAATATAGCACAAATGATAAATTATGTTTTTGATATAGTAGAAAACATTGTGGGAAAAGGAGAAAATGCTGGTTACCAGCATTTTCTCCTTTTCCCACATTGTTTTCAAAAGGCTTACTCCTTAGGGTCGTTAAAACTCGGGATTATGTGGTAAAGGGTTAAACCTTTATCAGAAGACAGAATTTGAGAAGTTGAAAGCACTTGCAGAGGACAAGTAAGAATGATGAAATTTGTCTTTGAAAGGGTAGAAAACAGTGTGGGATAATTTTTTCATGCTTTGATCCTGATGATTGTATTGCTCGAGTATATATGTATACAAAGTACCTTGCAACTCTTACCATTCATATTAACAAAATCCTGACTTGATATGAATAAGATGCACTGTTTGTCCTAGCTTTGCCATGGGCTTGGTCTATACAAATATTCATTTTACAGCTACAATCTAACTCCCTATGAAATTGCTTAAATACTTCTAAATGAGTACATAATATCTGAATCCATATTGGACTCTGTAGAGACCCATAATATGGATTTTTCAAAACGTGGCTAGAGTCCCAAATATCCATATTTACTTGGAAGAGTAGTCCACATTAATCTGTTATCATGAATTACCTCTATTCACTTAAAAAAACCCTTTTCTATTTTGTTTCAGATATCTTTTAATGAAATGGCCCAAATATTTGTCTTGAATTTTAAAGTCAATACCTAAACTTGCGTGAACTGAAGAGGTCATTTTACATGCTTGGATACAGTACTGAATTCAATTGGATTCATACACTGCAGAACCATTAACTTGTCTGAAATATAGACTAGTTCTGCAGTGTACTCATCCAACAGAATTCAGTATTGTACCCAAGCATGTTGAATAACCACACAGCAGCCAATGACATTTAAAGAGGTATTCAATCATTTGACACCCTTTAAATTTGTCGTCTACAAATGCTTTCAATATAGACGTTTCCAAATCCTGTCCTTTGAGCCACATTTATCTCTCCTGCAAAGTGGCAATTCTACAAATTTGAACAAGTCTTTAAGAGTTACAATTTGGGTTTTATTGGATTTATGACAGAAGTACATATAAAAGCTACAGCAATATTGAAAACATTGATGGAATTAAGATAGCAGCTATCAGTCAGTGAATTGCTTTTCTTAGGTAGCTAATTATAGGTATAATATGGTATACAAAAAAATTACCCATTTATAAATTTGGTGAGAATATTCTTTTGGGTATGAGCAGAACAAAAAATTGAATTTCTTGGTATAATATTTGACTTGTGGCAGTCTGCTCATGATTTACCTAATATGCATATTTTAAAATCAATCTTGCAGACTGAATTTGAAGCAGAATCGGTACCCAGTATTATTCCTGACCCAAGCAAACACAACAACCTACACACATTATGAGGGGATACGAACACAGTCTGTTCAGATGGCTGCTGAGTTCTGCTTGAGCTATGGACTCTTGGTAAGCTTTTGTTTATGTAAATTGCCGTATTTCATAATATTTTAGCCATTGATTTGGAGGTGTAATGCATCTGCAGAAGTATCAACCCAGGTCAGCCTTTGCATTCAGCTCAGGCTGACCTGAGTCGGAACTTTTTGCTATTTCTAAATTTTCTGCCTGTCAAAGGACAAGTCTACTTCATGAGTACCTCAAATGGATTTTATAGATCCATGATTTAATGATGACTTGCTTGGTATGATGCGGCATGGAGATTCATTAAACCCACTTTTGCTAGAGTATGGCTCATATAGGTAACTTGCCACATTATTATACTGCAAAGAAATTTCTTGTGATCTGATTGGATAATATGCCCCGAACATATATATCATGTACATTGTCAAAACCAACGTAAAAGCAGTTTCCCTTTCGGGAGCCCAGTATACATGGCTACATTTTCAACACAACATCCAAAATTGCGGCGTCGATCAAGATTAACATCTAGATTATGCGCCAAACTGCACATTTTAGCACATTTTACAAAGGTTTCAGTGACGTCATTTCCCAGTGATGTCAGTTTTCATTGAATTTGGGCGCTCAGAAGGGAAATCCTACTTCGTCAGTGTACTCAATTTTTGAAACCAAAAAACAGGTAAAATTCGCTTAACACACGTTGGAATGGTAAAACTTTGCAGTATAATAAATTGGTTGTATGGTCAGGTGGCAGGAGACTTGGAAACGTGTTCACGGCTGTGGTGAATCATGTCGCCACCTCGCCTTCGGCTCGGGGCAACATGATTCACCACAGCCGTGAACACGTTTCCAAGTCCCCTGCTGCCTGACCGTACAACTAATAATATTTTCATTGCAAAGGTAGCTAGTAATTACCTGCTCTTGTGATAAATTTATAGAAACACCTAAGAATTATTAAAAGAAATTAATTTAAACAATATTCATTGGTTGAAATTTGGCAAAACTGTTAGTCTTTAGAGTTAATTTTATTAATCTAATACAATATTTTTCAGAACTGTGCTAGAGGCATTGCCAGTGCCACTGTTTCAGCCATATTTGATTTGAGCCATGTTCTGGCAAAAGGGGCCTTAATGCATCTCTGTGGTGCATTTTGCCAAGCAAGTCATCACATAATGATGGATCCATAAATTCTGTTTAGTCTAACAATCAACTGGATCTTGAGGTAGACTGGTCTTTTGACATGCACAAAATTGACTAGTTACAAAAAGTTTTGACCCAGGTCAGCCTTACCTTATTTGATACTTTTTTGCAGATGCATTAAACCCTCTTTTCATAAGCCATGGCTCATTCGTTTTCTGCATGTGCTTTCAGTTTTGGCACAAACTCAAAGGTAATGTTATCTGGAAAGGGATAAAATGTTAATTTTTAACTTCTCACCTGACATGTTGGAATTTTCGTATAATTATAGGGGGTAAATGCCATGTCTGAAGTCCTACTGAAAGATGAATCACTGATCAGCTATGTGAAGGATAGTGGACTTGTACTGTTTTGTTGGGGAGAGGATAACAACAATTTCGACATAATTAATCAGCTCAAACAAAGAAAACTAGATGGCATAATATACGATAGGTAAATAATCTAATATATATCCCTTATGATAGTCAAATAATCTAATTTATTTCATGCTTTGCGGTAGTTTATTGAGAAATAATGGTGGATTATAGTTTGATATTTCATAGTTACAACCAGTGAAAAATACTGATTTCATATTTTCTAAATCTTCACTTGAAGGCGGAAACAGTAGTTCCCGCGCACTAGTTACCTAGGTAAACAGCTTGTGCCATTCAATCAGAGGAAAATATGATGTAATTTAAGCGCATTTACCCTACATTTCTCATGTTTTACATAATATTGTAATGCATTGTTATGTGAGGGGGGTACACCATGGGGAATAACCAAAAACAATTGTTCTGGATTTTGATGAAATTCCAAACAAAAAAGGGGATAGAAGCATGAAATAAATAGAATATGTGTTGTTGTTTTTTTTCGGTGATAGGTTGAAATTTATTTCATCTCATGAACATTATCGGTAATGGCTGCGCCACTCATGAAAATATTACCAATGATGTTCACTGTGCCACTCATGAAAATATTACTTATGATGTTCCCTCGATGAAATAAATTTTGATCTTTCACCAAAAAGAACCCAATTATCCTCTATTTACACCCTTTATTTAACCCTTTACCATCCTACAAAATTGTAAGGTGAATATGGCTGAAATAATGAGATTTGTCTTAGAAATGGTGGGGAAACACTGTGGGAAAAGGAGAAAATGCTGGTTCTCCGGCAATGTTTTCGAAAGTTGCCTACTTCAGGATCATTCAAGCTCAGGATTGTGTGGTAAACATGTAATTTTCTTTCTCATTGTTGGAGATAATCTGCCACAGTGTGGAAGTTAGATTTAATTTTAGTTGTACCCCCACCTACTAACTAGAGTGGGGTATTCTGGTTTCACCATGTTGTCTGTCCGTCTCTCCATCCAGCCATTTGTCCGTTTGTAGACTTTTTCGTGTCCGCACTCTAACTCAAAGCCACTTGACCTTGTTGCTAGCTAAAATGTCAGGGTTATATTGCAGTCTTAATTTTACATTCAATTCAGTAGAGTAAATATTTTACAAGAAATCCAGAACATCTCTTTCTTCTATATGTTATGTCTATTAAGTTACATTCAAATCAAATTTCCAAAAAGTATCTACAATTACTATGCATTTTTCAATACAATATTTGAAAATATCAGTTTAATCCTTTACTACACAATTCTAAGTTTTAACTGCCCTGATAGAGATGGCTTTTGAAAACATTGTGGAGAAAGTAGAAAATGCTGGTAATTAGTGTTTTCTACCCTTTCCAAAACATTTATCAATCTTTTAATTACATTTATTTTGTCATCTGCAAATGCTTTCAGTTTTGAAAAGTCTGAAATTTTGTATTTGATATAGAGTTAAATTACGTCTTCCTGAAACAAGTTAGTGGCTGACAATTTTTGAAAATATCATTATCAAATAACAAATAATCAAGATAACTTTTTATCACATAACCTCCCTTGTTTTCAGTGTAATATACCCATTACAAATTTTCTTATCTTATGCATGTTTAATATCACAAATGTGTGACGTTCTTTTTGACGTCATTTTGTAAATATTTTAGTGAGGTGAATGGTTTTATGGATATTACAGTGGGTGCATCTATAGACGGTTTTGCATCTTCTGATCTATAATTTGTGAAATATCATTATGTAATAAAAGAATGTGACATTCATTGGCGTTTGTGTTAAAATTTTATTAAACTTGTCAAGAAAAAATGTTATTAACTCTTTACCACACGGCAAAATTTCAGACTAGTCCAAATTAAAGGCACTTGCAGACAACAAATAAATGTGAATCAGAAATTGAAATTTGTTTTGGGAAGGGTAGAAAACATTGTGGGAAAAGGAGAAAATGCTGGTTGCCAGCATTTTCTCCTTTTCCCACAATGTTTTCAAAAGTCTTCTTTCTCAGGGTCGTTAAAAGTCGGGATTGTGGAGTAAAGGGTTAAGCTTGCCAAAGGCTTGTGTAATAAAATTTTCCCTAGACTAGTTTAATGTTTTCTACTTATTCAAAGACAAACACTATCATTTGAAAAATATTTGACTTGACTTCTGTAAATTTCTTCAATATGGATGAATCTCAAATTTTGCCATGTGGTAAAAGATTAAATGTTTTCTTTACTAGATCAGTTTTATAGCTTAGAATAGGAGATGCTTTTGAATTATGATTTTTTTATGTAAATTTCTTCAAAATGGACGAGTCTAAAATTTTGCTGTGTGGTAAAAGGTTGAATATTTTCTTTACTAGATTAGATTTTGTGGATAGGAGATGCTATTGAATAATGACTTTTTTCATGATATTTCTTTCAATAGGATTGACCATTTCAAGACGTCAGGAAAGGAGAGTATTTTCAAAGTGGAGAACAAGGAAAAATCACATCTGCTTGAGAAATTTAGACACACTGAAAGTGATCCAATCACTATAGACATTCCTAGACAATAAAAGAAAAAATTGACTAGTCTTCAATGTCCCTTATTATTTTAACTTATTTTGTTACAATTTTCTGTTTAACACTTTACCACACTGTCCCTACTTTAAATGATTGTAAAGAAGAGCACTTTTGAAAACATTGGTGGGAAAGAAGAAAATACTGGCATCAGCATTTTCTTCTTTTCTTATATTAATGTTTTTTACCTTTTTCACTGACAAATTTGAATGTTTACATTTGTCACATTTATTTTGTCATCTGCAAATGCTCTCAATTTGGAAAAGTCTAAAATTTTATCGTCTAGTATAGTTAATGCTCTATCAACTGATCCTGTGTTCTTGTTTTTGAAGTTTTTGAGAACATTATGAGAAAATAGGAAAAAGTTGGTTTGGGAAAACTGGTAACTAGCATTTTCTCCTCTATACACAATGTTTCCTCAATTTCATTTTATATCCATCATTTTTAGCCACAATTCCTTTGTTGTCTGCAAGTGCTTTCAATATTGACAAGTCAAAAAATTCGATATTTGTTAAGAGAGTCAAGTCATTACATCCTACTGCAGTGCTTCTGTTAGCTTGGCTGTTCTTGAAGAAAACGTAGAAGTATTGTCATATTGTCATAGCCCTGGCGTCATCTGCTTCATCTTTGTGCTAAAACTTTGACATTTTATACCATCTCTGTTATTACTGAAGATATTTACTTCAAACTTGGACAAGTATCAATATCAAAAAGGGAGCTGAGCCCTGGTAGCTTAGTCGGAAGCGTACAGGACTTGAGAATGGGGTTGCTGGTTCAATCCTAGGCTCAGCCAGTTTCTTTCCATGGATTGACGAAATTGATTGCGACTGGATTCATTCCTTGCTGACCATCGTTTCGATGATGGTTATGTTGGAAAGCAGCCAGTGGCTTGGAAAGAATATTGTGAGGGGTACTGGTAAAAGAAAATCCAGGAAAGCATGGATAGGTGCTCTGGCCTCTGCAATATAACTGAAATAATGTTGAAAATAGTGTTAAACACTATACAATCAATCAATCAATCAAAAGGGGAACCCATACAACAGTGGCAGGTAACCATCAAAGTATTTTTGACACAGGTGTGTCCCTTTTTCCACTTATATTTTTCACTAAAAGTCAAGCAACTGCAGCCAAGCCTTGGCATCTGCATGCGGTGCTCTTGTTTCTATTCTTGCACCATAAAACTTGTTAAAGCATAATGTTATCATATTTGTTCATTTAGTGTGTGTTTTTTTAGGTGTTGAGTATCCATGTTTAATCTTTAACTAACTAATCCGGACTTTTAACAACCTTGTAGAGGAAGGCTTTTGAAAACATTGCAGGAAAAGGAGAAAATGCTGGTAACCAGCATTTTCTCCTTTTCTCACAATGTTTTCTACCTTTTAAAGGTAAAGTCCTACCATTCCAGCCAGATTCAACTTGCATCTGCAAATGCTTTCGATTTGGATAAGTCTAAAATTTTGTTGTCTGGGTTAACAAGGATGATTTTCTAAGTCTCTAGTTTTTGAGACAAGTTGTTTCTGACTGCTTCTGTCTGTCTGTCTGTCTGTCTGTCTGTCCCTTTCTCTCTCTCTCTGTCTCTCTCTGTCTCTGTCTCTCTGTCTGTCTCTCTCTCTCTATCTCTCGCTCGCTCATGCTTTGCCTGTCTGTCTTTCTTTCCCTGACATTTTAGAAAATGGATATAATGTCAATTTGAAAATTTTTATCACTATTTATTAAGATTATTATGAAATTAAGATATTTCCAACAAAAACTTCTGCATTATTTCCTATCCAAAACCCCTACTTTGGTGTTTGATTATACCTCCCCCTCACCTACGAAGTAGATTGGGGTATACTGGTTTCACCATATCTGTCTGTCCATCTTTATGGCCATCTGTAGACTTTTTTGTTTCCATGCCCATCTAACTCAAAAGCCGTTTGACCTAGGACCCTGAAACTTTATACAAGTGTTTCTCATAACCCAAGGAGGTGGCCTATTGTTTTTGGGTCAAAGGTCAATGTCACAGGTAATCTTTCTTTTGAAAGTCATTTCCGTTCTCTGATTTTGCTCCTTCAGTGACAAGGTGCTGGGGGGGGGGGGTATTTGTCCGCTTTACGACAGTTCTAGTTTGTATCAGAAAAGGTTCATTACATATAGTTTGTTTCAGAGTTATGACCTAAGCTTCTTTAACTCTTTACCAAATGACAAAATTTTAGACTGGTCCAAATTGAAAGCACTTGCAGACAACAAAATAAACGTAACTCAAAAATTGAAATTTGTTTCCAGCAGGGTAGAAAACATTGTGGGAAAAGGAGAAAATGCTGGTTACCAGCATTTTTTCCTTTTCCCACAATGTTTTCAGAAGGCTTCATTCCAAGGGTCGTGAAAACCAGGGATTGTTTGGTAAAGGGTTAATGTGGTTTTTATCAAATACAACACAAACAATTTTTCTTTGTTTCCCCAGCACTAGGCCAGGCCCGTGCTGTCCTTTGCCCAAAGGCACTATGGTAAAAAACACCTTGACTCCTTAAACACAAAATATGGGTCCATGGCTCCCCCTGAATTGATACTGCAAAAAGTCACATAGAATAAACAACTTCTAAAGCGACAAAAAATTGTAACAACTGAATAAAAAGGAAAAAAACTTTTATGAATTGATCTTGAAAACATTGTGAGATAAGGAATCAAAGCTTGTAACAAGCAATGGCTCTTTTTCCCAGAATGTTATAAGAAGAAATTATTTTCGACAGTAGTCATTGAAATAAAGAAATACTATCTTCTTTTTCTCAATTCTCTTTCAACAGATGCAGTTTCATACAATTGACAACTGATAAATTTATGATTCAATTTTATCTGAACATTCAATTATGTTTAACTCTTTGCCACAAAATCCAGAGTTTTAAAAACCCTGAGAAAGAAGGCTTTTAAAAACAATGCGGGAAAAATGAGATTTCCCACATTGTTTTCTACCTTTTCTCAGACAACTTTTCCCTTTTCAGCTACACTTAATCTGTCACCCGCAAATGCTTTCAATTTGGACAAGTCCAAAATAGTGCTGTTTGCTAAAGGGTTAAACAGAAATAAAGGTCAAGTGGTCAAGCACTGTCCAGTCCTATAGATATGGACACAAAACCATGTGACCTACTTTTTATAGATAATGGTGCACCTTTGACAAGCAATTCTGATATACATGTAAGTTTGTTTGAGTCGATTCTTTAATTTTATACCGATCCACGAGGAAGTTGGGGAGAGTATACTGAATTCAGGTTTTTCGTCTGTCAGTCCATCTGTCTGAAGACTCAGTGTTATGTCCTCATCTGATGCAGTATTTAGCCAATTGGGCTTAACTCGATCTGTACCAAACTACAAAATTTTAGACTGCTCCAAATTGAAAGCATTCGCATACCATACAACAAAATAACTGCCAATAAAATGATGAAATTTGCTTCTGAAAATAGAAAAAATTATGCGGAAAAAGGACAAAATACTGGTTACCAGTATTTTCTCCTTTTCCTACAATGTTTTCAAATAGGCTTCTTTCTCAGCGTCATTAAAACTCTGACTTATGTGGTAAAGAGTTAAATTTTATTGAAAGCAATCCTACTTGTGCACCGGCAATTTTCATTATGATTGTCAACTATAACAAGAGTTATGGCTCATTGAATTTTTTTCCCAGATCCAGTGACAAGGCAAACATCAAATCCCCAGCTCACCCAATTCCTTTCCCAGGATTGATGATAGTTTTGCAACAGGATTCATTTCTTTCTCATGGCTGACCATTATTCTGATAATGGTCTAGTGGAAAAGCAGCCAGTGACTTTGGAAAAATTTTGTGCATAGTATCTGTAACCGAAACTTCAGGAAAACTTGGCTAAGTGCACTGGCTGCTGCAGTATAAATGAAATAATGTTGAAAAACATGTTAAACACCATACAATACATTATGATCGACACTACTCGCAGATTTTTTTTTTTTTTTTGTCTTGCAGCCAACTACTTTTGAAAACAGTGGGGCACAAAGGTGAAAATCAGTTATATAAAGCAATTTCTCATTTTTCAACAATGTTTTTGTATGCATTCATGTATGAAAAGAAAATTCTTAATTTTATCCATATTTTGCAAAGACATAGTTTTTAACTCTCTCCCAAACAACAAAATTTTCTACTTATTTAATTTGAAAGCATTTGCAGACAATTGTAACTTAGAACATATTTTTGAGAGGGTATAATACATTGCGGGAAAAAGAGAAAATGCTGGTTACCAGAATTTTCTCCTATTTGCAAAATGTTTTCTAAAGCATTAAAAGATGGGTTTGTGTGGTTAAGGGTTCAAATCATACACTGCAAATATTCAAATTTGTTTCAGTAGGAAATTATTTGATAATTTCTGACATTATAACAGAAAGCTGCTTTTAAAGATAATTCAAAAACCAGCATGACAGATGGAAATGGCCAGAAGATGGGAGGTCCGTGTGGAGCCATTTTCTTTACAATCTTTATGACATCATACACTTATTACATCACCATCAAAGTACAAAAGGTAAGGGAAAATTGCATTATACTCAGTGCATTAACGACGTATATGACACATTTTTCTAACGGACAGATTTTTTTAAAACTTTTCCCATACAACGCTCATCATGTCTCTAGGAGATTACAGTAAAAAAAGATGTGGGTCACCATGCTCGTTTCTGAGAAATTTACCTTTGAAAAAGGTATATACAGTTCCAAAATTCAGCTTACATTGGATTTAAAGTGCCTTTCTTTAATAGTCAGTTAAACAGGAAAATTACAGGGAAAATACTCAAATATATATCATTTTAATGAAAATTCATATATTTTTGCACAAAAAATATATAAAAGCCTGGTTTCGAGCATGGTAAATGTACAAATATGCATGTTATATATAGACCATTGAGTTAAAAAGGGAGATAATTTGATCGAATTAAAGAGTTAATCTTAAAAAAAATACGTACTTTCTAACAGACAGATTTTTCTTAAAGTTTCCACACTTATAGTATTTATACTTCTTAACAATAAGAAAAAATAAAAATGGCACCTATCCGTGCTTATTTCTTCAGAAAACAAGGTTGAAGGTCACTGTGGAAGTTATTTTTTTTCAAGGAAAAAAATAGGATAAAGGCTCAGCAGACATGGTGGGAAAAGGAGAAATTGCTCAATAGGAGCAATTTCTCCTTTTCCAACAATAATTTTCAAAGTGGAAACAGCTATACTTCCACAGCTTTAAATTTCCTGCCTTTGTTTCCTTGTTTGGGTGTAACGCCATGTCAGCAGCATTTTAATTATTTCACGGTGACAGTTCAATGATCCATTTTTTTTCTCTTCACCAGTACTACCCAAAGAAAGTGTCACTTGTTTCAGTGCACCAATAGTATTACCATTATGTGCAAAAAATACATAGGTGCACTTTTGATTCAATATCCACGACAAAAGTACATGCGCAGTAGGATGCGCGCGAACATTTGTCATATATGTCATTAATGTGTAGTATGCTGTTTACCAGAATGATATGGTGTAGGCCCTAACACTTAACCAGGGCACAAAATTTTAGAATTTGTTTCTGAAAAGGTAGAAAACACTGTTGGAAAGCAGGTTACCAGCATTTTCCCCTTTTCCCACAATGTTTTCAAAAGTCCACTTCTTCAGAATCCTTAAAACTCAAGATTGTGCTGTAAAGGGTTAAAATTTGTCCATTTTGGAAAAAACATAACAGAAGACAAAATAAATTTGGCTCAAATGATGGAATTTTCTTTGAAAAGGATAGAACACATTGTGGGAGAAGGAAAAAATGCTAGTTATCAGCATTGTCTCCTTTTCTAATGATATTTTTTGTATAAAAAATTATTCTTCAATGCCATAGAAACAAGGATCATTTAATAAAGGACCAATCTCTTTGCTTTATTATATGGCATAAAACCCCAACCTAATTTACTATCATACACACACAGTTGAAAATGGTGTCTTTCTGGTAACCTGCATTATTTTCATTTTCCCACAATGTTTTCTACTTTTTGAAAAATATCCACCATTTGAAACACAGTGAAGTTGTATTCTGCACAATGCATTCACATTGAGGAAGTGCAAACTTTTGTCATTTGTTAAAGGGTTAGCCATTTACCAAACAATCCTGTGTTTTGAAATATAGTGAGAAAAGGAGAAAATGCTGGTGACTAGCATTTTTTCCTCTTCTCACACAGTTCTCTTCCATTTCAAAAACAAGTAGAGCTACCATCACTTCAGCCACAATTCATTAAATTTTGTTGTCTGGAAATGCTTTCAATTAGGAGGATTCTTAAATTTTGTCATGTGGAAAAGAGTTTAAGAATTCATTTATCAATTTTATACCAACATAAGAGTACAGTCATGCATGTTAAATCCTTCCACACCATAAATGACATCAAGAAGCTTTTGTGGACAGTGTAGATCAAGATCAGACTGCACAGAATGTGCAGTCTGATCTCTGATCTACATGGTCCACTGCTTTATTCCAGGTTATGACTGAACTGTCTCTTGATCTTGCAGCAGAACTATATCTGTAGCCTTTGAGAAAATTCAATTTATTTATTCATGCAGTAGTGAAAGATTTAAAGAATTACGGCCCTTGAACTTCAACATTTTTGAGCATAAAAAATCTGAACATCTGTCTTCCTATCAAAGCACTTTGTTTGGCAGATTTTCAAGTCATACACATTCTGTGGTATTGTACTTGATGCAGCTATAGATGACTTGTTTGTGTGCATGGTATTTAATTCCATTTTCAAGAATATTTCAGTTATATCTAGGTGGCCACTGCACCGATCCATGCTTTCCAGGAGTTTCTTCTACCAGTACTTCCACAATATTCATCGTAAGCCACTGGCTGTTTTCCACATAGCCATAGTTGAAACAATGATCAGTGTTGAGAGAAGAATGAAGGTTATAGCAATGACTATTATCAATCCTCAGGAAGAGGATTGCTTAAACTGAGGATTTGAACCAGAGACCCACTGGTCTCAAGTCCTGTATGCAACCGACTGCTTCCATGCTTGGCATCTATAGAAGAACAGCAGAACTCACTCTTCTAGCAAAGTATAAAAATAACACAGATTTCATTTTCATTTAACAGGGACAGTGGGATTTATTGTCAATCCCAAAGCTCGACACAAACATCACTGATGTTTTTGACATCAATATCACATTAGCTGTGCTGCTATGGTTTGTGGCACAATGTGTGCTTTACAGTATTCCTATCGGTGGAAAAAAAGAACTGGGAGTCAAACTTGAAAATGGTCAACAACTGGAGTATATGGCAAATGGTTTGGTTTTTGTCTGACTTTTCTTTAATATTTCTTTTTAAAACTATTTTATCTAATGACAAAATTTTAGGCTATATCTACAATCATCTAGTTTAGCCAATCAGAACTTGTGTTACTTTTACATTTAGAAAATAATTGAGAATAAAACAAAGAATGTTCTTAACCCTTTACCAGACGACAAAATTTTAGCCTTGTCCAAATTGAAAGCATTTGCAGACGACAATTTCAATGTGGCTTAAATGGTGCAGTTTTTCTTTGATAAAAGGTAGAGAACATTGTGGGAAGAGGTTACTAGCATTTTCTCCTTTTCCCACAATGTTTTCAAAAGGCTTCATCCCAGGGTTGTTAAAAGTCGGCATTGTGCGGTAAAAGGTTAAGAATGGTTGGTGAATACGGACCCAGATGACAAGATTTTAGACATACCCTAATTGAAAGCATCTGCAGACACGATTTAACCCTATATGGTTGCATATTTCTGCCGTGAGATATGAGATAGCTATTGCGATAACTTAACAGAACTATCATGATAAAGTTTCCTGGAAATACTATCTAGATGATAAAAGTTTTCACTATAAAAATATCGCGATAATTCGAACTGTTATCATGATTTCTTTTTGCTTTCGTGCCCACAACTGACATTCACGGTATCTATAATTAGATACGGTTTCGGAACATCTTTGTCTACAACTGTATGAATTCTCCTTTTCCCTGAATGATTTTAAAGTTGTTAGTAGGAGGTATTTCGAGTCGTCTTTGCGTTTAACAGACCTCTGTTCATTTCGAGTCTTGTCAAAATTTACCAGTTAAAGCTACAATTGTAAATTATTCGAATTTTTACTTACTGCAGTCTTGTAAAGTCAAAAACTACTGAGTTCATCCAAATGGTAAATTTTCTATTTATAGGTATAGAGAAACGGATGGAACTATCACGATAATTTTATCTCAAATATCAGCTTCGTGCACGAGTGAGAAATTTTGCGTTAAAACATTAAATTTATCGTGATCATTTTTTCAGGAAACTTTTTACTATCTCGATAAAACTTCCAGGAAACTTTAATTTTTCGCGATATTTTTCAAAAATTATCATGATAGCTATCTCGTATCTCGTGGCAGAAATATTCCACCATAACCCTATCCTGCTAAATAACTGACATGAAACTTTCAAGCCAGCAGTAGAAACTAAAATTTTGTTTTTTCAAAGGTAATTTTGGGGGAAAGCTATCTCCTTATCGGACAGTGTAGATCCAAGATCAGACTTCACGTTCTGTGCCGTCTGATCTTGATCTACACTGTCCGCAAAAGGTATTTGAGTTGCACTTAGCAGACTAAGGGTTAAAATGCTACTCAAGTTATGCTCAAGTTATGCTATTTATCTTTGAAGGCTAGAAAACATCATGGGAAAAGGAGCAAATTCAGGTCATTTTCAAAAAGCTTCTTACTTGCTAACCCCTTACCACATAATCCTGAGTTTTAACAAACCTGAGAAATTATGTTTTTGAAAACATTTATGGAAAAAGAGAACCAGCATTTTCTCCTTTTCCCTCAATGTTTTCTACCCTATCAAAGAGAAATTCCATCATTTGAGCCACATTTAAATTGTCGTCTGCAAATTCTTTCAATTTGGAAAAGACTACTTTTTTGTCATTTGGTAAAGAGTTAAGCCACATTTGTTATCTGCTAATGCTTTCAATATAGACAAGTCTAGTATTTTATCATGTGGTGAAAGGTTAAAATGCAAGGTTACTTGGCAAAATGCTGATCATCTGCATCAAAAATGGAGTAATCTTTTTCAGCATTCATGGTCTTGCATGTCAACATGATGGCTGCATTCGTTCTCTTTTTCCTGGACGTCACACTTGTGTCTACACACCTGATCCGTATTCTCACATCAGCTGTGGTTTTGTGTTTGATACTTAGTGTGCTGCTGTATTGTAAAAACTGCGATGCTAGTGGTAAAAATAGGTATGGGAACACTGGTATGTATATATAGGGAGGAATGTACTGAAAATTTTAATATAAATATTGTATTTTAAACCTGTATACAAATACCTATAACAAAGACCACCCAGGGAAAGATCAGAGATGGTCTCTAACAGCAGATGGACTTTTAATGCACGTTTAATTTACTTGATTTAACCCTTTGTCCAACAATCACTGATCTTAGAAAAAAAGGCATCTGAAAAGGTTTTGGGGAAGAGAAGAAAATGCTGGTAACCAGCCTTTTCTCACAATGTTTTCTAGCCTCCTAGACAGAGAAAAATCATCATTTTACCAACATTTAATGTGTCGTCTGCAAATGCTTTCAATTTCGTCCAGTCCAAAATTTTGTCGTTTGGTAAAAAGTTAAAAGACTACCCAGGGAAAAAAGGGAAAAGCAGATGGACTTTTAATGCAAATCAATTTACTTGATTTAACTCTTTGCCAAATAATCCTGGGTTAAAATGATCTTGGAGAAAAAGGCTTTTAAAAAACATCGTGGGAAAGGTGGAACCTATTTTCTCCTTTTCTCAAAAATTTTTCTTACCTTTCAGAGACAAGTCCCATAATTTAACCCTTTACCAAACAACAGAATTTTAGACTAGTCAAATTTGAAAGCATTTGCAGACAACAAAATAAACGCGGATCAAAAATTGAAATTTGTTTCCGAAAGGGAAGAAAATATTTTGGGAAAAGGAGAAAATGCTGGTTACCAGCATTTTCTTCTTTTCCCAAAATGTTTTCAAAAGTCTCCCTCCTCAGGGTCGTTAAAAGTCGGGATTGTGTGTTAAAGGATTAAGCAACATTTAATTTGTCGCGTGCAACTGCTTTCAATTTAGTAGAATTCTGTTGTTTGGGAAAGACTCAAAATTTTTGACCAGTCCAAATTGAAAGCATTTGCAGATGACAAATCAAGTTTGGTTCAAGTTATGGAATTTACCTTAGAAATGTCCAAAAACACTGTTGGAAAAGGAGAAATACTGGTTACTAGCATTTTGTCCTTTTTCTACAAGATTTTTAAAAAGGTCTTCTACTTCGGGTTATTAAAACAAATGATTGTTTGGTAAAGAGTTAACTCTTGACCACTTAATTTCCTGCGTCCCTACGACCCTAACAAGGTAGGCTTTTGAAAACAAAGTGGGAAAAGCAGAAAATACTGGTAACCAGCATTTTCTGCTCTTCCCTCTGATTTCTACCTTGTCAAAAGCAAATTCCATCATTTTAGCAATATTTAAATTGCAGTGTGCAAATGCTTTGAATTTGGACTAGTTCAAAATTTTGTTGTTTGGTAAAGAGTTAATAGAAACATTGTAGTAAAACCTGTATTCAGAGACCAACTAAGGGAAGCAGTATAATGGTACCTTACGGCAGGTGGTTGCTTAATGTAAGTAGAAATAACTGGATTTTTCGAAGAATTATGTTCTGCCAAGGCAGGTATTCTCGGAAATTATCCCATTTAACCCTTTCCCAAACAATCCCTGGTTTTTATGGGTCAGGAATAGAAGCCTTTTGAAAACATTGTGGGAAAAGGAGAAAATGCTGGTAACCAGCATTTTATCCTTTTCCCACAATGTTTTCTACCCTATCATATAGAAAAATCATCTTTTTAGCAACTGTTAATTTGTCATCTGCAAAATGCTTTCAATATGGTCTGGTCCAAAATTTGCCATTTGGGAAAGGGTTAATTAGAAAAATATTACATTATCATGTAAACAGATGGAACTTTATCCCTTTCAGATATATTTCAAAATTGATATTGAGCGTCTTTGTCTCATATTTTCAGCTCAGCTGTTTTCAAAGAAAACATTGAGGTGTTGTTGTAGCCCTGGCGTTGTGGTTATCTTCTGTGTTGTCATTGTGCAAAAACTTAGACATTTTCAAAAACTTGGACATTTTGTAATATCTCTATTATTACTGAAGATAATTATTTCATACTTGGACAAGTTGTCAAAAGGAAAATCATACAACAAGGGCAGGTTACTATCGAAGTATTTTTGACACAATTGTGTCCCTGTTTAAACATTGGATTTTTGACTTTTCAATGAAATTAAAGCAGCTACAGCCCAGCATTGGCACCTGCAGGTGGTGCTCTTGCTTGAAAATGTCTCCTATTTCTGTAAGTATATTTGACAAAGTACACATGTCTGAAATAATGGGATTTGATCTGAAAAGATAAAATGCTGGTTACCAGCTCTTTCTCCTTTTCCCATTATTGGTATATTTTAGAAGCTTTTCCCTTCAGGGCAGTGAACATACAGAACAGTTTGGTAAAGAGTTAAAAAAAAAAGATGGAAAAATCTATCCTCATGTCACTGTTTTATTTTATGAATTTGTTGCAAGTGTTACTATAGTCTTCAATCTTACTGTAGGCTTCAGTCTCTATATACTTTATATATGAGCTCTGCTCTGTGAGCAGGAGGTAATACATCTGTGAAAAGAAACGACCAAGGTCAGCTTGTGCAGTTTGCGCAGACAGACCTGGTTTGACACTTTTTGCCTCGAGTCAATTTTCTACATATCCAAGGACCATTTTCACCTCTGGATTGAGGCAATTATTGGACAAAAAAGAATTTATGGATCTATAATCATGTAATGACAGCTTGGTATAATGCATCACAGAGTTGCAGTAAATCCCCTTTGCCAGAGCATGGCTCATATTATGATGTGCACGTTCTTGTAAATTCAGGTAATACTATCTATGACTGGTTTATGGGACAAGAGTTAAACCCAAGATTCTTCTACATTGACATTAAATATGTGATGTTTAGAAGCGGTATAATTGGATGGATACTACTCAACATGTGCAACTGTGCGGAATACAACAAAGAATATAGTACTATCAGCCCAACGCTTGTTCTCGTGACATTTTTACAATATTTTTATGTAGCCGACTATTTTTGGTCTGAGACTGGAGTGATTGTGTCACGTGACATTGTGCATGAGGGTCTCGGATATAACATTTTGATCCAGTTTTTGATGATACCATTTTGTTTTTGTGTGCAGACACGGTATATTGCAACGACAAATTGTAATTTAGATCTGCTTAAATTGATGGGCATTGCAGTTTTGTATGGTGAGTAAATCTTTTTTTAGATCTGCTAGATTGATTGGCATTGCATTTTTGTATGGTGGGTAAATCTTTTTTAGATTTGCTTAAATTGGTTGGGATTGCATTTTTTGTATGTTGAGTAAATTTTGTTTATATCTGCTTAAATTGATAGGCATTGCACTTTTGTATGGTGAGTAAAATTTTTCTTAGATCTGCTAAAATTAATTAGCATTGGACTTTTGTATGGTGAATAAATTTCATTCTTTTCAGATCTGCTTAAATTGATTGGCATTGCACTTTTGTATGGTGAATAATTTATTTTAAATCTGCTTAACTCTTTGCCACACAATCCCGACTTTTAACGACCCTGAGAAAGAAGCCTTTTGAAAACATTGTGGGAAAAGGAGAAAATGCTGGTAACCAGCATTTTCTCCTTTTCCCACAATGTTTTCTACCCGTCCCAAACCAAATTTCGATTTTTCAGTCACATTTATTTTGTCGTATGCAAATGTTTTCAATTTGGACCAGTCTATAATTTTGTTGTGTGGTAAAGAGTTAAATTGACTAGAATTCCACTTTTGTATGGTGAGTAAATTTTTGTCTCTTGACACAACTGAAATTAAATAAAGCACAACTACTTGACCTAGGAAGAGATCTTAACTCTTTATCAAACGACAAAATTTTAGCCTTATCTAAATTGAAAGCATTTGCAGATGACAAATTAAATGTTACTTAAAACATGAAATTTGTCCTTCAAAGGGTTGAAAACAATGTGAAAAAGGGAGAAAATGCTGGTCACCAGGCTTCTCTCTCAGCGTGGTTAAAAGTTGGGATGTGTAGTTAAGGGTTAACTTATTATGCAAAACAAGAGGACCATGTTGGCCTTGGACTGCTTACTTCAGCATTTGTATCTTTGAGAGAATAAAAAAGTATGGTACTATCAAAACCCAAAGTCTTACCAAGTTTCATGAACATTCTTTATCTTGCTATAATGTTTTCATTTAAATTTATATACATGTATTAACCTTAATCTATGTTATTTTTTGTTCACAGAGGTGTTTTCAAAATATCCTTCAGCCATTTTTTTATTTAACTCTTCTTTCAAACAAAAAAGTTTACGACATATCCAAGTTGAAAGCAATTGCAGACAACAAATTAAATCTTTTACCAAACAACAACATTTCAGGCTTGTCCAAATTCAAATTTGTTTACAGACGACAGATAAGATGTGTCTTACTGGATGAAAGAGTAGAAAATACAGGAGAAAACGTGTGTTACGAGCATTTTCTCCTTTTCCAATGATGCTTTCAAAAACCTTTCTCGTGGTGTCTAAAATGTTTGGTAAAGAGTTACATAGGGCTCAAATCATGTAAGCTGGCTTTTAACCCTTTACCAAACAATCCCTGGTTTTTACGATCCTGAGATAGAAGCCTTTTGAAAACATTGTGGGAAAAGGAGAAAATGCTGGTAACCAGCATTTTCTCCTTTTCCCACAATGTTTTCTACCCTGCTGGAAACAAATTTCAATTTTTGAGTTACGTTTATTTTGTCGTTTGCAAGTGCTTTCGATTTGGACTAGTCTAAAATTTTGTCGTTTGGTAAAGAGTTAAAGGGTAGAAAACATTGATGGGGAAAAGTAGAAAGGGCTGGTCACCAGCATTTTCTCCTGTTCCAAATAAGTTTTCAGAGCCCATCTTCTGCAGGGTCAATGAAACACGGTATTGTTGATACAGGGTTAGTCTATGGGCTAGTCTGTGTTTTCAACTCCTTGATTTCAGGAACTGGTTACTATATCTACAGAGCTAGTAACTCAGAGAAAAATAATTTCAGGAAGAACCCAAATGATCCTCAACTTTCATGTAAGTTTTTCACAGTATTTAGACATCAAAGAATTAAGTCTTAAGCAGATGACAAAAATTTAGACTTGTTTAAAAAGAATGCTTTTACAGTAAACAAACCAACAGTGATTAACGAAAGAAAAAAACAGAGTTGTTTTTGAAAAAGGTAGTAAATTGTAGGAACAGGAGAAAATGCTGGTTACCAGCAATTTCTCCTTTTCCCACAATGTTTTCAAAAGCCTTTGTCCTCAGAGTTACTAAAGCAGAGGATTTTGTGATAAAGTAAAATACATGTACAAGTTAGGATTTGTTTAGTTTGTTTATATATTTTTTATGATAGAGACAGGCTTGTTTGAGAAAAACAATGTGTGCTTTGAAATATAGAAAGTCAAGAAATGATATAAAATTTTAAAGCACAGTACGCTCAGCAGTAAAGTGTAGGACTCGTAACCTAGAGGCCTGGGTCTTGAGCCTCACTAGACACTAGATCTTTTGTGAGAGTGTTGTTTTGCAAGACACTTCCGAGCCCCAGCCTAGATCTGGTGAAATCCAGGACATACCAGAGTATGTGAGCTGTCACTGTGATATAACTGAAATAATCTTGTAAGCAGTGTTTAACACCATTCAATCAGTTAACCTATTCCACAGCAACAATTCACATAGAATTTTAACCAAATGGCAAAATTTTTCACTAGACCTAATTAAAAGCATCTGCAGACAAATTAAAGACAGCTCAAATCATGATTTCTATCTTTCTTTTGGTTGAAAACATTGCGGGAAAAGGAGAAAATGCTGGTTACCAGCATTCTCTCCTTTTCCCACAATGTTTTCAAAAGCCTTCTCTTTCAGGGTTGATAAAACTCTGAAAGATCGTGTGGAAAGGATTGAACAGCTTTTGTTGAACAAAGATCTTGACACTAGACCTAAAATAGAGAGCCCCAAGTAATAATCGGCATCTGTTTCGATACTTTCATTTTAGATTTAAAGACGATGCCAACATCATCTGGGAAGAAATTGCTGATAAGCGGATGGTGGGGAAGATGTCGACACCCAAATTACCTTGGAGATCTGATGATGTCAGCCAGCTATGGGCTATCTACAGGTATGGAGAAACTGTTAGGAATGTACGTTTTCAGATTAATTTTTCATTTGATACTAATATGTAGTTTAGAACATTATTGGAAAAGGACAGTATTTGTAAAGTCTTTACAAAACAACAAAATTTTGGACTGGTCCAAATTGAAAGCATTTACAGACGACAAATTCATTTTACCTAAAACATAAAATATGTATTTCTTAGAGTAGTAAACATCGCTGAAAAAGGAGGAAATGGTGGTTACCAGCATTTTCTTCTTTTTCCACGATGTTTTCAATAGCCTCTTTCCTCAGGGTCAATAAAAGTCAGCATTGTGTGCTAAAGAGTTAAGTCTGTACCAAACGACAAAATCTTGGACTATTCCAAATTCACAGCATTTGCAGATGACAATTTAAATGTGGCATAAATGATGGACTTTCTTTCAGATATGGTAGAAAACATGGTGGAAAAAGGAGAAATTTCTAGTAACCAGTATATTCTCCTTTTTGCACTATGTTTTCAAATGCCTTCTTTGTTAATCCTTTACCAAACAATCCCTGGTTTTTACAACCCAGAGGAAGAAGCCTTCTGAAAACATTATGGGAAAAGGAGAAAATGCTGGTAGCCAGCATTTTCTCCTTTTCCCACAATGTTTTCTACTCTTCTAAAGTCAAGTTTCAATTTTTGAGTCATGTTTATGTCGTCGTCTGCAAATGTTTTTAATTTGGACATGTCTAAAATTTTGTCGTTTGGTAAAGACTTAAAACTTGGGGCTGTATGGTAAAGAGGTAAACCATTCATCAGCCAATCCTGTACAAAACTTAGGAAGAAGGCTTTTTTCAATACAAATTTTAGGCTGGACCATAAAATAAAAGCACTTGCAAATGACAAATAATATATCTCAAATGTTGGGAATTGTCTTTGATAGGGTACAAATCATGGTAAGAAATGCCTTTGGATACATTTTGGGGAAAGAAGAAAATGCTGGTAACCAGCATTTTCTTCTTTCCCCAAAATGTATCCAAAGGCATTTTTTATCACAGTTGTCCAAACCCAGGATTATTTGGTACGGGGTTAACCCAATACAACACAATCCTGTGTTTTAACAACCCTGAGAAACTGAATTTTTGAAAGTATTGTGAGAAAAGGAGAAAATGTTGGTAACCAGAATTTTCTCCTTTTCCCACTATGTTTTGTTACTTTTCAGAAACAAATCAAATCGTTTGAGCCACATTCAATTTGTCGTCTGCAAATGCTTTCGATTTCAACCAGTCTAAAATATTATTGTGTGGTAATTGTCATTTTGGTATTACCGGTACATATACTTGTATAATTCAAATAATGCTGTACTAATTAAACCTCGTATTGCGTTATTTTGCAGGAATAAACCATGTGATCCCGTATCTTGGCACAATCATATTAACCTTATTATTGCTTGACAGAGAGAGACAGGACAACATGGACTGTCAGCGAAAGTATGGAAAAGACTGGGATAAATACTGTAAGATCGTCAAGTACAGAATTATTCCCGGAGTTTATTGATTTTCGTGAATTGACTTCAAAATGCTTTACTTTCATTCTATATCTACGCAGTTGTTGGGGTGTTCAGGGTATAAATTTGGTCGTTCACATTCTAAACAAATTGAGCAATAAATTAAGCCATTACCAAACAATCTTGACTTTTAACCACCCTGAGAAAGAGGGTTTTTGAAAACATTGTGAGAAAAGGAGAAAATGCTGGTAACCAGCATTTTCTCCTTTTTCCACAATGCTTTCTATCATAGCAAGGACAAATTTTATGTATTAAAAATTTTATTTGTTGTCTGCAAAAGCTTTCGATTCGGACTATGCTAGAATTTTGTCGTCTAGTAAAGAGTCCATGAAATGGTCCTGTTCTTTCAAACAACAGCCTGAATATTAAAATTCTAAGGTCCTTATGGTCAAAAAATATTGCAAAGTAGCAGATGTTGTATATCAAAGATTAGACTACACATTCTGTGTAGTCTGATCTTGATCTACACTGTTCACAACAGCAACATAAGTTGTGCTTACCAATCAACGGGTTGAGAATCACAAAGGATGATACTTTAGGTTTAGAAGGGCCTCTAGATTCTCAGGAGAAAATTTTTGAAATTGTGATTGCATAATGGACATACAGATGACAGACAGTATCACAAGAGCTCTTTTTTTTTATCAAACAATGAAATTTTAAATTTGTCCAGATTGAAAGCATTTTTGTACTTGACTAGTCAATGTGGTTCAAAAGAAGACTTCTGTCTTTGGAATAAAAGAAAACTTTGTGAGAAAAGGAGAAAATGCTAGTAACCAGCATTTTATCCTTTATCTCACAATGTTTTCAAAGACCTTTTTCCCCAGGGTTGTTAAAGTCAGGATTGTTTGGTAAAGGGTTAAATCACTATGGGTACTACCAGCTCTAATAAGTTATAAAAATTAAGGGTTTCGATTTGTATGTTTGATATTTATCATATTGTAATCAATTTTAGGGACTGAAAACAAAGAATAAGAGTGTCATTATACAATTATGTATACAATTCAAATGATGCTATAATACAATGAAATACTGTTTAATGGCTTACCAGTAAGCATAACAAAACCTTAAAAACCTGTCTTTCTGTACTACTATCCTTGTTTCGACGATGGTTATGTGGAAAAGCAGCCAGTGGCTTGGGAAGAATTTTGTGCAAAGTACTGGTAAAAGACACTCCAGGAAAGCATGAATATGTGCATTGGCCACCATGATATAAATGAAATAATGTTGAAAATGGCGTTAAACACCATACATTAAGTCAATAAATTCTATGCTACTAGCACCATTTTCAATTAACAAGTATTGAAAAGAATCTTCTTCCCCTGCTATGCATAAATATGCAGGTGATAACATTTGAGAACATTGTAAAAAAGTGCAAATTTTGACAAGATTGATAAAAAAAATGTTTACTTTTGTACATGTTCATAATTTGTATTCTTATCATACTATCCATACAATGAAATTAGAAGCACAAAACCTTTTCCATCATCTTAAACCATTTACCAAACAATCCCGGGTTTTAATTTCCATGAAATATATAGCTTTCGAAAATATTATGGGTATAGGAGAAAATGCTGTTAACCAGCATTCTTTCCTTTTCCTACAATGTCTCTTTCTCTTTCACAGATGAATCCAATCACTTGAGCCAGATGTAACATATGGCTTGCAACATGCGAAAAGGGACATTTGGACATTTGCGTAAATTGTCGTCTCAGATCAGCCTGCGCACTCCGCGCAGGCTAATCCAAGACGGCACTTTACGACTACATGTTGTGCTACAGTAGACTTGCGCAAAACAGAAAATTACATAAAAACGGAAAGTGTCGTTTCGGGTTAGCCTGCGCAGACTGCGCAGGCTGATCCGAGACGACACTTTACGCAAATGTCCGAATGTCACTTTTCGCGTGTTGCAAGCCTTATAGTCTGCAAATGCCTTTAGATTGGACAAGTCTAAAATTTTGCCGCCTGGTAAAGAGGCAAGATTTCAGAATTGTCAACATTGAAAGCATTTGCGAACGACAAATTAAATGTCATTTGCAGACGACAAATTAAATGTGTTTCAAAAAGTGAATTTGTTTTTGAAAGGGTAAAAAACAATATGGGAAAGGGAAAAAATGCTGGTTACCAGCATTTCCTTGTTTTCTCACAATGATTTCAAAAAGCTTCTTCATCTGGGTCATTAAAGCAACAGCATTGTTTGGTAAACATTTAAAACAAAAGTTTATCAGGTAAAGATTAATTTAATTTAAGAGAGTCCCTCTTTCTTTGAAGTTTTTTATCTCTGATTACTTTGTACTCCTTCCTCACTGGACTGAGTCGTAGATCCAAAATGTTATTTATCTTGTGGACAATTTCACTAGACACTTCTTTGTCTGCTTCGAAGTCATGATGTTTATAGTCATGGTTGTTAAAATAGGTCAGCCGAAATACTGATTTACCTGTATGGCAGACAAAATGAAAATAATTATTTACTACTTTTTTCATCTCAACTCTTTACATGATGACAAAATTTCAGACTTGTCCAAATTGAGTTTGCAAATGACAAATCAAATTTGGCTCAAAATATAGAATTTCTCTCTCAAAGGGTACAAAACATTGTGGGAAAAGAAGAAAATCCTGGTTACCATTATTTTCTCATTTTCCCTCAATCTTTTGAAAAGCCTTTTTCTTCAGATGGTGAAAACTCGGAATTGTATAGTGAAGGGTTAAATAGAATACATAACCTCCCCTTGCTTTCGATGTAATATACCAATTACAAATTTTCTTATGTTACAAACATTTGAGATACACATTGTACAACCTCATAAATGACATCATTTTGTACTTCTTTCAAAGAAGTGAGAGAGTTTTACTCATGGAAACTACCACAAGTACATGTATGGTTTTGAGTATTATGACTAATAATTTGTGAAAAATCATTATATGGTTAAAGAATCTGACATTCATTGGCTGTTGGAAAAACAGTCTGTCTTTAAACTATATCTCTACTTACTTCATAAAACTGTATCTCAAATGCCAACAAAATGTCAGATCCTACATGTACTATTTACCCATGTATATGTGTATTGTAACCATGATAATTATAACTGAAACACTGCTGAATGTAGTATAAACCCAGTTTAACCCTTTACTCCATAGATACTCATTTTGACGTATCAACAACAGACAGCTTTTGAAAACATTGTGGGAAAAGGAGAAATTGCTCGTAACGAGCAATTTCTCCTTTTCCCACAATGTTTTCCACTCAATCAGATATTTGTATCCTCATTTGGCCATATTTTTGACATCATATCTTTATTTGCTGCTGAAATGGAAGAGCCTCAAATTGGCATATCAGGTAAAGGGTTAAGAATAAATCTAAAGTAATACCAATATAAATCAGCCAGGCTCTGACACAAGAGGGTTTAGTGCATCTCTGTAATGCATTATACCAAGCAAGTCATCACATAATTATGGATCCATAAAATCCAGTTTGTCTGAACAAGTGGATGAATCCTGCAGTAGAATGGTCCTTGGATATGCAGGGAATTGACCAAAAGCAAAAAGTTTCAAACCAGGTCAGTCTGCACTCTCTGCACTGTCTGACCTGGGTTGATTTTTTTTGCAAATGCATTAAACCCCTTTTTCATGGAGCATAGCTCAAATTCATATTTCAATAATATCAATGTAAAAACTTTAAACCTACCAGTGTCCTTCTCTTCTATCATGTCACATGACGCAATACTGTCAGCATCATATGTTACAGCGCGCTGACGGAATATTCGAGTACTACTTTTACTGGCAACTGGATCTATCTCCACCTTCTCTCCACTCACACCTGTAGAATATTTATGAAAGTCATGCAAACTCTATCTAACCCTAAGGTTTCAACATAAATTACATAAGTTACAGTAAAAACATTGACACAATGGGTGAACACCTCAAGTAAAGGAAAATAGTGAAAATGTGAGAAAAGCAAGTGCTGATTGAGCAATTTTTTCTATTCCTGAAAGCATGTTTTGAAAAGAGTTTCACAGTAGAGTCAAAGGTAAAATTTGAACAACAATGGCTTAAATTGTAAGTTAGACTTGACAATCCAACCTTCTATATTTTTTGTAAATAAAATAAAATCAATTTACATACAGTGTTGTACTTCTTGAATTTAGATACAAAATACATGTTGGGGGTTGAACCATTTCTGGAATGTTGCATGCCTTAGTCTATTATTTGAAATACTCTGTGGCTGAATTGTTTGTTCTACTGCATATCTCTGGCAACCATTTGTAACAATACCATTAATAGAAAATATGAGAAACCGTAATTCTTCGATTTTGTACTATTTTTATCATTTGCTTTCCTGTCTGGCAAGACTGTAAAAAGCATGTGTAGTAATGTGAAACATATTTTCATTAAGATGCCATTCTCTGCCACACTTGACTTCAACCTTTGACAGCGCGAAAAAGAATGAAGCAATATCACCTTCTCCCACAATGTTTTCCAACCTGTTGTAAATTGATGTGTCCCAATCTGTTAGATACATGTAAAGGTCTTCATGTGGTTTGAAACGATTTCTGGTAAGTCTGTAATCAACTTAAATAATACTGAGTTTAACGCCTATACCAGCATAGTTTTCACATTAACCATTTACCAAACAATCGCGAGTTTTAACGACCCTGAGGGAGAAGGCTTTTGAAAACATTGTGGAAAAAGAAGAAAATGCTGGTAACCAGCATTTTCTTCTTTTCCTACAATGTTTTCTAATCTTTTAAAGGAAAATACCATCACTTGAGCCACATTCAATTTGTCATCTGCACATTTTTTCACTTTGGACTAGCCTAAAATTTTGCCATTTGGTAAAGAGTTCAGAGAAGTCATATCATACCCAGCTGAACTTCTGTGTTTGTTCGTATTTTATGGACCATATCTACCATGAATGACTTATACTGATGACTTGTTAGAGACTCGGCTATTGCTGAGGAGTTGGAGTCTTCAACGTAAATGGAATCTCCACGAGAACCTGTAACAGACATGACAAGAAAACCATAATCATCAGCAACATGTTATCTCTTACGGTCCTTAGCATGACTCATTTTATACTACAGATCAGGATTAGACTACACATAACATGCAGTCTGATCTTTGACAATTTTGAAATTGAAAAACTTGGGGTTAAATTTAGATAGCATGTTAAGAGTTCATTTCCCTTTTTAACACTACTTTAACTCCTTACCAAACGCAAATTTTTTGACTATTACTCTTCCAAATTTAAAGCATCTGTGGACAAAACACCTGAAACTGGTACAAATGAACTGAAGCTCTTCACTAGGGTAGAAAACATTATGGGAAAAGTAGAAATTGCTGGAAAAGGAAGCATTTTCTGAAAGACAAATCACCTCATCTAAGCCCTGTTTAACATGTGGTCTGCAAATGCTTTGAATTTGGACCAGTCTAAAATTCTGTTTTGTGGTGAAGAGTTAAAAAAGACAAATATACATAAGGCATTAATGAAATATTGCCAGGAAAAGTTCAGTAGGGAATATCAATTACTCACTGTTTTCTCTGACTAGACAAAACTCAAGGGTATCCATACTTGAAAGAGTGGCATCTAAATCCAATGACACACCAGGCTCTCCTTGTTTTTCCAAGTTGTACGACTGACCTGAAAATGATTTTTATCGTTTACCAAATGATCCAGTGTTTCAATGACACCAAGGAAGGAGGCTTTTGTACCAGCATTTTCTCCTTTTCCAACAAGATCTTCATAAGCCTTTTACTCAGGGTCGTTAAAACTTGGGATTTTGTGGTATAGGGTTAAAGACAAATCCCCTCAAAGACAAATTTTTTCATTGCACTTACATTCGCTATATTTGCAAATCATTCTAGCACGGTTAAGTCTTAAATTTCATTGACAGAAGCACATTTACATCTATTGTTTAAGAAATAATCTTCTTTCTATCGTGGTTTATCGTTCAATAAACCACAGTTGTGAGTTATGAGGCACAATAAATAATCCACAAGGGCGATAGCCCAAGTGGTTTATTCATTGCACCTCATAACTCACAACGTGGTTTATTGAATGATAAACCATGATAGAAAGAAGGTTATTTCGATTCTAACATGACCAACTCTTAATCAAAGGGAACAAGTTCATACTTCGAGTAAAAACACAGATGCAGATGATATTCCATTGAATAACTTACTTTCTTACTTTATACAGAATGAGTCACTCTATATAGAATAACAGAGATTTTACCACGCTTTCATTGCACTTTGTTGATAGGGTAAAAAACATTGTGGGGAAAAGGAGAAAATGCTGGTAACCAACATTTTCTCCTTTTCCCACAATGTTTTCCACCCTATCAAAGACAAAAGTCATCTTTTGAGCTACATTTAATTTGTCGCCTGCAAATGCTTTCAATTTGGACAAGTCTAAAATTTTGTCGTTTGGTAAAGAGTTAACTATGTGCCAGACCATAAATTCTAAAACTAGGATATAAAAGACAACATGACTAATGGTGTTTTCAAAAGTGATTGCTCTATTTTCTGCAATATAATCGAAGCTTTCAAATATATGGATGTAAAAGGAACTATCTGTGTTAATAAGCTAAGCAATGAAGGAACTTAAAAAAACACACACACACACACACACACACACACACACACACACACACACACACACACACACACACACACACACACACACACACACACACACCAAAAACACATTCAATAATATCATTATAAATTCAACTTTAAGCATTGCGTTTATACCCACCTGGGCGTATTTTAATTTTTCTTCTCTTCAAGACTTTTTGCAGAATTTCTTTAATCAATATACCAGAACTTTCTATCTGGAACTTATTGAAACCTCTGTTTGGGATATTCCTGAAAGAATAGACAGTAAAATATCATTCAAACATGCAAAACTAGGACTATTCTGCTTTAGACTAGTCCAATTTGAAAATACATGTACTTGCAGACAACAAAATAAATGTAACTCAAAAACCGACATTTGTTTTAGAAAGGGTAGAAAACATTGTGATAAAAGGAGAAAAGGAGGTTACCAGCATTTTCTCCTTTTACCACATGTTTTCAGAAGCCTTCATATGGTATCTTATGCTTAAACTGATCCCTGTTTTTATGATTCTGGCCAGAAGGCTTTTAGACCACATTGTAGAAAAAGGAGAAAATGTTGGTAACCAGCTTTTTCAATATTCCCACAAATTTCACTACCAAATCAAAGACCAATCCCATTATTTGAGCCACCTATAATGTTTAATAATCTGCAAATGTTTTCAATATGAATGAGCCCGAAAATGGATGGCTGGTAAAGATCACCCTTTTCAACATTAATTCAGTTGTAACATAGCAACCAGTACACTTATATATGCTTTCTTGGAGTTTCTATCACCAGCAGTATGCATAACATTCTTTCCAAGCCATTGGCTGCTAACTCACATAAACAAGATTGAACAGTGGTCTATGTTGAGTTTGGCCTAGCTGGGAATCCTGCAAAGTTTTCTAGAGAGTAAAAACAAAAGAAAGCCTATCCAAACAAAGAAAGCCTACCTCTACAAAATAATAGCACTGCTTGGCTACAATTGCTTGATTTTCAATGAAAATTGTAAGTTGAAAAAGGAGCATAATTATGTCAAAAATACCTTGATGGTTACCTGGCCTTGTTATAATGGCTTCTTCTTCTGATAGTGAACAACTTGTCAAAGTTTAATGTAAATATCTTCAGTAATGACAGAGATATTATATGATGTCAAAGCTTTTGAAAATGTCAGTTTTTGCACAACGAAGCAAACAACGACTCCAGGGCTACGGCAATAACTGGGCGTTTTCTTTGAAAACAGTCAAGCTAATAATGCCATGTACATACACAGTGACAATGCTGGTCTTTTTACTGGTGTTTGTAGGCATCTCTTTCTCCACAAGAGCTAGTTTTGTAAAACCAAATTTAGACACGGGTTCCTTGCTGTCGAGACTTGGAAAGTCTGTATCTACCTCCCCGTTATCTTCGGCTATATGTAAACAGTACATGTCTGTGTTGTCTCTGTAAAATTACATAAAGACAGTTACAATACAATCTAGTTAACCCTCTACTACACAATCCAGATTTGTATTTGATTTGTGTAAGAGTTAAATGCCCTTTTAACAGCTTAGGTCATATCACCGTGGTCAGTGCACCTACACATGTGTTTCCTGGCTCACTCACGCCAGTACTGACAGAACTTTCTTCCCAACTCACTGACTACTTTTCTCACATGCATCAGAGGTGATAGGCAAAAAAAATCACCTGAAAGAAAGTATGCCTCAACCAGGTATCGAAACTGCTACCACCAGGTCACAAGTCAGATACATTAACCACTACCCAGGCGGGCTACACAAGTCAGAGTAAACAAACCTATGCAATAAGACTTTTAAAAACATTTTAGGAAAAGGAGAAAATGCTGGTAACCAGCATTTTCACCTTTTTCCATAATATTTTTCACCCCTTCAATGAAAAATCCCATTCTCAGAGCCATGGGGTACAGAGTAAACTTAGATAACTCAACCCCATACCTTCTGCAGATGATTTTTTGTCTCAGACCAGTAAAAATTCTAAATAATCCTTTACTAAACAATTCTGTGTTTTCACGACCAAGCATAAGAGGCCTTTTGAAAACATTGTGGGAAAAGGAGAAAATGCTGGTAACCAGCATTTTCTCCTTTTCTACCAATGCTTTCTACCATGTCAACACACTTAAGTTCATTTGTACTGCTTTGAAATTTTTGAGATCTTAGCCAACTACATTTCACAAAACTTTACCAATACTTCCTTACAAACAAACTTGACATGTGGTAGATCTATCTATAATAGGCAGACAAAACTTACTGTAGAAATGGTTCCCTCATTTCCATCGTATATTGCCAACATATCATTCCTACTAAATCTTGTATTTTAGCTGAAGATATCACAACAACTGTCATTGGATAGGGTCTGTCTTCCACAGCCGCCATTGTCAGATATATTTCTATTTTCTTGGTACTAACACCAACACTCGCCTGTAAAAATTATTACAAATCTTTGATCTATAATGTCCCCTTTACTTTATCAATACAGACAAATGCAAGTCATGAAATTGCAATTACGTGGATCTTATTCTAGAATGAAAACGTCCATTTGGTTTATGTGTCGCTTTGATGGATAGAGGTTCATTTCATTTCATTATTTTATTTCCTGAACTACCTTTACAATCTTTACAAGATATTTTACATTATAAGAAGATAAATCTACTAAAACAAATAATATTCTGCTTTGAAAAAGGAACAAGAATTTCTCCTTTTTCCCCTACAATTTTTTCTACTCTATTGCAACAAATTCATTCATTCCAGCCGCACCTAAATTGTCGTCTACAAATGCTTTCAGTTTGGACAAGTCTAAAATTTTGTTATTTGAAATCTAAGTCCAACACAAGTAATATGAAGCACATTGTAATATACACTGAATATTATGTTGTAGTGACTTTCTTGGTGTTTGTATTCCATTCGAGCAGTGTGACAAAAATTGATATCACACGAGACCAAAGGTCAAGCGAGATGTCAAAATTTTCTTATGCACCGAGAAGTAAATACAAGCACCATGAAAGTTACTAAAACATAATATTCCTTTTATTATATAGCAACATCTTTCAATGACAAAATTTTGCAATTATTGACATTTTATTCAAAAACAGTAAACGAGTTATTTTATCCACTTCGGACACATATATTTGATAAATTATATTGTATAAATTTACTGGTATATACTAAACCTGTTTATTCTATAGGCAAGCATGATGAAAACATTATGTGACAAGGAGAAAATGCTGGTTACCTTTTAACATAATGTTTTCAAATGCCTCTTTTCTTTTAGTCACTAAAACTCAGGTTGTGTGGTAAAGGGATTAATATGGTTTAAACAGTAGAGAAAAAACACACTCTACTTGTACATACTTTACCATCAAACTTGGCATATTCTAGAAATGGGTTCTCTCCCATGTTGGCGCTGTTGTCAATCAGCTCCGACAATCTAGATAATGGTGGACTGGACTGTTCTGTTGGACTTAGCAGCAACTTCTTCTCAAATAAATGTCCCTTGTCATCAGCTGTATATATGTATAATTTTTGATAATGATAGTTGACCTTTTTCATGTTAAATCTTTCCAAGATGACAAAATTTCAGACTTGTTGAAAGCTTGAGCATAAAACTTGGCTGATGCCATTTGTTTCTGAAAGGGAAGAAAACTTCGGTAGAAGAAGGAGAAATTGCAGAAAGACCTAGTCTTGGACCTAACATTACTCAGGTTTTTGACAAGAATTTATACAAATTTGTAAAGTTTCATCATCTTTAGATGAAAACATTGGTCTTACATTCTTTTAAACCCTTATCAAACAATCCTGACTTTTAACTACCTTGAGGAAGAACGCTTTTGAAAACTTTGTGGATACGGAGGAAAATCCTGGTAACCAGCATTTTCTCCTTTTCCCACAATGTTTTCTACCTTTTTTCAGTGACAAATTCCACAATTTAAACAAAATCTGACAAGCTGTCTGCAAATGCTATGGATCTGGACAAGTCTAAATTGTGTCTTGTGTAAGGAGTGAAACAAGTAGTCTACACTCTGTTTTGACCCAACATTACCTAGTTTCCAACTTATACAAGAAACTGAATTTGTTGGACAAAACCTTGAATCCTAGAGTTTTATCAAGTTCATTGCTGGCAATAAAAGTCTGACTTAAAGCAATCGTAAAAGCTCATAACAAGCACTTTGTGCTCAGATGTGCTAACAAGAGCACCGCATGTGGGTGCCAATGCTCGGCTGCAGTTAATTTTTGTGGAAATTCTAAGTATAAAAAGGGCCATAACTGTGTCAAAAATGTTCTGATGGTTACCTGCCCCTGTTGAATAGGTTCCCCTTTTAATAATTAACAACTAATACAAATTTGAAGTAAATATCTTCAGTAATGACAGAGATATTATGAATGTGAAAGTTTTTGCAAGACAAAGCAGACGATGAACTCGGACACAGACATCAACGCCAGAGCTATGACATTAAACTGATGTTTTCTTCAAAAACGGCTGTGCTAAAAAGGAAGCATTTCTTCCCCTATTTTTCTCAGGAGAAATCTCAGATTTGAAACTATAAATTATAAAAGCACATTATTTACGATTGTATCCTGTGCTATCATCTTTCCAAGTTATTTGTTTCACTTTACTCTGGTTTCTTTTCTCTTTTTTCATCCTTTCCAACTTCTGTGCAGTGTTGGACCTTCTTCGATGAGCTCCTACAAAATATAATAGACATTTATTTTCACCCCTTACCATACACCACCTGATTTAAGCAACCCCGACAAAGAAGTTTTCTGAAAACATTGCGGGAAACGGAGAAAATGCTGGTAACCAGCATTTTCTCCTTTTCTCACAATGTTATTTACCTTATCAAAGACATCATATGGGCAACATTTAAACTGTGGTCTACTGACACTTTCAATTTGGACAATATGAGGATACGATTGCAATGAATTAGCTGTCTGACTTTTGACATTCCATGCAAATCCCCTTGCTGTTAAAAGTTACAAGTTAAGCTTTTCAGTTATGAAAATTACAAGCAGGACAGGGACAATATCTGGCAATTCTATCATTTTAGCTTTTGGTCTGACCCACACCTTGGACCTACTTCAATATTTCAATATCACACTGCTACTCACGAGTTCAAATTACCATGAGGTTCATAAATGATAACAGAAGAAAATTTTTTGACAACCTCAGACTTTCACCTGGGATCTGTTCAAATGTTTCAAATGACACCTTTACTCATAAAGAAAACAGTTGTGCCAAATTCTTTTGAAATTCACTCCACTGGATTTAGGTTATTGCTAAATTCAACCTTTAGAGCACTGAATAAACTCAACACACTTTTTCAGCCTTGAAATACGACCCAAATGATTGAAATTCCAAGATTGCTTTTGTCCAGAATGTATCAGCAAAGCGGGCAGTGTAGATCATAGATCAGGCTGCACATTTTGGGCCGTATGATCTTGATCTTTGCTGGCCTCAAAGGTAAATATGGTTGTGAACGGCACTGTAGGGGCTATAAAGAGAAATTAATAAACTTCTACAAACCAAAATCCATGTCTGGTAAAATATCATAGGAATGAGAGAGTTCATTATCTGAAGATTCAGTAGCACTGTCACTACATGAGCCCGATCTGAAACAGATAAATACAACTTTATGCTACAAAGCCTTAACCAATCAATTCTATCTTTCTATGATCTGGACAAGAAAAAGCTTTTGTAAAACATAGTGCAAATAGGATAATATTCAACCCTTTCAAAGACAAATTCATTTTGCCTTGCACCAAACCATATTTAAAAACATTGTGACAAAAGAACATGAGCAATCTCTCCTTTTAACACAATGATTTTGCGTGAATGCACAGGGTTCATTCCAGAGTGTACCCTTGTGCCACTGGCACATATTTTTCATCTTTGGTGCATCAGAAATCTTATCTCGGGGCCAAACCGGTGCAGAGTTTTCGTAAGATGTAAATTTGAAAGTGAGAATTCATTCTCCAATTCACACTATTGAAGAATCAAGTGTAATCAACATATGACAGGTAAATAGTTACGAGGGCTCTTATTGGTTATTTCTATGGGTGTCCTATCGAAAATAGTATTCTTGAAAACCTAATGAAACATCATGTAACTTCCATCAATACACTACAGCAGACGGCCTTAGCCAATATTTTTACATTTAGGGGCCCAAATAACATAACAGATATTGTGAAGCTAACACTGTCAACCAATTTTCCTAAATAAGTGATAAACAGGACATTGCTGGGAGCAAAACCATGCAGTGACAGGAAGAAATTTAGGTATAACTGAGATTATTTCATAGTTGTCATAAAACAGTTTTAATTACAAAAAAATGCATTTTGTGCTCTGAGCCCAAGTACAGATATGCAGACGGAAGCTTACACAATTTGTTACATGCACATGTATGAGGCATTCAGAGGGAGACAGTCATTCCAGAAGTAATGGAAGACAAAATTTACTTAAGGTTTCAAGGATAAGATTAAAATCCATTGGTTAAAGTAGTTTTTCCTTTGTCCCCATAAATTTCTGTGATGACCCTTGTATTTTATAATGAGGGGGCCAGTTAGATTTGATTTCTAGAATGAACTTCGTATGCATCTATTCAAGCTTGATTCACATGGATTGCTTAACATCATTTGTAAATATATGTCCTTCTTTCAGAATCAGTGTAAAATATATATGTGACCCGTCACGCAAAAAGGGACCTTCTGGGAACAGCGAAAAGTATTAACCCTGGTCAGACTGCGCGAATTGCGCAGTATGACCAGGGTCGACAGTTTTTGTTTTTATGACATTTTCTGTATGAAAAGTGGTCATTCTACTTTGTTATACAAAATTATTTTTGAACTATCAACTTAAATTGACCTGCACTATCGTTGATCTGTTTTTATCTAATTGATGCACGGAATTCCCAGATGGTCCCTTTTTGCGTGACGGGTCACATATGATACCAAGCAAGTCATCACATAATCATGGATCTATAAAGTCCATTATGTCTAACGGCCCACTGAATCATGTGGTACGCTGGTCCTTGGATATACAGAATATTCAGAAATAGCAAAAGGTTTTGGCCCAGGTCAGCCTGCACGGACTGCGCAGGCTGACCTGGGCCAAAACTTTTTGCAAATACACTAAGCCCCCTTTTCACAGAGCATGACTCATATATTTAATCTAAAACTCAGTATTGCTTGGTAAAGAGTTAAATAAAAATCCACACTACTTTTTTTCATATTCCTCTGTGTCAATTATCATCTCACACATCCCTGTATCATCACTGGTGATGAAGGAATTTCTGATGTGTGAGATCAGAAACCCTCTGTTGTCCATCATGGCCATGGTTCAGTCTGGCTTCCAGCAAGACCTAGTGAACAAGCTGAGAAAAAAAAGTATCTGTGTTTACAGTGATCTTAATGCCTTCCCAGATGACGAAAATTTGGATTTGTCCAAATTAAAAGCAGCAACAGGCTACACACATTTAATGTGGCTCAGTCCATGATAATTAAATTTGACTTCAAAAAGGTAGGAAACATTGTACAAAAATGAGAAAATGCTGGTGGCAGCATTTATCCCATTCCCACCATGTTTTAAAAAGGATCATTCAAACAAGGGTCTGTGTGGAAGAGTGTTACGATATCCCTTTAGCAACTCATTAGTCACTTACTTCATAAATCTTCAAGCATGACTTTCGGTTGGATTTTTTCTACCACATCAGCATTAGTGATATTTTTACCTTCAGGAACAACTATACTAGAAAATAGTCAGCAACTGCTTAAGTAAATAATGGTCTGATTTATTCAGAATTTAATCGTAACACTATCATATCAAACTGCAGACAGGGCTACTACCAAGTTTTTCCGTCATGAAGATGGTTGCTTAACAAACTTGAAGTGACTATGAATTTTCTAACAAAATCTGTTTCAATCATCAAACTAGACCATGCCAAACAAAATTTCGTATCAAAAAAAGACATGATATGATTCTCTAAGGTGCATTTGTATTAGAGTGTCATTTGGAACAATTGTATCTGTTCTTAAGAAATTCATGACAACACATTGTAGGGCTGAATCACAAAGGATTAAATGATATACAGGTAAGTTCTGAACAAAGATCCTTTATTAATCAAGTTGATAATCATCAATGATTCAATCTTAGATCTGGTAACCATACAGAACTAGTGACAAAATTCATTGTCAGAGTTTGCTTAAGGAAATCATGTAGGAACCGATAAGACTTGACCTACATGTTGAATGTCAAAATGCAAGTAACATACATATGGGGTTGTAATTAGGATTTTAATGATTTGTCCATTAGATCTAGATAATATTATGAAATAAAAAGTCTCTGAGAGATTTTCTCCACCAGATGAAATGTAGTTGGAGCTTACTTTTAAAGGTATATCAAAATGCGTATATATGAGAAACAGAATTAAATATGTATAATGTAATCTAACAATGGAAGCAATAGTTGTCCGGTAACTCTTCCTTCCAAACGACATTCAAGGGTTACCAATACGGCTCTTCATTTCAAAACCAAATATAGCCTAAAGGCAGACTCTTAATTTTCATAGGGAAGTCTACCAAAATGTACTTTTGATAAGATATCAGCTAAAATGCACCATCTTATTGCCAAAAACTAAGAGTTTCAGGAGGATCTACACGATAACACTTTTCCGGTCATTTCATGAATTTTAATGGTCTAAGGGAGAAAACTCGTATAATTGTTCACACTCGTTTGTTTATCAGAGTCGCTTTCCTTTAAAGTATGGATAGGATAAAACCTAGGACGAATAAAAAATGTGATGCAAGTTAACAATAAAAACGATCAGCCTGGCTATTGTAAATTCTCAGACATTTTTATTAAACGATCAGTAAATGCTTACAGTTCTGGGGATATCATGACATCAGACAGAGGAAAGGGCAATTAAATACATTAATGATTTTTTTTCACCAGATTGTAGTCTCCCTTGTACAAAAACCGCCAAAATTTAAAGCGGTTAACAGTTAACAATTAGGTTAAGATTTCACCAAGATAATTTTCTAACTTTTCATTCAGGTATGGAAACATTAATTTATCATTCAAAAAGGTTGGTCTCTTAGGATCACTTAACGTACACTTGGAAATAAATATCTATTCAAGATTTAGATCTAGCTAGATCTAGATCTACCGTCAATTATGCATGTTTTTGGTCACTTAGACCATCAAAAATATTGTATTCGCATTTATCCGATGTAAAAATTCAGTAGATCTATAATTTGTGTGGCCTGGAAAAATACGACAATAAAAAGGAACCACGTATGCTAAAAGCTTGAAAATCGCCTTTTATAAGGACAATATTTTTTCCGAGAATTCCAGCCGACCTACACCTAGAGTGATTAATTACCTATCTATAGACTACCTGGAGGTGGAGATTCTTGCCAAATTCTTACCAAAATTTGGTATATTCGTGTTTGTAAATAACACAGATAACCCGTATACAGCTCATTTTGGTTGTTGGATGTAGGTCCCAATTTGATTCGTCTGTCCAAAGCGTTTCATCGAGGAGGGCAGGGAATAACAAAAAGGGACGTCACTCTTCATAAATTCTATTCCAAGGCAGCAAATTGTTTCCCTTCGACCATAAGAAACCCGTATCTTATTTCTGTGGGGTCTTCTTAGTGCTATTATTTGTTTGATAGAAAGCGTATTTCAGTATTGTTCAACGAAACGATGGTATGTTAGGAAATGTGACCATGGCTTTCAATGATTTTTGCACTCTTCACAGTTTTGTGCCGAGCAGCAATCTCTTGTGTTAAAATCTCCGAATCACAGACAAAGTTTATTAACATGAGAAGTTTTGTTGATATGCCGGATTTTGTCTCTGACACACAAGTACTTGACTGCTCATCTTCTGCTTTGAAGTCGTGGGAAGTGGGGTCATGCTAAGTAAAATAACTGTTTTGATAATGAAATTTATGCTAGTATGTTATTTCACTTCTTAGATCTTGAGAGTTAGGCTATAAACTCACCGCTTCGAAATATGGCTGTTTAAAAAATGAACACTCCGCCTGAAAATGTCAAATTATCATGAAACTTCCGACCAGGAGAAATGCCATATAGTGCTGTTCATAGAGCCCCTTGTGTTGAGAGAGTTAAATCTATCTCGGAGATAAACCCTCAGGCTGCTAAGCCCAACTCGCTGACCTTTTGGGGACAGTGTAGATCAAGATCAGACTGCAAAGAATGTGCAGTCTGATCTTGGATCTACACTGTCTGATAAGGAGAGGTTTTTCTCCAAAAAATAACTTTGAAATAGCAACATGCTGCTTTTTACTATCTGCTTGAAAGTTTCATCAATTTATTTAGCAGGACAGGGGCTAAAATGAAACTCAAGGCTCAATCCCTTACAGCATTCTTGTCAAAATTTGCAACAAATTTTGAGCGTTTGCAGACAAAACACTGAATGGGGTTAAAATAAAGAGAATTGTCTTCAAAATGGTGAAAACATTGTGGGCAAAGAAGACAATGCTGGTTTCAACATTTTCTACTTTTCCTATATTTTCAAAGCCTTTTTTCTTCATTTAACCCTCTCCCAAACAATCCTGTGTTTTTACGTGTCTGCAGTGCAAGTCTTTTGAAAACACTGTGGGAAAAGGAGAAATTGCTCGTAACGAGCAATTTCTCCTTTTCCCACAATGTTTTCTACCCGATTAGACAACTTTCTGCCACTTTTATCAAATTTGACATTGTCGTCTGCAAACTCTTTCAGTTTGGAAGAGTTTAAAATTTGTCGTTTGGGAAAGGGTTAAAAAAGTGGGATTGTGTGGTTAAAAGTAGCAAATTTGGAGGAAAAAAATAGTTTATCCCACAGCAACAGAATTTTTCATAGATTAAAAATTCTATCAAGAAATCTGAGATAATACAAGGACTTTCTGCTGTAAAGTTTGATAGCCCTTTAACCCTTTACCACACAATCCCGACTTTTAATGACCTTGTCAATGAAGACTTTTTTAAAAACATTGTTGGAAAAGGAGAAAATGCTGGTAACCAGCATTTTCTCCTTTTCCCACAATGTTTTCCACCCTATCAAAGACAACTTCCACATTTTAGCCACATATAATTTGGTCCCTGCATATGCTAAATGGATTTGGACAGGTCTGAAATTTTGTCATGTGGTAAAAAGTTATAGCGCTATTCACGATTATAGCTGCCTTTGCAGCCAGTGTAGATCAAAGATCAGGCTGTGCATTTTGTGCATAAAACGCGCAGCCTGATCTTTGATCTACACTGTCTGCTTTGCTGAAACACTGTAGACAAAAGCAACCATGACATTGCAATTATTTGGGTCTAGGTTGAAAATGTCTGATAGGTTTATTAGGCGCTGTAAAGCTTAAAGTCCAGTTTTCAGAGAAGATGTTTAAAATAAGACTAACCCTTACAGAGCTGAAGTGATGAAACAGATCTTTTCCTTCATGAAATGGACCGTTTCAATAAGGACAAACGTCCAAAATATCAGTTCAAGGTTCTTTTGGCCAGGATATATACCAAAGTAGCAGACAGTGTAGATCCAAGATCAGACTGCACGAAATGTGGTCTGATCTTGGATCTACACCGTCTGCTACTTTGTGTGCAGTCTGATCTTGAATCTACACCATCTGCTACTTTGTGTGCAGTCTGATCTTGGATCTACACCATCTGCTACTTTGTGTGCAGTCTGATCTTGGATCTACACCGTTTGCTACTTTGTGTGCAGTCTGATCTTGAATCTACACCGTCTGCTACTTTGTGTGCAGTCTGATCTTGGATCTACACCATCTGCTACTTTGTGTGCAGTCTGATCTTCGATCTACACCATCTGCTACTTTGTGTGCAGTCTGATCTTGAATCTATACCGTCTTTGTTACATATCCTGGCCAAAAGAACCTTGAACTAACATTTTGAATGCAGTCTTTACTTGATCTACATTGCAAAAGCAACTTATGTCGATTCCAGTATTTTCTGGTATGACACGCAGAGGCAATTAGGACAGAGTGACATTACTTAAGCCCTTCTTGGTCTGTAGGGTTAAATGAAAACAACCCTTTTAAATTTCTATAATTAGATCTAACTACAGTCTGTAGTCTGAAATCAGGATTACAAAACACAAACACATCAGCATGGTTATAAAGTGTATAACAAAAACACTGTTATGAGTTTGTTATATTTTATTGCGGTATTTCATGAATCATGATGTTTCCAGGGCTATTTTCACAGTAACGTTGTATAATATACATAAGTCATGCTCTGAAAAAAGGTGGTCTAATGCATATGCAAAAAGTATCAACCTATGTCAGCCTGGGCAGGCTGATATGGCTTGCAATACGCGAAATGGGGCATTCGGACATTTGCATAAAGTGTCATCTCGGATCAGCCTGCGCAGTCCACGCAGGCTAATCCGAGACGGCACTTTATGACTACATTAGATTTTGTGCTACACTAGACTTGTGTAAAACAGAAAATTACATAAAAACGGAAAGTGTCGTTTTGGATTAGCCTGCGCGGACTGCACAGGCTGATCCCAGATGACACTTTACGCAAATGTCCGAATGCCGCTTTTCGCGTGTTGCTTGCCATATATGTCAAAACTTTTTGTTATTTGTAAATTGTCTGCATGTCAAAGGACCATTAAATCTCGTGGATCAGCCAGTTTAACCCTTTACCACACAACAAAATTTTGGACTGGACCAAATTTATAGCATTTGCAGCCCACAAATTAAATGCTACTAAAAATGATGATTTCTCTCATTGATAGGGTAGAAAACATCGCGGGCAAAGGAGAAAATGCTGGTTACCAGCATTTTCTCCTTTTCCCACAATGTTTTCAAAAACTAATCTAACAGGGCCGTAAAAAAGTCCGGATTGTGCGGTACAGGGTTAAGACAAAATGGATCCATATTATGTTTGTTATAATGCATAATAAAGATGCCTTCAGCTTCCTTTTCCCAGACCGCCATACGCATGTATGTGCTTCAATCAAATTCTTTAGTTGAAAATAATTTATATGTGTATACTGAAGATCAATCTTGCTCTTCCCTAAAACTAAAATTGCGACTTTTACAAGTTTTCATTTTAAATAGAGATTTATTTAACTCTTTCCCACACAATACTGACTTTTACTTACCCTTGAAAACATTGTGGGAAAAGGGTAAAATGCTAATAACCAGCATTTCTCCTTTTCCTGCAATGTTTTCAATCCTACCAAGGGAAAATTTTGTCATTTGGACCACCTTTAATTTGTCATCTGCAAATGCTTTCAATTTTGAGCCAGTCTTAAATTTTGTCAGAGCGTAAAGAGTTAAGTAGCATAATTATAAACAATTTGTATGCAAGCGTTTCAATATCTCTTTACATCCTGAAATGACGCTTTGAAAACGTCCTTGTAAAATAAAGATGACAAATTCTTTACCAGACGACAAATTCTATACCTGTCCCAAACTGAGGGAATTTGCAGACAGCAAATTAAATGTGGCTCAAATGATGGGGTTCGTCTTTGAAAGGGTAGAAAACATTGTGAGAAAAAGGACAAAATGCTGATAACCACTATTTTCTCCTTTTTCCACAATGTTTTCTACCTCTGATGAGCTTAATCCCAGAATTTGAGAAATGTTTGTCATCTGCAGGTCCTTCTAATATGGACATTTTTAAAGTATTGCCAATAGTTACTAGTACAGAGTTGAATACAGTTTTACAGTTTTCTACTATATTTCTGTCACATCATAATGAAAGCTTATTTATCTATTTCATTTGAGGGATTCACCAGTATTAGAATAATGGGGCTATATGGTGCCTTGCTCAAGGACACTCCTCTATGACCAATGCCTCTAGAAAGGATCGCACAAGGATTCCCTAATTACAAATCTAACACGAAGATCTCACAGCAAAAGTAAACCCCTTGAAATTTAGATCAGAATTTAAAACTGATTGTGAATATGATCGGATCCAAAATTTCTGTTTCACGGAAAAAAGTTTATTGGAAGCCTGTACAGAATATAAATTATAACTGAAATATGTCATGATAAAATGAATTATAAAGCACACAGGTTCTATTATGCTATTATGTATAATAATGTGTTTATAAAGTACCCATAACTGTAGATGAATACACAAAACCAAGCTTAACTTATTTCAAATGTATTACCCCTTTACCACACAAACAAAATTTTAGATTCTTCAAAATTAAGAGCATTCACTCACCACAACTTAAACTGCAGTGGGATGTGTAATTCGAAGGGTAGAAAACATTGTGGACAAAGTAGAGAATGATGGTTATCAGAATTCTTTCCCAACAATGTTTTCAACTGCCTTATTCTCCCAGGTTGTTTAAATTCAGGATTGTTTAGTAAAGAGTCAACAAAACCAGATATATCCATCATTTTCTTTTTTGTTTTCAAAACCTTGAATCCTACATGTTATATATATTGGTCTTAGATAAAGCTTTACTGCAAAATTCTGGGTTTTGACCACACTGAGAAAGAAAACTTTTGAAAACATTGTGGGAAAAGGAGAAAATGCTGGTAACCAGCATTTTCTCCTTCTTCCATAATGTACTAAATTACAGTCTGAGTTTCGTTATTTGAGCCACCTTTGATTTGTTGTCTGCAGTTGCCTTCAATCTGTACAAGTCTAAGATTTGTTGTATGGTAAAGAATCTATGTTAATGGCTTTTTATTTGAGAGATAAAATGTTAGGAAAATGTGGTTGCAAGTTTCTGCCATACTTGCTGTGTTAGGTGACAGACAGAGTGCCTTTCCAACATTTATGAGATATTTCTTTATTACACAACAAAATTTCAGACTTTCGCAGGAAATGCTGCTCAAATAATTGAATTTGTGTTTGAAACGGTTTGAAAAGTTTGACAACATTGTGGAAAAAGTAGATAATTAACAGTATTTGTTTTTTTCTTCACAATGTTTACAAAAGCCTGCTTACTTGAGGTCATAAAATTACAGTAGTATACAGCAAAGTCACCCTTTTACAAAATGATTCCAGGTTTTAACAACTCACACAAAAATGCCTCTTGAAAACATGGTGGGAAGAGGAGGAAATGATGTATTTTCTCCTTTTTGCACATTGTGCTCCACCCTTTCAAAGACAAATTCTATCATTTTATTGACAGTTAAATTGTAGGGTGCATTGCTTTCATTTCGGACAAGTCGAACAAATTTTGTCATTTGATAACAAGTTATGGCTGAGACAAAGATTTAAATAACATATCAAAATAGGAAATTAATTATCTCAAAGATTAGACGGTATATATTCATATACACATTCCACATAAGAAGGCCTTGAAAAATTGATATTGCACTGGCACATTTCAGTCTAAACAATATTAGGCTATTAGTCTTACATGAAAAAAAGAACCCCAAATTTATACATACACACACTACATACAGAAAAAAAAACTTTCACAGAGATTTTTTTACTTTATGTAAATGGATTTTTTCTTCGTAATTGGGGAAAAAAAAAAAAACCATCAGTAAGCCAGTATGAATAATATGGGTTTTAATTCTTCGATAAGCTTAATCATGTTTATAAAGCTTTGATGAAATAGGCTTTTGAAAACTTCATGAAAAAGAGCGTTAGTTCTTTCACCAGTGGCATAATTGAACTAGTCTACATTGGACGTATTTTAAAACAACAAATTCAGTGTAACTAAAGGTAGAAAATAATGTTGAAAAAGGAGAAAGTACTGGTCACCGGCATTATTTCCTTTTCCAACAACAGATTGCCTGGTAAAGGGGTTAAAATTTGTTGAATTTCAACCAATTTATGTATAAAGTAAATGATAAGAGTAGGTATTGATACTGGCCATTTATATACAAAACAGAAATCTACAGTCATAGTCTCCCATTATCAACTTTTTCAGCGCTAGAGGCAAAAGCAGAGGCTTCCGCAGATGGTATAGACTTAGATCAGACTGCACAAAATATCAAGTCTGGCCCTGGATCTATACCATCCCCTTGTTTAATCTAGCCTACAAGATACAGATCTTCAGGGTTTCAGCAGATTGTATATTAAGCCGTCAAAAGAGACTGACTCCATATATTTGATGCTGAAGGAGTTAAGAAAATACCACCTGCATCTTCCTGCCGATAATCTTTAACATCATTGTGGCAAATGGAGAAATTAACAAAGTTTATGTGATATATCCCCTCCCACTTAACTTTTGAGGAGAGCAGTAAAATTTAGAATCATCCATATTGAAAGGATTCGTCTGTAAATCCTTTCAATATGGACCAGTCTAAAATTCTATTGCGGGTAAAAAGTTGAATACCACCACCTACTTTTTTTCACTGTCCGATGGAATGATCTGAATCAAACAGATGGGTGAATTAATGTCCATGAAGCTGTACTTATTGCAGCTCTTCTGGAATTTGTGCATAATTTTATATTCATGCCTTTAAATGTTGCTGACAACAAAGACAAAGACGCTGTCATTGGAAAGTCAACATGTTTGTTTGGCTAGATACATTTCCATGTCTGAAACTTGTCAGCAGTATCCTTAGGTAATACATGTACCTCTTTTGGCTAAAACCTTGACTAGTACTTTTTCATTGCTTTAAGGTTAAAAAATGCCTCAAGATCCTTCAATGTCATAATCAGGCAAGTCACTCAAGTGAATGGGTGTGTGATAAAAATCCAACCAATCATATACTTCCAATCAGTCACAAGATATTGCACAGCAATACAAAACTATCCAATCAGACGAAAGCTGTCCTTGTCACATGACTTAAGAGCCATTTCTGATTGGATATTTGGAAGGCATGATTTATCACAGTGGTAAGACGTCTATTTCAGGCCAAAATTACCCTGTTTTGTCAGTCAAACGACATCAAATTTGAAGGTGCCTGAAAGAAAAAAACAAAAGATGTTCAATAAATATGCAGAAGCAATTACAAATCCAAATGCAATTTTCTGTGGTCTTCTCTAGACTTATACTGTCAGCAATGGCAGTTGTCTTCTCCTGGCTTTAATCCTTTTCCCATACAATCCCATGCTTCAACATTCCTAATGAAGGCTTTTGAAAACATTACTGGGAAAGGAGAAAATGCCAGTAACAAGCATTTTCTCCTTTTCTCCAATATTTTTCTAACCTTTCAGTAACAAATACAAGAATTGCAGCCATGTTTAATTTCCCATCTGAAAATGCTTTTAAAGTCCCATTAGTGGCCAAAAGTAAACAAATGGGTGTTAAAATATATGTGACCCATCACGCAAAAAGGGACCTTCTGGGAACTGCGAAAAGTGTCAGCCCTGGTCAGACTGCGCGTACTGCGCAGGCTGACCAGGGTTGACACTTTTTGCTTTAATGACATTTTCTGTATGAAAAGTGGTCATTGTACCTTGTTATACAATCATTTTTTGAATTATCAACTTAAACTGACCTGCACTATCGTTGATCTGTTTTCATCTAATTGATGTACAGAATTCCCAGATGGTCCCTTTTTGCATGATGAGTCACATATCTTAATTCAAACCTTACCATTTAAAAGTCAGTAAACTATTGTGAAGATGACAATCTGTTGTTGTACGATTGTTTTAAGCGGTAGTCGCTGGCAAGAAAATGAGTTTTAAAATCAGGTATAAGGTAAACAAAAGACAGTAACCTGGCAATTTTTTATCCAGTTTTAAAATTGAAATTAATTTTCCTTAAAGTGACTAACACTTCCACCAACTGTACAATAACAGATTGTCACCTTCTCAATTTCCATACTCTGAAGTAGTATGATATAAGATTTAAATGCATTTTACCACCCCCTTTGCTTACTTTTGGCCGCTATTGGTACTTTAAGTAGAACAAACAAAACATTTTATTGTTGGGTATTGTTAACCATTCAGAAACAAAGGACCTCTTTGTAAGATTATCTTTCATATACATCATGTATGACAGTAACTATAATCATCTTTTAAAGATACCACATTTTCAGCTGGTTTTTAACCCATTTCATCTTTATTTCATCATACTATAATCACTCTTTGTACCTTCATACCCAGTGTTGCCCCTGACAGTTGCAAGGTTGCATAGATTACGACCGATAGAAAATACATTTCATCTTCTTGGGACCATCAAAGAAATCACTGTTGTGATGTTTCTGGCCTTCAATTGAAGCTTTTCAAAAAGTGTATTAATCCCCTACACTATATGTACATATATATAAGTAATTTATAAGTATGTATACAGAGCCGATTAAACTTTGAACCATTCTACAGTTTAGCAAAGTTTTACAGAGTTTTTTTCTCTGTGGTTGTAAGTATATATCTTTAAATGAACTGACCCTTGATTGGTATTTTTTGGAAGCTTCACTTAAATGTCGACACCACATCAGGGCTTGAGCTTGAGTCCCTGCTCGAAATTTATACACATTGCCTGAAATGTAGAAAAACACCTTTTGTCATTTCAATAACTGATATTGTCGATTACTGTTTGCCAAAATTATGTTAACTCAATTGTCCCTGAACCAAATTTGATGCATAAGGCTTGTGAAATATAGACAGTTGACATGAATTAAAGTTTAATACCTGAATAGAAGTAAAATTCAAAGTACTGAAGCGAGGGATTAACATGCATGCTACAGGCCATTACCATTTTGCCACCTTATAGCATAGATTATCTGTCTAAAACTACTTGAACTATTCAGAAATGCAGTGTTTTTGAGGATTTTTGCAATATACAGGTAAAAATAGATGAATCCGCTACAAAACAAGAGCACCGCATGCAGGTGCCAACACTCTGCTGCAGGTGCTTGATTTTAACCCTTTACCACACAATGCCGACTTTTAATGACCCTGAAGAAGAAGCCTTTTGAAAACATTGTGGGAAAAGGAGAAAATGCTGGAAACCAGCATTTTCTCCTTTTCCCACAATGTTTTCTACCCTATCAAACAAAAGTCGCATCATTTGAGCCACATTGAAATTGTCGTCTGCAAATACTTTCAATTTGGACAGGTCTAAAATTTCTCGTCTGGTAAAGGGTTAAGTGAAATTTGTAAGTCAGAGAGGGGCATAACTTTGTCAGAAAAGGGGCAAAATTTTCTCAACTCTTTGTTGGTTACCTGCCCTTGTTGTATGGTTTCCACTTTTGATAGGTAACAATTTGTCTATATTTGAAGTAAATATCTTCAGTAATAACAGGGATATAAATAGCACAACCACCAAGCAGACCAAGACAGGACTATGACAACAACTTGAAGTTTCCTTTGAAATAGCCAACCTATAAATGTGGCAAAAGGAGAAGCTGCCTATCACAAGCAGTTTTTTCCCTTTTGTCACATTGTCTGCCGCCAGACAAAGTACATTTTCAGGAGGTTACAGTTATTTCCAAAACAAATCCCAGAAAGTAAAACAGGTCAAAATCCCAGGACAGAGAAGTAACTCACCTTTGACTGGGTCTGTTAACTGGAATGCATCAGGTTGAAGTGGGTCATCTCTCATGACTACCATCCAACCAACTACTGACGTCATTTTACTGGGATTGGACTTAAACTGCAGGTAAAAGAGGGGATAAACTTGTAAACATAGGAATACTTTTTGAAAGTTCCAATAAGTTAAAATGTGCCCAGATATTACAAGAAAGCATTTCATGATAGAACAGAAGGAAATATCCATTGATAATGCTTTTAAGATGTTCTTCTTTATTTAATTATACAAACGCTGTAAGCCAAACAGCTTAGACTCCCTTGTGCAATAGAACATAAAAAGTCATCTTTCGGAGATAACACTTGTGTAAATTGAGTTTCAAGAACAAGAATCTTGAGGTTTCAATACTTTGTATAATACTAGTTGTCAAGTTAAAAAGCAGTCAAAGATTAGAACTCTTTAGCAACTATTTGAAAGAAGCATAACTTGATTGTTGATGAAGTAATCAACTCTTGATCAAACAACAAAAATGTAGACTGGTCCAAATTCAAAGCATCTACAGGCAACAACTTAAATGTAGCTCAAATGAAAATATTTGTCTATGAAAGGGAAGAAAACATTGTGGGAAAAGGAGAAAATGCTGGTTACCAGCATTTTCTCCTTTTCCTGCAATGTTTTCAAAAGCCTTCTTCCTCAGGGTTGTTAAAACTTGGGATTCAGTGGGAAAGTGTTTAACACTGAGATGATTTCAAATCAGTTCCAATAATTCTAGAAAGTACAGAGAGCTTACACTTAATCTATCTGTCCCTCGCAAGGCTTTTGCAGGAAAATACAGCAGGTTGGTACCCCATAATGCCATCCAATACCTTGTCCAGGCAGCCACCTGTTAAATAATTGATGACATAACATTAAGAGCCCAAAAATGAAAATTGAAAGGAAAATATTGCTTGTAACTATATTTCTCATAATCTAATGTCAAACATGTGTTTAACATGAATATTTTCCTTTTGTATGTACATTTATTTGGTTCAAATATAAACCTTTGTAAATATTTAACTTTATTCAGCTAAAATGGCATATACATAAATTTTATTTGATGCATGTGTAGCAAGAAGATTCAAGTGGGCAACAACAGTTCACTAGCATGAATAATTTGATAAAAATATGATGATCTGAAGTTTTAAAATACAGTCAATCCTGTTTTAACAGACCATTGGTATTACCCAATCAGCTGCATTAAGATGTTACCACACTAGAAAATTTTAGACTTGTCCGAACTGAAAGATTTCGTACAAGACAATCAAATGTGGCTCAAATGACAGGATTCATCTTTGAAATGATAGAAAACATAGCGGGAAAAGGAGAAAATGCAGCATTACAAAACTTTCTTTCTCAGGGTCAATTAAAACAAGGATTATCTGGTAAAGGGATAAGAAATTTCTGTTTTGCTTCTGCATCAATTCATAATCAGTCTAATTAAACTTGCATTACAAGATCACCAGGTATCAGAGACAACTTCTCTTGAGGTGGGCTCTTAACTCTAACAAACAAGAAAATTTTGGACTTGTCCAAATCTAACGCATTTACAGCTGACATACTAAGTGCAGCTCAAACGATGGGATATGTTTTTAAATGGGCAGAAAACATTGTGGAAAAAGGAGAAAATGCTTCTTCCTCAAGGTCATCAAAAGCCGGAATTCTGTGGTAACAGGTTAATATGCTAATACAGGTTGACTACATTTCTTAAAACTAACTCCTTGCCGTATAATCAAACCAACAATGACTTGAAGCAAAGCTTCAAAATTAAGTATTTGCAGGATTGAAATTTTGAGCATTCATGCAATTTTGTTTTCCTGTTATTTAGATGACAGATCAAAACATATAAATACCGTAGGTTTCCTTCCATCTTTGAGTATTGTTTTTCTTCGTAAGCACCCTTCACACGTAAAACTTTGTTGAAACATATTCCCCGAATCTAGAGATGGTCGATTGCTGAAATCAACCATGAAACAGATTAACCTAAGAATCTTAAGAAATTTTACGACAAACATTGATTGTGTTCTACTCTTTTGGAAAATTAACTCTTTACCAAACAACATAATATTTGACAGAAACGAAAGCACTTGCAGACGACAAACCGAAAGTGCCTCAAATGATGATTTCTATCTTTGAAAGAATAGAAAACATTGTGGGAAAAGGAGAAAATGCTTGTTACTAGCATTTTCTCCTTTTCCCACAGTGTTTTCAAAAGCCTTCTTTCTCAGGGTTGTTGAAACTTGGAATTGTGTGGTAAAGGGTTAAGCTAGAAATGTCAATTACTTTTCCAGAAATGTAAGCAGAAAAAGTAATTTCATAATGCAATTGTTTGCTTCTATGTGCAAATGAAATTCAAATTTACTGGGCATATTCTTTCCCACTTCCGACAAAGAAAATAATTTAACACAATCATTACAACCTCAAGACACCTTTTACAACTGACAAATTGCTTATTACTCAAAATTTGTCCACTATGTTTGAACATGTATTTGTGAGTAAAACCTTACTTAATACTGACTTGAAACATAGAAATTATCAAAATTAAATAAAGCTCAATTTGGAAACATTGTGACAAAGGAGAAATCGCTTGTTGAACAGGCAGCTTACTACCACATACCTTTCCGATAAAGGCCAGAAACTCTCCTGGTCGGTTGAACATGTCTCCCCAGACTCTTCTGTCTCCAGACCTAAAACAGCATGTTTAATGTAAAGAGGAACCGTCTGGCAAAAGGGGCTTTAACGCATCTCCATGATGCATTATACCAAGCAAGTCATCATTTAACCCTTTTGTTCTCAGCATTTTTTTTTAGAAATATATATAATATCTCACCCTTCGAGACATTATTTGCCTTGAAAAGACCTCAAAAGACTGATTTTTTGTTTTGTTTTGACATGCTTGGTTTACTTCATTACTTCCAGTCACACAGTGTTGTGTACAAGTTTACTGATTGAAACTGTCAGTTATGGTAATAGATCTAATGTAAATAGAAGCACGCTTGAAAGTGTACTTGAGAATGCAAGGTTTAAGCATGGTTACATAAAATCCTTTTTGTCTAAGAACCACCTTAATCCTGAGGTAGAATGGTCCTTGGACATGGAAAAAATTTTCCATAGCTAAAAGTTTCAACACAGGTCAGCCTACACAGACTGAGCAGGTTGACCTGGATCACTACTTTTTGAAGATGCATTAAACCCCTTTTTTTACAGAGGATGGCTCACTGGATATATTGTAAAACTTTTAATTAGATACTTGTTTATTTGATTTATTAATCCATACAGCAGTAGGTATGTCTTTAGGGACTTTTGTAGACAGTGTACGTATGGATCAGATTGCATAGAATCTTCAGTTTGATTTTTGATCTTCCCTGTCTGAAATTTTGTAAGATAGACCCCCAGAGACTCTTATAGTGAATGCAGCAAGACTGCCATTGATAAAATCAACTGTTTGTACTCTTTATCAAACAACAAAGTTCTAGACGTGTCCAAGCTGAAACCATTCACATACAAAACATTAAATGTTGTTCAAATGGGCAAAGTTTTCTATGAAAGGGTGGAAAATATCATGGGAAGAGGAGTAAATGCTGGTTACAAGCATTTTCCGACGTTTTCAAAAGCCTTTTTCATCAGGGTCATTAAAGTCTGGATTGAGGGGTAAAGGTTAAGGGGTTATTCAAAACAAGATATAGAGGATATTTGTTTTTTTCGGTGAAAGATCGAAATTTATTTCATCGAGTGAACACCATCGGTAATATTTTCACGAGTGGCACAGCCTTGAGTGAAAATATTACCGATGGTGTTCACTCGATGAAATAAATTTCGATCTTTCACCAAAAAAAAACAAATATTCTATTTATTTCGTGCTTTTAACCCTTTCTGGGAGGAGCTTTATCAAAATCCAGTACAGTTCTTTTCCGTTATTCCCCGTGGCGTACCCCTCTCGCATAGCAACGCATTACAATATTACATCAAGTGCGAGAAATGTAAGGTAAATGACGTCATATTTCCATCTGGTTGTGAGGCACGCGCAATTTACCTAGGTAACAAGAACATGAAAATCGGTATTTTCACTGGTCATACCAGAGTAATATCGAAAAATATTTTCACTGCTATTTCTCGATATCCTACCGGAAAGCAAGAAATAAAGCCATATATCCATTGTGATATTTACATTATGAACTTTCATACCTGTCACAATTTCAGATTTGGAAGTCTAACAACTACATGTACCAGTACATTTATTTGTAGTTTTTTTCATTCAGGGGAATGACTTATCTTCTGCAAGTTTAAATCTTTGAATTGTTTCTCTCAGTGAAAACAGAATATGCATTCCATTGTAAGACCCATTCCATCTTTGATTTTTATACCATAATTATCCCTTTCCCAAACGACAAAGTTTTAGACTGGTCCAAATTGAAAGCACTTGCAGACAACAAAATAAACGTAACTCAAAAATTGAAATTTGTTTCCAGCAGGGTAGAAAACATTGTGGGAAAAGGAGAAAATGCTGGTTACCAGCATTTTCTCCTTTTCCCACAATGTTTTCAAAAGGTTTCTATCTCAGGGTCGTAAAAACCAGGGATTGTTTGGTAAAGGGTTAAAGCAAAAAATAGCCATGGCATCTAACCCTTTACAACACAATCCCGAGTTTTAAAAACCTTCAGGAAATGGCTTTTGAAAACATTTCAGGAAACGGAGAAAATGGCTTTTGAAAACATCTAAGGAAACATCTAAAATGCTGGTAGCCAGCATTTTCTCCTTTTCCAAAAATGTTTTCTACCCTTTCAAAGAAATGTCAACATTTCTGCCACAATTAATTTGTTGTCTGCAAATTCTTAAATTTTGTCGTCTGGTAAAAAGTTAACTGGGTCTTTACTACTGAATTGACATTTTTATTTCATTTATATAACATTCTTTTACCTCTTTTCCTGACGGTACAATTTTAGACTCCTCCAAAATGAAAGCATTGGCAGACAAAAAACTAAGCATGGCTCAAATGATGGGATTTGTCTTTGAAAGAGTAGAAAACACTGTGGGAAAAGAAGAAAATGCTGCTTATAAGCATTTTTGGTCTTTTTTTTATTTCCTACAATACTTCCAAAATCAAGCTTTATGGCATCTTTAAACACCTGATTGTTTGGTAAAGGCTTAGATTTAGTCAGAGAAAATAACATTTCATACCTTTAGATAGTGAGCCGTCACTGGAAGCACAAGGAGACATCTCTAACACACTGTCGTCTAGTAAATGCCGAACTCCATTCAAATATGGAGCCGTTGTTTTGGTCGGAAGACTGTGATGTCTATCGACATTAGGCTGCGTACAACTCAGGAAACTGGGACAAGAAAAACTACAAAAGATTAACATGAAGCAGTTTATACAGCATGCATAGGAATAAGTGGGTGAACAATCACAAGTACCGGTACACTAGGGTAGGCACATCAGAAGTACAAAAGGATAGGGATAGCCATAGATTAAACCATGCACATAAAACGTGCTCGATTACATACAGCAAGAGCATCAGATTTACAAACTACCCGTCATAAAAAAATAAATTAAGGATAAAACTAAGGAAATAATTTGAACAATTTTATTACGCATCCTATAGCTTATCCTCCATGCCAAGTTTCAGCAAAATCTGAGCCCATATTCACAAACCATTCTTAAGAACACTCTAAGTCTTATTCCACAGAATGTTCTAAATTTAGAAAGTAACACAATTTCTGATTGGCTAAACCAAATGTATGCTTGCATGTAAATAACCCTTTTCCAAACAAGACAAAAGGTAAATCTGTAATGTAGTTACAGAAAAAAATGGTTTAGTCAGTCAGAAGTTGATTTACTTTCTAAATTTAGAAAAAGTCTTCGAATGAAATTAAGAATGGTTGGTGAACACAGACTCAGACTTCCATTGTAGTTCTCATAAGGAATTTTTTTTCAAAAATTTCTCTTTACATAATAAAACATGACAGTGGCCTTTTTGGTCATATGACCTGGACAATGTGCACAATATATTTTCACCATGTCCTTGAAAGATACCATGGAACCCATGTATGACATTTAATTCACCAAGAAGAGAAATAAAGTCAGTATAATGTGGATAAATGGACAGACATGACATATAGATGGACAACCAGACAGACAGACAGACAGACAAAAGGAAAGGAACCATGCTCAGGTGCATTCAGAACTTTTCAAAACATCTATTAGAATATCTAATTTTGTTCCTAGATCATCACTTGTCATCTTCATATTAATTTCCATATTTTAAATGGTATGATTTAAATTTAAATGCATTTTATTTAACACCTGCACTGCTTACTTTTGGCCACTACTAGGGCCAATACATATAACCATCTGTATCAGCAATCCAAAATGGGGTCAGTGGAGGAGAGAGAAAAAAGGGGAAAGGGCAAATTGTGCATAAATAGAAAGTTGAATGGTTTATAAAGCATGCTGTTGTAGTATCCAACCCCAAATAGGTCTGGTAAAGAGATAATGAATAATGTTTTCTTTGTCAGACTCTTTTGAAAAAATTACCAGGAAGAAATATTTTGAATGTTATATCCCAGTCAAAAAACAGAAATTTTGTACTCTACCAAACTGAAAAAAAGTGAAATTAGAACAAATGAGCTGAAGTATCTGAAAGGGTTTCTTCTTTTCCCACATTGTTTTCAAAATGCTTTTTTTCTGGATGCTTAAAAACAAGGAACTGGTTGTTATAGAAATAAGCAACACTAATTTCATTGTGGTATATTCAAGTTAAAACTGTTTGAGCTGCGCTCTCGGAAAGGGAGGTTTAACACATCTAAGTGATGCATTGTACCTAGCAAGTCGTCACATAATTATGGATCCATAAAATCTATTGTGTCTAGCAACTGACTGAATCATGTTTGTTTGTATTGTATTGGAGTTTAACGCCATTTTAACAGCTTAGGTCATATCATGACGCACCCATGTGTTTCCTGGCTTTTTCACACCAGTACTGACACAACTTTCTTTCCAAAGCCACAGACTACTTTTCTCACATGCATCAGAGGTAAGAGGCGAAAAAATCGTCTGAAAGAAAGTTCTCCACAACCTGGTATTGAACCCGCAACCTCCAGGTCACGAGTTAGATACACTAACCACTGAGCTACCCGGCTGGGCTGCTGAATCATGAGACAGATTGGTCTGTAGACATGCAGAAAATTGACCAATAGCAAAAGGTATCAACCCATGTCAGCCTGCACAGACTGACACGAGTCGATACCTTATGCAGGTGCATTAAACCCCCTTTTGACAGAGCATGGCTCATTTAATCTAAACCATCCCCATTATACATATGTTTTCAAGATGAACACTGAAATATAGGATCTGACATGAGTTGGTTTATGAGATAAAATTTTATTAAACGAGTCTACAAAAAAATGTTATTAAGCGAGCCTCTGGCGAGCTTAATAACATATTTTGTGGAATGAGTTTAATAAATTTTTACCTAAAAAAGCCAATGAGTGTGAGATTCTTTTATCACATAACTGTATAATAAGAATCATAGTCCATAATGTGTTAAAACAGAGGCATACATCTATAATGTGTAGTGAAATTTACATGAAGCCTATGCACTTCTTTGACAGGTACATTACAAACGAACAATAGTTCCAAAGAAACTTGCATATATTGATTTTGTTTTGAATCTAAAAGTGATTAAATTAACAACTTTATCATGGTTAAAAATTTTGACCATTAATTTCCTTCAGGAACCTAGGTCAGCCATGTTTTAGAAATGAAGCGTATAATTACAGAGTGTTGACCAAATACAGCACTATTTTCTTATCTCACATGTGTGTAAGACAAGTAAATTCGTAATGGCTGTATTACATTGAAAACAAGGGGAGTTATGTGATAAAACATTATTACACACAGAATACAAATGCTCACCATGAGCAATTTCTTCACATGCCATGTTTATTTTATGTCTCTGCAATCACACACTATCTGCATAGCAGGTCTTATTTTTGGTCAACATAATCTGATATTGTTTAACCCTTTACCACACAATCCCGAGTTTTAACGACCCTGAGGAAGAGGCCTTTTGAAAACCTTGTGGGAAAAGAAGAAAATGCTGGTAACCAGCATTTTCTCCTTTTCCCACAATGTTTTCTGTTCTACGATGGACACATTCTGCCATTTGAATCACCAGTAATTTGTCGTCTGCAAATGTTTTCAATTTGGACAAGTCTAAAATCTTGTTGTTTGCTTAAAGGGTTAAAACAATCTGATTGAAGTGACCTTAACACCGCTGACATTGTAAATTTCCCATTTCTTTGACAGTACTTACTTTGCACTAAGACTTTTAGTTTTCCTGTGACCGTGATGACCTCGACTTAAGGTACCTGGCCCCGGGGTCAGGACATGCATGTTTCTGGGTTCTGTAGAGGGTGAAGACGGGACTTTGTTGACCTCTTCTCGGGACGTCGAAAGAGCATGGGAAATGGGTGGTTCTAATTTAAGAGATAACCTAGAAAAAGAAAAACGTTAGTATGAACTATAACTTTTTATCACATAACCTCCCCTGTTTTCAGTGTAATATACCCATTACGAATTTTCTTATCTCATACACGTGTAATATCACAATTGTGTGACATCATTTTTGACGTCATTTTGTATGTATTTCATAGAAGTGAATGGTTTTTATGGATATTACCACATGTGCATCTATAGATGGTTTTACATCTTCTTATCTATTATTTATGAAATATCGTTATGTGATAAAAAGAATCTGACATTCGATGGCACACGAGATAAAAAATTTTTAAACTCGTCAAGAAAAAATGTTATTAAGCTTGCCAAAGGCTCGCTTAATAACATTTTTCCTAGACTTGTTTAATAAAATTTTATCTCAACGCCAACTCATGTCAGATCCTATATATGTTTTATCTTATGATTAAGATTAAGACTTGTCCATATTGAGAGTATTTGCAGATGACAAATCAAATATGGCTAAAATGATAGGATTTGTCTTTGACAGGATTGTAAACATTGTGGGGAAAGGAAGAAATGCAGTTACCAGTATTTTCTGCTTATCCCCCAATGTTTTAAAACTTTTTTTCCTCTGGTTCATAAAATTATCATTTTTTATTTTTTTTTGAAGCAGCCAGTGCACCTATCCATGCATTGCTACAGTTTTTTTTACCAGTACTTGGCACATCTCTCCTTCCGAATGGAAACCACTGGCTGCTTTCCCACATAAGCACCATCAAAGGAATATTCAGCAGTGAGAGTTCTCAGAATTGATCCTGTTGAAATGACTATCGTTAGTCCTTGGAAAGAGCTTGCAGCTGGGGGTTTAATCAAGTCCTGTATGCTATAATCTACACTTTAATGAATAAATACACATTTAAAAATTTTCCATTTAACCATTTATCAAACAAAAAAAAATTCAGACTTAACCCTTTCCCACGCAACAAGATTTTATCTTTGTAAAAATCCAAAGCATTTTCAGACAAAAAATTAAATTTGGGTCAAATTATGGAAGTTTCCTTTGATAAGACAGAAAACATTGTGGGAAAAGGAGAAAATGCTGGTCACCAGCATTTTCTCCTTTTCCCACAATTTTTTAAAAGGCCTCTCCCTCAGGGTCGTTAAAATTCCCGATTGTGTGGTAAAGGATTAATACAACTGAAGCACTTTGCACACAATGAATTCTATGCCACTCAAATGATTAAATTTGTCTTGAAAAGGGTCAAAAACATCAATAGAAAAAGAAAAAATGCTGGTTACCAAAATTTTCCCCTCTTTGTACAATGTTACAGTGTTTTCAAAAGCCTTCACCTTCAGGATCATTAGTTGTTTGTTTGTTTGTATTAGAGATTAACAGCTTAGGTGATACCACGGCTGTCAGTGCACATCTGCATGTGTTTCCTGGCTTTCTCACACTAGTATTAACCCAACTTTTTTTCCATGCCACCACCTACTTCACTCACATGCATCAGAAGTGAGAGATGAAAAACAAGAGGGCCATGATGGCCCTGTATCACACCACTGGCTAATACGTAAAATCCCTACATGCCAAACATTACAATACTTGGCCAATTGGTTTCGAACATAAGACCCCTGAGACAGGACTAAAATTGGTAGCCCTAGTTCATATGGTGAGTAACAAGAAGATTTCTAAAGATTTCACTATATAAGCCCATGTAAAACTTCTGACCCCTCGGGATGAATCAAATTCCACCCTAGGGCTATAATTTACGCACTCTTGGTGAAGGTCCTCTAGATATAGCTACATGCAAAATTTGGTAGCCCTACGCTTTATGAATAAGTACAGGGAGATTTCTTAGGTTTTCTCTATATAAGTCCATGTAAAACTTGTGACCCCCGGGGCAGGGCCAATTTTGACCCCAGGGCTATAATGGGCACTCTTGGTAGAGGCCCACTAGATAAAGCCACATGCAAAATTTGGTAGCCCTAGGTCTTATGGCTAGGTACACGGAGACTTCTAAAGTTTTCCCTAAATAAGCCCATGTAAAACTTGTGACCGCTGGGGTGGGGTCAAATTTGATCGAAGGGCTATAATTTGGGCACTCTTGGTAGAGGCCCACTAGATAAAGCCACATGCCAAATTTGGTAGCCCTAGGCCTTATGGCTAGGTACAGGGAGATTTCTAAAGTTTTCCCTATATAAGCCCATGTAAAACTTGTGACCCCCAGGGCGGGGTCAAATTTGACCCCAGGGCTATAATTTGAAGAAACTTGATAGAGGCCCACTAGACAAAGCTACATGCCAAATTTCGTAGCCCTAGGCCTTATGGTTTCAGACAAGAAGATTTTTGAAGGAATCAAATTCTTTCAAGAAATTCTGAAGAGGACCATGGCAGGATCATTTCTGTGAAGTTTCATCAAAATTGGATGGGTAGTTTCAGAGAAGAAGATGTTTAAAATAAAAGTTAACGCACGGACGGACGGACGGACAGACAGACAGACAACGGGCCATGACATAAGCCCGCTGGCCTTCGGCCAGTGAAGCTAAAAATCATCTGAAAGAAAGTTTGCTGCAACCAGGTATTAAACCCACAACCACCAGGTCACGAGTCAGCTACCCTGAAAGGCTCAGGGTCATTAAAAGTCAAGATTGTGTGGTGAAGGGTAAAAAGGGTACGACTTACTTATAATTATCATCCTCCACAAATTTCTGTAATTCCTCTATGTATCTGACAGACTTTAAGTAGTTCTGAACATGTTCCTTTATGTCCAGTTCTGAAATGGAAAAATACACATAATCTACAGTAAAACTTTTAACTCATTACTGTGTGGGCCTTTTTTTCCAGAAGTCATTTTTCCCAGGGTATTTAAAACTTGGGATCATACAGTAAAGGATGAAATCTCATTTTGGTAACCAATGTTTGACAAGAATATTGAGAAATTATCTGCAAGTATTCCTGCTATGGGAGGTAATGAGTTAAGTTGACTGACTGATTTAATAATGACGTTTTAAGCCACTTTCAACATACTTTCAGTCATATCACAACCACAACCCACATATTCAAGTAGGTTCTGTGTTTCACCAGGGCTAGGCTAGGGGTCTGAAGTCTCTTGCCCAAGGTCTTTCCCACAAATACCCACGTGATTCCAGTGAGACTCAAACCTCGACCCTAAATGGTACCAGTCCTACACTTTACCACTGAGCCACGCATGACCCCGGTAACGAGTTAAGAGTAAAACTATAAATTGTAAATACTAACCATAGACTGACTGTTGGAAATCTGCTATAACCCGGAGTATGTTGTTCATTTGTAACTGTCTATGGTGACTCTCTAATCCACCATGATGGGGATGGGCAACGTCTATATATACAAGATCTGTCAGGTAGAGCCCTGAAATCATCGAGAATAATACAATAAGTTTAATTTTTTATATTTTATTTTGTTTGGAGTTTTACGCTGCTTTCACCAGTATTTGAATTATTTAGAGGCCTTAGCAATATTTGAGCCATTCTCTTGCAATAGGGGTTCAATGCAACTCTATAAAGCACTGTACCAAGTTGTCCTATGGATTGATAGAATCCATTTTGTCTAGCAACCAAATGGAGAGTAGTATGGACCCTGGACAAGCAGAAAATTTACAAATAATAAAAGTTTGGGCCCATATCAACCTGTGCTGACTGAGCAGGCTGACACGGGACAATACTTTTTGCAAATGTATTAAACCCCCTTTTCACAAAGTGTTTTTTAAAGTTTTGCCATGACTGTGCAGTTTGTTTTTCAGCAAATTTAATTGTTTACTAGATGGAAAACTTTAAAACTGTCTTTACTGTAGCTGTGAGCTTTTGAGAACATTGAGACAAAAGGAACAAATGTTTATTACAAGCACTAAGTCTTGCTAAACTTTCCCAAAACATTTTTAATTCTATTCCACAGATTTCCTTTCCTTCTTTATCAGTAAATTGATAAGGAGAAATAAGGAAATTATACAAAGTAATTGCATGAAATGCTCTTTATTAAAAACACAGACCCACACACATGAACATAAACCCAGCCAAACATTGTAGACAAGGTCAGCAACAGAAAACAATGAAATGCCAGAGTAATTAAGATTGGGTAACAGTAGCCCTGGGTTCATTAAGGAAATAAATGAGGATCTGTCAGTAAGACAGGAATGTAATCCATCACTGTCTTTCCAACTATTCAACCCCGAAAAAAAATCCCACACAAAACAACATTTACCTTCAAACAGTTATATTTTCTTAAGTTTTTTTTTATTTGGCACTTCAGTCTTTACCACACAATCCGGACTTTTAAGGACCCTTAGGAAAAACCTTTTTGAACATTTTGTGGGAAAAGGAGAAAATGCTGGTAACCAGCATTTTCTCCTTTTACCACAATGTTTTCTACTCTTACAAAAAAAAATTTACCTAATTTTTGCAAACCTTAAGTTGTCGTCTGCAACTGCTATCAATTTGGACCAGTCCAAAAATTTGTTTTGGTTTAAGAGTTAAAGTTTTACCAGAAGACAAAATTTTAGACTTGCCCATTTTTGAAAACATCATTCTGTAGAATAAAATAGTGGACAGTGTGGATTAGAGATCAGACTGCACATTCTGTTATAGTGTTAGTTGCTGGCAGAAAAATTGATTTTAAAACTAGGTAAAATGTTGCCGAGTTGCTCTATCTTTTGTTATGCCTTGAAAGTGTACAGTCTGTTTCTCCAAAACTGACGTAGAATGTCCATTTCATTCATTTTGCACTACATGAGTTAACCCTTTCCCAAACAGCAAAAATTTAGACCTATCCAAATTGAAAGCATTTGCAGACGACAATTTCATAGTGGGTCAAGTGACACACTTTATCTTTGATGGGGTAGAAAACTTTGTGGGAAAAGGAGAAAATGCTGGTTACCAGCATTTTCTCCTTTTCTCACAATGTTTTCAAAAGGCCACTTTCTCAGGGTCGTTAAAAGTCGGAATTGTGTGGTAAAGGGTTAAACCAAAATATCTTCTGCAAAAGTACCAGTAGCTATTGATTAACCCTTTACCACACAATCCAGAGTTTTCACAATCTTGAGGAAGAGGGCTTTTGAAAACATTGAAGGAAAAGGAGAAAATACTGGTTACTTTTCCCACAATGCTTTATACACTGTCAAAGATAAACCCCATCATTTAATGACTGATTGATTTTACAATGTATAATGTTTAACGCCATTTTCAACATTATTTCAGTTATATCTAGGCGGCCAGTGCACCTATCTATGCTTTCCTGGAGTTTCTTTTACCAGTACTCTGCACAATATTCTTTCTAAGCCACTGGCTCCTTTCCCACATAACCAATGTCGAAACAATGATCAGTGGTGAGAGAGGAATGAATCCTGTCACACTGACTATCATCAATCCTCAGAAAGAGATTGGCTGAGCCGGGGATCGAACCAGCAACCCCCAGTTCTTGATTCCTGTACGCTACCAAATGTACCACAGGGGTTGGCCCCTGTCATTTAAACCACACTTAGTTTGTGGTGTGTAATTGCTTAAAATATGCACAAGTCTAAAATTTTGTCATCCAGTTTGCGGTTGAAAGGTAAAAATGATCATTTCATGTATCCGATGAATATCAAGTTTCACAAGATAGATAGAACACTGTTACACTGTTGTACAATGATTAATCTATACCCATCTTTAACTCTTTACCAAACAACAAAATTTTAGACTGGTCCAAATTCGAAGCATTTGCAGACGACAAATAAAATCTTGCACAAATTAAGAATTTTTCTTTTGAAAGGGTAGAAAATATTGTGGGAAAATAGCATTTTCTCCTTTTTCAACAATGTTTTCACTATGTTTCTTCCTCTTGGTTGTTAAAACTTGGAATTGTGTGGTAAAGAGTTAAAGTGATGTCTATCTGGACTTTTTTGCTGTACATCAAGACTTCTTGCAAAACATTGTTAAATACAAATATCATGTACTACAAAATACTAGATTTTCTTTGCATGCCTACAGAAACTGCATGGTTACATTCAGTCAAAATAGTTCAATTTTGGCACGTAAACTCAATTTTCATCCTCCGCATCACATGGGGCTGCCTTCGATTTTGTCCCGAATGGTCACGGAAATATTCGGTACGGTATGCATTGCTTTCCTGCACCTTCCTGTGTATATATAACTACCCCAATAATAGTCGGAGTTCTATTTATATACCCTCGACAAACTGAAAATCGCGATATTAAGCTTCGGTGTTTATTAACTAATGTTATAGGTGTAAAAATGAAATTCCACTTGGCTGTATGTGTAATTCAATTATTGTCCTTCAAGTACACAAGACATACCAGATTTATTTCAAATATTCACAAAATTTATTCAGCGAGCATGACACAGCTGACACAAGGCAACCATTTTGTCATGCAGGTATATTCGCGGAAAGTCAGGGAAAAAAAAGTAATTTAAAAATAGACTGACCTTTGATCTCCACCTCTAACACGGTCACGTGACACCCATTAACAGCAAAACATCATGGAAGTATGATAATTTTCAAATGTGGTTCTGTCTTGGAATAATTCGTAGTTTTTATGGGAAGCGGCCTTTGCGCTAATGAAATTACCTTTTCTGAAAATGAGCTTTTCCAAGTGGCCGATTTGCCGACTTAAACCTCATTTTTCTGCAATTTTTGCAGATGATAACAAAATCAACAACTGGTATGACCTCACCAGCCTCGATTTCGATAAAGTATCATGTGACTTATTCTAAAAACAAAATGGTCGCGAACTTCAATGTACCGCGATTTTAGCCGATTCGACAATACCTAATTATATATTCAGCATAAAGGTCAGGATCAGGTAAAATGAAGTAGACAATACTTATTGAAATGTCCAGTGATAGGACACTTTTAGAAAACATTGCCACAACTAAGGAAATCTCTCACGTAGAAGGAAACTCTTTACAAGATGACAAAAATTATACATTCGCCCATATCGAAACATTTGCAGATAACAAATTAACCCTTTACCACACAATCCCGAGTTTTAACAACTTTGAGGAAATGGCCTTTTGAAAAACATTAAAGGAAAAGGAGAAAATGCTGGTAACCAGCATTTTCTCCTTTTCCCTCAATTTTTTCTGGACCTTCAGAGACGACTTCTATCATTTGGACCACATTTAGTTCGTTGCCTGCAAATGCCTTCAATTCGGACACTGGTATAATTTTGTTGTTTGGTAAAGGGTTAACCCTATCTATACCAAAAGACAAAATTCTTGACTGCTCCAAATTGAAAGTATTTGCAGATGACAAATTAAATACGAATCATATGGTGGGATTTTCTCTAATATGGTAGAAAACGTCACGGGAAAAAGAGAAAATTATGGTTACCAGCATTTTCTCCTTATCCCACAATGTTCCTAAAAAGTATTTTCCCTAGTGTCATTAAAACTCAAGATTGTGTGTTGAAGAGTTAAAGGTGGCTCAAATAATCAAATTTGTCTTTGATAGAGTAGAAAGCATTGTGGGAGAAAGGAGAAAATGCTGGTTACCAGCATTTTCTCCTTTTCCCACAATGTTTTCAAAAGCCTTTTTCCTCAAAGTTGTTTAACTCTTTACCAAACGAGAAAATTTTAGACTTGCCCAAATTGAAAGCATTTGCAGACGACAAAATGAGTATGACTTAAAAATTGAAATTTGTCTTGGGAAGGGTAGAAAACATTGTGGGAAAAGGAGAAAATGCCGGTTACCAGCATTTTCTCCTTTTCCCACAATGTTTTCAAAAGTCCTCTTCTTCAGGGTCATTAAAAGTCAGGTTTGTTTGGTAAAGAGTTAAGCCTTTATTCTCAAAGTTGATAGAAAAGGAAGTGTTGATACCTAAATGTGTCTCTGCCCCTAATTTGGACACTTATTGTTGTAGTTACTTCCCCAATGTTCATTAACCCTTATGTTGCTAAGCACAACTCTCTGACTTTTTGCTGACAGCGTAGATCAAGATCAGACTGCACAGAACATGCAGTCTGATCTTGGATCTACACTGTCTGCTAACGAGATACTATTCCCCAAAACATACCTTTGAAAAAGCAATATTTGGGTTTTTACAATCAAATTGAAAATTTCATTTTAGTTATTCCGCAGGATAAGGGTTGACTCTTTACCAAACAATCCTGTAATGACTCTTAGGATGAAGGCTCATGAGCATTTCAGACAGGAGATATTTTGGTATATTATATTTCATGTGTCTATTTTTAGAAATGTTATGGGTAAAGAAATGTCGTAATTTAAGCTGGGGGGAATTATTTCCACGTCACTGAATATTTTCCTCCTGCCGAAAATCTGGAACTACTTTTTTAAGTTTTTTAAGTTTTTAAGTTTTAAAAGTGGCATTCGTTGACAAAATAATCAGAGGAAATATATAATTCATTTCATCAGCTTGTGGTTAATATGGGGAAATATTTGCCTCAAAAGGGAAAGGTCCACGAAAATAACTCGTGCCTTACGGCACTCGTTATTTTCGCATACCTTTCCCTTTTTCGGCAAATATTTCCCCATATTAACCACAAGCTGATGAAATAAACTCTATTTAACTAATTGATTGAATGGTGTTTTATGCCACTTTCAACATTATTTCAGTCATATCACAGCAACAGCTCACATGTTCATGTATCACCTGGGTTTCACCAGTATATTTACTAGGCAAGGGCTCTGCAGTGTCTTGCCCAAAGACACCCCCGCAAAAAACCCTGAAGATCCAGCAAGGTTTGAACCCAGGGCCTCCAGGTTACTAGTCCTACACTTTACCACTGAGCCATACAGGACCCCAAGATATTTTGGTACAGGGTTAATATTTGTGATTAATTACACACATTAGCCCAGTTAACTTCTCTTTCTGATGGTTTTTCATTTACTTTGATGCTGGAAAGTACAATGCTCTCATAGGGTTACTTACAAAGGTCAAAGTGTTGGAACAAAGTTACAATTTAACCCTTTAACCCTACACCACACAATCCCGACTTTTAACAACCCTGAGAAAGAAGCCTTTTTAAAACATTGTGGGAAAAGGAGAAAATGCTGGTAACCAGCATTTTCTCCTTTTCCCACAAAGTTTTCTACCCTTCCCAAAACAAATTTCAATTTTTCATTCACATATATTTTGTCGTCTGTAAATGCCTTCAATTTGAACCAGTCTAAAATTTTGTTGTTTGGTAAAGAGTTAAAAACATTGTGGGATAGCAGACACTGCTGGTAATAATGTCTCATCCTCATTCACCATTTACACCTAATACAAATTTGAATTTTTTCTGCTAATAAATGCTTTATGAATGGACGGATTTAAAATCTTGTTGTGTGTTAAAGGGGTAACCACTTCCAAAATAACATATTTTAGACTCTTCTAAATACAAACTATCTGGAGACGACAAATTTAAAATTGGTGCAAGTGAACTCATAGGGTAGAATACGTTGTAGGAAAAGGAGAAAATGCTGGTTACCAGCATTTTCTCTTTTTCCCACAATGTTTTCAAAAGCTTTCTCCCAAAAAGGTCGTAAAAACTTAGGCTTGTGTGGTAAAGTGTTAAACAGCTTGGAATGACTAAAACATTATCTGGAGACAACAAATTCTAAATTGGTGCAATTGAGCTTAAGTTCTCTCAGAGGGTAGAAAATATTGTGGGAAAAGGAGAAAATGCTGGTTTCCAGCATTTTCTCCTTTTCCCATGTCTTTGAAAGCTTTCACCCACAGGGTTGTTAAAAATTGGGATTGTGTGATAAAGGGTTTAACAGCCTGGAATGCTTTAATGACTAAAACATTATCTGGAGACAACAAATTTTAAATTGGTGCAACTAAGCCTTAGTTCTCAAATAGTGTAGAAAAAATGTGGGAAAAGGAGAAAATGCTGGTTACCAGCATTTTCTCCTTTTCCAACAATGTTTTCAAAAGCTTTCTCTCACAGGGTTGTTAAAACTCAGGATAGTGTCGTAAAGGGTTTAACAGCCTGGAATGTTGGTAATGACTAAAACATATCATACTATACTGAATTCTCATTATCTTTCTCTTTTCATTCCAGAAAAATGTTTCAAAACATATACAAAATAACTGTTAAGTTAAAGCTCTGTGTACTTATTTATTCAACATTTTCAACACTATTTCAACAGTGGTGTGGGTGTCAACTTTGGGATTGTTCAACTGCCCACACATTCAGCGTGAGTACTGGTGTAGTTCCCAGAAAATAGAATCGAGAAAGATTAGTATAAGTTCTCAGAACTTGTTTCTCAATGGATGTAATATGAATATGTTAAAACTAAACTAACAGTATTTTGGATATATATCAGAGGCCAGTACAACTATCCATTAACTCCACGTGTTTAATTAGCCTCATCAATTAATCTCAACTTTTACAACCCACAGAAAAAGGACTTTTGAAAACACTGGGGGACAATGTTTTGCTTTCCAAGAAATATCACATCAACTGGCCTATTTACCAGTAATTTGTCATCTGCAAATGCTTTCAATTAGGATAAGTCTATAATTTTGTCATCTGGTTAAGAAGAAGCTGATTTTATGTGCAACGTTCTTTTTAAGCAACTGGCTGCTTTCCCTAGAGTTTCCTGTCCCAACGACTATAATCAGTCCCCAAACTTTAACTGTGCCAGGAACCAAGTTAACAACTCTGTCTAACCATTTATCATTTATGAAACAATCTTGAGGAAGAAAGCTTTTAAAAACACTGTAAGACAAGAAGAAAATGCTGGTAACCAGCATTTTCTCCTTGTCCCACAAGGTTTTCTAACCTTTCAGGAACAAATAAAATAATTTGAACCAAATACCATATGTCATCTGCAAAGCTTTCAATATTGACAATTCTAAATTTTTTTTTTGGTAAATGGTTAATCCTTTATCAAACAATCCTGATTTCATTGAGGAAGAAGTTTGTTGAAAACATTATAAGAATAGGACAAAAGGATGGTAGCAATAAGAACAACACACATGCAATCAAAAAAACCAACAAGGAACCAAAACTTCAATAAAGTGTAACATACCCAAATATGGAATACAGGGAAGTTTTACATTGTCCATATAATCTCGAAGTTTCTGACGATTGTTGTTTTCCGAAAAAAGGTCCGCCATTTTTTCATATGTGGACTTCTCTTTCTTTGACAAATTCTGAAAGAGATAATTTGTAAGATTTATAGTAATTTATAGCCTCCTATAATGTTTTGCACCATACCGCTTTGAAAATATCCCAATATTGATAATTAGTATTCATCAAAGTTTAACTCTTCACCAAACAACAAACAACAACATTTTAGACTTGTCCAAATTGAAAGCAATTGCAGATGACAATATAAATATGACTCAAAAATTGAAATTTAATTCGGGAAGGTCAAAAACACTGTAGGAAATGGAGATAGGAGTCCTTTTTCAACAATGTGTTTAAAAGTTTCAGGGTCATTAAATCTTGAGATTGTGTGGTAAAAGGTAAATACATGGGTAAATATACGTGCCATCATTAAGTCAAAAGGAGAAGTTGCTCACTATGATTTCAATATACTTTCTACAAAATTGCTAGAGCTGTCCACAGTATTTTAACCATTTACCACACATTCCTGTGTTTTTACGACCTTCATGAAGAAGGCTTTTGAAAAAATCGCGAGAACAATGCAAAAAATGCTATTTCCCAGCGTTTTTTCAAAGACAGATCCCATCATGTAAATATCATTTGAATTATTGTCTATAAAAGCTTTCAATTTGGGCAAGTTTCAAATGTTGATGTTTGGTACAGGGTTGAGGATTAACCCTTTACCACACGATCCCGACTTTGAACGACCCTGACAGAAAGGGCTTTTGAAAACATTGTGGGAAAAGGAGAGAATGCTGGTAACCAGCATTTTCTCCTTTTCCCGCAAGGTTTTCTACCTATTTAATGAAAAACACAACTTGAAAAACATTAAAATTTGTTGTCTGTAAATTCCTTCAATACAGACAAGTATAACATTTTGCCATGTGGTAAATGTTTATTAGTCATTATCAAACAACAAAACTTTACACTTCTCCAAACTGAAAGTATTTGCAGACAACAAGTCAAATGTGGCTCAAATGACAAGACTTTCTGTAAAAGGGTAAAAATTATTGTGGGAAAAGGATGCTGGTTATCAGCATTTTCTCCTTTTCCCATGCTTTCAAGGATTTCTTTGTCAAGGTTGTTAAATCTTGGAATGGTGCAGCAGAGGTGTAAGTTGCACACAGTATTTTAACCCTTTACCACACAATCCTGACTTTTAATGACCCTGAGAAAGATTCCTTTTGAAAACATCGTGGGAAAAGGAGAAAATGCTGGTAACCAGCATTTTCTCCTTTTCCCACAATGTTTTCTAGCCTTCCCAAAACAAATTCCAATTTTTGATTCACATTTATTTTGTCATCTGCAAATGCTTTCAGTTTGGATGAGTCTAAACTTTTGTCATTTGGTAAAGGGTTAAGAATTGATTAATGATAGTCAAACGTTTTTTTTTTTTCAATAACTGCTCTAATATCAAGACAGTATCTCTAGCTATGGATTCAGCCTAACTTAATCATACTACAAGCCTTGTGCAGTAATTCAAGGGCAACGGCAGATTGGATTTCAAACTAAAGACAAACTCAAGACACTAGATACATTGTATATCAATATATATCGAAAAAGCAATACTTACGGTCCAAGTTTTTGACAGTCGAAACACAGCCGCACTTTGTAAAGCTGACACTACTGCCATAACTGCATGTAAATTGTTGAGTTCTAAAAGTTTCTGGAAAACAGAAAATTATACACTGTATGTTTAACCCCTTTACAATACAACAAAATTTAAACTTGTCCAAATTGGAAGCATTTGAAGAGATGGCAAATTAATTATGGCTCAAATGTTAGGGTTTGTTACTGAAAGAGCAGAAAACTTTGACGGAAAAGGAGAAAATGCTGGTTCCCAATATTTTCTCCTTTTCCCACAATGTTTTTATAGCATTTTTACCTGGGTCATAAAACTTGGGATTCTGTGGTATAAGGGTTAGGAAATACTAGGGTGTTTGGTACTCATCATCAGACAGTTTAATTTGATGCTTAGCAAAATCTTTAAAAGTATTTTGGTTATATCAGGCCAGTAAGTGCATATATCCATACCTTCCTAAGAGGATACAACATTGAATCTCTAGGTAAACAGCCTGATCCAAATGTAACCCCCCCCCAAGTCTACACCAAACAACGAAATCTTAGACTGGTCCAACTTGAAAGCATTTGCAGAAGACAATCTGATTGTTGCACAAATCAGGAAACTTTTCTTTGATTGGGTAGAAAACATTGTGGGAAAAGGAGAAAATGCTGATTACCAGCATTTTTTTTCCTTTTCCCGCTATGTTTCAAAAGCCGTCTCCTTCAGGGTTGTTAAAACTTGGATTATGTAGAAAGAGGTTAATGTTCTTGTGGGCGTTATCAAAAGTGCCCCCCCTCTTACCTTGGCAATTTTAATAAAATGGGCTAAAACTTCCGCTCTTGTTTTGTCTGTCTGTGTGTTCAAAATTTCTCTTTGAACCCAAAAATTTACCTGAAATCAAAACAACAATTTTTTTTTACTTTTTCACAGGTAAAACATAAATAAATTTCAAATTTTGAATAGAACTGATTTAACTCTTTCCCAGGTGACAATTTTTTAGACTTTCCCAATTTGAAATCATTTGCAATTGCTCAAATGTTGAAATTTGTCTTTAGAAAAAGAGCAGAAAGCAATGTGTGAAAAAGGAGAAAATGATGTTAATCATGCTATCATCCCCATGTAGTTTTCGAATGCTGCCTTCATAGTTGTTAAAACATGGGATTGTGTGGTAAAGGGTTAAAAAAAACGAACCTTGCTTTTAGATTAATTGTTATGGCTGACTTCTTGATTAATTAACTTGATTTACAATGTCCACCAAAGTGATTTAACTCTCTTTATCAAATAACAAAATTTTGGACACTATCATTTTCACAGCATTTGCAATGAAAATTTAAATGTGACTCTACTGATGGAACGTGTCTTTAACATGTTATAAAACATTCTGGGAGATGGAGAAAATGCTGGATATCAAGTCACATTCATTTTAACTATATTAAGATACTTTTCTGCCCAAACTTATCTTTTTTTTATTGATCAAACTTTGTAAAATCAATTTCAAGAATTTGAAATACTGCAAATGAACTTACATGATTAAAACGTCGGGTAAAAGCAACAACATTCGGAGCCTTGATGAGTTTTTCTTTGTTTGTCCAGGCACATGACGTCAACTCCTGTAAACAGACCATAATCATCAAAACTTAATTGTAATTTGAACTGTTTCGTTCATTTATGTTCACCGTTTGCTGGTTAACAACTGGTTTGACTTGAACTCTTCACAACAAGGCAAAATTCTAGACATAATGAAATTGGAAGCATTCTCAGAAAACCAATTCAATGCAGCTTAACCCTTTACCACACAATCCCGAGTTTTAATGACCCTGTGGAAGATGGCTTTTTGAAAACATTGTAGGAAAAGGAGGATATGCAGGTTATCAGCATTTTCTCCTTTTACCACAATGTTTTCTACCCTATGAAATACACATTTCATTATAAGAGCCAGGTTTAATTGTTCTCTGAAATGGTGTCCAGCACTTTCTCCCTCTTTCTCATGTAATGTTTTCAAAAGCTGTCTCCCACAGAGACTTTAAAACTCAGTATTGTGTGGTAAAGGGTTAACTCTTTTCAGAAGATCTTTTAACTCTATCATTACTGAATAAATAAATTGCATTTTCTCACAGGCTACAAATACAGTTCTGCTACAAGATCAACAGACACTTTGGTAATAATCTAGACCACAGCAGTGGACAGTGTAGATCAGAGATCATACTGCACAGAATGTGCAGTCTTATCTTGATCTGTACTGTCCACAAAAGCTTCTGGTGTCATCTATGGTATAGAAAGAGTTAAAACAAAAATCCCACAATTTGAGCCACATTCAATTTGTCGTCTGCAAATGTTACGAATTCGGACAAGACTATATTTTTTTGTTGTCTGGTATAGAGTTAAAAATGTCAGTTTCCATTTTATGGCACTCTGAGGGTAGAAATCATAAATGTAATTGTATTACTGCTGCCTGCATGCCTTCAATTACATTATATCACCTTTTTTGTAATCAACCAAGTACCACATTTGACTCTTTACTGGATAAAATTTTACACTAGACTGCTTTGAAAGTATTTTACATTAGTCCGCTTTCAAAGTATTTGAAGACAACAAAACATTGATAAAATGATGGAAATTCTCTTTAAGATGATAAAAAACATTGAAAAAAGCATAAAAGGAGAAAGAGTTGGCAGCCAGCACTTTTTATTCCTTTTCCCACAAAGTTTCCAACTGACTTTCAGATTGTCAGAATATGTTTTGGAAAAGTATTAGAAATTATTAGTTTTATCTCACAAAAAAAATCCATAAAAAAATAAAAATCTGGACAAACAAGATCTACACGCAGGTACATGTAGAATGAAAGACAATAAAACATTGTAGTAATTGCATATCTTGCTCATTCTGAGCTATTTATCCATTTATCACAATGTAATGGAAAGTTGTGTAACAATGATGGATCTAAAGGTTAACAAGCACTTAGGGAGATATCTGCCTAACATCAGGTTTTGTTTTCTGATGCCTGTCTAAAAATCAGAAAACAGATGGATTTTTGAAAGCTAGCCATTTACACTTTTGTCACAATGTTTGCTATAGTGGTCTGCTGTAAGATGCAGTGTCATCTGCAAAACATTTTTAAACTTTTCCAAATTTAAAGCTGCATTTTCTCACAATGTTTTCAAAAGTCCTTTTTCGTCAAAGTTCCCATAAGATTGTGTGGTAAAGGATTGTGGTAAAAATTTACATGTCTGGATTGCACTCTTGTGTCAGACCATTCAGACAATCCTCAGGAGAGTTTAGGGCTGCATTCTACATAATTATAGCCTGTTATTGATCACCGGCTCCCAATTTCTTTATGTTTTCACAGATAAGCCATCTATAGCAACCCTTTACAGAACAATTCCAGGTTTCTATGACCTTGAGGAAGATGACTGATTGCATGGATTTTTACATAGCTTTCAAAGAATGAACTGTCCTGGGTTTTACAAGCATTAGGCCAGGGTCCTGTTGGGTAGAAAACATTGTGGGAAAAGAGAAAATGCTGGTTACTGTGTACAATGTTTCCAAAAGTATTTTCCCTCAGAATGGTTTTAAAGGCGGGATTATATATTTACCCTTAAATTGCTTTTCACAACTACAGTTGTTTTTGCGTCCAGTGTAGATCAAGATCAGACTGCACAAAACATGCAGTCTGATCTCAGATTTACAATGTCAGCTTTGCTTAAACTCTATAGACAATAGCAACCACCAACCTGCAACCGACTGAGTCTTATATTACCCTTACAGGGCCTTTCACAACTAGAGTTGTTTTTGTGGCCAGTGTAGATCAAGATCAGACTGCACAAAATGTGCAGTCTGACCTTTGATCTACAACGTCTGGTCAGCCTAAATTCTAGACAAAAGTGTCCATCAATTTGCAATTTACTGAGTCTTATTCCTTGTCGGATCTTGTCTGTTGGGTTTATTCGGCACTCTAAGGGTTGAAAGCTTTATCTACAACACCCAAGTTTTAACCTCTTACTACACAATCCCGACTTTTGACAACCATAAGGAAGAAGGCTTTTGAAAATATTGTGGGAAAAGGAGAAAATGCCGGTAACCAGCATTTTCTCCTTTTCCAAGAATGTTTTCAACAGTTTGAAAGACCAATTTTATGTTTAGAGTAACATTTGTCATGTGAAAATGCTTTCATTTTGGACTGGGCTGAAATTTTGTCCTGTGGTAAAGAATTTGAGACTGGTCTCTTCATCTGTAACAATTACAACTGATCAAGGTAAATACATAAAAACAAACCATACTTACATCAGGTTGAATAGACTTGAACACAGGTAAATCCATCAGAGTTATTTGACTCTGAAATACAGAAGAGTGACACAAAAATATGTATAATTATGAGCAGATCTCTGGAAATAGGTGATTCAACACTGTCACTACTGGATACATAAATTGCACTTTCTCAAAGGCTAAAACTATTTTTCCTCTGCAAGATAAAGAGACAGTTTGGTTATAATTTAGATCCGAACGATTTATTGTGCCGAACAAGCAAAACAGACAAAAAGGACCCTAATTCGTGAAATGGCACTTTAACAATTGAGTGTGCCCGACAGGCCTGAGGCTGGTTTAGAATTGCGCCATCTGAAACTTCAGGGGGCCTATGGCGCAATGGTGCGCTCTAGATTGAACACTGGTTATACATGTATATTCTATACAAAGGTCAGGATCAGGAAATATGAGGTAATCTAATTATACATGTAAGTACTCACAGCGAACTCTTCTGGCTGCACACGGAGTATTTCGAAAACTGCTGCATCATAACTTTTCATGTGGGGCAGTGTTGCATGTTTATCCAGTGAATCCTGGCTCCCTGTGCTGACAGCCTGAAATACAGGAACCAGATAGTGTAATCATTGAAATTTTGATGAAGAAATGAAGAGAAATCTTAAATAATATTTAACTCTTTACCAAACAACCCAGTGTTATAAAGACCCTGTGGAAGAAGCCTTTTGAAAACATTGTGGGAAAAGGAGAAGATGCTGGTAGCCACATTTTGTACCCTTTCAAAGACAGATTTCATGATCTGTACAACATTTTATTTGTTATCTTCAAATGCTGATAATTTGGACCAATATAAAATTTTGTTATTTGGTAGAGAATTAAGAGAATTTTCAATAAGAAAGTCATGCACACCTTAAAATCTCAAGGTTTTATGAACCGAAACGAAAAAGCTTTTCTAAACATTGTGGGAGAAGGAGAACATGCTGGTAACCAACATTTACCCCTTTTCAAACAATGACCTTCCTTTCCAAATAGAAATCGTATCATTTTGGCCAAATATGATTCCATGCAATCTGATCTTAAACTCTTTGCAAAATAGTCTCCAGTTGTGACAACTCTGGGAAAGAAGACTTTTGAAAACATTGTGGAAAGAGAAGAACCTGATGGAACTACCTATTCAAAGACAAATACTATATCATTTGAAAAAACGTTTGAATTGTCATCCGTAAATATCAACAATATGGACGAGTATAAAATTATGTCGTATAGTATCAAGAGCATTTATAAAAGCAAGTTGTGCACGTGATTCTACAGAGATACATGAAAGTAAGAATACCTGATCATCTTGACACATGCTATACATAAACTCCATTTTGTTCCATTTAGGTCCCTAAATCCAAATGACCAGGCACAATTTTCATCATAATAAAACAACAGGTATCAATTTAGATAACACAACCATCACATTTAATCACAATAATCCAATAATCAGGGATTATCATCCTTATCACAGAAAGTAATCTTGTCTGGTTGGGAAACCTTTACTGTAGATAATGACATACATCATCTTGTTGTCTGTTTTATTATGTCCTTAACCCTTTACCAAACGACAAAATTTTAGACTTTGCCAAGTTGAAAACATTTGCAGACAATGATTCAAAAGTGGCCCAAATGGCGGAATTTGTCCTTTATAGAGTAGAAAACATTGTTGGAAAAGGAGAAAATGCTGGTTACCAGCATTTTCTCCTTTTCCATCAATGTTTTCAAAAGGCTTCTTTCCCAGGGTCGTTAAAACCAGGGCTTGTTTGGTAAAGGGTTAACCGTTAACCACACAATCCCAAGTTTTAACAACCCTAAAAAAGAAGACTTTTGAAAATATAGTGGGAAAAGGAGAAAATGCTGGTAACCAGCATATTTTCTCCTTTACCCACAATGTTTTCTACTTATTCAAAGACAAATAACATCATCTGAAAAACATTTCATTTGTTGTCCATTATTTCCTTAACCCCTTACCACACAATCCTGACTTTTAACGACCCTAGAGAAGAAAGCCTTTGAAAACAATGTGGGAAAAGGAGAAAATGCTGGAAACCAGCATTTTCTCCTTTTCCCAAAATGTTTTCAACCCTACCAGACAGAGAAATCACTATTTTAGCACCATTTATCATCTGCAAATGCTTTGAATTTGGTCTAGTCCAAAATTTTGTCATTTGGTAAAGAATTAAATATGTACAAGTCTAAAATTTTGCTGTGTGGTACAAAGGCACTAGAACTGCATTTATGATGCTATAGTACAACTGCTTGTTCTTTTCAATGCTCTCTTTACCACACAATTGTGAGGAGGAAAGCCTTTTGAAAACATTGTAAGAAAAAAAGAGAAAAATGCTGGTGACCTGCATTTCCTTCTCCTTTGACAACAATGTTTTTCTACCCTTCAAAGAAAATTACCACTATTTGAACATTGTTTAATTTGCCATCTCCAATATCATTATGCTTTGAATGTGAACAAGTCTCACACCTTGTTAGATGGTGAAGAGTTAACACTTCATTCTGAATTCTGATACATCTCAAGAAGCCAATTTTAGCCAATATTAGCGGCAGAAAACCTCAATAAAAACTTTGTAACAAATACACAAATGCACAATTTTACCGATTTCTCCATGTATCATGTTTTTCAGTCTCTCTTACTGCCGAAATGGAAATTTTCAACTTTTTTGGGGGGGTTGCAGAGTGTGTCTCAAGACAGCTAAGGAGTTTATGGATTACACAAAATCCTTTCACACTTTTAACAAAGAAAATGATAAACTGTCCAAAAAACCATGGTTTATCTTAATCACTATAATTTGATCAATTAATCACAGATCAAAGAATCAATACCTCTCGAGAAGCATGGCATCTTTTTTGCTCAACTTTTACATGATTCATCAAATCTTATTAATGATTAGAATCAATGGAATTCAATACTCTCTCGAGAAGTCTGGGTTCTATTTTCTTTGATATGAATCATCATAAGCCATAACCCTTTACCACACAAATCCCACTTTTAATGACCCTAAGGTAGAAGGCATTTAAAAACATTGTGGGAAAAGGAGAAAATGTGTGCTTACCAGCATTTTCTCCTTTTTTCCCACAATGTTTTCTACACTTCAATATAGAAATTTCATTACACAATTAATTTGTCATCTGCAAATATTCTCATTTGGGCCAATCTAAAATTTTGTTGTTTGGTAAAGGGATGATGAGAATCCATCAAATTTATAATAATCCAGACCTCAAATGTCACTTCTTACACCCTTAAAGCTCCTTTCACAATTACAATTGCCTGAATGTAGCTAGTGTAGATAAAGATCAGAACTGATGGTACATTTTGTGCAGTCTGATCTTAAATCTGCACTGTTTGCTTTGCTGCAATATTCTGGACAAAAGTAAACTTAAAATTTAAATTATTTGTTTTTATTTCCAGACTGAAAGTGTCTGCTGTATTCATTGTTTTAACCCTTTACCATATAATCCTGACTTTTAATGAGCCTGAGAAAGAAGCCTTTTGAAAACATTGTGGGAAAAGGAGAAAAAGCTGGTAACCAGCATTTTCTCCTTTTCCCAAAATGTTTTCTACCTTTCCCGAAGCAAATTTTTATTTTTCAGTTGCACTTATTTTGTTGTCTGCAAATGCTTTCAATTTGGACTAATCCAAAATATTGTCGTTTGATAAAGAGTTAAGGGTTATATCATGGGTTCTTTGTCATACACAGAGAAAATTAATGGGATGAATTTATTCATTTACATTTCTCATTGTTGACTCTTCTGCCTGCCAAATCAACTCCTTACCATTGTTACGAAATTTAGACTTATCCAAGCTCAAAACATTTGCATACAACAAGTCAAAGTGGCTCCAGCCTTTGGAAAGGGAGATAACATCAAGGATAAATACACACAAGAAGCACTGGATGAGGGTACAACGGTTGACTGCAGTTGCTTTTATTAATAGATTGTTTTTCGGTGAAAATTAAAAAAAAAAACAGTGACTGGGAAAGGCTCGTGCCATAATAACATTAAGATCCAAAATGTCACATCGTTTTGGCTGCCAAGTGCGCCATTGCCCTTTTCAATTTCCAACCCCCGTAAAGTACGAAACTCAGTGGGACGAATCTGCTTCGATCAGCGTCGAGGAAGAAACTCTATAAAACGAGCAGCAGTAAGTGCCTGTGACATCATCATGTTGTCAATTAAACAAACGCTTATAAAATATTAAGCTTATTTTGTTGTTGTAAATTTGTCTGTTGAAACAGGTTGAAATCTTTAGTTTTGCCGTAAAATTGAAATTCAATCATCGCTTAAACAGTAAAAGATGCCCTCGAAAAAGAAATTAAAAATGCCTGAAGGTCAGGGCTCCATCAGTATTTTTTTTCCAAAAAGGTTGTTTCTAGGCAATATTGCGGGATTCCATACGGATGATCCTGTTGCACATCAAAATGACCCTCAGATCACATCTATGTCAAGGCTACCCAAAGCATGTTATAGTTCCATGTTAAATTTCATATTTTTTATTTGTAGAGGAAATATGATAGAAGCTTTCATACTGGGCATATCATGCTGATTGAGAAGGCTACTTAACTATTTTATGGTAAAATGTCTCTGCTTGGTTCCAAGCTTTTAACCTAGAAACCAAGCATAGGCATTAGTCTACAAGAGGGATTAACACTGTTTGTATTTGGATGGTACCGTTTTATACAAATAAATGAAAGCAATTAAGATTTTGGTGTTCTTTTAAAGTCGTCACATTAGTTTTCAAAATGTCACATTGATTTTCTTGGAGGAAGGGCCATTGTCCCATTGAAAAAAATTCTTTCCCAATCCCTGAAAAAGAGGCATAACTGTATCAAAGATATTTTGATGGTTACCTGCCCTTCTTGTATGGCCTTTTGATGGTTAACAACTGGTCCAAGTTTGAATCAAATATCTTTATCAATGACAGAGATATTATAAAATGCCAAAGATTTTGCACAACAACCCAAACGACAGGGCTATGACAATACCTTGACCTTTTCTTCGAAAACAGCTCGGCTAAAAATGATGGTTACCTGCATCTTCTCCTTTTTCCAAAATATATCCTATCCTTTCAAAGAGACACCCTGTCATCCGAGTCACATTCAATTTGTTATACTGCAAAATGCTTTTCGTACCGGAAAAGTTCAGTATTTTGTTGCTTGGTGAAGAGTACTATGTATCAGAGCCCCTGAGGAAGAAGTCTTTTAAAGACTATGTGGGAAAAGAAGAAAATGCCGATCACCAGCATTTTCTCCTTTTATCAGAATATTTCCTGCCCTGTCAAAAGACTTTGCAGACAAGTCCGTATAGCTGAGTTGGTAGAGCATAGAACTTGGGAACATGATGTTTTGGGCCACTTGAGGGTGTGGGTTCGATTCCCACGACAGGCCATCTAAAATTACTAATAGTCTTTTGGATGAGACGTTAAACCGAGGTCCCATGTGACGGTGCTATACACCGAGCACGTTAAAGAACCAGGCATAACTTAGGATGGGTTTCATCCTGTATCTGCACAATCCCCCATAACAATACTAACTGTCGTTAGGAAGGCGTCGCCCATATGGGCAACTGGTGGTGACGATAAATAAATGCAAAAATTCAATTCGATTATTGTGTACAGATGCTTTCAATCTAGCATGGTCTTAGTGTTTTCATTTGTGAAAGGCTAAACCTTTTGCTGATGGGATTTGTCTTTAAAAAAGCAGAAAACCTTGTGAGAAAAGGAGGAAATGCTGTTTACCAGCATTTTCTCCTTTTCCCACAACGATTTTTAATACCTTCTTTGTCAAGTTAATTAAAACTGAGGATTGTGTGGTACAGGGTTAATAGGGTAGTCACTCAGACAATGAAATTGGCCAAAAACTTTCTTGTTGAAACATCCCCCATCATCTGTAACATAAAGTCTGAACATTTTGTTGCCTTGAGCCAAAACCAATCAAAAAGTCATTAACCCTTCCCCACACAATATAGAAGGCTTTTGAAAACAGTGTGGAAAAAGGAGAAAAGGTAAAGGACTGATAAAGGAATTGCCTTTTTTCAAAACTACAGCATTTTGGGAAAAGGATGTAACCAGCATTTTCTCCTTTTCCCACAATATTTTCAAAAGACTATGTCCACAGGGTCGTTGAAACAAAGAATTTCTTTGTTAAGGTATAGCATTTACATGTTCCAAGCATATTCATGTAATGAATATCACAAAAGTCAGCCCTTAGATACCCCTTTCACAACAGTTATCTCTTTCGCAGACAGTGCAGATAAAGATCAGGCTGCACAGAAGGGGCAGTATGATCTGTGACCCACATTGCCTACTGTGTTCAGATATGCTGGACAAAACAGCATTGCAGGTGCAGTTTTTGAGTCCCTTTTTACATGAATCAAAATACTCATTTTGTTCATTTGTAACATTAAGGACCAGCAGTGATTCATGCCTAAGCAATTTCTCTGTCACAGATGTTCAATCCAGACTGAATTTGTATGCCCCTCTTTTCTATTTTTGACTAGAAATACAGCAACTGTAGGGAACTTGCTACAACTCTTAACTCTATACCAAACAAAAATTTTTTTAAACTTTTCCAAATTGAAAGCATTTGTAGACGACAAAATAAACCTGACTCAAACATTTAAATTTGTTTACAGGAGGGTAGAAAACATTGTGGGAAAAGGAGAAAATGCTGGTTACTAGCATTTTCTCCTTTTCCCACAATGTTTTCAAAAGCCTTCTTCTCCAGAGTTGTTAAAAGTTGGGACTGTGTGGTAAAGTGTTAACTCTTTACCACAGGACAAAAATTTAGACTTGTCCAAACTGTAAGCATTTGCAGACCACAATTTAACCCTTTCCCAGACGTCAAAATTTTACCCTCCTCCAAACTGAAACCATTTGCAGACGACAATTTCAATTTGGCTCAAATGGTGCAATTTTTCTTTGATAGGGTAGAAAACATTGTTGGAAAAGGAGAAAATGCTGGTTACCAGCATTTTCTCCCTTTCCTACAATGTTTTCAAAAGGCTTCTTTCTCAGGGTTGTTAAAAGTCGGGATTGTGTGGTAATGGGTTAAATGTTGTTTAAATGATGGAATTTGTCTTTGATAGAGTAGAAAATATTGTGGGAAAAGGAGAAAATGCTGGTTAGCAGCATGTTCTCCTTATCCCACAATGTTTTCAAAAGGCTTTTCCTTCAGGGTTGTTGTAACTTGTGATTGTGTGGTAAAGGGTTAAGTATATAATGCAATCCTGACTTTTGACAACCCTGTTAAAAAATGCCGTTCGAAAACATTGTGGGATAAGGAGAAATTTCTGGTAATCAGAATCAAGATTTGTAATCCTGCAGCGAATAAGAATTGAATTCTTTTTTTCAAACATAGATCAAAAATATTTTTTGTTGGTGTATTGATGAAATTATTAACTTAACATTTGGTCTGATATAATTTATCTTTTCATCTAATCCAGTTTCACGATTTTCATCTCCATTTTCGCATATTTTCAAATGTATTTTCACCGTTCATTGGTCCAAAGATTTAGAGCGTCTTTTGATAGCAAATTCATGCGAGTTAAAATTCGCTGCATCTTAACGTACGTATTGTGTGACGTCGGTGCATGGCGATCCGGAAAATGTGGAAGCTTTTTAATTTTTTTGAGATGAGAGCTATTGCTTGATGGCAAGAGCCGTTTGGAACTTTCGAGGGTCAGGGCACAGAAGAAAAATCATTAATGAACCCATCTGCACAGGTAACTAGGTTTATTTTTCCATTTTCTGTTAAATATTATCTCTGAATAGGGACAAGGGTAAATTTTTTTTCGATTTCGTTGCACACCTTGTCTTACTATATATGATATACAGGGAGTTGCCAATGTGCTATTTATAGAAAGTGATAATGAAAATTTGAATATATATTCCGTGATATACAGGCGATGCACCAATGTGCTGTAAGTGTTCAATGATCGACAAAGGACAATTTTAGTGTTCCGTGATAGACCAATAGAGCTTCAAAGGCCTGTGGTATATTCAACTTTTGATCATGTTTCCTTAAAGCCTCATTACCCTTTGCCTCACAATACGGAGTTTTAACGACCCTGAGCAAGGAGGCCTTTTGAAAACATTGTGGGAAAAGGAGAAAATGCTGGTATCCAGCATTTTCTCCTTTTCCCAAAATATTTTCTACCCTTTCTTAGTCAAATTTCATCAAATGAGCCACATATAATTTGTCATCTGGAACAACTTTGAATTTGAACTATTCTAGAATTTTGCCGTCTGGTAAAGGCTTCAGGTCAGGCTGTATTGGTAGGGATTGAGTTAAGGTCAGTTATTGTTTTTTTGGGGGGGGAGGGGGGATTTGAAAATTGCTGATTTTGTGTGCAAATTTGTTTTTTTTTACAGGGCTCTCCAAAAAAATTCATGGCATGTCATTGGAGTTATATATAGAAACAAAAAAACAGATAGTCTTTGCACCTATCAGTGCAAACATCTTTTTTTATTGTGTCTTGCATTCTGACATATGTTTCTGTTTTTGAAAAAGTAATAAATCTAAAAACTGCACAATGTTTGAATCTTGTTTGTGAACAATAAATTGTTGGCTTGTTTCCTTTTATCAAGATAATCTCTACCCTATCAAAGAAAGAAATCATCAAATGAGCTACCTGTAATTCCTTGTCTGCTAATGCTATCAATTTGGTCAAGTCCAAAATTTTACGACAAATCCAACAATTTATGTAATATAAGATTTGCAAATTGTTTGGATTTCGACCAGTATAAATTTTGTCATTTGGTACAGAGTGAAGTGACTTTTAGTTTGTTGTCAGTAAATGCTTTCAATGTGGATGTGCCCAAAGTTTTGTTGTCTGGTATAGAGATAAGGTTACAATGACTCAAAACCAATAATAATCTAGTATCATTCTGTAATGTAAATAATTTAACTCTTTACCAAACGACAGAATTCTAGACTGGTCCAAATTGGAAGCACTTGCAGACGGCAAAATAAACATTACTCAAAAATAGAAATTTGTTTCCCACAGGGTAGAAAACATTGTGGGAAAAGGAGAAAATGCTGGTTACCAGCATTTTCTCCTTTTCCCACAATGTTTTCAAATGGCTTCTATCTCAGGGTCGTAAAAACCAGGGATTGTTTGGTAAAGAGTTAACTCTTTACCAACCAATAAAATTTCAGAGCAGTCAATATTTAAAACAAAAAATTTGCAGACGAAAAATAAAATTTGGCTTAAATGATGGGATTCTGTCTTTGAAAGGGTCTCCACTTTTCCCACAATGTTTTCAAATGCTGTGTTCCCAAGGTCGTAAAAGCTCTGGATTGTTTGTTAAAGGGTTAACTCTTCACCACATGACAAAATTTTAGACAAATCCAAATTGGAAGCATTTCCAGAGGATATGGTAAATGTGGCAAAAGTAATGAGATTTGTCTGAAAAGATATCAAAACATTGTGAGAAAAGGAGAAAATGCTGGTTACCAGCATTTTCTCCTTTTCCCACAATGTTTGCAAAAGCTTTCATTCTGAGTGTTGTTAAAAGTCGGTATTGTGTGGTAAAGGGTTAACTTGAGATCAGATATCAGAATTTTCAGAAATAAGATCATCTCCATTTTCATTTTTAGTTTCGAATCACATTTCACAGGTCAAAACTTCCAACAAAGGTTTGGCTATAAATAGATCCGATTCATAAATGTTGATATTACAAAAATATCAATCATCATTTTGAAACTTTGCTGAATAACTTTCGCTCTCTTCATAAAAAATTTGGTTTTTGTCCTTTTATATACTTGAAGTTCAACCTACAAGCTACAGCCACAGTCTGACTTTTGGGTTAACTTGGTCAGTGTTTTAACCCATTACCACACAATGACGCCTTTTGACGCCCCTAAAAAAGAGGCCTTTTGAAAACATTGTGGGAAAAGGAGAAAATGCTGGTAACCAGTATTTTCTCCTTTTCCCACAAAGTTTTCTACCCTATCAAAGAAAAATTGCGTCATTTGAGCCACTATGAAATTGTCGTCTGCAAATGCTTTCAATTTGGATAGGTCTAAAATTTTGCCGTGTGGTAAAGGGTTAATCCTTTCCAAAACAACAAATTTTAAGCTCTTTCAAACTGAGAGCATCTGCAGATGACAAATCTCAAAGTGGTACAAATAAACTACAGTTCTTTGACAGGGTAGAAACCATTGTGGGAAAAGGAGAAAATGCTAGTCACCAGCATTTTCTCCTTTTCCTACAAAGTTGTCATAAGGCTTCTTTCCTAGAGCAGTGAAAACACAGGATTGTTTGGCAAAGGGTTTAAACATTGATAAAATTTATGGGTCTTGACCCTTTACCAGACAGTCTTGTATTTAACGGCCCTGAAAAAGACGGCTAAAATTGAAAACATTGTGAGAAAAGGAGAAAATGCTGGTAACCACCAGCATTTTCTCCTTTAAAGAACATTTTTTTATGCTTTCAAATACAAATCTCATCATTTGAGCCGCATCTAAACTGTCATCTGCAGACACATATACCTTCAATATGGTCAAGTCTAAAATTCTGTCCTCCAGTAGAGTTAGAGTAATATTTAATTTGTAAACTTTTAATTTCTCTTTGTCATAAATATATAGAGGATATTTTTTTTTTACAGTGAAAGATCGAAATTTATTTCATCGAATGAACATCATCGGTAATATTTTCACGAGTGGCGCAAATATTCTATTTATTTCATACTTTTAACCCTTTCTCGGAGGAACTTAATCAAAATCCAGTACAGTTCTTTTTGGATATTCCCCATGGCGTACCCCCTCCGCATAGCAATGCATTATAATATTATGTCAGGCACGAGAAATGTAAGGTAAATTATGTCATATTTCCATCTGGTTGTGAGGCACGCGCATTTTACCTAGGTAACTGGGGCGCAGGAACAACTGTTTTCGCCTTCAATTGAAGAGTTAGAATATAAAAATCGGTATTTTCACTGGTCGTAACCACGAAATATCGAAAAATATTTCACCGATATTTCTCGATAACCTACCGGAAAGCATGAAATATAGGTAGTATAACCTACATAAATGGGTTAATCTATTCAGCTCTGAGAAGTATTACTATGGTTGTGTTAAACCCTTACCAACCTATCCTACTGCATATGTGGAAATGTTTGTGACATGGAAATTTGTGCAATTTTGCAAATATGAAAAATTCACAAACTTTTCTGTTTGCATTATTTTACCACAAGTATACCAACAAATAATGAGTGTCTTGAATTAGCAAACATATATATAGCTGTAAGCAAAATGCCTGTAATCAGTAATTTGCAGATTTTTCGACACTCATATCTATCCAAGTATACAGTATGTTTTAAAGATCATGAAAAATAAAGTGTTAGAAAACATTGTGTAAAAAAGGATAAAATGCTTGTAACCAGCATTTTCTCCATTTCATACATTGGTAACCAGCATTTTCTCCATTTCTTACATTGTTTTCTGTAACTCCTTCAAAGACAAATCTCATCAGCTATGGTATCCTCATTTTTGTCTACTGCAACTGAGGCTATCAATTTCAACAACACTAAAATTTTGTTAACTTTTTGCCAGACAACAAAATAATGACAAAAAATTTCAGACATGCCAAAATTCAAAGCATTTCGCTGGCCAAAAATTGAATGTGGCTCATAAAAAATCATCTATGGAAGGGTAAAAAGTACAGTGGAAAACGGAGAAAATTCTATTTACATATACCAGTATTTTTTCCCTTTTTCCCACAATGTTTTCATAAGATTTATTTCTCTTGGGGGTCTTTAGATTTTGGGACTGGGTACAATTGTAACTACAAAGTTGTACAGCAAAGGGGACAGAGGGGGATAAGAGTATACATACTTAAAGTTTTTACAACATTAACCTCAGAAATTTTCACACACTTCATCTTTTCCTTTGCACCCCCCAACCCCATCCAGTCGACCACATTTGAAAACATTTTGGCATACAGAGATATTGCTTCTAACAATCCATCTGCAATTTTACCACCATGTTTTCACATGGCCTGTATTCATGTACTAAACCAAAGTTCACAACAATGAACCATATTTCATATTTCATCATTACTAAATATTTTATGTTTGAATATTGTCTTTTGCATATTTACTTATATATCTTTACCCGTCTATATCAAAAGGATTTGCTGAAGACAAATTAACTACTACTAAAATAATGGAATTCCTCTTGAAAACAGAGAAAACTAGGTGGGGAAAGGAGAAAATGTTAGTTACCAGCATTTTCTCCTTTTTCCACAATGTTTATAAAAGGTTTCCACACAATCCCCAGTGAGAAACAGCTGTTAACTCAGGATTGTATTGTTACAAGTCAAGAGGTATGAAGTTACATGGTATAAGCGGTCCCTAATTAGTATGTTCCGAAATGCAGTACTTAAACTTTGACATATCATTCTGTACTTTAAAATCCCTTCACTCTTGACTCATATCATTACAAGTAAGTTTTGCACCCCTGCAAAAAGGAAGATTATGGAAAACTGATGGAAAAGATGCAGTAATTTGTCCCTTTACCATATTGTTTTCAAAAAGCAGTTTGCTGCCAGGCTAAAAGTGCAAATTGTTGTTAGCATAGTAATATGACAAAATTAGTTTTGATTCATCCATTTTGAATGCATCTGCTACGGTAAATTTCATTTATTGCATGTCTGTGACGCATTATACCAAGTGAGTCAGCACATAATCATGGATCCATAGTATAAATCAATTTGTCTAACAACCAAGTGAATCTTGAGGTAGACTTGTCCTTTGACATACAGTCAACTTGCCAAAGGCAAAAAATTTTAACCAAGGTCAACCTGTGCAGGCTGACCGGAGTCAATACTTTTTGCAGATGCATTAAACCTCCCTTTTCACAGAGCATTGCTCATTCAGAATGTTCCTAATCAAAGTACTGTAAGTACTGTACTTACATCAGCCATTGAAGACAGGGGTGTAACATAGTCCCCACTGCTATCTGACTCCATTAGACCTTTTGTGAAGGGTTTGTGTGTGTCATCTGGGGTCAGTATACGATGAGGAATGTTCATTCTGTTACCCTCCAACCTGAAAAATAAAGAATAGAACAGTTTAAAACATGCATCAGATTTAACCCTTAAATTGCTCAGTAAGGCCAAAACAAAATATATACGTGGTTCCGGTTACCTGACCATGACTAATTTTATATGCCAAACCCTGAACAATTCTTTTCACCTGTTGATCATTTGATATTTTATCACACCGTTATGTTATCCTTGTCCTCAGAAAAGGTGGAAATGTCTTTGTTGTTTTACCTCTATTTAAACACCCCCGAGGCAAGTTCAGGCAAAAAAAAAAAAATTTATAAAAATAAAATAAATTTCCGACCTACCGCACCAATTGTTAAAAGTATGTAAAAGGAACCACACATATATTTTGTTTTGGCCTAAGTGAAATGAAACTTTTCAAGCCAATAGTAAAACTCATAGTTTTGCTATTTCAAAGTTATTATTTTGGGGATAAATATTTCCGTAGCCAGGGGTGTGGAAATCTTGAAATTTTCTACTTATCCATGGACAAGTAAATCTAAACAAGAGGGCCATGATGGCCCTGTATCGCTCCACTGGCTATTAAGTAAAAACACTACAAGCCAAACATTACAATATTCAGCAAATTGATTTCAAACACGAGGACATGCAAACATTTTTCTATCTAATCCTACGAGAAAGTTGTGATCCATGGGCAAAGCCAATTTTGATCGCAAAGCTATAATTATTTGAATCCTGGTGGAGGTCCACAATATAAAGCTCCATACCAAATAATTCAGTTCTTGAATGTTATAAACAAGAAGATTTTCAAATTTTTCTCAATGAAAAGCCCTGTAAAACATGAAACCCATGAGACAGGGCTAAATCTAATAGCCTTAGTCTTTATAATGGTTAGTAACATAATGACTTAAGATAGTTTTCATTACAAAAGCCCATGTAAAACTGGTGACCTTGTGTTCCGTGGTGTGGGAACAAACTTGGGTCAAGGACTATAATTTGGGCCCTCCTTGTAGAGGCCCACTAGATAAAGCTACATGCAAAATTTGGTAGACCCCATGGCTATTATTTGAAGGAACTTGGTAGAGGCCCACTAGATACAGCTACATGCCAAATTTGGTAGCCCTAGGCCTTACAGTTTCAAATAAGAAGATTTTTGAAAATTTTCTATATTTTTCAGTTTTGTTGCCATGGCAACCAGAGTTTTTGAAGGAATAAAATTCTGTCATGGGATTCTGAAGAAGACCATGGCAGGATCATTTCTTTGAAGTTTCATCAAAATTGGGTAAGTAGTTTCAGAGATGTTTGAAATAAAAGTTAATGCACGCACGGACAGATGGACGGACGGACCTTCAGTGCCAGTAAAAAACAAGTATATACATCAATCTCAGTTTGAAATATATCTTTTTAACCTATTACCAGACAATCCCTACTTTTGATGACCCTGAGAAAGAAGGCTTTAGAAAAGCATTTTCTCCTTTTCTTACAATGTTTTCTACTGTTCACAAAACAAATTTCAAATTTTCAATCACTTTTATTTTGTCGTCTGCAAGTGCTTTCGATTTAGACAAGCCTAAAATATTATCGTTTGGTAATGAGTTACATGTGTGCTAACAATTGTCATAATAAATCACTAAGATTTTTTTTCAAACTTATTTTATTAATACTTTTTCTAAGCTAGTCATCATCAAACAGTAGACATATGAACACTTCATAGTTTGTAAACACAGTCAGATATGTGGAGGATAATTTTTTGTTTTGGTGTATGATTGAAAATTCTTTTATTGAGTTGAAACAAATGCTAAAAGCTCCCCTTGAGCACGTTGTGCTCAAATGAGCTAAAAAGTTAACATACGGATGGACGCACAACGGACAACGGGCCATAACATAAGCCTGCTGGCCTTCGGCCAGTGGAGCTAAAAAACTTGTCTAGCACCAATCATGTATCACTGCAGCTTGATAATCAAGGGAGGTAAATAGTAACAAACTTTATCTTTCATAAAGAGTTATTTCCCTTGATTAATGTTTAAATTGAAGTGACAATATTTTGAAGCCCATGTTAAACTTGCGATCCCTGGAATGAAGGCAATTTTGACCCCAGACCTACAATATGAAACTAGAATGTGTGGTTATAAACAAAAAGATTTTTTAATCTTGCCCAATAAAAAGTCATGTAAAACAAGTTTGCTGAATAAAAGGCCCTGTAAAATATGTGATCCATGACACAGGTTTATCAAGTTTTCACTATAAAAGCCAATGTAAAACTTGTGACCCCTGGTGTGGAGTCAAACTTGACCCCCAAAGTTAAAATTTGGGCCCTCTTGGTAGAGGCCCATTATATAAAGTTACATGCAAAATTTGGTAGCCCTAGGCCTAAATATGGCTATGTACAAGTAGATTATCAAAGTTTCCTTATATAAGACCATGTAGAACTTGTGACCCCCTGGGGTGGGGCTACATTTGACCCCCTGGGCTATAATTTGGGCACCCTTGATAGAGACCCCCTAGATAAAGCTAAATGCAAAATTTGATAGCCCTAGCCCTTATAGCTAGATGCGAAAGATTTTCCTATATAAGCCCGCCCATGTAAAACATGTTACCCCCCGGAGCGAAGTCAAATTTGACCCTCGGCTATAATTTGGACACCCTTGGTACAGGTCCACTAGATAAAGCTACATGCCAAATTTGGTCGCCCTAGGCCCCATGGCTAGGTCAAAGAAGAATTTTAAAATTCTCCCTATATAAGCCCATGTAAAACTTGTTATATAAGCCCATGTAAAACTTGTTACCCCCGGGCAGGGCCTAATTTGACCCCAGGGCTATAATTTGAACAATCTTGGCAGAGGTCCACTAGATAAAGCTACATGCCAAATTTGGTAGCTCTAGGCCCTATGGCTAGGTAGAAGAGGAATTTTAAAGTTCTCCCTAAATAAGCCCATGTATAACTTGTAACCCCCGGGGCGGGGCCAATTTTGACCCCAGGGCTATAAATTGAAGAAACTTGGTAGAGGTCCACTAGATAAAGCTACATGCCAAATTTGGTAGCCCTTGGCCTTACGGTTTCAGACAAGAAGATTTTCAAAGATTTTCAAAATTTTTCAGTTTTGTTGCCATGGCAACCAGAGTTTTTGAAGGAATTAAATTCTTTCAAGAAATTCTGAAGAGGACCATGGCAGGATCATTTCTGTGAAGTTTCATCAAAATTGGATGGGTAGTTTCAGAGAAGAAGACGTTTTAAAAAAAAGTTAACGCACGGACGGACGGACGCACGGACGCACGACGGACAACAGGCCATGACATAAGCCCGCTGGCCTTCGGCCAGTGGAGCTAAAAATCTACTTGTCAGTCAGAGAAGCTTACTTGTCCAAAACAAAACAATTTTAAATGGCACACAAAGACATAACTGAATGTAGTTTGGAGATAAATGATATTCTTTTAACCATTTAAATTTGCTTTGTTTTGGTTTTTGATAATAATGATGAAAATTAATCAAGCAAACCTTATATTTATTGCTGCTGAAACTTACATGTTGTCACTGACCTTTGAATTGGTTCTAACATGATATTAATGTAATTATGAAAAAATATTTTAATCCGTAATTGATTCCCTTTGAAGTATTGGGTAAGGAACTTTTTACAAGAAAGATAAAATCGAGATGCAAAAACGGCTGCATATTACACCAACCTTATCGTAGGAGATAAAATCAGAGTCAGCCAAATGTTTATTTTTGGGATTCCAGAAATCAGGGGATAGTTTATCATAATTCAATTTAAAAAATGTTTTTGCTTACGAAGTGAGACGAAGAGAGAACATTTCTATTTCAAAAGGATAAGGTTATAATATAGATCTTTACTTTCAATTTCCTCCTCATTTTCTACTTGTCCGCGGATGAGTAGATTGCAAAAAGCCACTTGTCCGACGTCAAATTTACCCGAATCAGACGTAGGATTTCCGCACCCCTGCTGTAGTAGACAGCACAACTTGGATTACCTTTGCAGACACTAGGACCCAAGACTAGAAGGCATAGACCTTGTACATTACCACAAGAACTTAACCCTTAGAGTACCGAATAAACCCAACATTTATATTCCGTGTAGAAACAAGGCATAAATAAACACAATTTCAAGGTGGCTTTTGTCTAGAGTCTTTCAGCAGAGCGGGCAGTATAGATCAAAGATCAAGCTGCACATTTTGAGCAGCCTGATCTTTGATTTATACTGGCCGCAAAACCTTGAAAGGCGCTTTGAGGTTTAAGACGTAAGTTGCACAACTCAGACTTCTAATTAACTGCAACTCATTGTACCTACCCATGCCACCAGCCCCAATTGCTCAAGAGCATGAGACTTGCAAACACCAAATCTCAGGCTACTTGCGGGTGTGGGCTTGATTTCCGTCGCTGGCCACATAAAATTACTAAAAAGTCTTTCGGATGAAACATTAAAAGCTAGGTTCCATGTGAAAGTGTTAGAAACAAGGCATGTTAAAACCAGGCGTAATTTAGGACCGATTTCTTCCTGCATCTTGGACATGTAACATAACTAACAGTCTTCTGGAGGGTGTTGCCCATATGGGCAACTGGTAGCACCGACAAATAAACAGAAATTAATCAAAACCTACCCATGTTGATGTTTGGAAAGAACGCTGGAAGTATATCCAAAAAGTTCTTGCAACTGCACAATATCCATTATTTTTGTGATGCAGTAACTGTATAAACAGTTCCTCAATCAAAATGTCTTTGATTTATATCCACATCATATGTTATATCTTATATCAACACATATAAATGGATGAGTTCAAGCTGTCTCTAAATGTACAACACACATATAATAATCTAGGTATATTGTATATGGTTCTGACACACTGACACATCAGTAGGAAACCCTTCAAGCTGTGTCTGAATTACCAATCTCTATGTTAATTCTTTACATCACAATCCCAATCCCACAGCCCTGAGAAAAGAGCCTTTTGAAAACATTGTGGGAAAGGAAGAAAATGCTGGTAACCAGCATTTTCTCCCTTTCGCACAATGCTTTCTATCCTTTAAAAGACAAATACTGTCATTAAAGACAAATCTAATTTGTTGTCTGAAAAAGCTTCCAGTCTGTAAATTTGTTGTTTGGTAAAGGTTTAACATTTAAGGGACAAAATTCCTGACACAGATCCATTGAGACATAGCAAATCGACAAGAATTCATTAGCACTAGAAAACATGTCAAAACATAATGGCAAAAGCAAAAGAAATTGTATGTTATGAGTAGCTTTCCCTTTTGTCACAATGCTTTCAAAAGTTGTTTGCTATAAGCTGCCAAGAGTCATATATGCAAGAGGTAATGAGCAAAATCATAATAATGATATGAGGGAAAATTTTCTACAGCTGTGTTTACAATACAATATCCATATTAATCTTTCACCAAACAATCCTGAGTTTTAACAACCCTGCAGGCAAAGGCCATTGAAAACATTGTGAGAAAATGCTGGTAACCAGCATTTTCTCCTTCCCCACAATATCTTTGGCCCTTTCAAAGAAAAGGCTTATTGGCTGAAGCATGTGTCTGCAAATGTTCTCAATTGGACTGGTCTGAAATTTTGTTGTTTGGTAGAGAGTTATAATCATCAGATACATACTGGCATGTTCCTGAGGCTATCTATATTCCAAATAATGCAGTCACCTACATAATGAATCATTCGTCAGTCCAGCTGCTGGTATTTCTGCCATTTGCATTTGGGATTCCCAATATGCATTTTTTCAATGTATTTATTTTACAATGTTAAATAACCCTTATTATTTCCATTCTAGAAATAAGACACTGATACAAGCAGTTTTAAGGCTTCTATTGTCCAGCATGTCTAAACAAAGCGTAGATCAACAATGAGACTGTACTACTGTTGTCTTTGCAGCCAACTAGACTATACAAATCAGGCAATTTGTATAGTCTAGCTGGCTGCAAAGGCAACAGTAGTACTAAAACCCACTCAAGAGTTAGGTGGTTACCCGTTTTTCCTTTAATCCAAAAATGACAACATGTTTTGGATAAATGGATGATACTGCAAATTGAAATTATGTGCACAAATATATTTTTCAACAAGACAGTAACTTTTCCGTCACAAACGTACTTCAAATTATGTGCAATTTTAAATTTATTACTTTTTCAAAAACAGTACCTTACATCAGAATGTAAGATGAAAGAAAAAAGATAAGAGCACTGATAGGTCCAAAGATAATCAGTTTTCTTTCTATAAATAACTCCAATGAAATGATATAAACATTTCCGGGAGCCCCTCTTCAAAAATCCACATTTGCACACACAATCAGCAAATTCAAATTTCAAAAACTCCCTCCAAACAATCCATGACCTTAGCTTAATCCTTACCAATACATGACACTATGTTTAATGAGGCTTGAACTTTCAATGAGGGTTTGCAATTGTTAAAAATCTTTGACCTTGATCTGTTTATCTTTTACCTAACAACAAAATTTTAGACTGTTCCAAATTGAAAGCATTTGTAAGACAAAAAACAAGAGGGCCATGATAGCCCTGTATTGCTCCACTGGCTTTTTTAACCCTTTACTACACAAATCGAAGAGTTAATGACCATGAAAGAGAAGGCTTTCAAAAACATCGTGAGAAAAGGACAACATGTCAGCCAGTATTTTCTCCTTTTCCCACAACGTTTCCTAACCTATCAAAGACAGAAATAGTCATTTAAGCTACATTCAATTTGTCTTTTTGCAATGGCCTTAAACTTGGTACAGTAAAAAAAATTTGTCATTTCTTAAAGAATAAAATTAATGTATCATGCGCTTAATTGGTATTGACAGAGACATACAGCATAAAAAGTCTGTATGGTAATAAACTTACTTTGAAAACATACCCTCCACCCCGCCTGCCAAACAAAAACAGTCATATCTTTTTAAATGCAAAGATAATGTCAGTGAATACAAGCAGGTTTATTCATTAGCATGAAAGGTAAAGTTCTGAAAAAATTTGAGTGATAGAAACCTTACTTTAAATTAAACATTGCATTCATGTGAGCATAACCATTAGCATCAAAATAAATCACTCTCCCTTAAAACAGAACATTTCCTCTCCAAAAAACTTGAATACCAAACTCCAATAATGTATAAGTGCAGTTTGATAATCAAGGGAGGTAAATAGTAACAAACTTAATCTTGTATAACAGGAGTTATTTCCCTTGATGACTATTTAAATTACAGTCACTACATAAGCCCATGTTAAACTTGTGATCTCCAGGGCAGAGCCAATTTTGACCCCAGGGCTATAATATGAAGGAATTTGATAGAGGTCTATTTGATAAAGCTACATGCAAAATTTGGTAGCCCTGGGCCTTATGGTTTCAGAAAAGAAGATTTTCAAAGATGTTCAATATTTTTCAGTTTTGTTGCCATGGCAACCAGAGTTTTTGAAGGAATCAAATTCTTTCAAGAAATTCTAAAGAGGACCATGGCAGGATAATTTCTGTGAAGTTTCATCAAATTTGGATGGGTAGTTTCAGAGAAGAAGAAGTTTGAAAAAAAAGTTAACGCACGCATGGACGGACGCACGACGGACACCGTGGAGCTAAAAACTAAATGTGGCTTAAATGATAGCAATTGTTTTTAACCCTTTACCACAATGCCGACTTTTAACGACCCTGAGAAAGAAAGCTTTTGGAAACGTTGGGGGGAAAGCAGAAAATGCTGGTAACCAGCATTTTCTCCTTTTTCCAATAATGTTTTCTACTCTTTCCAACACAAGTCACACTTATTTTGTCATCTGCAAATGCTTTCAATATGGACAAGTCTAAAATTTTGTCATTTGGTATAGAGTTAACTCTTTACCACACAAAAAATTTTTAGGCTAGTCCAAACTGAAAGTATTTGCAGACAACAATTTATACCTCAATGCCCCAAATGATAGGGTTTGTTCTTGAAAGGTTAGAAAAAATTGTGGGAAAAGGAGAAAATGCTGGTTACCAGCATTTTCTCCTTTTCCCACAATGTTTTCATAAATCTTATTTCCCAGGGTGGTTAAAACTCGAGATTGTGTGATAAAGGGTTAAAAGTGTTGTTTTCAAAAGCCTTTTTCATCAGGGTAGTTAAACCTTAAAGAGCTGAATTAATGAATCAGACTTTTTCAGTGAAGAAAAATTTCCAAAATACTATCATTTTATGGTTGTTTTAGTCAGATGTAATGAAGTTGTGGACAGTGTAGATCAAAGATCAGAAAGCACGTTCTGCGCAGTCTGATCTTGATCTAGGAGTGTCCGTAAAAACAACCAAAGTCGGTTCCAGCACTTCAAGGATTAAAAATCCAGACTGTATGGTAAAGGGTTAACTCTATGCCAGATTACACAATTTCAAACTTGTACATGTAGAAAGCAGTTGCAGAACACAAACTTGTGACTATAATGACGGAATCCTTCTTTGAAAGATAATTATATTGTGGGAGAAGAAGAAAATGCTGGCTACCTACATTTTATTCTTTTCCTACCATGTTTTATAAGCCTTTTTCCTCACAGCTCTAAAAGTAACAGATCATTTGCTGATTGGTTAACTCTACCAAATGACAATAATTTTGCGCTCGACCAAATTGAGAGCAACTGCAGACAACAAAGTAAAATGCAGCTCAAATGACAATTTCTGACTCTGATAGGGTAGAAAACATTGTTGGAAAAGGAGAAAATGCTGGTTTTCTCATCAGGGTCATGAAAACAATGGATTGTGGGGTAAAGGGATTATCCGTAACTTATGCAAAAAGTGTGCAAGCAATTTGCTTTCCAACAAATCTGTCTCAAACTGCAACAAAAGCACTTTATGTGGGTGTCAAACCTAGGCTGTGGGAACTTTTTCAATGAAAATTTATATCAAAAAGAGGAATAACTGTGTCAAGAATTTTTTAGAGTTATCTGCCCTTCTGGTTTGGGTTCCCCTTTTGTGAGAAGTAAATATCTTCAGTTACAACTATTACATAAGAAAATGTCTCAGTTTTGGCACAACCCCAACACATACAACGGCGGCTATGACACTACCTTGACATTTTCTTGGAAAACAGCAGAACTGAAACAGACAAGCACTCAGAAGAAAGGGAATGATTGTTAATAGAAAACTGTGGAAAGCGAGCCACTGCTTATTACAAGAAACTTGTCCATTCCTAGAATGATTATGTAAAAGCTGTTTTCTGTAGGGTCCTACAGAGTCATTTTATCTTTGTACAGTAATGCACAGTTTAACACTTTACTAAACAATCCTGAGTTTTAACGACCCTGGGAAAGAAGCCTTTTGAAAACTTTGTAAGGAAAAAGGAGAAAATGCTGGTTGGAGAAAATGCTGGTAACCAGCATTTTCTCCTTTCCCCACAATGTTTTCTTCTTTATAAAGGATAAACCAAACCATTTGAGCACTCTTCAGTTGGTCATCTGCAAATGTTTTCGATTTGGTTCAGAATAAAATTTTGTCCTTTGGTAAAGTGTTACTTTCACCAAATAATCTCAGGTTTCAACACCCTTGAAGAAAAAGACTTTTGAAAACAATTAGTGGGAAAAGGAGAAAATGCTGGTTACCAGCATTTTCGTAGTCTCTCCCAGTGTTTTCAAATTTTCCAGAGACAAGTCTCATCCTCTGAGCAACTTTTAATTTGTCGTCTGCAACTGCTTTAAACCTACACCAGAAAAGAATTCTGTCAATTGGGAAAGAGTTAATTTTCTTTTACACATTATCCAGCCATGATAATATCCAGTTTTACTCCACTATCTCACATGTTCAGCAAGAAGCCGAAGCTGACCGGAAACCACCAGAATGTCACTTTTTATCAACAAAATAAACAGAATTACAACCTATCTACATTGACACATATAAAACTTTATCCTGGCACACTGAGGAACAATCCAATTATATAACGTCACAGTCCTTTTAACAAAATCAACAATAATAATAAGCACAGACAACTAGTCTGAAGTACACGTTATACTACATTTCATCTGGCAATTTATCAAAATACAGTACAAAGTTAATTGTATTTCTTCTTATGAAAAACCTACATACACCCAACCACATTAAAACCTTAAAATTTACACTACTCGGACACTGTCGTCTGTCGTTCTATGTGGGTGAAATGCTTGAACTGTTTATCTACATGGTCACATAAGGACAGACCATTTAAGTTGTTTGCTTTTCATTTGTTATTTCCCTTTACATTCCATGTGGGTCTTCACCAAACAACAAAATTTTAGACTTGTTTAATTTGAAAGCATTTGCAGACAACAAATAATAGTTTCTCAAATGTGGGAATATATTATTGAAAAGGTAGACAACAATCTAGAAAAAGGAGAAAATGCTGGTTACCAGCATTTTCTTCTTTACCCACAATGTTTTCAAAGGCCTTCTTCCTAAGGGTTGTTAAATGTTTAAATTGTATGAAGTGTTGATTCTGTAGGTTTATATCCAATTACCCTATACAAAACTATCCTGAGTTTAAACAACCCTGTGAAAGAAAGCTTTTAAAAACACTGTGCAAAGAAGAGAAAATGCTGGTAACAATGTTTTCTAACCATTCAAAGACAAAAAGTTAATCCATTTGAACCACATTTGATTTGTTGTCTGAAAATGCCTTCAATTTGGGCATCTAAAATTTTGACATATGGCAAAGAACAAACCCTGTAGCAACAATTTAAGATGGCTTTTGAAAACATGGTTGGAAACAATCACCTACGCCTTTTCTTACAAAGTTCTTCTATACATTCTTGTATCTATTAGAGCAAAAGCAGTCTTTATTTACATGTAAAAATCATATCTGTAGGATAGTATCCCTTGTTGAGCTAGATAAAGAAACTGCACGCTCCCAGTCAGTATATATAACATGCAAACTTTGCAATTTCCATTGTTTTTGTCACAATGTCTGGCAAAAAAATGGACAGTGTTGATCCATGATCATAGGGACTTCATCTAGATTCAGGGCTACATGGGTTAACTCTTTACCAAACAACAAAATTTTGGACAAGTCAAAATTCAAAGCATTTGCAGAGAGCAGTTTTAAGTTGTTTAAGTGACTGAATTTGTTTTTGATAGAGTAGAGAACATCATGGGGAAAGAAGAAAACTTTTGTAAGGGTTGTTAAAGATTGGGATTGTGTGGTAAAGAGTTATAACATGCTTGTAATATGCACTATTTTTTTCCATCACAATGTTTCACATACATTTCCAGAAAGGTACCTATTTTACTACTTGCTTAGCTCTTTACCACACAATCCCCACTCTTGACAACCTGAGAAAAAAAGCTTTTAAAAACATTGTGAGTATATAAGGATAGGACACTGCTAATTAGCAGTTTCTCCTTTCACACAATGTTTTTTAATTCATCTGAAAATAAATCCCTAGTAAAGGGCTTCATTTTGACATAATGCTCATATTTACACCTCTGCCCGTGAACTGTATCATACCTCTGCCCTAAAAAACTAAATGTTAATTAAAGTGGCCTGTAACATAACCCAAAGTCAGGGTCACTGTAACTCTAGAGGTAAAGTGTTATTTACCACACCTCAATATCTACATGGATTATACAGAGTGCTGTTTTTTTTATCTTCATACCGAGCCACAGCAGGGAAGATATATTTACATAGTATTATCTTTCTGAAACTTCTTCCTCACTGTCTCAACTTTTAACAACCCATAGAAAATAGGCTTTTAAAAACATTTTGGGAAAAGGAGAAAGTGCTGGTAAACAGCACTTTCTCCTTTTCCCAAAATGTTTTCTACCCCTCCCAAAACTAATTTCAATTTTTGATTCATACTTTGACGTCTACAAATGCTTTCGATTTCTACAGTCTAGTACAGAGTTAACCCTCTACTAACAAAAAACTTTTAGACTGGTCCAAATGGAAAATAATTGCAGACAACGAAATTGATGTAGATGCTAATGACATCAAAAGAGTAGAGAACATTGTCAGAGAAGAAGAAAATGTGATTAGGTAATGTTTTCTTCCCTTTCACAGACAAATCACATCATTTGGGTCAATTTATTTGTCATCAGCAAATATTTTCAACTTGGACAAGCCTTTGGACAAAACTTTCTGGTGTGTCAAAGAATGAACACTTTACTAGGCCACAAAAGTTCAGATTTCTTCATATTGATAGGTTCTACAGATAACTTGATAAATGTAGCTCAAATGATTGGACTTGTCTCTCAGAAGGAAGAAAAAATTGTGGAAAAAGGAGGACATTCTGTTAACCAGCATCTTTTTCCTCTTCCGATCATGTTATCGAAAGCAAGTTCTTCCACAGAGTAGTTAAAACATGGGATAGTCTGGTCAGGTTACTGACCCTCTATAATATCATCGAAGTAGATCCACTTGCCGGACAACAAATTCATTGATGCTTAAATAAAAATGTATGTCCTTTAAAAGGAAAACAAACATCAAGGGAAATGGAGGAAATGCATGTTACAAGCATTTTCACCTTTTCCCACAATGTTTTCAAAAGCTTTCTTCTTCAGGGTAATCAAAACACAGGATTGTTTGATCTCTTTACAACGGACAAAATTTTAGACTTGTCAAAACTGAAAATATTTGCTGACAACAAATTAACCCCTTACCACACAATCTCCAGTTTGAACGACCCTGAGAGAGACAGCTTTTGAAAACATTGTAGAAGAAGGAGAAAATGCTGGTCACCAGCATTTTCTTCTTTTCCCACAATGTTTTCTTTTACAGACAAATCCCATTACTTGAGCTACATTTACTATCCGTTGGAAATGCTTGCATTTTGGACCTGTCTACAATTTTGTCTTGTGGTACAGAGTTAAACATGACTCAAATACTGGAATTTGTCTCAGAAAGGTAAGAAAACATTGGGGAAAACAAGAAAATGCTGGTAATCAGCATTTTCTCCTTTTCCAACAATGTTTCCAAAAGTCCTTTCTGTCAGGGTCATTAAAACTTGGGATTATGTGGTAAAGAGTAAACTGTTAAAAGGAAGCAAACATTTCGTGAAAAAGGAGATTTTGCGGATTCCAATGTTTTCAAAAGCTTCCTTCTTCAGGGTTCTCAAAAACCAGGGTTGTTTTGTAGAGGGATAACACTTTACCAAATGGCAAAATTATAGACTGGTCCAAATTCAAAGCATTTGCAGACGACAATAAAAGATCATTCAAATGCTGGAATTTATCCTTTATATAGTAGAAGACATTGTGGAAAAAGGAGAAAATGCTGGTTACCAGCATTTTCTCCCTTTTCCACAATGTTTTCAAAAGGCTTCTTTTCAACAAGATTGTTTTATAAAGGGTTAAATACAGGAGTTGAAGTGAAATATTTATGGCAAAGCCAGAAACTGCTCTTTACAAGCAATTTATCCTTTGCCATAATGTTTTCAAAAGGTGATCTGCAGCAAGGCCCAAGAGGTGTCAGTAGAAGTTCATCCATACCAGGGGTATAGGCACAAATGCTGCAAAAATGAAACCCAACCCGACTATGCGATTATGCACTGGGCCAAGTTTCCCCATTCTGCTATTTTGTTCACCTTACCAAACAATCCAGTGTTTAACTAAACCTGAAGAAAAGAGCTTTTTTGAAAACACTTTCGAATAATAGAAAAATGCAATATAACTAGCATTTTCTCCTTTTCCAACAATATTTTCTACCCTTCTAAAGACAAGTCTCATCACTTGAGATATACTAAATTTTGTCGTCTGCAAAATTAATGTTTTCAATTTTTCCTTTGGTAATGGGTTAAAGCTACCATCTGGCTACCTGCCTGCATATTGATACTTGATATGAGAACTTAACCAAACATCAAAATGTTACACTTGTCCAAATTGCAAACACTTGCAGGCGACAAATTGAATGTGGCTAAAAGGAGTGAATTTTTTCTGTGATAAAGTAGAAAATATTGCTGTAAAACACACAATGTTTTCAAAAGCCTTCTCCCTGAAGTCTATCAAAACTTGGGATTTTGTGGTAAGGAGTTAAACATGAAGGGAGTGAGGATCCTGACAACTATAGCAAACAACTGTATTATTTTATAGGTCATGTCAATTTGCAACATATATATAATATACGAATTGGCAACATACTGTTTTCTATCACTGACTGAGGTAACGGGCAGTGCTTTATCATACTTGTATCTCCAACACTGGGTTGGTTGGTTTGTTTGCATGTATGGTGTTTAACACTTATTTTCAACACCATATGAGTTATATCAAAGCAGCCAGTGAGTGCACCTATGCATGCTTTTCTAGGGTTTTTTGTTACCAGTACCTTGCACAATATTCTTCCCATGCCACTTGGTGATCATTTAAACGATGATCAGGGTCAATATTCACAAACCATTCTTAAGAATGTTCTTAGTTTTATTCTCCAGAGTCTCCTAAATTTACTCTCCAGAATTTTTTAAAATTAAATGTTACACAACTGATTGGCTAAACCATTTGGTTTAGCCAATCAGAAGTTGTGTTACTTTCAAATCTGGCGAGCCTTGGTAGCTCAGTCGGTAGCTCAGTTGGTAGGACTTGAGAACAAGGGGTCGAGGGTTCGATCCCCGGCTACGACCCCCTGGCGTGGCCAATTTCTTTCCGAGGATTGATGATAGTCACTGCGACAGGATTCATTCTTCTCCCACCGCTGACCATTGTTTCAACGATGATTATGTGAGAAAGCAGCCAGTGGCTTGGAAAGAAAATTGTGCGAAGTCCTGGTAAAAGAGACTCCAGAAACGCATGGATAGGTGCACTTGCTGCCGCGATATAACTGAAATAATGTTGAAAATGGCGTTAAACACCATACAATCAATCAACTTTCAAATTTAGAAAATCTTGAAGAATTAGACCAAGGGTAATTATTCTTCAGAATGGTTAGTGAATACGCCCCCAGCCGTGTGAGAGTAATGAATCTTGTCGCAACCCTATGACAGAATTTGACCACACTGGGGATCCTATAAGAAGCAACAACAGCCTGGTTTCAAGCCATGTACCTCAATGACTGAGTGGGCTCTGCCTGTAATCTACTAAAGAGGCTTGAAGGATGATGAAGATCAAAATCAGACTGCATAAAATGAGCAGTTTGATCTTAAATTGCTACAGTGTAACAGAATTTCTCTCTGAAGCTGTAGCTGCATTTTTTCCTCTTATGGCACTCAACCTGGGTTGACCATACCTCCACACCATACCTCATGGTAATATTACCTCAAACTGTTCGCAGTGTGTGCATCCAACAAACCCACTGTGCAATGGCTGTTCGTCGGCATAATGTCAAAACATTTTATGCATGCACAAAAATTTATATCGCACTGAGCAAAAAATGTTAAGACTTGTCGAAATTGAAATCAATATTTCTTATTTACATTAGTGGAACACTTCATGTTAACCCATTACCAGATGACAAAATTCTAGCCTTTTCCAAAATAATAGCAATTGCAGACGACAATTTCAGTGTGTCTCAAACGGTGAAATTTTCTTTGACAGGGAAGAAAACATTGTGGGAAAAGGAGAAAATGCTGGTTACCAGCATTTTCTCCTTTACCACAATATTTCATTTTCTCCTTTACCACAATATTTTTAAAGGGCTTCTTTCCCAGGATCGTTAAAAGTCAGCATTGTGCAGAAAATTGTCAAAGGCGCGTTTAGACCTTCTACCAGGGCCGCGCGTAAACACAATGGCATCATATATGAAGTACAATTAAATGCAGCCATCTGTACTAATGGAAGCACATTTCATTGGGATGCAGTGTCAAGTTAGTAAAGTAAGGCTTTCATTTCTCATTTTTTTCCCCCCTTATGGGTTTGTTAACCATTTGGCTATGTTTCCAGCACCCAGTGTTAGTTCCGATAATATTGTGCTGTCTCACAAGACTTGTTAATTTTCTTACTGCAATAGAGCGCTCAAAGGGGGATTACTCTGTTGGACTGGCGATAAGTATTGTACAAGACAAATTCGGGGTGGCTAAAATGTTGAGATTTGGCATTTATATGGTAGAAAACATTTTGGGAATAGTAGAAAATGCTGGTTACTCAAGAATATCTGGTAAGGGTTAGCTGTTTACCCTACCATCCTGAGTTTCAACAACCCAGAAGAGGAATGCTTTGGAAAACACTGTGGGAAAAGAAGAAAATGCTGGTAACCAGCATTTTCTCCTTTACCCACAATGTTTTCTACCCTATCAAAGACAACTTCCACATTGGAGCAACATCTAAATTTTCATCTGCAAATGCTTTCAATTTGGAAAGGTCCACACTTTTGTACTTTGGTAAACAGTAAGGTTAAAATTGGATAAAGATACTTACATAAATCCACAGAACATGATGAAGTCCTCTTTGTAATGAGTGCCTCTAAAGTCACAGTATCTTAAATTCTTAAGACAATATCACTAAGTTTTCCTTACACTTGAGTCTGGATATTAGAACATTACAAAAATCCATTTTCGGATCATTTTCCATTGATATGGTATATTGCTACCTCGAGGTTTTAATTTTCTTGACTCATAGATCAAGACTACTGAAAAATCTGTCAAAGTAGAACTATTGTAAGTTGAGCTATCGAATGCTAAATAAATCACAAATGATAATCTATTTTCCAAAAAACAAATTTTAGATTCTTCCAAACTGAAAGAAACTGAAGGCAACAAATCCAAAAGTGATGCAAATAATTTGAAGCTCTTTGACAAGGTGGAAAACATAGTCTGAATTTGCTGGTTACCCATACATGTATTTTCTTTTACCCCACAATGTTTTCAAAAGCTGTCTGCCTCAGGGTCGTTAAAATATGAGATTGTTTGGTACAGGGTTAAGAAATTTCAATAAGACAATCAGAATAAAAAGTATTTGAAAGTGAACATTAGATCAGTACACATCTTGCAGGTTGTCTGATCTTTATGTGCATTGCAAAAGCAACTTAAGTTCTGCTAAGCACACTCAAAGTTACCGAACAGTTTACCAATTACAATTTAGTGCTCTTTTTCCACAAATTTCTGCTATCATTCACAAAAAATTATTCCATTCCCTCCTTTAGTGTTGTTTGTACTAATTGTTGGCAAGCATAAAAGTACCAGTAGCTTATCCAGCAAAAAACTAATAAGAAAATTTTAATATCACATTTACAATTACTACAGTTGAGTATTACCCAACTTATCACAATGCACAGCTAAGAATAAACAACAAACTGATAATAAATGTCACATCAATTGTCTTCCTTTATCTACTCTATCATTTGTCACACTATTTCATATGATTTCCTACTGATTCATCAAACATCAAGTTTCAAGTGTTGTGGATGTAAAAGGCTACAAACCAATCCACAGTACTTTTATGAACTCTTATAGTGAAGATGGTCCTTTCAAAGAAATAATTATTAACCCTTTACCACACAATGACGACTTTTAAACACCCCTGAAAGAGAAGGCTTTTGAAAACATTGTGGGAAAAGGAGAAAATGCTGGTTACCAGCATTTTCTCCTTTTCCCACAATGTTTTCTACCCTATCAAAGAAAAATCATTTCATATGAGCCAAATTAAAACTGTCATCTACAAATGCTTTCAATTTGGACAGGTCTAAAATTTTGTCGTGTGGTAAAGGGTTAACTGCTTAACTCATTACCAGACAACAAAATTTAAGACTGGTCCAAATTGAAAGCATTTGCAGAAGACAAATTAAAGATGGCTCAAATGCTGGAATTTGTCCTTCAAAGAGTAGAAAACATTGTGGGGAAAGGAGAAAATGCTGGTTACCAGCATTTTCTCCTTTTTCCACAATGTTTTCAAAAGGCTTCTTTCCAAGGGTCGTTAAAGCCCGGCACTGTTTGGTAAAGGGTTAAAGATCATTTCACAACTTTAGTAGCTTTTGCCAAATGGTGGTGAAAATCAGATTCTACAAAACATGCAGTCTGAACTTTGATCCAGTCTGTCAGATTTGCTGAAAATTCTGGATGAGAGCAACATAATATGTTGCAATTATTATCTCGGTACTTATTTCCATGCTGAAAATATGAATTCCCATAGTTTATCCACCATCCTGCAGATGACATGTGTGACTCGAATTAAAGAAGGGTTCTTTTATTACTGTAAAAGTATAGAAAACATTGTAGACAAAGGAGATAATGCTGGCTATCATGATAACAGCCGAGCCCCGGTATCTAAGTCGGTAGCGTACAGGACTTTAGAAAAGAAGGTCGCATATTTGATCCCAGACTCGGCCGATTTCTTCCAGAGGATTGATGATAGTCATGATAGATGACAGCTATGTGGGAAAGCAGCCAGTTGCTTGAAAAGAATATTGTGCAGAGTATTGGCAAAAGAAACTCCAGGCAAGCATGGATAGGTGTACTGGACACCTCGATATAACCAAAATAATGTTGAAAACAGTTTCAAACACCATACAATCAATCAATCTCAGCACTTACTTCTAGACTAAAAATATTTGTCAGGTGTAAACAGCAGCCTCAGTTAACCCCCTGCTAAATAAATGGAATGAAATTTTTGAGCAAATGGTAAAAACCCAAAATTGGCTATTTCAAGGGTATTTTTGGCAGACAACATGTCCTTATCAGACAGTGTAGATCAAAGATCAGACTGCATGTTCTGTGCAGTCTGATCTTGATCTACACTGTCTGCAAAAGGTCAGTGAGTCACGCTTAGCAGCCTAAGGGTTAACTCGCTACCAGTTTACAAAATTAGACTAAACCATATACAAAGCATCTGCATGTGACACAATCACTCGACTTGTAGGAATCATTTACTAACCCATTCGGCGCCATAGGTGAAAACAGTGACTTTTGCGGATGGCATAGATCAAAATGTGCAGTCTGATCTTTGATCTATACCATCCCTTGTGTAGTCAAGCCTATACAATCAAAATCTCTGTAAGTTTCAATAGATTGTATTTAGAGCCGTTGAAGAGGTCGAGTTTATTTATTTGATGCTGAAAGAGTTAATATGAAAGTGTAGAAAACATTGTGGACAAAGGAGATAATGCTGGCTACCACAATAACACATGAGTATATTTAAGAGAGATCTAATGATGTGTTAAGGTGAATCTGACAGTTAATTATCGAAAATGAGAAAACTAATATAGACTCTTCCAAACAGTCCTGTGTTTTGATAATCCTTTCAAAGACAAATCTCACAATATTTCATCACATTAAAGGCTCAGTAGATGCCAAAACATTAAAGCGGGTGTCATAATACCTTTAAATCATACCATTTAAACGTATGGAAAATATTGTGGAGATGACAGTCTGTTTTTGTGTGGTTGGGCCATGTGTTAGTTGCTGGAAGAAAAAAGAATTTTAAAATCAGGCAAAAAGTAAACAAAAGACACAGCTACCTGGCAGGTTTTAACCTAGTTTTGAAATTAATTTCTCTGTCAGCGACTAACTCTTGGACCGACCGTACAATGACAGATTGTCTTCTTTACAATAATTTTTATACTTTTAGAAGGTATGATATAAATTTAAATGCATTTAAACACCCACTTTGTTTTCTTTCTGCCTTTATTGTTACTTTAATGTTTCCATTTTAAAATGCTTTCAATATGGATTAGTCTACCATTTAACCCTTTACCAAACAATCCCTGGTTTTTACGACCTAGAGGGAGAAGCCTTCTGAAAACATTGTGGGAAAAGGAGAAAATGCTGGTAACCAGCATTTTCTTCTTTCCCACAATGTTTTCTACTTTTCTAAAGTCAAGTTTCAATTTTTTAAACACATTTATTTTGTTGTCTGCAAATGCTTTCAATTTGGACAAGTCTAAAATTTTGTCGTTTGGCAAAGAGTTAACAAACAAGTTTAAGCCGTTCAAGGGAGGAATAGTTTTGAAAGCATACTGGGAAAGGAAGAAAATGCTGGTGACCAGCATTTTCTGCTTTTCCTTCCATGTTTCCTACTCTTTCCAAAACAAAAATGCCACAATATGAGCCCCATTTAGTTGGCAACCAGCATTTTCTGCTTTTCCTTCCATGTTTCCAACTCTTTTCAAAACAAAAGTGCCATAATATGAGCCCAATCTAATTTGTTGTATTCAAATTTAATGGGATAGATTTTGACAAGACCAAAATGATGCTGTTGGTGAAGAGTTAAAAACAATTTCGATTTCACAGCTTAAAAGTTTCTCACAAGTCCAAAGAGGAACAATATAACATCATTGTGACAGAGTACAAATTTCAAGTAATGTCTAAATTTTGTTTCATTATCAATGTACACATCATCCACCAAGTATCTTGAAAATGCCATTTGCCCCAATATAAAACCATACAATATACTGCCCTGAGACTGTCCAGGTAATGGCCTAATTCAAACCCCATATCAACCCTTTACCAAACAATCCCGTGATCTGATAAACCTGCAGAAAAATAAGGCTTTTGAAAACATTGTTGGAAAAAGGAGAAAATGCTGGTTACCAGCATTTTCTCCTTTTTCCCACAATGTTTTCTGCTCTTTCAAAAAACCAAATTCTACCATTAAAGGTACATTAATTTTAATCAGTTGTCTACAAATGCTTTCAATATCAAAGTCTAGTATTTTATCCTGTGGTAAAGATTTAACCTTTTACCACAGGATTCTGAGTTTTAAAGACCCTGCGATGGAGGACTTAAGAAAACATTCTGGGAAAAGGAGAAAATTCTAGAAACCAGCACTTCCTCCTTTTCCCATTATCTTTTCTTCTCTTTTATAGTAAAATCCCATTTTATGAGCAGTGTCTCAACTCTTTACCACACAATCCCGACTTTTAACGACCCTGAGAAAGAAGCCTTTTGAAAACATTGTGGGAAAAGGAGAAAATGCTGGTAACCAGCATTTTCTCCTTTTCCCACAATGTTTTCTACCCTTCCCAAACCAAATTTCGATTTTTCAGTCACATTTATTTTGTCGTCTGCAAATGCTTTCAATTTGAACCGGTCTAAAATTTTCTTGTGAGGTAAAGAGTTAAGTTTTCGCCTGCAAATGCTTTCCAACTGGACAAGTCTAAAATTTTGATGTTTGGTAAAGACTTGAATTTAACATGACATCCTTCATGAAGACATACTTTTACAGGCTGGCAAAGCCGTACACATTTAGAAGCAAAATTACCAATTGAGAAAATTACTTCATTTGCCAAAGTATTTTATCTACCTTAAAATCAGCATTTTAGAGATCTGCACTTTTCCTTATATTAGATGTATGAATATGACAGCTGTCCAAATTCTAAGTGTATGTAAGTAAATGGATTATGGGGACAAAGGTGAAGTGTCCAGAGGGGATTTAACTTGACACTCTTTGTGGAGGTTGGCCACTTGTGGTATCCCATTGTTATATACATGTACAGTACAAAAGAGTCATAGTCCATAGTTTTGATTAAAGGCCCAGTAAAGGCCAAAATATCAAAGCAGGTGTCATAATAAATTTAAATTTACATCATACCATTTAAAAGTATGAAAAATACTGTGAAGATGACAAGTCTGTTATCGTGTGGTCGGGCCATATGTTAGTCACTGGCAGAAAAAAGGATTTTAAAATCAGGCAAAAAGTAAACAAAAAACACAGCTACCTGGCAGGTTTTAACCTAGTTTTGAAATTAATTTCTCTATCAACAACTAACACTTGGACCGACTGTACAATGACAGATTGTCATCTTCACAGTAATTTCCATACTTTCAAATGGTATGATATAAATTCAAATGCATTTAAACACCCGCTTTGTTTACATTTGGGCCTTTATTGTTACCTTAAATAGATACTTACACTTCTAAATAAGTGAAACAGAAATCGTCGTACTTTCATGTAACAGAAAATCAGAGCAAATACTTATTTTGCTGTGACATCTCTCCCGACTTTTAACGACCCTGACACAGAAGGCTCTTGAAAACAATTGTGGGAAAGGAGAAAATGCTGGTAACCAGCATCTTCTCCTTTTCCCACATCAACTCGTTTTCTACCTTTCCAGAGGTGAATTACTATTTCTGAATCATAATTATTTTGTCATCTGCAAAAGCTTTCAATTTGGACAAGTCTGAAATTTTGTTCTTCAGAGCCTTTCTTTCTCTGTTCACGACTGTTCTTCTTCACTCACTGTGCTGTAAAAATTCTTTCCAAGAGGTTTTTTCTTAGTCAGTCTATCCAAACTCTGTGCAGATGAAATGAGGTAATCTAAGAAAACTGATAACAGTGGATAAGAAGCCAGAAGATTAATCCTTGCAGTGCTAAATAAATGAAAGGGACACTCTTGATCAGAATTAAAGATGCATACAGTGTTGCTATTTCAAAGCTGTTCTAGTCTGAATATATGGCAAAGTAACAGAAAGTGTATATCCAAGATCAGACTGCATGTTCCATGCAGTCTGATCTTTGTCTACACTTTCTGCATAAGCTATCAAATCCTTGTTTGACGCCAAGCTACAAGAGTTAACCTTTGGCTTGGAGTGCCTGATAATTGCAGTTAACACTTTCAGTCAATAATCAAAGTTCTGACAAACATGAATATGTACCCCAATATCGAAGCCTCATTAATTTTTGCTAATCATAACATAAATCACATAATATCAAATATACTGCAGACCCAAGATCACTCTGCACAGAATGTGCAGCCTGATCATGGATCTATACTGTAAAAACAACCAGAATTTTCCTTGGCATCCTAAGGGTAAAGATAATAGAATTATACAACCATGTTATTTACACAATTATGACAACATCTGACAGTAATATTGTTCAATTATAGGCTTCATTACATCTGGACAGGGGTTCCTTATGACAGAAAGTGGAGATAATGTCAGGCCTTTTAAACCCTGCTCTCATGTTTTCTTGCTAGGTATTACACATGTTAACATACTCCCAGCTGAAAAACATTGTTATAAATGGAGAAATCCCTAGTACCCTTATTTGTACAATGTACTCCTTTTGATACAGCATTTTGACATGAATCTGTGCATTAATGTAAACCTGTTACCACATAACAAGAAGTTTTAACAACACTAAGGCAAAGGCTTCTGAAAATATAGTGGGACAAGGAGAAAATGGTGGTAACCAGCATTTTCTCCTTTTCCCACAATGTTTCTTTATCTTGTTAAAGAACTACACGATTCATTTGTATCACGTTTGATTTTTGTGGGCTGCAGAAGCTTTGAATTCGGAAGAATCTAAAATTTGTGGTTTGGTAAAGAGTTCATTATCCATATATATTATATTTCATGTGTCTACTTTTAGAAATGTTATGGGTAAAGAAATGTCGTAATTTAAGCTGGGGGGAATTATTTCCCCGTCACAGTGAATATTTTCCTCCTGCCGAAAATCTGGAACTACTTTTTTAAGTTTTTTACGTTTTTAAGTTTTAAAAGTGGCATTCGTTGACAAAATAATCAGAGGAAATATAATATATAATTTATTTCATCAGCTTGTGGTTAATATGGGGAAATATTTGCCTCAAAAGGGAAAGGTATGCGAAAATAACGAGTGCCGTAAGGCACGAGTCATTTTCGCGGACCTTTCCCTTTTGAGGCAAATATTTCCCCATATTAACCACAAGCTGATGAAATAAACTCTATTTAACAAATGTTCTCCTGCCAGTTCATCTTTTACCATACAAGCTAATTTCAAATCTTCCACAACCTCATGCACACAACATTTACAGGAACAGATTTTAATCATATGGGAAAAAAACAAAATGCTAGTCAAGATTAGTTGCTCCTTTTCCTATGATGTTTTCATTAGCAGTCAATCATTGGGAGGTACTAGTTCTTGTTTGTAGAGGAATATTTCACTTTATCACTACTGAATGAATAAATAGCATTTTCTCAATGGCTACAAAAACAGTTCAGCTACAACATCAAGAGATGGTGTTTTCATAACCTAAAATAAAGCAGTGGGCAGTGTAGATCAGAGATCAGACTGCATGTTCTGTGAAGTCTGATCTTGATCTACTCTGTCTACAAAAGCTTCTAGTGTTGCTACGATATGGAAAGAGTTAATGCTATTGTTACTTTCCACATGACCTGTATCGTTTTTTACATACAACAGAATTTTAGACTTCTTCCGTATCAAAATCGTTTGCAGACAACAAATTAAATGGGGCTCAAATGATGGTAGTTGTAGACTCAGAAGAACAACAAACACTGCGGTAAAAGGATAAATCCTGGTTACCACAATTGTTTGGTAAACTTTCCTGGGTATGCAGATGCAGCTTCAGGTCAACTGCCCGAAAAACAGTAGTTTTCTTCCACCAAACACTCTACTTTACAGTATTTTCATACCATTCTAAGCCTTCACCATACAGTTCTAAATGAGTCTTAATTACCATGAGGTCAAGGACCCTTCTGAAAACATTGTGGGAAAAGGAGAAAATGCTGGTAACCAGCATTTTCTCCTTTTCCAACAATGTTTTCTACCCTTTCAAAGGCAGAACTAATCACTTGGAACTACACTGAATTTGTTGTCTCCAAACGCTTTCAATTCGACATGGCTTAAATTTTATCTTGTGGTAATGAGTAAATATAATTCACATGTAATCTTTCATTTTTACTCCCAGTTTGGAAGGGTCCAACTTTGTAACATCTATGAGGAAACTAGAGGATCATTCTTTCTGTCAGCCCAGCTGTCTACTTCATTACATCAAACAATCAACTCCTTTATAGCACTATTATTGTGATCTAATATGAAAATAACCAGAGGAAATAGGTCACATCATATTTCTTTATACATAATGTAACAATCTGACAACTGTAACATTACACTGAAATATGTATCTGGGTTACTTTACTCTTCAACAAACAATCCTGTCTGTTAAAATGCTTTGAAAAATTATGATTTTTCCCAAAATGTTTTCTACCCTTTCAAAGAACACCAATTCCATCTTTAACTCTTTACCACACAGTCCCTAACTTTAATGACCCTGAGAAAGAAGCCTTGTGAAAACATTGTGGGAAAAGGAGAAAATGCTGGTAACCAGCATTTTCTCCTTTTCCCACAATGTTTTCTACTCTGTCAGTGACAAATTCCATCATATGAGCCACATTTATAATGTCGTCTGCAAAGACTTTCAATTTCGACGAGTCTACATTTTTCTAGTGTGGTAATGGTTTAATGCTTTACAGAATAATCCCAAGTTTTAGTGCCCCTGAGAAAAAGACCTTTTGAAAACAGTGGTAACCAGCATTTTCTCCTTTTCCCACAATTTTTTCTACCTTATCAAAGACAGAAATGATCATTTGAGCTACTTTCAAATTAGTTACTTGCAAATGCTTTCAATTTGGACCAGTCTGAAATTTTGTCATCTGGTAAAGAGTTAAAGCCGAATTCCATTTGACTTAGCAGATATTTTCAGTGTAGAAGAGTCTTTGAGTTTTCTTTGCATCGTAAAAAGGGTAGAATTTAAGCAAGCTAAAGACTTTGTAGATCTAAGATCAGACCGCACAGACCATTACAGTCCTATAAGTGATCTATGAGTACACTGCCCAGCATTTAGAGAGATGTTCTTGTCAGAACAGCATTGAAATTGCATCTCACGGTTGTTCTCAAATGACTGAAAATATATCTAGAAAAAGACCCAAACAGCTCATTATCATATGCTATATCAGTTTCTTTGGCATTTTACCCCGCTTTCAACATTATTTCAGGAATATCGCTACTACAGTTAAATTATTCATGCATGTTGTGGGTCTCACTAGTGCTAGCCTTAGGATTTGATGTGTCTTGCATAGTAATTATGGACACTCCAGCAAAAACTCTATGCTTCGAGTGAGGGTCAAACCCAGGGCCTCCAGGTTGCCAATCCTACAACTTCATAATACAGAGATAAAAAAACTGCCTCCAGAAGTCTCTTCCTCCTTTGGCAAAACAATAAAATTTTGGAATAGACAAAACTGAAAGCATTTGCAGATGATATAATCAGATGTAGCTCAAAAGATGATTTCTGTCTGACATGGTAAAAAAAATTGTGGGAAAAGGAGAAAATGCTGGCAACAAGCATTTTCTCCTTTTCCCACAATATTTTCAATAGCCTTCTCTTTCTGGGTCCTTAAAACTTGGGATTGTGTGGTATAGAGTTAACTCTTTACCAAACGACAAAATTATAGACTGGTCCAAATTGAAAGCATTTGCAGACGACAAAATAAATGTGACTGAAAAAATGAAATTTGGTTTGGGAAGCGTAGAAAACATTATGGAAAAAGTAGAAAATGCTGGTTACCAGCATTTTCTCCTTTTCCCACAATGTTTTCAAAAGGCATCTTTCTCAGGGTCGTTAAAAGTCGGGATTGTGTGGTAAAGAGTTAAAATAGCATTCTAACTGATACTGCTTTTAACCTTGATGTGCACAATGGATGTTTTTCCACAAAACTGATGGACAACAATGGTTTGACCATCTCACATCAGCTGAGGCAGGTCAGTTGTGGTCAGCAGCTCATGTGTCTTGACCGATACACACACCTGTCAATTTAAATGACAATTACCTAGTACAAAACTATTTCTCCCCTAATGTCCATTATTGCAATCTCCATTAGGAGTTATCCTGCTGTCTAGTTGCAACTCTTCACCAGATGATAAAACTTCATGAACAGCCTCTATCAGGCAAGCCCTGTTTAACTCTTTAAATACCAAATGACAAAATGTTAGGCTGGTCCAAATTGAAAGCAGTTGCAGACGACAATTTTATGTGGCTCAAATGGAAAAAATTGTCTTAGGATAGAAAACATTGTGGGAAAAGGAGAAAATGCTGGTTACCAGCATTTTCTCCTTTTCCCATAATGTTTTCAAAAGTCTTTCTTCTTCAGGGTTGTAAAAACTCGGGATTGTGTGGTAAAGATTTAATTCTTTACCACACAATCCTGACTTTTGACAACACTGAGGAAGAAGCCTTTTGAAAACATGTGGGAAAAGGAGACAATCTGGCAACCTGTGTTTTCTCCTTTTGCCACAATGTTTTCTACCCTATCAAAGACAGAACTCATCTTTTTTGCATCATTTGTTGTCTGCAAATGCTTTCAATTTGGTCCAGTCCAAAATTTTGACGTATGGGAAAGAGTTCACCCTTTACCACACAATCCTGACTTAACAACCCTGAGGAAGAAGGCTTTTGAAAACATTGTTGGAAAAGGAGAAAATGCTGGTAACCAGGATTTTCTTCTTTTCCCACAAAGTTTTCTACCCCATCAAAGGCAAATTCCATTATCTGAGTCATATTTAAATAGTCGTCTGCAAATGCTTTCAATTTGGACAAGTCTAAAAGTTTTGGGTATAGTAAATGGTTCAGCAATCTTGAGAAATAAAGCAGGGTCAAAAAATTTCCAGAAAAGGCACTCGTCCTGTAGGACAAGTGACTTTGAAAAAAAGTCTTGCCCTGCTTTGATCCTCACTCGTCCGACGAGGAAAACTCTTCCAATATTGGACTCTGACTTTTTTTTCAGACGAAACAGAAACACTAATTATATTGTCTCCTGTAGCAACGAACCTTAAATACCGGGTTTCAATTACCGGTACCATTTAACAGGTCAAGTTATAGGATTTAATAAAGCTAAAACAACACAGTTTTTTAAACTGGTTTCGGGAAAGTATTTGCATAAATATCGTTCGTTCTAATAATCAGCGAAGTCGCTCATTGAATTAGATCTACCCAAAGCATATTAAAGCATGTTCGTTTGCAATGACAGGTCCTGGGTTATATCATTAAGCTGATTTGAAACTGGTCTTGATTTGGAGCGGGGACCTGCACATTTTATGTTTTGTTTCAATATTTGATTTCCCAAATACAGTCTACCTTTAATTCGCTTATTCAATAATGGAGTGGCCGTTTTGTCTCCTGTAAGTTAAATATTCATCTGAAAAACTTATTTGTTTACTATCTCCTATTCACCACTCGTCCTGCCGGACGACCAGGGATGTAAAATTCCACTCGCCCGCTCGCATCGGCAAGTGATCTTTGACTTTGGGTGAGTACAAGAAACACCTGACTCGCCCGACTGGGCGAGTGCATTTTTTGACATATTACATGCGCTTTAAGTCCGTAAAATTCAGCAGAATTTCAGCCTGAGAACTGCTTATCAAATAGAAGTTTACGTCAGTTGAGGTTTTGTCTAGTTACAAACCATAACGTACATACACACATTACAATGCCAATTTCGCCACGCCCAATCTGCATCAAATCTCTACAGCGAACCAATCAGGTATCATGTACGCGATTTAGTTGCCGCTCATAATCCTAAAAGCCACTCTTTGATTCTGCACTATATACTTGGTATTTAGCAACGAACTCAGGACGACTCGAGTAAATCCAGCTGTCTATGCTTTAGCATTTATTTCTTTCCTCACGGGAATAGCCGAGGGAATTCCAAACTGGTTCAGTGGTTTTCTAAAAATATTCTGAAAAAGTGACCTATTTTTCCTTAAATTGATTGAATCACTACAGATGCATTACGAAGAAGGTTATATAAGAAGATAATTACGTGAACAAATTAGGTTGATTTTGCGCTCGAACGGTAAGTCATTTGATCAGAGAATTAAATTTTGAAGGTGCAGTTAACCTATTTTTAGTAGCGGTGTAGGGAACACCATTCTGTTTATTTACATCATCTTTAGAAAATGAATTGCGCCCAGCCGGGTAGTGGTTACCAGCATTTTCTCCTTTTCCCTCAATGTTTTCAAATGGCCTACTTATCAGGGTCATTAAAACTTGGGATTGTGTGGTACAGGGTTTGGCAACCCAGAGGAATAAAGTTCTTATCTCTTCACCACACAAAAACATATTAAACTCGTCCATATTGAAAGCACTTGCAGATGACAAAATAAATATGACTCAAAAATTGAAATTTGTTTTGGGAATGGTAGAAAACATTGTGGGGAAAAAGAGAAAATGTTGGTAATTTGAGTATTTTCTCCTTTGCCAACAATTTTTTCCACCCTCAAGTCAAATCCCATCATTTGGTATGAATATGCTTTGAATATGGGCAAGACTAAAATTCTGTCCTCTGGTAACAGGTTTAAGGCAAATATCAACGTAAGAGCCATATTTAATTCTGAACTCTAAACCAATCAACAAAATTTTAGACTTGTCCAAATTGAAAGAATTTGTATACGACAAAATGAGTATGATGAAAAATCGAAATTTGTTTTGGGCAGGGTAGAAAATATTTTTGGAAAAGGAGAAAATGCTGGTTCCCAACAATTTCTCCTTTTCCCACAATGTTTACTGAATGCCTCTCCCTAATGGTCAAGTCTTGTAAAGGGTTTACAAAGGATGAATCATCAACTGCACATGTGACATGATTATATCCCTTATTACACTTTGGGTACAGTCTATGCTCACATAATTCACCATAAGTGATGGATGCTGCATTTGAACCTAATTGAACCTTTAACCTTTGTCACTTGTGTGGGTTCAATTTGGACGCATCTTTCAAAACAAAAGGTTGTCTTCTAGGAGGTTAAAAGACAGCCTTTTCTCCTCAACTCTTTACCACAAAACAAAAATTTAGACTGGTCCATATTGAAAGCATTTGCAGACCACAAATTTAACTGTAGTTCAAATGATGAAATTTATCTTTGATAGGGTAGAAAACATTGTTGGAAAAGGAGAAAATGATGGCATCAAACATTTCCTCCATTTCCTACTAAGTTTTCAAGAGGCTTCTTCCTCAGGGTTGTTAAAACTTGGGATTGTTTGGTAAAGGGTTAAGAAAAATGGTGGATGATTTTCATCAAAGACGACTGCATAGTCATGGCAATGTCGTAAACTTCGATCTAGATCATCATCCACCAGACTATCTAATATTTCCACTACCATGCATAAAAGATTAAAGCAATACAAAACATTACAAAACACAGTATAAAGAAAATCAAAGATTAAGGACAATACCTTCATTTATCGATCAACGCATTTCCATTATTGATCCCGTTACCAATATTATAGCCTAACTGAATGCAGAATCAAAACAACACTTTTCTCCCAGACACAGTTATGGTGTTTACAGACTAATCGTTATCAACAGAATCTCCCGATGTTTTTCCCCTGGATTCATTACCACACCGTTATAACTTATCACCCCCTGCAGACGTTTTTCCTCCAGCAGTGGGTCTTGTATGAAAGCACTGTGGCACAAAGTGAAATTGCTTGTAACTTTCTCCCATATTTGATTTACTGCCACATGTAGATGGCACATGTAGATTACCAGACATTTCAGTTTTGTCCAAATCAATAGCATTAACTCACTAAAATAATGGAACTTGTCCATAAAAGAAAATGGAAAACATTGTCAGAAAAGACGAAAATGCTGGTTACCAGCATTTTCTTCTTTTTCGACAATATTTTCAAAAGTCTTCTACCCAAGGGTTATTAAAACCTCTGATTGTATGGCAAAAGTTAAGGATGTTTTCAAAATCCATCTAATAAATTTGTGTTGTGTGTTGCAAATTTGTGTTGCATTTGTGCAGGGGAGGTAATGAGAAAGCAGTTTCCAGAAGTGCATGGAAATTCCTCTCAGTCATTTCCTACCATTATAGCATATTTTTGCATTTCATTAGTTTGTTTCGCAGTATTTGCTTCTGGTCCACTTCCTTAAATTAGTGTGTGTCACAGAAAAACAGTTTATCAGATGAATTCTGGACATAAGTTATTATTGTTTAGAAAAAAAAGCTATATCAATCATTTCTTGCTTTTGGAAGAAAACATTGAGGTATTGCCATAGCTCTGGCATCATCATTGTTGTCTGCATTGTCAAGCAAAAACTTTGACATTTTCAAAAACTTTGACATCTTATATCTCCGTGACATTACTGAAGATATTTGGATCGACTTCAAAATAGAACAAGTTGTTCTCTATCAAAAGAGGAACCTGTAAAACAAGGGCAGGTGACCATCAAAGGATTTTTTGGCACAGTTATGCCCCTTTTTGGACTTTGAATATTCACTGAAAGTCAAGCAACTGCAGCAGATCATTGGCACCAACATGCCGTGCTCTTTGGGTTTTTTTTTGTTGACTCTTTACCATTATGACAAAATTTTGGACTCAACCAAATTGAAAGCATTTGCAGATGATGAAATGGCGATGATTTCTGTCTTTCATAGGGTCAAAACAAGAGGGCCATGATGGCCCTGTATCGCTCCACTGGCTATTAAGTAAAAACACTACAAGCCAAACATAACAATATTCAGCAAATTGATTTCAAACACGAGGACATGCAAACATTTTTCTATCTAATCCTACGAGAAAGTTGTGATCCATGGGCAAAGCCAATTTTGATCGCAAAGCTATAATTATTTGAATCCTGGTGGAGGTCCACAATATAAAGCTCCATACCAAATAATTCAGTTCTTGAATGTTATAAACAAGAAGATTTTCAAATTTTTCTCAATGAAAAGCCCTGTAAAACATGAAACCCATGAGAGGAGAAGATTTTTAAAGAATTCCTTCATTTCTGTATAGTGCAAGAAGCCCCCATTCACCAGAGCCACGTTTTTTGACGGATCAAAATTTTATGAACAGTTTTTGAAAAGGGTCACCCAAGGAACAATCCTGTGAAATTATTTCGAAATCTGACCAGCGGTTTCAGAGAAGAAGAATTTTGAAGAATTCCTTCATTTCTATATGGTGCAAGAAGCCCCCATTCACCAGAGCCACATTTTTTGACGGATCAAAATTTTACGAACAATTTTTAAAAAGGGTCACCCAAGGAGCATATCTGTGAAATTATTTCAAAATCTGACCCGTGGTTTCAGAGGAGAAGATTTTTAAAGAATTCCCTAAAAAATTCCATTTGGTTGCAATGGCAACCAGAGTTTTTGATGGAATCAAATTCTGTGAACAGTTTTTAAAGAGGACCTTCCAAGGAACATTCCAGCCAAGTTTGGTCCAAATCCGCCCAGTGGTTTAGGAGGAGTTGATGTTTAAAGAATTGTTGACGACACAAGACGCACGACGGACCGAGCTAAAAAGTTAACATACGGATGGACGCACAACGGACAACGGGCCATAACATAAGCCTGCTGGCCTTCGGCCAGTGGAGCTAAAAAACTTGTCTAGCACCAATCATGTATCACTGCAGCTTGATAATCAAGGGAGGTAAATAGTAACAAACTTTATCTTTCATAAAAAGAGTTATTTCCCTTGATTAATGTTTAAATTGAAGTGACAATATTTTGAAGCCCATGTTAAACTTGCGATCCCTGGAATGAAGGCAATTTTGACCCCAGACCTACAATATGAAACTAGAATGTGTGGTTATAAACAAAAAGATTTTTTAATCTTGCCCAATAAAAAGTCATGTAAAACAAGTTTGCTGAATAAAAGGCCCTGTAAAATATGTGATCCATGACACAGGTTTATCAAGTTTTCACTATAAAAGCCAATGTGAAACTTGTGACCCCTGGTGTGGAGTCAAACTTGACCCCCAAAGTTAAAATTTTGGCCCTCTTGGTAGAGGCCCATTATATAAAGTTACATGCAAAATTTTGTAGCCCTAGGCCTAAATATGGCTATGTACAAGTAGATTATTAAAGTTTCCTTATATAAGACCATGTAGAACTTGTGACCCCCTGGGGTGGGGCTACATTTGACCCCCTGGGCTGTAATTTGGGCACCCTTGATAGAGACCCCCTAGATAAAGCTAAATGCAAAATTTGATAGCCCTAGCCCTTATAGCTAGATGCGAAAGATTTTCCTATATAAGCCCGCCCATGTAAAACATGTTACCCCCCGGGGCGAAGTCAAATTTGACCCTCGGCTATAATTTGGACACCCTTGTTACAGGTCCACTAGATAAAGCTACATGCCAAATTTGGTCGCCCTAGGCCCCATGGCTAGGTAGAAGAGGAATTTTAAAGTTCTCCCTAAATAAGCCCATGTAAAACTTGTGACCCCCGGGGCGGGGCCAATTTTGACCCCAGGGCTATAAATTGAAGAAACTTGGTAGAGGTCCACTAGATAAAGCTACATGCCAAATTTGGTAGCCCTTGGCCTTACGGTTTCAGACAAGAAGATTTTCAAAGATTTTCAAAATTTTTCAGTTTTGTTGCCATGGCAACCAGAGTTTTTGAAGGAATTAAATTCTTTTAAGAAATTCTGAAGAGGACCATGGCAGGATCATTTCTGTGAAGTTTCATCAAAATTGGATGGGTAGTTTCAGAGAAGAAGACGTTTTAAAAAAAAGTTAACGCACGGACGGACGGACGGACGACAGACAACAGGCCATGACATAAGCCCGCTGGCCTTCGGCCAGTGGAGCTAAAAATTGATCAAAAAGAAAAAATGCTGGCTACCAGCATTTTCACCTTTTCCTACAATGTTTTCAGAAGGCCTCTTTCTTGGGGTCGTTAAAACTTGGGACTGTGTGGACCAAAGGGTTAAAGGATAAAAACCAGGCACAAGCTCTAATTGACAATTAGGTCAATGAAAGTCTTACTTTCAGTCAGCAGCAAATGGTCTCTCTTTCATAATAACATATTGTAGACAACTTTAATAATAATTAACAGATCTAATTTTACTGTTGGAAGCCACTTAACTCTTTCAGCACCAACTAAATAAACTCGACCTCTTTCGACGGTTGATTGATTGATTGATTGATTGTATGGTGTTTAACGCCGTTTTCAACATTATTTCAGTTATATCGCAGCGGCCAGTGCACCTATCCATGCGTTCCTGGAGTCTCTTTTACCAGTACTTCGCACAATTTTCTTTCCAAGCCCACTGGCTGCTTTCCCACATGATCATTGTCGAAACAATGGTCAGCGGTGGGAGAGGAATGAATCCTGTCGCAGTGACTATCATCAATCCTCGGAAAGAGATTGGCCGAGCCAGGGATCGAACCCTGGACCCCGTGTTCTGAAGTCCTGCACGCTACCAACTGAGCTACCAAGGCTCGGCGGCTATATATAATACAATCCCTTGATTGTATAGGTTTGACTAAACAAGCGGATGGTATAAATCAAAGATCAAACTGCACGTTCTGAGCAATCTGATCTATGCTCTCTGCAAAAGTAACTGTTTTCCCCTATGGCGCCAAAAGGGTATATCAAACTCTTTACCATACAATCCCAAGTGAAAACAACCATCTGGAAGAAGAATCTTAAACACATTCTAGGAAAAGGAGAAAATGCTGGTTACCAGCATTTTCTCCTTTTCCCACAGTGTTGTCTCACCTTTGATTACAAATTTTGTCATTTGACCCCCATTTGATTTGTCGTCTGCAATTCCCTTCAGTTTGGACTGGTCGAAAATTTTGTCATTTGGTACAGAAATAAAACTAAGAAAAAGCTAAAAAGAAGGAGGTACTATGATTATAAAACTGATCAAGATAAGAATCATTCACCATTTATCAAACAATTAACCCTTTACCAGACAACGAAATTTTAGACTTGTCCAAACTGAGAGCATTCGCAGACGAAAATTTCAATGTGGCTCAATTGGTACAATTTTTTTTTAACCCTTTACCACACAATCCCGACTTTAAACAACCCTGAGGAAGAAGCCTTTTGAAAACATTGTGGGAAACGGAGAAAATGCTGGTGACCAGCATTTTCTCCTTTTCCCACAATGTTTTCTATCCTCCTCAAAACAGATTTCAATTTTTAAGTCACATTTATTTTGTCGTCTGCAAATGCTTTCAATTTGGACCAGTCTAAAATTTTGTTGTTTGGGAAAGAGTTAATAGGGTAGAAAATATTGTGGGAAAAGGAGAAAATGCTGGTTACCAGCATTTTCTCCTTTTCCCACAATGTTTTCAAAAGGCTTCTTTCCCAGGGTCGTTAAAAGTCAGCATTGTGTGGTAAAGGGTTAAGTTTTAACCCTTATCCTGCTAAATAACTTAACCCTTTACCACACAATGACACCTTTTAACGCCCCTGAAGAAGAGGCCTTTTGAAAACATTGTGGGAAAAGGAGAAAATGCTGGTAAACAGCATTTTCTCCTTTTCCCACAAAGTTTTCTACCCTATCAAAGAAAAGTTGCATCATTTGAGCCACTATGAAATTGTCGTCTGCAAATGCTTTCAATTTGGATAGGTCTTAAATTTTGCCATGTGGTAATGGGTTAAATGAAACTTTCAAACCCAAATAATGCTACTTCAAACTTATATTTTGGAGAAAAATATCTCTTTATCGGACAGTGTAGATCGAAGATCAGACTGCACGCTCAGTGCAGTCTGATCTTGATCTACATCGTCTGCAAAAGGTCAGTGACTCGCGCTTAGCAGCCTAAGGGTTAATGACCCTGACACCCTGATAGAGAAAGCTTTTGAAAACCTTGTGGGAAAAGGAGAAAATGCTGGTAACCAGCATTTTCTCCTTTTTCCACAATCTTTTCTCCTCTTTCAATGACAATTGAATCATATGAGACACATTTTGATTCATGGTCTGGAATCTTTTTCAGCTCCGATAAGCTTAAAATATTATTTATTTAGTTAACCCTTTCCCTAATGATACAAAATTTTAAACTCATCCAAACTGATGGCATTTGCAGATGATAAATTTAATTTGGTTCAAACAATGAAATATGTCTTTGAAAGGGCAGGAAACATTTTTGAAAAAGGAGAAAATGCTGGCCACCAGCATTTCCTCCTTTTCCCTCAATATTTTTAAAAAGCCTTATTCCTCTGGGTCATTGTTTAGTAAAGGTTTTCAAGACCCTGGGAAAGACGGCTTTTGAAAAAATTGTGGGAAAAGGAGAAAATGCTGGTAACCAGCATTTTCTCCATTTCCCACAATCTTTTCTATCCTATCACTGACTAATCTTTCCATTTGATCAATATTTCATGTCATCTGCAAATGCTTTCAATTTGGACTGGTCTAAAATTCTTTTGTGTGGTAATGAGTTAAGAGTTCAAACTTACCTCAAAAGTATCCAACCATTCATTATGGTTACAACTAGTACTGTTGGTGCACTTGCAATATGATCATAGATATGTAATTACGTCTTAAAAATTCTCACTAACCTTTTACTGCACAATCCTATTGTTTTAACAGCCCTGAGGAAGATGCATTTAGAAAAAAAACTGAAGGAAAAGAAGAAAATGCCTTTAAATAACATTTTCTCCTTTCCCCACAATGTTTTCTATCCTTTAAAAGACAAAATTAAGCCAAAAGTCATAGTTGTTTTAATTCTTTAACAGACGAAAAGATTTTACATTAATTTTGTCCCTATTGAAACCATTTTGCAGACGACAAATCAAATGTGATCAAAATATTGGGCTTTGTCTTTGAAAGCAGAGAAAACATTTTAGGAGAAGGAAGAAATGCTTGGTACCAATGATTTCTTTCTCAGGGGCGTAAAAACACAGGATTGTTTGGTAAAAGGTTAAATTTTTTATCTGAAAATGCTTTTACCATGGACAGGTCTAAGAGTTTGTCATATGGTAAGGATACGTGTAACAAGGAAATCCCCGAGAGACAAATTATTACCTCTTTGGCTTATTTTGGACTTTTTTTCCTTGAATTACCTTTCACGACCATAGTTGCCATTTTAGCCAGTGTGCATAAAGATCAGACATGTGGTCTGATCTTGGTTCTTCACCAGCTGACATTTCATGCCATCTTCTGGCCAATACATCCTCGAAATTGCATCATTTTGGTCTTTTTTCCCATAATAGGAAATGTCATTTGTGTTTATTTCGCACTCTATGGGTAAACAATCATATTGTTATCATATGATAGTATAGAACTTTACCAAACGACAAAATTTTGGATCAGACCATACTGAAAGCATCTGTAGACAACAAATCAATGGTGGCTAAAATGATGGCGTTTGCCTTTCACTGAGTAGAAAACATTGTGGGAAAAGGAGAAAATGCTGGTTACCAGCATTTTCTCCTTTTCCCTCAATGTTTTCAAAAGGCCCCTTTATCGCTCGACATTGTTTTGTAAAGGGATAGAGAAAGTTATGCATTGAGATTTCTTATCATTGGTTTCAAACTCTTTACCAGACAGCAAAATTTTAGACTTGTCCAAAATGGAAGCATGTGCAGACCACCAATCAAATGAAGGTCAACTATATCCTCTACCACAAAGTTGTCTGCGCATGTCATATTCTTAGAAGATTCGACCTGTCTGCTATGAATACTTGGGAAAAGTAGGGCTTATACTGAAGCTATTAGCCTATTACCCAAGCATGTAGGGGCTGTTTTAATAAATGGCTGATGCATAGGTTACATGCTAGCCAATCACAGCTGAATGAATTGCACCAGGTAGCGTTTTATTGAGTAAACGTTTATTTCATTTTGAAATTCAAAGTAACGGTTGTTGTTTTGAAAAGCAGTCCGGTTCTGTACCCAGAATGCCCAAATCAGATAGATGTGTATTTGTAGAATGCCATCTAGTGGGAGATAATGCTACCACAAATTTTCTGAGGAAAATCCTTTCAAGGATGAACCGTTGACCAATCAAAGTTTTTGAAAGGGCTCAGCCAACATGAAGCCATAAAAAAACAGTTTTGGTCAGACAGATAGACAACCAGATAGATGACGAAAACTGGAGGCTGCTTTGTACTGGTGAAATCAAGGACATAAATAAACAATGAATGAATGGTGTTTTATGCCACTTTCAACATTATTTCAGTCATGTAACGGCAACAGCTCACATATTCATATATTTCCTGGGTTTCACCAGTACTAGGCTAGGGCTCTGAAGTGTCATATATAAACAAGTAAACTGTTGCTATAATATGACTTGAATAATGTTGAAAGCTGCGTAAAACATCGATTGAATTATGGATCAATTAACCAACTAATCAATCAACCAACCAACCAATCAATAAACCAGCCAATCAACCATCCAATCAATCAACTGATCCATCCATCAATCAATCCATCCATCAATAGATTTTTCATGTCAAATACACAAAATAGACATTTTCAGTCAAGAAAAAAGCAGACATACATGTAATTTGATGCTGCTTTTGGCAAGAATACATCGACAAAATGAAAGATGGAAATTATGCTATGAATATTTAAGCTATGTATATGATTCAGAGCTTTGATCCTTCAAACAAAATAATCAAAAGATTTCCTTAATTGCGCAATCAACTCCAATTGGTCTAGAATAAATACACAAGTAGAAGTACTTAACGCATGATGACTTGTTATCATATCACATGAACTTTTAGCTCTTTACCAAATGACAAAATCTTAGACTCATCAAAATTCCAAGTATTTTTAACCCTTTACCACACAATTCCGATTTTTAGTGACCCTGAGAAAGAAGCCATTTGAAAACATTGTGGGAAAAGGAGAAAATGCTGGTAACCAGCATTTTCTCCTTTTCCCACAATGTTTTCTACCCTTCCCAAAACAAATTTCAAATTTTCAGTCACTTTTATTTTGTTGTCTGCAAATGCTTTGAACTTGGGCCAGTCTAAAATCTTGTCGTTTGGTAAAGAGTTAAATGACAAATCAAATCAGGACTAGCTCTTTACTACACAATCCAAAGAGTCTACTCTGAGGAAAAAGCCTTTTGAAAACATTGTGGGAAAAGGAAAAAAATACTGTTTACCTGCATTTTCTCCTTTTCCCACAATATTTTCAAATGCTTGAACAACAGCATTTTCTTTTTCCACAATAGATGTACATTAAAAAGCCTTCATCATGTATCTCAACATACTTGATTTGGTACTGGAAAAAACCAACCCAAAGTCAAGCTGAAATCACAGCCAAACTTAGCCAACTTCAACCTAATTTTAAGCTCATGTTTTAATGCTCCAGGTTTTGGAAAACACTGTGGGAAAAGGTTAACTACTTGTAGATCTATTACCAACATTTCGAGTTTGGAATGTCCAAGCATCATTGACTGATATTTTTCAGAATATGTCAACAAGATAAAGATGAGTAATGTGCTTACCCCTCTATTGGAATAAACATAAGTGGCTTTTGCACAGAATGGTCACTAAGAATGTGCAGTCTCATCTTTTGATCTTTTAATGTCTGTACCTTAATTTTAACCTGTTAACTATCAATCCTGTGTTATAACAACCTCAAGCAGAAATTCTAACACATAGGCAGAGTGGAAAATGCTGGTAACAAGCATTTTATCCTTTTCCCATAATTATGTTTTCACAGCCTTTCCTGATGCGTTCCGTCATTTGAGCATCATTTAATTTGGCGCATGCAGATGCTTTCAGTCTGGACAAGTCTTCAATTTTGCCGTCTGGTAAAACACTTATTACAATCAAATAGTTGCTTGTTTCACTAGGAATAGAACTCTATTTGTATTTCTAGTATCTGATAAAAGACAACTAACTTTATTTAACCCTTTACCAAACAATCTCTGGTTTTTACAATCCAGAGAAAGAAGCCTTCTGAAAACATTGTGGGAAAAGGAGAAGATGCTGGTAACCAGCATTTTCTCCTTTTCCCACAATGTTTTCTATTTTTCTAAAGTCAAGTTTCAATTTTTGAGTCAAGTTTATTTTGCCGTCTGCAAATGCTTTCAATTTAGACAAGTCTAAAATTTTATCGTTCGGTAAAGAGTTAAGAGGTGCTCTGGCAAGAGGGGGTTTAATCCATCTCTGTGATATATTTATTATCATGCATCATAAATACATATGTATGAGACATGTATTTTATCAACTGATTTTGGGGGTATAATGGTCCTTGGACATGCAGAAAATTTACAAGTACTTGAACGTTTCGACCAAAGGCAGCCTGCACAGACTGTACAGGCTGATGTGGGTAGATACTTTTTGCAGACAACCCCCCCCCCCCACTTCACAGAATATGACTCATTATATTTTGCAGCAAAGAGTTATTTTGTTGCATAATTGGCACTTCATTTTGTCCTTGATCAAATTACAAGTGGTTTTATAAATTATACAACTTTCCTATCCAAAAGGAAGTATTCTCCAACATGTCTTTGACAAAAGTTCTAACTTTTTTAATACCAGACGACAAATTGTTTAGACAAATCTATACTGACAACCTTTCATGTTTAGACAAGTCTATACTGACAACCTTTCAATCTTTAGCTGCTAAACGAATGAAACAAAAATTTCCGCTGAATAGTAAAAACAAATATTGAAATTTCAAAGCTGATTTCACCAGGGAAAAATACTGTATCCGACAGAGCAGATCCAACGTCAAACTGCATGTTCTATGTAGTCTGATCTTGATCTACACTGTCCACAAAAGGTCAGTGAGTCGCGCTTGGCAGCTTAAGGAATGACTCTTTACAGGATGACAAACTTGTAGACTCATTCAAAATGAAAGGGTTTGCAGACAACAAATCAAATGGGGTTCAAATGTAGTGATACCGTATTTCTCCTAAAAGCTCCTGGGGGCTATGCAAAACATAGATAGGGAGCCTTTATTTTGTACCCAATTTGCAAAGCAAAAAGTCTGTCCAATTTTGTATTTCTTTGTGTTTTATTGATTGTTAAGAGGAAACATTTATCAAATTAGAGGAAATATTCATCAAATTCTTAAAATATTGTCATTTTAATCAACTAATGTTCATTAGGTTATCATGATTCAGGGCTTTCAATAAGAGCCGGGGGCCGGGGATTTCACCCGTCTATTTTGACCGAACCCCCCTGCTACTTTTGTCCTACAAAAAATGGCCAATGGTGTTTTTTTTTAATCCAGAATATAAAACCACAGGAATTTGACATTCTATAATGAAAAAATATGATTAAATAAGAAAAAAATATTCCCCTGTATATAAAGAAACACAAGGAATGCAATGCCTCGATTACTGGCGACAACACAAAAATGCCCAACCCACCCAAAAGCACCAACGAAACAAAGAGTGATCACAATTTCCTTTACCCTAGTAACAGATAACACCAAAATGTACCTATGACATCCAGCGATCCTTAAGTAGACACCTTTTCACCACAGATATCCATCATTTTTTACTGCTTTTTTGACAATTACAAGCCATCGAGATCGCCAAAAAAACGTGAAAACCCATGACACTACAATGAGCAGCGTGTCATCGTCCGATCAGAGGGACTTCAGACTATCTTCTCATCTATAATAATGAATTTAAACAGTGAATTTACACAAATCTCTGAATAAAACAAGAATTGGAAGCTAAAATTCTGTTCATGAGTGAAAAAAAAAAAATGTTGTTTCATGAAATGAAAATATAGATCTATGGGGGGGGGGGGGTCATCTGCAAATGCTTGAAATATGTCTGATTCTTTTTAACTTGTTTGGAAATTAAAATATAAGGAACAAAATGAATGATATCGAATAAAGCAGAAAATTTAATGGTAATGTATTTCCATTGATCTTTAAAGTGAAAAACACAACACCTTTATAAACTTAATATCATGTAGCCAATATTGTCACAGTATTTAAAGCAAAAAGGCATTCTCAGTTAAATGGAGAAACCGATTGTACAACCGATAGCTAGTAGGTTTGCTCTTCTGATTTAAAAGTGATAATCAATTGAGATTTTAAACCGATTGCCCAACACTACTTTTAAGGAATTTGCAGAGCTTGTCAGAGATGAAGTTCGTCTATATGCTAAAGCTGTGCTACTTTTTGTCAAGTCACCACCACCCTCTTATGATGACTGGTTGGAGAGTGAATGTGAAAATGATTGGTAATCAGCAGTACATTTTGCAAGTTGTGTGATGAAAATGCCCAAAAATGCTTTTGGAATTCTGTACTGTTTTCTCATTTTATGCATGATTTATGCACAAGACTGACAGATAAATCAACAAAACAAATTCAAAAAATACTATAGACTCATCTCCAAGAGCCATTGTTGAATGTCTACAAACACCTAATTTTCGTTTTCGGCCGGGGGCCTTTGGCTCCCTGGACCCCCAGACAGGGGGCGCTGCCCCCATGGTCCCCGCTGGGGGAGGACCCCCAGACCCCCCTTCTACTTTTGGAAATTACCCTTCTACTTTAAATCTTATTGAAAGCCCTGATGATTCAAGGGTTTTTCAAGGGGGGGGGGGAGCTACTATTAGGAGAAATACGGTATGTCTCTGATATGTTAGAAACCATTATGGCATTGATCAAGCAGTGTTCTGCAAAGCATTATTTCACAAGATAGTTGCAAAAGTAGAGGATATTTCAAAATTAAGCGATACAAATGCACCCAAGAATTAGGATGATGAGTTTTAAAAACATTTTGGTAAAAGAGGAATTTTTTTTCTCCTTTTTACACAATTCTTTGTACTCTGAGGAACAAAGGCATTTCAATTAAGGAATGAAGAGAATTTTCTTTTTTGCATGAAGGTATGAAAAAAAAAAACCTAATCACACTGTATGGAACCATGATTAGGTTTTTTTTTTTCATACCTCCATGAAAAAAAAAAAATTCTCTTCATTCCTTATAATTTAATATTACAGAAAACATACACCCACGGAAATAATTCAAACTGCATTCATTTTCTTTATTTTTAAATCTAACATTGGAGTTTCTAAAGCCCCTTCCATTCATATTTGTATTTCGCAAGAATACAATAGGGAAGCAGTTTTCAGATCCCCAATACTGAAAAATAACCAATAGAATGAAAGTAAATGAACACAGCAGTGTGTAGGACCCGCAAAAGTAACCTTCAGCGAAAGTAGTTCCGGCATAACGTGATTTTTTTTTTCATGGAGCTATGAAAAAATTTTTTCAGCCAATCAGAACTCGCCAATGTTCATGAAAACAAGTGATATTAAATTATTCACATATAATTTGTTGTCTGCAAATGCTATCACTTTGGACAAGTTAAAAACTTTGTCGTCTGGAAGAGTAAATTTTCATCCTCTTTCAACAAAACCATAAAATTTTAGACTTACCAAAACTGAAAGGATTTGCAGACAACACATTACAAGTAAACATTAAAACATTAACTTGGTAATTCATAAGAGTAGAAAACATTGTTATAAAAGGAGAAAATGCTGGTAACCAGCATTTTCTCCTTTTCCGAAAATGTTTTCCAAAACTTTCTTCCTAAGGATTGTTAAAATTTAGAATTGTGAGTGAAAAACAAAAAAAAAAAGTTGGTAATGTAATGGGTAATTTAATTTCGGTGGTGTTTGGCTGGATGCATGCCCAATTCATAAATCACGCCCAATAAGTTTTTCTCTTTTAGACTTCTCTTTAAGCTAAAAATAAAACCAACTTCAATAAACTGGGAGGGTATAGGTGAAAACAGATTTTGTTTTTGCTTGTTTATTGATTGCTTCCAATTAATTAATGGCATATTTTATACCTTTTCCTTTTTTCTGAGGATTCATTTATGGTGCCATTTAATTCATTTTAAGTTATGCCTACCTGGTTACCTGTTTCTCTAGTCGTACTGTGCATAATGCTAACAGCTAATAAATGATAGAGTGAAGCTGGGCCCAGTTTGATAAAAAAAACTTCAGCTCAAATATGCTAACAGACTCATTTTCTGACTTAAGTTGAGTTCATTATTTGAGACTCATTTTACCAACAATAAAGGACTTAGATAACCTACTCAAATCTTGATACAATGTTTCAGACTCAACTCAGCAGATTTAAAACAGACTTAACTATTATGATACAGATGAACAGACTTGTCCAAATTCAAAGCATTTGCACGTGACAAAGGGGAGTCAAATGATAAAACTTGCCTTAAGTTGGGTAGGAATCATTCTGAGAAAAGGGGAAAATGCTGGTTACCAGCATTTTTTCCTTTTCCCATGCTGTTTTCAAAAGCTTTTTTTCTTAAGGTCGTCAAAAATCTGGATAGTGTGATAAAGGGTAAACTCATTTAACAGACTTAAGTCCATTATTGTCAGGTCATTGACTTCAAGTGGAACTTCTCTTATCTAAGTCTTTTAATTGTCTATAAATGGTCTATGACAATTTACCGTATGCAGACAATATGTTGTCAGCACACATGGTAGAAAAAAAATTAAGCATCAAATGCTAGTGCCAATGTTTGGCTGCACTGTCTTTCAAAATTAAAAGTGGAAAAAGGGGCATAACTGTCAGATATATCTTGAGGGTTACCTTTCTTGTATGAGTGCCGCCTTTGATAGTTTACAAATTGATTGAATGGAGTTTTACGTCCCTTTCATCATTATTTAAGTCATAATCATAGTGATAGCTCGCTTATTCATGTATATCGTAGGTTTCTCAAAAACAGGTACCTAATATATGATAACCTGGCCAGGTAGCTTAATTTGGTAACATACAGGGCTTAAAACCCAGGGTTTGGTTAGATTCCCAAGCTTGTGACACAATCTCTTTAATGATCTTATTTTCGACAGGATTCATTCTTCTCTCATTGCTGAACACTGTTTCAATGATGTTGATGTATAGCTGTTTTGGCCATACATGTAATTTGTAACAAAACAACAAGCAGTGCAGATTATTTTACATTTTTTCCCCCTGAAATACACTGATCTTAAAAATTACTCTAAAGTAGTTCTTGCAATACAAAAATTAAGTTCTCTTTGTTCTTTCCCTTGATAATGTTCATACAAAGAGCAAGCAAGTTTGAAAACAATACGGTGGACCAAAACTTGGCAAATTTAACCCTTAAAGCACCAAATAAATCCATCAGACATTTTAACTCTTTACCAAACGACAAAATTTTAGACTGGTCCAAATTGAAAGCATTTGCAGACAACAAATTAAAGATGGCTCAAATGGCATAATTTGTCCTTGATAGAGTAGAAAACACTGTGGAAAAAGGAGAAAATGCTGGTTACCAGCATTTTCTCCTTTTTCCACAATGTTTTCAAAAGGCTTCTTTCATATGGTCGTTAAAAGCCAGGATTGTTTGATAAAGAGTTAAGTCTAGAAATACGACCTAAATAAATGCTCTATTAAGGTTAAATAAAACCTAGACTGTCTCAGCAAAGCTGACAGTGTAGATTTAAGATCAGAATGCATGTTTTGTGCAGTCTGATCTTGATCGACACTGGCCACAAATGCATGAATAGTCATAAAAGATGTTTTATGGGTTAATAACAGTTCTCTCACCTATGGATTTCAAAATAAATCCTCTCTTCCTTTGATTTCAGCCCCATCAGACTGCCTTTTGCACATTGGAAAGATCATCCATAACTATTACACCATCTTTAAGTCCTTACTTAACAATCCACTTTTAAAATACACAAAGTAACTCATACAAAATACTCCACTGTTTGGATAGGAACACTCTCTAACAGATGCGAGTACATAACCACATCAAATTGAAAGTTCTTAATAACATAAAACTTATTTGCGGTTCATGCATGTACTAAATATGTACTAATCAAATTTTGTCTAGAATCATTCTTTCATCATCACAATTCGGACAAGTCGAAACAGTGGTTGTTTGGTAAAGGGTTAATCAATTTTTATTCTAAAAAATTATTGTAACACGTCATCTTAAAAGGTAAAACTCCTGATGTTGGTTTTTTATCCCTTTTCCACTCTGTCATCCAAAACTAGTAGTATATTGAGTAAATTATTAAAGAACAGGCTATGGTTTTCATTTAACTCTTTACCAAACGACAAAATTTTAGACTTGTCCAAACTGAAAGCTTTTGCAGACAACAAATTTAATGTTACTCAAAAATAGAAGTTTAATTCGGGAGGGGAAGAAAACATTGTGGGAAAAAGAGAAAATGCTGGTTACCAGCATTTTCTCCTTTTCCCACATTGTTTTCAAAAGGCTTCTTCCTCAGGGTCGTGAAAACCAGGGATTGTTTGGTAAAGAGTTAAACCAGATCATTTATACCCTCTTACCATATAGAACATTTCAATGCCTAGAGCACTGAGAATAAAGATAAAGAATCTCACTTATAGGAAAGAGCAATTCCTCATAGGCAATGGCTCTTTATCCAACAATATTTCTGAAAGGGTTGTCTACAACAGGGGTGTAAAAAAAATCCTATTTATACAGTAAGGGATGAATTCTTCACCACAATACAATAAATATGTTTTCCAGACACTTTGCCAAACATCCAGAAAGCATTAGCCCAGGTATCCTCTGATTTATCAGTTCAGTATTACAAGCATCATTTGCAATTATCTGATCTTCTCTATCTACTGTTCCCATTACTTCATATGCCTATGTCATGGTGTCCGTGGTTGTGAGGTAGAGCATCAGCCTCGTAACCTTAAGGTCCCAAGTTCAATACCCGGAGACAGGTGTCAACTTTCGGGTTGTTCATTGGCCCACACATTCGGCATGAGTACTAGTGTAGTTCCCAGGAAGCAGAACCGAGAGAGATTAGTATAAGTTGTAAGAATTCATTTCTCAATCCATGTAAAATACATATGTTTCAATAAATAATGTCAAGACCATATGAGCCATGCTCTGTGAAAAGGGGGTTTAATGCACCTGCAAAAAGTATCGACCCATGTCAGCCTGCATGTTCCTTGCAGTCCGTGCAGGCTGACCTGGGCCAAAACTTGTTGGTGTTAGTCAATTTTCTGTATGTCGATCCATTTTACCTCATGATTCAGATGGTTGTTAGACAAAACTGGGTCTGTATTCACCAACCATTCTTAAGTACGTTCTTTATCTTATTCTTTAAGATTTTCTGACTGTGAAAGTAATAGAACTTCTGATTGGTTAAACCAAATGGTTTAGCCAATCAGAAGTTCTGTTACTTTCACGATGAATAATGATGAATAGCGTTTTAAGGCCCGTCGACAACTTAGGTCATATTGGGCGCACTTACTTAGTAAACAATAATGCGAGGTGAAAATAACATACACGTGCAACAACATAAGACAAACATGATAAATGAGGAATGGACGAAACACAAAATGATGCCCCTTTTGTCGCCTTTTACGACATGCATGCTGTCACTTTTGTTCCGCCAGATGAAATGGCAGATGTGACGATCGCGGGACTGCAGTGGTTTATTCTTATACCTCCGATTAAACCACACGGGGTCCCACAGGCCAATTGATTCCCATTCCAAACCCTATTTACATCGAGAAAAAAAATAAAGGATTTGGAATAAGAACCACCCAGCCTGCTGCAATCCTACGAATTACGAGGAAAGCAGCCGTTTGTCTCTAATTTTAGTCGCCTTCTACGACATGCCATAGAGAAAGGCCGAGGTCCTATTCTATAAATTAAAAAAACCCGGGACCCCACGGGGACTGTTACTTTCACATTGACAAAATTCTGAAGAATAAGGCCAAGAATGTTCTTTAGGATGGTTGGTGAAGATGGACCCAGATTTTATGGATCAAGAACTGAGGGACACCTGGCTTGGTAACATGCATCATGGAGATGGACTAAACACTATTTTCCCAGAGCATGCCTCATGCACAGGCTTGAAGGAAGAGAAGTATGAGGGCATACTCCAAAAGGTTGTGGAATTATACAAGAGTCAAAGTTGGCCTGGCCATACCAAAGAACTAGAGATTTCACATACCAAAGACCTGGTTCCATGTCCACCATTAATTATATGAACTCTTTACCACACAATCCTGACTTTTAACGACCCTGAGAAAGAAGCCTATAGAAAACATTTTGGGAAAAGGAGAAAATGCTGGTAACCAGCATTTTCTCCTTTTCCCACAATATTTTCTACCCTATCAAAGTCAGAAATCATCATATTAACAAGATTTAATTTGTTGTCTGCAGATGCTTTGAATTTGGTCCAGTCCAAAAATTTGTCGTAAGGTAAAGAGTTCAGGCATACTTCAGTCTTATTCTGACTTGTGAAAATTACATTACTTCTGATAGGCATAAACTTTTTGTTAAGCCAATCAGACATTGAGGCGTTTTTAGATAAAACAAGAGAGCCATAATGGCCCTGTATCGCTCCACTGGCTTTTTAACCCTTTACCACACAAATCGAAGTGTTAATGACCTTTAAAGAGAAGGCTTTCAAAAACATTGTGGGAAAAGGACAACATGTTGTCAGCCTGTATTTTCTCCTTTTCCAACAATGTTTCCTACCGTATCAAAGACAGAAATAATCATTTAAGCTACATTCAATTTGTCATTTGCAATGGTTTTAACTTGATCCAGTCAAAAAAGTTATTGTTTTTTAAAGAGTAAAATTAACATATCATGCACTTAATTGGCATTGACAGAGACATACAGCATAAAAAGTCTGTATGGTAATAAACTTACTTGGAAAACATAACCTCCCCCCTGCCCAACAAAAAAAAGTCATATCTTTTTAAGTGAATACAAGCAGGTTTATTCACTGGCATGAAAGTTCTGAAAAAAAAAGTGAATGAAAGAAACCTTACTTTAAGTTAAATATTCCCCTCATATGAGCATAACTAGTAACATCAAAATATATAACTCTCCCTGAAAACAGAACATTTTCTATCCAAAAAACTAGAATACCTAACAGCAATCATGTATTTCTGCAGTCTGATAATCAAGGGAGGTAAACAGTAACAAACTTTATCTCTTATAACAGGTGTTATTTCCCTTCCTTACTATTCAAATTGAAGTCACTATTTAAGCCCATGCTAAACTTGTGATCCCCGGAATGGGGTAAATTTTGACCCCAGAGCTATAATATGAAAAATCTTCTTAGAGGTCCATTAGATAAAGATTTTCAATATTTTTCACTTTTGTTACCATGGCAACTGGAGTTTCTGAAGGAATCAGATTCCTTCAAGAAATTCTGAAGAGGACCATGGCAGAATTATTTCTGTGAAGTTTCATCAAATTTGGAAGGGTAGTTTCAGAGAAAAAAATATGTTTGAACTAAAAGATAACACATGCATGGACGGACAAACGCACACACTGACGCACAACGGACACCAGGCCATGACATAAGCCCGCTGGCCTTCGGCTAGTGGAGCTAAAAAAGATGCTTAAGAATCAGACAAAAGAAAGTAATTTAGAACCATTGTTGAATATAGCCCCTAGACAAACCAAAGGCCTTGACATACCAAAGCCTTGAACATCTCAAAGGCTTTGACATACCAAATTCCTTAACATAAATACTTCGACACATAAAAGCTCTTAAACATACAAATGACCTTGACATACCAAAGACCTAAACATACAAAATGACTAGATATACAAAAGACCTATTCATACAAAAGGCCTAAACATACAAAAGGCCTTGACAAACTCAAAGACTTTGACATACCGAAGACCAAAACACATAAAAGTCATTGACATACCAGATCTAAACATTCAAAGACCTTGACATGCAAAAGCCTTGATATATCTAAAACCTAAACATATAAAAAAAAACTTGATCTATAAAGGACCTACACATACAAAAGGCCTTGACATACCAACAACTTTGACATATAAAAGACCATAACATGCCAAAGACCTACACATACAAAAGGCTTTGACATACAAAAGGTCTTGACATACAAAAGACCTAGACATACAGAATACCTTGACATACCAAAGATCTAAACATATAAAAGGCCTTGACATTCAAAAGACCTGAACATACGAAAGGCCTTGACATACCAAAGACCTTAACATACCAAAGGCCTTGACATACCAATAACCTAGACATACAAAAGACTAAGCAATCACAAAAGGCCTTGAATAAAACTGCTCGTTACGAGCATTTTCTCCTTTTCCCAAATGTTTTCAAACACACTCTTCCTAGAGGTCTTTTAAGCATGGATTGTCTGCTAGAGTTACCAGTTAACCCAGATGAACAAAAATAATGGTTAATTATTTCACAATAACTTATTATATTTTTTCACCAATTTTACAATATCTTACAATACTCAGGTAACTATAGAAGTTGATATTTTGGGCAGAAACAGTTTGCTGGAAATAGTTCCAGATTTTTTCTGTGATAACAAAAAACATCCTCTCCTGCACAAGAAATAATTATGATAGTAGAAATAGGTTTTACAGCCTGTTTTGCTGATAAGCCCTCTATCCTCTGCTAAAAACAATATTGGCTTTTGTATGTTTTTCTTTTCCTGCTCTTTTTTTTTTATTTGTACAAAACTTGCATCCTTTTTTTCAACACATGCAAAAGCTCTTTCTTTATCCTACACCAAACAATCCTGTGTTTTTTTCTTTAACTCTTTACCAAACAACAAAATTTTACACTCAACCAGATTGACAGCATTTGCATTCGACAAATTAAATGTTGCTCAAGGATGATTTCTTTCTTTGATAGGGTAGAAACATTCTGGTAAAAGAAGAAAACCCTGGTTCCCAGCATTTTCTCATTTCCTAAAAATGTTTCCAAAAGCATTCTTATTAGGATGTCAAAACTGGATTGTTTGGTTAAAGGCTAATCCTGATAAAGGAGGCTTTATAAAACGTGGGAACAGGAGAAAATGCTGGTAACCACCATTTTTTCTCTTTCCTCTCTGTTTTGAGCCATACATAAATTGTTGTCTGCAAAGGCTTTTAATAAGGAAAAGTCCTTGAGCAAAGTACTGCAGAGGCCCAGCCTAGAATTGATGAAACCAAGAAAAGATATGAATAAGGGAGTTATCTCTGTGGTATAACTGTTGAACAGCATAAAACCCAATTCAAACAACTTTTACACTCAAAAACAAAATTTGAGGCAACAAGAGATACTGTAAGTGCTCCATGGATCAGCATGGATTTATCTGTTATCACTGAGTTATATTTCTATATGCATTATCATAAATCATCAAATACTTCTGTTGCCAAGAAGCAGGATGGTGAAAAAAGTATATCACCAAAAACCACAAAAGCAATATAATATTTTTTCAAATGCAGTCTTAGTCCGCCCCCACCTCTTGATTCTCTCCTTTTTCCTCATAACAATAAAGAATTCATCTGCACATGCTTTTGTAAGTCATTACGAAACAATCCTGTGATTTAACAACCCTAAAAAGAAGCATATTCTCCTTTTTTCAAAGTGTTTTCTACCCTATCAAAGTCAGATTTGCTAATTTGAACCACAATTATGTTGCCCTCTGCAAATGCTTACAATTTGGTCAAGTCCAAACTTTTGTTGTCTGCTAATGAGTTAGTGCACCCATCAACGAGTGGCACACAAAAACAAAATAGGTTATATAACATGAAACAGAAAACCTGTATCAATTACACTTCTTTCTTTCTGGCAGCATTTTACAAAATATTGGATGGCAAGATCTAAAGATCAGATTACATATTCTGGGCAACCTTATCTTGATCTATACTGCCCATAAAAAAGCCTTATATTGCCCTTAGGTTGCTTAGAAAAGACAACAACTGTCAAACCTTATGTAAGTAAAGGTAGGAGGGTCAGTTTTCACTAACCATTCTTAACATTATTCTCTGTCAAATTCACAAGCATTTCCTAGATTTGAAAGTAACACAACTTCTGATTGGCTAAACCAAATGGTTTAGCCAATCAGAAGTCGTGTTACTATCAAATCTAGAAAATTCTTCAGCTCTTTCTTTCTTGCAGTATCTAACTCTTTACCACACAATCCCAACTTTCAACGACCCTGGAGCAGAAAGCTTATGAAAACATTTTGGGAAAAGGAGAAAATGCTGGTAACCAGCATTTTCTTCTTTTACCACAATGTTTTCTACCCTGTTACAGACAAATTTCATCAGTTGAGTCACGTTTGATTTGTGGTGTGCAAAAACTTTCAATTTTGACAAGTCTAAAATTTTGCTGTTTGGTAAAGAGTTAAACAAAATATTGGATAGTGTAGATGCAAGATCACACTGCACATTCAGTACTGTCTGATTTCAACTCTTACTGTCTGTAATAATACCTTACATAACCCTTTGCATGCTTGGAAGTTATCTCTTCACCATACACAAATATTTACTGTATAACTGGAAATCTTTGCAATGTGGAAATTTTTGTGATTTCACAAATTTGAAAAATTCAGAAACTTTTCTGTTCGCGTATTTTACCACAAGTATACCAACAAATAACAAGTGTCTTGAGTTTGCAAACATTTGCAGATGCAAAATGTCCGCAATTGGAAAATCGCAAATTTTTCTACGTGCATGTATATCCACGTATACAATAGACTGATCCAAATTTAAAGTAATTGGAGAGGGCAAAAGAAAAGTTGCAAAAATGATGGGATTTGTACCGACAGTAGATAACATAGTGGGAAAAGGAGAAAATGATAGTTACCAGCAATTTTTCCTTCTCCCAAAATGTTTTCAAAAGGCCTTTGGCTCGGGGTCTGTTCTCACCAAACTGTTCTTTAGAATATTCTTAGTCTAATTATAGATTTTAGAAAGTAGCACAACTTCTAACCAATCAGAAATTGTGTTACTTTAAAATTTAGAAAATTCTTGAGAATAAGTCTAAGAATGTTCTTAAGAATGGTTGGTGAATATAGCCCTAGGACCCCTGAAACTTGGAATTGTATGGTGGAGGGTTAAAAAAGACAAAAAAGATCTGTCCTACCTTGTGTTATAGAGGGTACCAGAGAGGCGCCGTATCAACCGTTCTTGTTTCTTTCTGGCAGCATTTTCACAAAATGAGTGCTGTCTCTTCAAACTCTGCAAAAAAAGAGAAAATATTGAGACATGCTCTGGCAAAAGGGGGGCTTAACCCTTTACCACACAATGACGACTTTTAACGCCTCTGAAATAGAAGGCTTTTGAAAACATTGTGGGAAAAGGAGAAAATGCTGGTAACCAGCATTTTCTACTTTTCCCACAATGTTTTCTACCCTATCAAAGAAAAATCATTTCATATGAGCCATGTTAAAACTGTCATCTACAAATGCTTTCAATTTGGACAGGTCTAAAATTTTGTCGTGTGGTAAAGGGTTAATGCATTTGTGTGATGCATTATACCAAGCAAGCAATCAAATACTTATGTATCCATAGTAGCCATTTCTTTTTAACAACCGACTTAATTGAAAAGGTACACTGGTCTTTGGACATACAGAAAATTGACTGATAGCAAAAAGTTTCCGCTCAGGTCAGCCTGCGTGGGCTGTACAGGCTGACCTGGGTCAATACTTTTCGCAGATGCAATAAGCCCCCTTTTCACAGAGCATGGCTCGTATCTCTTTGACTCTCTACAAAATAACACAATAATAATTATTGTGGACTTGTCCATATTGAAAGAATTTGCAGATATCAAATGAAATTTGGATCAAATGAATTAATTCGTTTAATAAAGGGTAGACAACATTGTGGGAAAAGGAGAAAATGCTGATTACCAGCATCTTCTCCTTTTCCTACAATGTTTTCATAATTTTCAGAAGAATTTTTCTTCATAGACTAATCAATATTAAAAAAAAAATTTTTTAGATGACATTAAATTTGGCTAAAATACTGGCATTAATTTTGTCTAATGGGGTAGAAAACATAAAGGCATTTGCCTAAAGGGGCAGAAAACATGGGTAAAGGAGAAAATGCTGGTTGCAACCATTTTCACCCTTTCCTACAATGCCTTACAAGGCTTCCTCTTAGGGTCATTCAAACTTCTGATAAAGTGGTTACCATGCATTTTCTCTTTTCCCACAATGTTTTCAAAAGACTTCCTCCTTAGGGACCTTAAAACTTGTGATAGTGTAGTAAAGGGTTTTAAAAAAGCTTTCATCCTGGCCATAAAATAAAAAAAAAAACAGTATCATAAATATGACCAAACCCAAAAAAGCCCACAAATCCACCACACACCATTTTCTTCAAAGGGTTTTAAATGTCCTTATACATTATAGGTGGGAGTTATTGTCCTCCAGATATTACAGTTTTATCTTTAACGCTTTACCAACAACCCAAAGTTTTAACCATCCTCTAAAAAACTCCTTTTGAAAACATCATGGGAAATGGAGAAAATGCTGGTAACCAGCATTTTCTCCTTTTCCCATAACGTTTTCAACCCTTTTGCAGATAAACCCCATTATTTGTGCCATATTTTCTACAAGTGCGTCATCTGTACATGTTTTGGATTTGGACATACAGTCTGTATTTTAAACTTACACTGCCAAATAAAACCAACAAAAATTTTCATCCTACATGTAGAATTACGACCCGAATAACTGCAATTGCATGATTGCTTTTTTCGACAGTGTTTCAGCAAAGCAGACTGTGAGGTCACAGATCAGGCTACAGGTTTTCTGCAGCCTGATCTTGATCTACACTGGCCACAAAGGCAAATATAGTCATGAACAACGCTTTGGGAGATAAGTTTTATCTTCTAGTATAGGGTGAACAAAGATTCCTCCCTGTCAAGTACTGATATGTCAGTCTACAAGATACCTCAATCAAATTCTTTACCTGATAATAAAATTTTAGACATCTTCGTATTCAAAGTTTTAAGAATTTTCAGATGACATACCGGCATTATATATGTCCATAATGTGGGATGTATCTTGAAAGGGTGAGGAACATTGTGGAAAAAGGATTTAATAGCCTATTTGTTATTGTTGAAAAAAAAAATTTAAGCAGATAGTTAAAACCTAAATGTTGCTAATTCAAAGTTATTTCACGGGAAAAGAAGTATCGCCTTATTGGACAGGTAGATCCAAAATCAGACTGCACATTTTGATCACTCTGATCTTGATCGATGCTATAAGCAAAAGGTTCTTGAGTTGCACTTAGCAACCTAAGGGTTAAAAGCCTGTTTCTTATGGTCCAAGTAGTACCTGTGTATATTTAGGTTCTTGGTATGCCAAGGCTTTTGGTATGTTTAGGTCTTTGGCATTGTCAAGGCCTTTTGTATGTTCAGGTCTTAACTGAGATCACCAATCAAAATGCTTCATGAATAATTCATGAGAACGAGGAAACGCCAGCGAAATAACCCAGGGGCGGTTACAGAATGAATCGCAACTGGGTCACCGAGGATGTAGTGAAAGGGGTTTAACACTTTACCAAACGACAAAATTTTAGACTTGTCCAAATTGAGAGCATTTGCAGACAACAAAATAAACATGACTCAAAAATTGAAACTTGACTTTAGAAGAGTAGAAAACATTGTGGGAAAAGGAGAAAATGCTGGTTACCAGCATTTTCTCCTTTTTCCCACAATGTTTTCAGAAGACTTCTTCCTCTGGGTCGTAAAAACCAGGGATTGTTTGGTAAAGGGTTAATGCATCTCCGTAATGCATTATATCAAGTAATTCATCACACAACTATGGATCCACAGAATCCACTTTGTATAACAACCAGCTGGATCCTGTGGTAGAATGGTCCTTGGACATGTAGAAAATTTACCAAAGCAAAACAATTTTGATCCAGATCAGCCTGCATGGACTGACTTGGTTTTAAATTTTTTGCATATGCAACCCCCTCTTCAGCCTAACTCAAATATACTGTAGAAAATGGTGGGAGGGAATACTCTCATGATATGTATAGAAGCAACCTCTACGTCTGTCACAGGGGTCAAATTAATGTCTCCTGCTGCAAAATCTATTGCATAGCCCATAAGAATTTCATTCCCCGCCTACAAACACAGCTGCACAATTGTCATAGAATGTAACTGTTATTGACTGTTATTGACTTTTTTTTCAGAATGATGGATTGAATGGATGGGTGTCTGTTGTAATACATGAATGGTGCTCTCTGAAACAGGGGCAGTAATGCATCTTCAATATGCAGTATACTAATTAAGTTGTCGCATGATATGGATCCAGTTTACCATACAATCCTGTGTTTTAATGACCCTGAGAAAGAAAACTTTCGAAAACATTGTGGAAACAAGAGAAAATGCTGGTAAACAGCATTTTCTTATTTTCTCTCAATGTTTTCTACCCTTTCTAAGACAAATCCCATAATTTGAGTTACATTTAATTTGTTGTCTCCAAATGCTTTCAATTTGGACAAATTTGAAATTTTGTCGGTTGAGAAAGAAATAACCATAGCAGAGCAGGCTTGCGAAAACGTTGTAGGAAAAAGGAGAAAATGCTGGTAATCAGCATTTTCTTCTTTTCGCACAATGTTTTCTACCCTATCAAAGAAAAAATGCACCATTTGAGCCCCTATGAAATTGTCGTCTGCAAATGCTTTCAATTTGGACAAGGGTAAAATTTTTTGTCGTCTGGTAATAATATAGATTCAGTTTACCACACAAACCTAGAGTTTTACAAACATTCTCTCCTTTACAAGCCCTTTTCATCAGGCTCATGAAAAGACATCATTGTACATTAACCCTTTAACAAACAATCCCTGGTTTTCACGACTCCGGGAAGGAATGCTTTTGAAAACATTGTGGGAAAAGGAGAAAATGCTGGTAACCAGCATTTTCTCCTTTTCCCACAATGTTTTCTACCCTATCAAAGATAGAAATTATCCTTTGAGCTACATTTAAATTGTTGACTTCAAATGCTTAGAGTTTGGTCCGGTCCAAAATTTTGTCGTGTGGTAAAGGGTTAAAGAGTTGAAGAGAAAAATTTGTCTGCAGACAGGAATGAGGTAATGGCTAAGGCCACATCAGTTGACCTACATGTCAGTACAGGGATAATCTGTGACACTGATTATCTATAGATCTATGAGGACTCTCTGTATCACTCTTTTTCATAGATTTCTGTATCCCTGTCAGGGTTTCATGTGACGAAGATTTTCTGCACCTCATAGGCAGAAATATTTTTACAGAATTCAATCTTCTCTTAATGCTGACCACTGTTTCACAGATGATTATGTGGGAAAGCAGTCAGTGGCTTGACAAGAATATTGTGTGAAGTACTGGTAACAAGGCACTCTAGGAACACAAGATAGAAAAGAAGGAATCCCCGGAAAGAAAGTTTGCCTCAACCGAGAATTGAACTCACAACCACCAGGTCACGAGTCCAATATGCTAACCACTGAGCTACCTGGGCCTACATTAAAACTTGGGATTGTTTGGTAAAAGGCAAACAGCAAAATTTTAGACTAGTCCAAGTTGACAGCATTTGCAGACGACAAATTAGATGTGGCTACACTGATTGGATTTCTTTTAAAAGTTTAAAAACATTTTTGGAACAGCAGAAAATCCTGGTTACCAGCATTTTCCGCTTTGACACAATGTCTTCAAAAGCCTTCTTCCTTGGCATTGTTAAAACTTGAAAATTGTAAGGAAAAGGAATAAAATTAATACTGGTTTCTTTTCACAAAATCATGTTTATCTACCTAGATAGAGATAATATGTCAATAAAAAATAGGGAGTGACATCACCAAACGGCATCATCTCATTTCTTTATCTACCGGTATGTACCCAATACAAAGAGTTATACTCTACCACTTAATCCAGAGTTTAAACAAACCTGACAAAGAAGCCTTTTGCAAATATTGTGGGAAAAGGAGAAAATACTAGTACCTAGCATTTTGTCCGTTTTCTAGAGTACTAAACATTATAGATCAGAGATCAGACTGCTCATTCTGTGCAATCTGATCTTGATTTACACTGTCTGCAAAAAGCTTTTTGTGTGGTCTATGGTAAAGAAACAGTTAAATACTGATCAAATGAAGATGCTAAACAAAGCACTTAATTTAAAGCATAAGGGAAGTAACTTCTGCAGTCTACTTTCTAACTGATTTCTATGGATAAAGGGAGATAACAAACACAAGCTTATTTAGAAATGAGAAGTTTAACCTTCACTACATAATCATGACTTTAAAAACCATGAAAGGGAAGGATATTGAAAACATTGCAGGAAAATGAGAAAATACTGGTAACCACAATTTTCTCCTTTTCCCAAAATGTTTTCTAGCCTATCAAAGACAGAACTCCTGATTTTAGCAACATAATTTGTTGTCTGCAAATGCTGTCAATTGGGTTCAGCTTAAGAATTTGTCATTTGGTAAAGAGTTAATGTCCATTTCATTATACACATCACCTGGCTCCCTACCTGATGTTAGAATTCTAGACCTGTCTACATAAATGTTGGAATTTGCAATTGAAATGGTAGAAAAACAGTGAGTTAATGAGATTATTATTGTAAACAGTTTTTTCTCCTTTTCCCTAAACGTTTCCAAAAGCCTTTTACTCAAGTTTATGAAAACACAGAATTGAGGATTAAATGCAGGTAACCAGCATTTTCTTTTTTTTCCCACCGTGTTTTGTACCCAAATAACAAATGCTACCATTTGAGCCATACCTGAAATGTCGTCTGCAAATGCTTTCAATTTCAGCAAGTCTACATTTTTGTCTTATGGTAAATTGTTAAGAGTCAATAAGATCAGATGTCTACTTAACTCTTTACCACATGAAAAAAATGTAGACTTATCCAAATTCAAAGCATTTGCAGACGACAATTTAAACATAGCTCAAAAGACGAACTTTGTATTTGATATGGTAGAAAACATTGTGGGAAAAGGAGAAAATGCTGGTTACCAGCATTTTCTCCTTTTCCCACAATGTTTTCAAAAGGCTTTTTCTTCAAGGTCGTTATAACCCGGGATTGTGTGGTAAAGACTTAACTCATTACCAAACGACAAAATTTTGGACTTGTCCAAATTGAAAACAACTGCAGACGACATATTAAAGGTGGCAAAAATGACACAATTTTTCCTTGATAGAGCAGAAAACATTGTAGGAAAAGGAGAAAATGCTGGTTACCAGCATTTTTTCCTTTTTTCACAATGTTTTCTAAAGGATTCTTCCTCAGCTTCATTAAAAGTCAAGAATGTGTGGTAAAGAGTTAAGGAGGGAGACTTAAATCAAAAAAATTTAACTCTTGTCAAAAAGACAAAATTTTAGACTAGTCCAAACTAAAAGCATTTGCAGACAACAAAATAAATGTGATTGAAAGATTGAATATGTATTTAGGAAGGGTAGAAAACATTGTGGGAAAAGGAGAAAATGCTGGTTACCAGCAAGCTTATCCTTTTCCTACAATCTTTTTCGGAAGGCTTCTCTCTCAGGTTTTTTTAAAATTCGGGATTGTGTAGTGACCTTCAATACCAGTATTTAAAAAAAAATCACAATTCTTAAAAAAGTTTACATCATTTTCTCTAAAGCACTTTGTTAATAGATTAAATTGTGCTCAAATAATTCTTAATTTACCTCTGAATTTTCTGTAGATGAAAATGTCCTATGTTATAAATATTCATAGTAATAGAAAACTACATGCAACAATTTTTTTTCCATATACCATACCTTTCGAATCATCGCAGAACCTTTTTTTCAAATTTTCATACAAATTTAGCAGGAACCATCACTTTATTTCACAAGGATGCTTAAAAACTATATATAGCAAAATGTTTCATAAGAAAATATGATATAAAACTCCTTCCTATTTCAAATCCAACTATTAAAACAGTAATATTGGAAATATAGATGAACTGCACAGAATCCTAACTGCACATCATCACATGCTTTAATCAAATTGAATCAAATGGCAGCAAAGGAAACCAATCTGTCACCAGAACTCTTCAATACACACTTGATTCTTTTTCACATTTTCTCAACAAGTTTACTTAAAACTGCAACATTATATAACCTTTGAGGAGCCAAATCACTACTTAGTATGGCTTGTCTTGCAGCCACAATAGATCAAGATCAGAAAGCACAGAACATGTAGTCTGACATTAGATCTACACTCTACAGTGTCCACTTTGCTGAGACATTAGATAGCAGTAGTATCCTTGAAACTGTAAGATTTTGGGTGCTTTTTTTCCTGATTGACAATTTTATATTTTTTAATTTCTTACTCTAAAGGTTAATCAATTTTATTCTGCAAAACAGCTTAAATTAATCCATACATTCACAGATTTCAGTCTAGAATAAAACATCATGGGTGAAACAAAAAAATACACAAAGCTTTTAAAGCAACATATGGCAATAATAACACCTAAATTTCAACAACTACTTGCTGAAGGGTGAAAAACCAATATGACCCTGCTTAATGTTCACAGCAATAAAGACTATATTTGATGTTGATGTATTAGTATTTTTACTTCTTTCAACCCTTTACAGAACAATCCTGTATTCTACGGACCTTGAGGAAGACTTTCACAAACATTGTGGAAAAAGGAGAAAATGCTGGTAACCAGCATTTTCTCCTTTTCCCACAATGTTTTCTACCCAATCAAAAACATTATAATCCCATCACTTGTGCCATACATAATTTGTTGTCTTCAAATGCTTTGAGTTTGGACAAGTCTACAATTATGTTGTCTGGTGAAAGTTAATCCCTTACCATCTGTAGACAATATTGTTTACATCTCAAATTATACATCTTTTGAAAACAATGTAGCAACAAGAAATTGATATTTACAAAGACAGTTGTTGTAATTTTCCTTTGCCACTGATGTTTTCACAGTCATAAATGTGTTACATATCCAAATTCTACCAGAGTATTTTAAAAATTGTTTGCTGCAAAATTGTGCCTCAAGTAAATGAGCCAACAGTGAACTCTGACTGTGGCAGTAGTGCCCATTTCAAACAGATAGAAAAATTCTGACTATATAAGATGGAAAAATGAGTCTCTGATGTTTTGCAGAAATGCTTATACAGCTGTGTGAAAATAAGTTAAACTGGTCATCCTGATGAAGAACGAATGGTTAAAGTGATCTTCTGTCAAACAAAGTTCGGCAAAAACTCATCAGACTTACATTGGATTAAATCTTACCAAACAACAAAAGTTTGGACTGGTCAGAACTGACAGCATTCTCAGACCAGAAACTCAATTAGTTCTAAAATGATGCCATTTGCCTTTGATAGGGTAGAAAACATTGCAGAAAAAGGTGAAAATACTGGTTACCAGCATTTTCTCCTATTCCTACAATGTTTTCAAAGGCCTTCTTTTTCAGGATTGTTAGAACTCAGGATTGTTAAAGGGTTAATTACTGGAAACATTAAATTCAAGATCAAATCTACAGAAAAAGAAATGGGTTGGTAAGACACTTACTGTTTTCATGTTTGACTGAACAGCCTTTTGGGCAAATCATTTCTTAATAATGTAGTTTCCCTTAACTCTTTACCACACAATTATGACCCTAAGAAAGATGCTTTTTGAAAACATAGCAGGAAAAGGAGAAAATGCTGGTAACCAGCATTTTCTCCTTTTCCCACAATGTTTTCTTCCTTTTCAGGTACTAATTTAACTTTTTGAACCACATAATCTTACTATAATACTGTATGAGTGGAAATTTTTAAGATGTTGAAAATTTTTGCCATTTTGCGAATTTGAAAAATTCGCAAACTTTTCTGTTCGCATATTTTACACACTGACACATTGATATACACACAGATGAACACGCAGCACATACTGGTCCATGATATCAACGTGCTGGTCTTTAGCAACATTTTAGGCACATAATTCTGGATTGAAAACACTTGAAAACAACAAACTAAACATATGCGGCCCAAATTATGTAATTTGTCGGCAAAAAGGTAGAAAACTGTGAGAAAAGAAGAAAATGCTGGTTACCAGCAGTTCTTCCTTTTCCAACCTGAGCTGTAAAGCTCTAAATTGTGTGGTGCTTAAAGGACCAGAGATGCTTTTGTTGGAGTGATGACCAATGGGCCTGGTGAAGTTTCATAGAAAAATTTAAGACTCTTGTTTTGCTCTTGTAACCTAACAGACTCATCTTTCATCTTAATGTGCTGAACTTATGGATCGATGGGCATATAGTTCAGCCTAACCTACCTTTGATGGATCATTAGAAGAAAACTACAATATCAAAATCTTTAACTCTTTACCACACAATGCCGAATTTTAATGACCCTGGGAAAGAAGCCTTTTGAAAACATTGTGGGAAAAGGAGAAAATGCTGGTAACCAGCATTTTCTCCTTTTTCCACAATGTTTTCTACCCTACTAAAGAAAGATTGCACCGTTTGAGCCACATTAAAATTGCCGTCTGCAAATGCTTTCAGTTTCAACACGGCTAAAATTTTGTCATCTGGTAAAGGGTTAAGTGAGTTCAGCGTTTATGGTACAGTTGTAAAGTACTTTTATGCATTCAACCTTACCATTTATAAAATGTTGCTTGGCAGTACACGAGAGTTACATTCACATGACTAACATCATTTGTTTTTTTTTTTTATTGATACTGTTGTTTTGAATATTTGTATAATATGTAAAATCAGTTGATCATAAGAATTGAAAGAGAACACAGCAAGAAGTACTTCATCTTCTTTATCTAACTTTATATGTACCCATAAGCATCAGCTTTAGCCATCCTCTGAAAAAGATTCTGACAAACGGAAAAATTGCTTGTAAAAAGCAATTCTTGCATCTGTCAAAATATTTTCTAAGTTTTCTTGTGTCTATGAAATTTTAATTATAATACATTTATCATACATTTTATACCCCTTAACCCTTTACCACACAATCCCGACTTTTAACGACCCTGAGAAAGATGCCTTTTTAAAACATTGTAGGTAACCAGCATTTTCTTCTTTTCCCACAATGTTTTCTACCCTTTCCAAAACAAATTTCAATTGTCCAGTCACATTTACTTTCACGTCTGCAAATACTTTCAATTTGGACTAGTCTAAAATTTTGTTGTTTGGTAAAGAGTTAATCCTTTACCAAACAATCCCTGGTAACCAGCATTTTCTCCTTTTTCCAGAATGCTCTCATTTTGGAAGAAACTAAAATTTGTCGTTTGTGAAAGAGTTAACTCTTCACCAAACAAGGTTTTGTACTCAACCAAGTTGAAAGCATGTAGACAACAACTTGAATGTAGCTCAAAGAATGATTTCTGTCTTTGATAGGGTAGAAAACATAGTGGGAAAAGGAGAAAATGCTGGTAACCAGCATTTTCTCGTTTTTCCAAGATGTTTTCGAAAGCCTTTTTTTCTTGGGATCGCCAAACTCATGATTATGTGGTAAGGGGTTAAGCTTCAGTGTGTTGGTTACAGTGAGGCATATCTCCCAGCAATATGGTCCACATCACAACATAAGTAGGTCTCTTCGATATTTACTTCCACATAACATTAGGGTCAAGAATTCGAAGCAATTTTGTGGAGCACTTTTACAAGCCTTCAGTCTGTTAGTTCCCTTACACCTATAATTGGAACTACAAAGACGACTGATTGATTGATTGATTGATTGATTGATTGATTGATTGGTTGATTGATTGATTGATTGGTTGTTTGGTGTTTAATGCCGTTTTCAACATTATTTCAGTTATATCACAGTGGCCAGTGCACCTACCCATGCTTTCCTGGAGTTTCTTTTATCAGTACTCCGCACAATATTCTTTCCAAGCCACTGGCTGCTTTCTCACATAACTATTGTCAAATCAATGGTCAGCAGTGAGAGAGGAATGAATCCTGTCGCAACAACATTCATTCAGTCCTCGGAAAGAAATTGGCCAAGCTGGAGATCAAATCAGTGACCCCCTGTTCTCAAGTTCTGTGTGCTACCAACTGCTAGTAGGGCTCGGCACTACAAAGAACCCCACCATTTCAGTCATATTTGATTTCTCATCTGCAATTGCATTCAACGTGGATAATGTAAACTTTTTTTTTCTGGTGAAGAGTTAACCCTTTCCCACACAATCCTGAATTTTAACAATCTGAGAAAGAGGGCCGTTAAAAATGGTCTGGGCCAGGAGAAAGTGCTGGTATACAGCCTTTTCAGTTATGATTAAAGAGGTTTTTATCATTTTATGCCACTTTCAACATTATTCTAGTCCTATCATGGCATCAGCTCACATAATGTATTCATGTTGTTCCTGAGTTTAAATTGTACTAGGCCAGGGCTCTGATGTAATTTACCCAAGGGCACTGCCACAAAAGACCAAGTAGCCCCAGCTACGCTCGAACCCAGGCCCTCCAGATTACGAGCCCTACATACACTGAGCCATGCAGGACCCTACCAACAGACTCAGCGCTTCCAGCTAGGCTCAAACCCAGAGACTCCAGGCTATGAGTCCTGTAAATGCTTTACCACTGAGTCATACAGAACCCCACAAAATAAAAAGGAACAGAGAATTTCAGCTACTATTACATATCGTAAGTCAGTAAACTATAATTCCATTAAGTGCAGTCTTATGATTAATCTGTTTTGATAATATTGAGAATAATTTGAATAGCTTCCATCATCATTTCCGCTTGATAAAAGCAGTTCTGTCTCGAGTGTTTCATTTCAAAAAGCTGAATTTCAAAAACCTTGAAACATTTACCCAAAAAATCTGAGTTATAACAACCATGAAGAAGAAGAAGGCTTTTGAAAACATTGTTGGAAAAGGAGAAAATGCTGGTAACCAGCATTTTCTCCTTTTCCAACAATGTTTTCTTCTCTTTGAGTGGCAAGTTTCATGTTTTTTAGTAGCGTTTGATCCATCGTCTGCAATTGCTTTGTATCTGTACAAGTCTATAATATTGTCGTTAATGGTAGAGGGTTTAAGCACTTTCCACAACTTAACATGCTTTTGCGGCCAGTGTAGATCAAAATCAGACTAAGCAGAATGCACAATCTAATCTTGATCTATAATGTCTGCAACAGCACCATATGTTTGCATTACAGTTCTTAGATTTAGATATATTGAACCTTTTACCAAATAATCTCTTGTTTTTATGATTCATAGGAAGAAAGCTTCTGAAAATGTTGCTGGAAAAACTGCCTGTAAATAAGATTTCTCTTTTTCTGACAATTTATTCTACCATTTCAACGACAACTATCATCATTTGTGGCCCATGTAATTTGATTAATTAAATTTGCATTTATTTATTGTCACCACCGGTTGCCCACATGGGCGATGCCCCCTGAAGGTCGTTAGTATTGTTACAGGGGATAGTGTAAGTAGTAAAGGAAGGGAGACCGCGGACACACCCAGGGCTTGGGTGTGTCCGCGGTCTCCCTTCCCTGAGTGCCGCACATCACCCTCCCTGACAAAAATGTGTCCCTAGTTTGCCCTCCCGAAAGAATTTTTTTTTTATTTTGTCCCTAGGCTCTCCTCCCTGAGAGGGGTTTAGCATTCAAAATGGCGGCCGTGCGGAGGATACTCTGGGGATAAAAATGCCCCAGGCTCTCGTCCCTGAGTGGGATTTTTTCTGCAAAAAAGGGAAAGGGGGGAGAGGGGTCAGAAAATGATACATCTTCGAGTACTCTATAGGGAACTGTCAGGCCTGATCACTGAGTTGGAGTTAGTTTTTTCACCCTATGAATGATTTTTTTCTCTTTCTAAATGCCTGATCAGTGAGATGGAGTTAGTTTTTTTACCCTATGGATATTTTTCTCTCTTTCTAAAAGCCTGACCGTTGAGTTGGACTTAGACTTTTTTCTTTCTAAATGTCTGAGCAGTGAGTTGTACTTAGTTTTTCTTCACCTATGTATGATTTTTTCTCTTTCTAATTGCCTGACCATTGAGTTGGACTTAGACTTTTTCTGCATCTCTATGAATGATTTCTCTTTTCTAAAAGGAAATTCATCCTATATCACTGAGTTGGTCTTAGCTTTTTTTCCCCTATGAATGATTTTTTTCTCTTTCTAAAAGGTTGACCGTTGAGTTGGACTTAGTCTTTTTCCGCAATTATGAATGATTTTTTCTTTCTAAAAGACTGAGCACTGGGTTGGACTTAGTCTTTTTCTGAGTTTTTTTACTCTTTGCAGTATAACTCTCTGGAGTATAACTCTTTTGGAGTGCATCTCTTCTAAAAGAAAGAAGTTTGACAATTTGAAGAAATGACATTTTTGAAGAATGATAGAACTTTCGTGGTAGATGGTTACTCCTGAAAAGGACTGTTGGGTTAGCTCTGAAAAGAGCTGTGACAATTTGAAGAAATGACAACTTGAAGATAGAACTTTCGTCTGATAGCTTGAAGGTAGAACTTTCGTCTGACATCTTGAAGATAGAACTTTCGTGGTAGATGGTTAGTCCTGAAAAGGACTGTTGGGTTAGCTCTGAAAAGAGCTGTGACAATTTAAAAATGACAACTTGAAGACAGAACTTTCGTCTGACATCTTGAAGATAGAACTTTCGTGGTAGATGGTTAGTCCTGAAAAGGACTGTTGGGTTAGCTCTGAAAAGAGCTGTGACAATTTGAAGAAATGACAACTTGAAGATAGAACTTTCGTCTGATAGCTTGAAGGTAGAACTTTCGTCTGACAATTTGAAGAAATGACAATTTGAAGAAAAGATAGAACTTACGTCTGACAATTTGAAGAAAGGTAGAACTTTCGTGGTAGATGGTTAGCCCTGAAAAGGGCTGTTGGGGTGTCCCTAAAAGGGACCTGGTTTTGGAGGTTGTGTTTTTAAGCACAACCTCCAACCTTCCTGCATGCTGGACAGCTACTCGCAGCCCGCCTCCTTATCCTTTTTAGCTGCTGCTCGTCCAAGTTGTATTGAAGTGAGAACGGTGGCTCGTTGTCACTATCCCAGCACTCGGTCTGGGGCACGACGAACTCCTTCTTTTTTTCGTCCATCTTCTTTTCTTTTGACGATAGCTGGGCAAGCTCCCAGAAATCCATATCTCGAAGTGCGCATTCCATTTTTGTTGTAAGTCGGAGAGATGAATGATGTGCGGGAAAATAACGCTGGGTTTTATAGCTTTACAGGAGGATTGAACTAGTTGACCCATGACGTCATTTTCTCCTATGTTTTTCCCGCGTCGGCGTTTCATGCTGTTTTGGCTCCAAATTAATGTTATCCAATCAGATTCAGCGTTTTATTTCTAATACTAAATGTTTTATTGTTGACCAACCCGTGGGTTTGTTACATTTTCTTGTTCGGGGATTTTATTGTTGACCAATCCGTGGGTTTGTTACATTTTCTTGTTCGGGTTAGAAAAAAACTAGAGTTTAACTAAGCTATGACTTTTTTGATTATGAGTCTTCTGACAAAATGAAAAGAAAGATGTTTATTTAAGATAGCTAGTCCTGAAAAGAGTTGCTTTTTTTTTGTACAGAATGCACTTTTTTATCCCCCTGTCTTTCTTTTGATTGATTCCATTTTATTTAGCATTTGCATCAGATGTTCAATTTCATGTCTGATATATCTGAAACGTTCTCTTTCTTCTAACCAGAAGAGCAATAAGAGAAAAAATGTTAATCCAAACATTGTGCGATACTGGCTCAGGTTTTTACGAAAGTTAATGGTGAATGAGAAAAAATAATCAAGAGCTTGGTGTTTTATACGTGTGATGGATCACTTTTTTAGTTTTTTTCATCCTATGAATGATTTTTTCACTCTAAATGGAATTTGTCCCTATATCGCTGAGTTGAACTTAGATTTTTTTTGCACTATAAATGATTTCTATATGTCTGAGCACTGAGTTGAACTTAGACTTTTTTTTTACCCTATGTATGATTTTTTTCTTTCTAAATGTCTAACCATTGAGTTGGACTTAGTCTTTTTTTACATCTATGAATGATTTTTTCTCTAAAAGACTGAGCACTGGGTTGAACTTAGCTTTTTTTATTCTATGAATGAATTTTCTTTTCTAAATGTCTGGACATTGAGTTGGACTTAGTCTTTTTTCTGCATCTATGAATGATTTTTTACTCTTTGGAGTGTAACTCTCTGGAGTGTGAGTCTTTGGAGTGTAACTCTTCTAAAAGAAAGAAGTTTGACAATTTGAAGAAATGACAATTTGAAGAAAGATAGAACTTTCGTGGTAGATGGTTAGCCCTGAAAAGGGCTGTTTTGAGAAGAGCTGATTTTATGAAAATGTTTATTCAGTATCAGCATCAGTCGATTCGCTGTCTGACTCACTCCTTTCAGTGGCGATTTGCGCACGGAAAAGACGGGTCACCTGCTCAGTTTTTAAAATAACATACTGAAAATACATCTCAAGCATGCCCTCAATAATGAGTTCCTTCATCCGAAGGTTATAACAGAACACCCTGTTATTAGCAAGCTCAGCCCTCTCGTATCGTCTTCTCACTCCAGCTAGGCGTTGTTTAAGTAAGACGATTTGTCTCCTTGCTCTTATTAACTTTCGCTCAGTATCCATCCAAGTGACGACTGGTGATTGTCTTGAAGCCATTGTGAAAAAATGAAATGCATGGAAAATAAATCGCCGAGATTTATAGCTTTTCAGACGGATTGAACTAGTTGACCCATGACGTCATTTTCTCCTATGTTTTTCCCGCGTCGGCGTTTCATGCTGTTTTGGCTCCAAATTAATGTTATCCAATCAGATTCACCGTTGTTTTTCTAATACTAATTGTTTTACTGTTGACCAATCCGTGGGTTTGTTACATTTTCTTGTTCGGGTTAGAAAAAACTAGAGTTTAACTAACCTATGACTTTTTTTGATTGTGAATCTTTGGAGTGTAACTCTTCTAAAAGAAAGAAGATTGACAATTTGAAGAAATGACAATTTGAAGAAAGATAGAACTTTCGTGGTAGATGGGTAGCCCTGAAAAGGGCTGTTTTGTTTTTTTGGAGGCTGTGCTTTTCCACTTCTAATGGCAACACCCGAAATTCGCTTGGCAAATGGGGCATGCTGTAATCTTTCTCCCAAATTCGATATCAACCAAGATGATATCTGGTGTTGTCTTTAATAATAGTTGAACTAATCTTTCGCTGAGATCTTTGTATGGCTGTGTTATACGTCGCAGTTGGTTTTGTTCCTCCTCTCCTACGAGATGAGTGGTTAGTTGCAATAACTGCTGTCCCGCATTTAGATACTCTTGGAGAGCCTCACGTAGTTGATGATTTACCTCTTCCATATTGATATTGCTTCCGAATATTGACACTGCTTTCGAAGTGATCGTTAGCTGAGAGTCAAAGAAATGGTGAATGTGTGAAAAATAACGCGGGGCTTTATACGTTTACAGAGGATTGAAATTTTTTAAAGAGCTCGGACCTGGCAGAAAGCACATACATTTTTTCCATGCTACGTTTCATGCTAATATATCAAAAAAAGTTATGAGACGTTGTAAGGAAAAATGTAGACAGAACAAGTCTTTTGGGGGAAAAACAGAATGAAGAGCTCTATTGTTTTTGAACTTTTATTTACTGAACTTTTATTTACTGAACAAAACTAAACATTGAAACATTTTTTTGCAATGTATCATAAAAAAATTTCTTGACAATGAAAAAAATTTCTTGACAATGAAAAAAATCACAAGGAAACATTTTTTGCAATGCATCATAAAAAAATTTCTTGACAATGAAAAAATTTCTTGACAATGAAAAAAATCACAAGCAAACATTTTTTTGCAATGCATCATAAAAAAATTTCTTGACAATGAAAAAATCGCACTGAAATATTTTTTCACAATGAATTATTCACAATGAATTAATCGCAATGAATTAATCACAATGAATTATTTTTTCGCAACGAATTATTTACAATGAATTAATCGCAAAAACAGTATATAACAAATTTTTATAATGTAAATTCGCAAAACACCATGAGTTTCACATTTGTTTTCATATTCCGTAATGTCTTTATGCAATTGGTCATACCCCAAAAACATTGTATACTCACTGTCCATATCGTCGAAATCTCGTAGTCCTATGAATGGAGCAACATGTCTATAAACGTCTTTTGATGAAAGAGTTGAATTCACTACTTCTTCTGTAACATCTCTATCAAATAGAATATACCCTGACATGGTTTCCATTGTTTCTCCGTAGGAATCATGAACAGATCCTTTTTTGTACCGTAAGTAAAAGTCAAATAGAACTGATTTCATTTTCAAAACGTTAAGAAAACTTTCTTCTGTTCTTCCTATGATAAAAAATGTCCATCGACTTGTGGATCGAAACAGTTTACTAACGACACATTCATCACATGCTCTGTGTGCAATACAATAATTCGGGATGTGCACCCCTGTGTCTTGTTTGCATTCAAAATCAAAGAAAATAAACTGTGTTTTTTTTGACTACAGAAGAACTCGTCTCGGCATCGCTGTCATGGTTCAACTTACTTTGGTAATGTTGAATATAGCATCGATGAGAAAAGTTAACAATTCTCTTACAGATATGACATCTTTTCTTTCCATTGCAAACATGATTTTTCTTTCTGACATGATATTGCACACCACATTTCGAACAGAGTTTCACTAATTCACAAATGGATTTCTTTTCTTTACCTTGAACATTTCTGTGATTTTCAAAGCATTCAGCACTAAAAAATCGTCTACTGCAAACACTGCAAACATATTCTTTTGATTCTGATGGACATTTTCCTTTGCGGTAACAACCTTTACAGATATTTGAACAAGTATGACCTTCCCGGTTATTGTAACCCACATCACAGAACTCACAATAATATCCACAACTAAGAAAACCTTTGATAGATTTGATGTAGTCATAATGGTTTTGATGAAAGTACAAATGTATGATCTTACTATTGGCTTTCACTTCTGGATGTTTAAATATTTTTTCCACTTTTGAATGCTGTTGGTGAACTTTAATGACATAGCCTTTTTCATACAAGATTGTTTGAATTTTTTTGTATTCATCAATTCCTACAGACTGTGTTGGTGAAACTCCAGCTTCATGTAACAATTTCTCAGCTTCAGTCTTTTGAAGAGGGAGTTTTGAACGACAAATACGATCCCATTTTCTATTCCATACTACGGTGTTTTCACGTTCACTGTAGCAAATTCCCACAACAACGGCTCTTGCAAAACATAGTTGGTCATGATTGTCAATTTGAATAATAGATTGCTTCTTCTGGGCAAAAAACTTTGAATCTAATTCTGACGATCTATATTTTGGTTTTCCGCTACCACTTGGTGGTATTGTATGTGTAATGTCAAATGTCATGAATCCATCGTTCAAGACGAAATCTGTATTCGATTGTAAAACTCGTTCAATTTCATTCAGCATAGTTTCACCTTGTAACTGGTCTGCAGCTAAAAAAGGAATATGGATTCCCATTTCCAACGAAGGATGATTGATGGTAATTCTAATCATGTCCGTCGGGTTGGCATTTAACTTTCGAATGATTTCATGGGTGACATCGTCAAATAATCCAAGGAGTCTCTGAGGTGATAATTCTTCAAATTTCTTAAAACTCAACATCAGCACATGTGATTCTGTTTTAAATTTTCTTGACTTCTTATTACCCTTTTCTGTTAAATCATATAGACTTTTCATGTCTAAGTTAGAGTTGATACTTTCATCGTCGCTGTCATTTTCTTCTTTCAACGGTTTAGTTTTTTTCTTTTTTATTGGTGGAAACACCTCATCGTCACTTTCTTCTTTCAATGGGCTAGTTTTTTTCTTTTTTGTTGGTGGAAACACCTCATCGTCACTTTCACTGTCTGAATAGGTTATTATTCTTTTTCTTTTACCCATCGTTTTAGCTCTGATGAATAGCGTTTTAAGGCCCGTCGACAACTTGGGTCATATTGGGCGCACTTACTTAGTAAACAATAATGCGAGGTGAAAATAACATACATGTGCAACAACATAAGACAAACATGATAAATGAGGAATGGACGAAACACAAAATGATGCCCCTTTTGTCGCCTTTTACGACATGCATGCTGTCACTTTTGTTCCGCCAGATGAAATGGCAGATGTGACGATCGCGGGACTGCAGTGGTTTATTCTTATACCCCCGATTAAACCACACGGGGTCCCACAGGCCAATTGATTCCCATTCCAAACCCTATTTACATCGAGAAAAAAATACAGGATTTGGAATAAGAACTACCCAGCCTGCTGCAATCCTACGAATTACGAGGAAAGCAGCCGTTTGTCTCTAATTTTAGTCGCCTTCTACGACATGCCATAGAGAAAGGCCGAGGTCCTATTCTATAAATTAAAAAAAACCCGGGACCCCACGGGGACGTTTTAGCTCTGAGTGAAAAGACAATAATGCAGAAGTGAGAAAAAACTAGCAATTTATATAGCCTCTCCGTTGTAACAGTGTATAAATAAGGCGTTAGTTGTGAAAATCTATTCATTCTCCTACTCGATCTCAGACAGTACAGCTGATGAAAAAATATGAGTGAGTTAAAGCTGCAAAATACATCACCACTTAGAAAGAGGGTGTATCTGTATGTTAATCCATACACCCACGATTATGAGATCAGCAATATACCATCAAAGTATAATGTTAAACATATCGGAAACTATGTGGGATCATTTTTATCCCAGCAACATTTAGAAGAAAAAGATGTTTACCGTACTACCAGCTACAGAGTTTTGGATCAAGCGATGATTGACAAACGATATGGTGCGAATGGTGTGAGAACAAATATTTGTTTCACATGCAACGAAGCAGGACATTGGGCCAAAGAATGTCCAGAAAAAGAAAATCAGCTAGGAACAATTGTTTTTGTCTACATGAATCCACACAGTCACGACATTGAGATTTCACCATCATTTTACAACGTTGGTGGTTTCAAAGATATGAAATTCGTCGGGACACTAAATTCATTCTGCAGTGAAAATACATGGAAAAAAAGTTCACCACAAGCTACATCCTCATCGGTTGAAACTCAGACCGTAGACATGCAGAGCGACACAGCGGCTAACAGCGATTCAGAAATCTGCAAAATAACAGAACAGGTAGAGAAAAAAATATCTACAAACGATAATCTAAGAAAACAACAAACTTTGGATCTAAAAAACGAATTTTCTGCAGAACCGGGTTGTTCGTACGGAAAGGAAAAACAGCAAAACATCGAAAAGAAGAAAAAACGAGTAACAAAGAACTATTTCTTTTACAAATCAACAAAACATGAGGACAAAATCTGTCCAGATGTGGAATTAAAAACCAACGATAGGAAAAGAAAACGTAAAACCAAATGTGAATCTGACATCTCAAAGAAAAAAGAAAAAACATACTGAGTGAAAAAAAGATTTCAATACAATAATGAATATAAACAAAAAAAGACTGACTTGATTTTTTTCATTCATTTTTTGTCTTTTACAGTTCATTTATTTTTTGTCTTTACAGTTCATGATTTGATTTTTTCATTGTACATAAGTTCTTTTTGAAATAAAAAATATAAAAATAATTACTTCTTACTTTTGACTTTTTTCTAGTTATGACTGTAAGTCTTTTTTACTTTTGACAATTTGAGAAGAAAGATCTTTCGTGCTAAATGGTTAGCCCTGAAAAGGGCTTTTTTTGAAGGATCTCACATTGACATCCAGCTCTACGATTCTTCCGTCCGATCCACTGGGATGATTTCACATCCACAGTGTTCGCAGCAAATCGTCGAACCTTCATCATCATCATAAAATCCTTCATCTGTATCTGGACAGTTATGCTTCTGCCCAAGATACTCGAGTATGGAAAAACATTTCCCACACTCTATCAGACATCTGTTTGCACAGTGAGGACATACAAGAATTCGAACCATTCTGGAACAAATATGATTTTATGTAAAATATCACTGGGCTTTATAGCTTTACAGGAGGATTGAACTAACTGACCTATGACGTCATTTTCTCCTATGTTTTTTCCCGCGTTGGCGTTTCATTAACATTGTGCAATCAAATCGACGGTTATATTGGTGTTTTTTTACCACTCCTAATTCGGTGTCACACAGTACAATACCGGTGCTTTCCGCCAGGTCCGCCCTCTTTAAAAAATTTCAATCCTCTGTAAACGTATAAAGCTCGGTGTTATTTTCATACATTCACCATTTCTTTGATTCTCAGCTAACGATCACTTCGGAAGCAGTATCAATATTCAGAGTCAGTTTCAATATGAAGCACAACTTAGATGAAATCAACTTGAGCGATTTTCCATCAGTGGAAAACAATGGAGACGTTCTTTCATCAGTTATGAATTCGACAATTATCAATCCACCACCGGAGTTAAATTCGACAACCATCATTCCAGCGACAGTGTTTGACAACATTTATGAAGAGGTAAAGCAGCTAAATTTGAAACAAGATAGCATGATGATCCGAATCATAGATCAGTTGGAGACTTTAAACAGACATTTGGAGGAAATTAAAACTTTAACCGCAAGTACAGATCAGCTCAGTAGAAATATCGAGGTACTACGTCAACAGGATCAGTGCATTTCAACAACGCCTGTGAAGATTCCTGTGGAGTTCGAGTTTGATAAATCCAATCTTCACAACTTAGTGGACTCTATCGTAAGTGTTGTGAAGAAAAATCAACCAAAGAAAAAACAACCAGAGGAAAAACAACCAAGAAAAACAACAAAGCGGAAATCTGAGGAAGATGGTAACCCTCTCCACAAGAAGCAGCGAGTTGATCAAAAACCAACTATACCAATATTGGCAGGGCAGGGCAAATACGGGAAAAACATTGACAATCACGTTGATTTCAAGATCCCGAAAAAACCAAAGACAGAACGAAAACATCCAAGAAAAAACAACAAAACGGTAGGAATATGAAAACAAATATGAAACTCGTGGTGTTTTGCGAATTTACATTATAAAAATTTGTTATATACTGTTTTTGCGATTAATTCATTGTAAATAATTCATTGCGAAAAAATAATTCATTGTGATTAATTCATTGCAATTAATTCATTGTGAATAATTCATTGTGAAAAAATATTTCAGTGCGATTTTTTCATTGTCAAGAAATTTTTTTATGATGCATTGCAAAAAAATGTTTGCTTGTGATTTTTTTCATTGTCAAGAAATTTTTTCATTGTCAAGAAATTTTTTTATGATGCATTGCAAAAAATGTTTCCTTGTGATTTTTTTCATTGTCAAGAAATTTTTTTCATTGTCAAGAAATTTTTTTATGATACATTGCAAAAAAATGTTTCAATGTTTAGTTTTGTTCAGTAAATAAAAGTTCAGTAAATAAAAGTTCAAAAACAATAGAGCTCTTCATTCTGTTTTTCCCCCAAAAGACTTGTTCTGTCTACATTTTTCCATACAACGTCTCATAACTTTTTTTGATATATTAGCATGAAACGTAGCATGGAAAAAATGTATGTGCTTTCTGCCAGGTCCGAGCTCTTTAAAAAATTTCAATCCTCTGTAAACGTATAAAGCCCCGCGTTATTTTTCACACATTCACCATTTCTTTGACTCTCAGCTAACGATCACTTCGAAAGCAGTGTCAATATTCGGAAGCAATATCAATATGGAAGAGGTAAATCATCAACTACGTGAGGCTCTCCAAGAGTATCTAAATGCGGGACAGCAGTTATTGCAACTAACCACTCATCTCGTAGGAGAGGAGGAACAAAACCAACTGCGACGTATAACACAGCCATACAAAGATCTCGGCGAAAGATTAGTTCAACTATTATTAAAGACAACACCAGATATCATCTTGGTTGATATCGAATTTGGGAGAAAGATTACAGCATGCCCCATTTGCCAAGCAAATTTCGGGTGTTGCCATTAGAACTGGAAAAGCACAGCCTCCAAAAAAACAAAACAGCCCTTTTCAGGGCTACCCATCTACCACGAAAGTTCTATCTTTCTTCAAATTGTCATTTCTTCAAATTGTCAATCTTCTTTCTTTTAGAAGAGTTACACTCCAAAGATTCACAATCAAAAAAAGTCATAGGTTAGTTAAACTCTAGTTTTTTCTAACCCGAACAAGAAAATGTAACAAACCCACGGATTGGCCAACAATAAAATCCCCCGAACAAGAAAAATGTAACAAACCCACGGGTTGGTCAACAGTAAAACAATTAGTATTAGAAAAACAACGGTGAATCTGATTGGATAACATTAATTTGGAGCCAAAACAGCATGAAACGCCGACGCGGGAAAAACATAGGAGAAAATGACGTCATGGGTCAACTAGTTCAATCCGTCTGAAAAGCTATAAATCTCGGCGATTTATTTTCCATGCATTTCATTTTTTCACAATGGCTTCAAGACAATCACCAGTCGTCACTTGGATGGATACTGAGCGAAAGTTAATAAGAGCAAGGAGACAAATCGTCTTACTTAAACAACGCCTAGCTGGAGTGAGAAGACGATACGAGAGGGCTGAGCTTGCTAATAACAGGGTGTTCTGTTATAACCTTCGGATGAAGGAACTCATTATTGAGGGCATGCTTGAGATGTATTTTCAGTATGTTATTTTAAAAACTGAGCAGGTGACCCGTCTTTTCCGTGCGCAAATCGCCACTGAAAGGAGTGAGTCAGACAGCGAATCGACTGATGCTGATACTGAATAAACATTTTCATAAAATCAGCTCTTCTCAAAACAGCCCTTTTCAGGGCTAACCATCTACCACGAAAGTTCTATCTTTCTTCAAATTGTCATTTCTTCAAATTGTCAAACTTCTTTCTTTTAGAAGAGTTACACTCCAAAGACTCACACTCCAGAGAGTTACACTCCAAAGAGTGTAAAAAATCATTCATAGATGCAGAAAAAAGACTAAGTCCAACTCAATGTCCAGACATTTAGAAAAGAAAATTCATTCATAGAATAAAAAAAGCTAAGTTCAACCCAGTGCTCAGTCTTTTAGAGAAAAAATCATTCATAGATGTAAAAAAAGACTAAGTCCAACTCAATGGTTAGACATTTAGAAAGAAAAAAATCATACATAGGGTAAAAAAAAAGTCTAAGTTCAACTCAGTGCTCAGACATATAGAAATCATTTATAGTGCAAAAAAAATCTAAGTTCAACTCAGCGATATAGGGACAAATTCCATTTAGAGTGAAAAAATCATTCATAGGATGAAAAAAACTAAAAAAGTGATCCATCACACGTATAAAACACCAAGCTCTTGATTATTTTTTCTCATTCACCATTAACTTTCGTAAAAACCTGAGCCAGTATCGCACAATGTTTGGATTAACATTTTTTCTCTTATTGCTCTTCTGGTTAGAAGAAAGAGAACGTTTCAGATATATCAGACATGAAATTGAACATCTGATGCAAATGCTAAATAAAATGGAATCAATCAAAAGAAAGAGAGGGGTATAAAAAAGTGCATTCTGTACAAAAAAAAAAGCAACTCTTTTCAGGACTAGCTATCTTAAATAAACATCTTTCTTTTCATTTTGTCAGAAGACTCATAATCAAAAAAGTCATAGCTTAGTTAAACTCTAGTTTTTTTCTAACCCGAACAAGAAAATGTAACAAACCCACGGATTGGTCAACAATAAAATCCCCGAACAAGAAAATGTAACAAACCCACGGGTTGGTCAACAATAAAACATTTAGTATTAGAAATAAAACGCTGAATCTGATTGGATAACATTAATTTGGAGCCAAAACAGCATGAAACGCCGACGCGGGAAAAACATAGGAGAAAATGACGTCATGGGTCAACTAGTTCAATCCTCCTGTAAAGCTATAAAACCCAGCGTTATTTTCCCGCACATCATTCATCTCTCCGACTTGTAGCCATAATGGAATGCGCACTTCGAGACATGAGTTTCAGCGGGCTTGCCCAGCTATCATCAAAAGAAAAGAAGATGGACGGAAAAAAGAAGGAGTTCATCGTGCCTTCTACTGAGGATTGGAGCAGTGACAACAAGCCACCGTTCTCACTTCAATACAACTTGGACGAGCAGCAGCTAAAAAGGATAAGGAGGCGGGCTGCGAGTAGCTGTCCAGCATGCAGGAAGGTTGGAGGTTGTGCTTAAAAACACAACCTCCAAAACCAGGTCCCTTTTAGGGACACCCCAACAGCCCTTTTCAGGGCTAACCATCTACCACGAAAGTTCTACCTTTCTTCAAATTGTCAGACGTAAGTTCTATCTTTTCTTCAAATTGTCATTTCTTCAAATTGTCAGACGAAAGTTCTACCTTCAAGCTATCAGACGAAAGTTCTATCTTCAAGTTGTCATTTCTTCAAATTGTCACAGCTCTTTTCAGAGCTAACCCAACAGTCCTTTTCAGGACTAACCATCTACCACGAAAGTTCTATCTTCAAGATGTCAGACGAAAGTTCTGTCTTCAAGTTGTCATTTTTAAATTGTTACAGCTCTTTTCAGAGCTAACCCAACAGTCCTTTTCAGGACTAACCATCTACCACGAAAGTTCTATCTTCAAGATGTCAGACGAAAGTTCTACCTTCAAGCTATCAGACGAAAGTTCTATCTTCAAGTTGTCATTTCTTCAAATTGTCACAGCTCTTTTCAGAGCTAACCCAACAGTCCTTTTCAGGAGTAACCATCTACCACGAAAGTTCTATCATTCTTCAAAAATGTCATTTCTTCAAATTGTCAAACTTCTTTCTTTTAGAAGAGATGCACTCCAAAAGAGTTATACTCCAGAGAGTTATACTGCAAAGAGTAAAAAAACTCAGAAAAAGACTAAGTCCAACCCAGTGCTCAGTCTTTTAGAAAGAAAAAATCATTCATAATTGCGGAAAAAGACTAAGTCCAACTCAACGGTCAACCTTTTAGAAAGAGAAAAAATCATTCATAGGGGAAAAAAAGCTAAGACCAACTCAGTGATATAGGATGAATTTCCTTTTAGAAAAGAGAAATCATTCATAGAGATGCAGAAAAAGTCTAAGTCCAACTCAATGGTCAGGCAATTAGAAAGAGAAAAAATCATACATAGGTGAAGAAAAACTAAGTACAACTCACTGCTCAGACATTTAGAAAGAAAAAAGTCTAAGTCCAACTCAACGGTCAGGCTTTTAGAAAGAGAGAAAAATATCCATAGGGTAAAAAAACTAACTCCATCTCACTGATCAGGCATTTAGAAAGAGAAAAAAATCATTCATAGGGTGAAAAAACTAACTCCAACTCAGTGATCAGGCCTGACAGTTCCCTATAGAGTACTCGAAGATGTATCATTTTCTGACCCCTCTCCCCCCTTTCCCTTTTTTGCAGAAAAAATCCCACTCAGGGACGAGAGCCTGGGGCATTTTTATCCCCAGAGTATCCTCCGCACGGCCGCCATTTTGAATGCTAAACCCCTCTCAGGGAGGAGAGCCTAGGGACAAAATAAAAAAAAAATTCTTTCGGGAGGGCAAACTAGGGACACATTTTTGTCAGGGAGGGTGATGTACGGCACTCAGGGAAGGGAGACCGCGGACACACCCAGGGCTTGGGTGTGTCCGCGGTCTCCCTTCCTTTACTACTAGTGTAGCTACTGGACGAAACACGTCCTAAGTTATGCTTGGTTCTTTAACATTCTGAGTGTATAGCACGGGACCTCGGTTTAGTATCTCATTCGAAAGACTTTTAGTAATTTTACATGGCCAGCCATGGGAATTGAACCCACACCCTCAAGTCACCTGAAACATCACGTTCACGAGTCCTACGCTCTACCAATTGAGCTATGAGGGCTGGTCCCATATAATTTGTCATAATGCAAGCTCTTTTAGTTTGGATAAGCCTAAGTTTCTGCCAACTGGGAAATAATTAACCCTTTACCAAACGACAAAATTATAGACATGTCCAAACTGAAAGCATTTGCAGACATCAAACTAAATGTGGTAAAAATGGTACAGTAGTAGTCGTCTTTGGAAAGTTAGAAAAATATTGTGCGAAAAGAAGAAAATGCTGGTTACCAGCATTTTCTCCTTTTTCCACAATGTTTTCAAAAGGTCATTTCCTCAAGGTAACTAAAACTTGGAACTGTGTGGTAAAAGATTAACTCTTTACCAATCGACAAAATTTCAGGCTGGTCCAAATTGAAGCAGTTACTGATGACAAAATGTGAATAAAAATTTGAAATTGTTTTTCTGAATAGTAGAAAACATTATGCAAAAAGGAGAAAATGCTGGTTACCATCATCTTTTTCTTACCCACAAATTGTTTTCAGAATTTTTTTTTTTTTAGGGTTATGCGAACTCAGGATTGTTTGGTAAAGGGTTGATAATATAAGGAGTTCCTGTTTTAAAAACCAATAATTCAGTGACCTCTCAATAACCTTTTGTTATTCAACATCCTATAGTATCAGTATGTAAGTATCCATTGTATTCTGAATTAGGAATTACTTCTGGTCACAAAACTTGACCAATGGTCATCATTGTCAATATTGTTTGTTTCCTGTTAAAAATCCTGCCATGATTACTTCAACCCTCAGATGCTTGGAAAAAACTTATTCCCCTCACCAAAACATGAGCCATGCTCTGGCAAGAGGGGGCTTAATATATCTCCATGATGCATGATACCTAGCAAGTCATCACAGTATTATACATCCCTAAAATCCATTTTCTATAACAGCTTACTCAATCATGGGGTACACTTGTCCTTTGACATGCGGAGAATTTACCAAAATCAAAAAGTTTCGGGGCAGGCTGACCTGGCTGGGTACTTTTTGCAAATGCATTAAGCCCTCTTTTTACAGAGCACGACTCACTTATGTTTATACCTCTGAAGGAGAAGCCCTTTAAAAACATTGTAGGTGACCAGAATTTTCTCGTTTTTCCATAATGTTTCTTTTTCTTTCAAATACAAATCCCTTCATATGAGCAGGCATCAGTCTGCAATTGCTTTAAACAGAGATGGGTATTAATGATTGATTGATTGAATGGTGTTTTACACCATTTTCAACAGTTTCAGTCATATCACAGCAACAGGTCAATTATGCATGTATGTCTTGGGTTTCACCAGTACTAGGCTATGGCTCTGAAGTGTCTTGCCCAAGGACAGTCCCACAAAAAACATACAGTGGCTTGAACCTGGGGCCTCAGTGTTACAAGTCCTACACTTTACCAATGAGCCAACCCCGACCCAGATGAGTATTAAACTTTGCCTAATGGTAAAGACTTCAACGGTGATACAAACATTATAGATTCAATATAAGACAACAAAAACAGGATCCCAACCATGAGATAAAATAGACAAATAGACCATTTGGTACCTTATTGTTCACCTGAGACCTTCTTATTTCACCATGTCATCAAGGCAAGACTCATCAAGACTTTGTATTAATTTGAACTACAAACCAGTTGTTTACAGGTGTTAGCTACAGTTAACTTATTTTTTTCTCATTTGGTAGTTTTGTAGTATGATGTATTATGGGTGAAAAAAATAACAAAAAGAAATGGTGGATACCAACTTAATTCCTTTCTTTGTAAATCCCATAATTTGTAACATGACCAGCTACAGGCATTAATTTCAGTTTTGGACATAATATCTGCAAAAAAGTAATAATTTCAATTCACTCGTCACAACTCGGCCGATTCCGTACCTACATCTAACCTCGTCTGTATAACGGTCGTTTCCATTTGAATTGCCAATCTCGTGATCTTATACATGGCGGCGCCACTGTAAGTCGTTTAGCAACGACATAAACAACCTCGATGAAGTTATTCACATCTATCTGTCGGTGAAAACTTCGATTAGAATTGATAAACCATGTTAAAATGAATGTTCAAACTGTTTGTCAACTGAAATATAGTTAGAAAGATTTCGATAGAAAATTGAGGCTCAAGTTTCCTTTTTAAGAGGAGCCTTACAATTTTCAGAACGGTAAACCAGCGTATTTCCCGCGATGAAATGTACCGTTTAGGTGCATATCAATCCACCAGATACAGCCGAGGGATTTGATGGCTCCCATCACCCGAGGTATGCCAAATGAATTTCAATTGTGTTGCATTAATCAAAGTGTCAGTTGCTGGCAGGAAAATCGATTCTCAAAGGAAGTAAAAATTTGCCACGTCCCTCTATTTTTCACTTACTTTTTACCTAGTTTTGGAAATTCATTTTTCTGCCTGCAACTTATAATTGAATGGACTAGGCCATACAATTACAGATTGTAATCAGCACAATAGTTTCCATACTTTCAAATGATATGATTTAAAATTTCAGTGCATTTTAACATGCCCATCATTAACTTTTGGTTGCTACTCGGCCTTTAACTCTTTACCACACAACAAAATTTCATACTTGTCCAAATTGAAAGCACTTGCAGACGACAAAATAAATGTGGCTAAAAAATCAAAATTTGTTTTGGGAAGGGTAGAAAACATTGTGGGAAAAGGAGAAAATGCTGGTTACCAGCATTTTCTCCTTTCCTACAATGTTTTCAAAAGGCTTCTTTCTCAAAGTCGTTAAAAGTCGGGATTGTGTGGTAAAGGGTTAAACTACATGATTATAATATGCAGAGGGTGACAAGTTATCTTCGGTGCCTTGTGCTCAGGCAAGCTAAAAACACTTGTGGTTTTACAGTATTTCCCTCTGTTATTCTCCTGCAGAAGGTTTTGGCACAGGAACACTAAACAGCTCTCAAACTGTCAATCATATTACCCAAGTTTTATCAACATTCTCTAGATACTGATAGATTATGCAAAACATGACCTTTAACTATTGCCAAGCACCACATTTTGCTTTTAGCAGACTGATGAGATCTTGAAGATCAAAGTACCGTAAATTTAAAGTAAAATCTTGAAACCACAATGGCTGATATTGAAGCATCTACCATCTAGCCCTTGTTTTTAGAAACCGAAAGCCAGCATTTTCTACTTTTCCCGGAATATTTTCTGCCCTTTCTTTGCCGCACATGTATTACAATAACAGGCACATTCTATTAGACGTCTGCAAGTGGTTTAGATTTGGACAAGTCGAGACTTTTGTGGTTTACTTAAAATGTAATGTGAAGCAAAATTGGTTCACTATAAGCCACACCCTGTAAAAAAGGGGCTGAATGCACTTGCAAAAGTATTTTGATCCAGATTAGCCTGCGCAGTTAGTTTGCTATTGGTCAATCTTCTGTATGTCAAAGGACCAGTGTACCTAAAAACTTGGTCAATTGTTAGACAAATGGATTTTAATTATGTGATGACTTGCTTGATATAATGCATCGAGAGATGCATTGAGCCCCTTTTTGCCAAAGCATGGCTCATATCGAATGGAAAGAAAGTTCAAAATGTCATATCAAGAAATATTTCAATATGTCGAGTAAGGAAAAAGTTAACTCTTTACCACACAGTCCCTAGTTTTAACAACATTGAGGAAGAGGCCTTTTGAAAACATTGTGGGAAAAGAAGAAAATGCTGGTAACCAGCATTTTCTCCTTTTCCCACAGTGATTTCTACCCTATCAAAGACAAAAAGCATCATTTGAGATATCTATTTTGTCGTCTGCAAATGCTTTCAATTTGGTCGAGTGCAAATTTTGTCGTTTGGTAAAAGGTTAAACATGCAAAATACTTTAACCTTTTACCACACAATGCTGAATTTTAACAATCCTGAGAAGGAAGGCTTTTGAAAGCATTGTGGGAAATGGACAAACAATTATTACTAGTAACCAGCATTCTCTCATTTTTCCACAATATTTTCTTACCTTTAGAAGACAAATTTCAGTATTTGAATAACCTTTACCGTACTTTGTGTTCTGCAAAAATGCTTTCAGTTCGGAGGAGTCTAAAATTTTGTCATTAGATTTTCGTAAAGGATTAATGTAATAAAATTACATGTACAAGTAGTTCAATATATAATGTGCCGAGCCCCAGTAGCTCAGTCAGTAGCGTACAAGACTTGAGAACAAGGGGTTACTGGTTCAATCCCCGGCTCAGAAAAATTGATGATTATAAGTCATTGCGACCGTATCCATTCCTCTCTCACCATCATTTTAAAGATGGTTTTGTGGGAAAGCAGCCAGTGCTTGGAAAGAATATTGTGCGGAATACTGGTAAAAGAAACCCCAGAAAAGCATGGATAGGTGCACTGGCCAGCGTGATATAACTTAAACATTGAAAACAGCATTAAACCATGTAATCAATCAATCAATATGTCATGTGCAGGAAAAATTCAATCTGCCATGTAAAGAAATAGTTTATCACTGATAAAATACCTATACTCAGAAAATGTACAGACATCATAAAAAATATGAAAACTTGGATGCCCTAATCTCATATGCCAGGAATTATCTCTGCAGTAAAAGATATGAGATTGGATAAGAAGCATGTGGTGATATAACCTTGAGGCACTGTGAGATAATTCTTACCCTTTACCACATTTTTTTTTTAAAGAAAAGGCTTTTAAAAACATTGTGGAAAAAGGAGAAAATGCTGGTAACCAGCATTTTCTCCTTTTCCCACAATGTTTTCTATCCTGTCAAAGAAACATTACACCATCCGAGCCACCTTGAAATTGTCATCTGCAAATGCTTTCAATGTGGACAAAGCTAAAACTTTATCGTCTGGTAAAGGGTTAACCTTTTACAACACAATCTTGAGTTTTAAAGATGAAGGCTTTTGAAAACATTGTGGAAATAGGAGAAAATGCTGGTAACCAGCATTTTCTGCTATTCCAAAGTTTTCATAAGCCTTCTTTTGCAGGTTCATTAAAACGCTGGGTTGTGTGGTGATGGGCTAACACAAAATCCCAAGTTTTAAGGATGAAGGCTTTTCTGGATAAAAACATTGTGGGAAAAGGAGAAATGCTGGTTGCCAGCATTTTCTCCTATTCCAGAATTTTTTCTACTCTTTCCATGGAAAATATCATCAATATTGATCAAGTCATTTAAAGATGCCCGTCTAGAGCCAGTGAGCAAAAACGCTGTTAAATTTCAAACAATCTAGAATGGTACAGAAATCAGTCCTTTGTGTAAACATGGATAAATTACTGACATATATGGTGTACTTGAAAAAAAGAAACACGGAGATTTGTATTAGAAACCGAACACTGGTAGGAAGAAAACTGGCTGACGATCGAAGCTGTAAACAATGGCGGTGCATCACGGAAATTTATCGTTGGTTTCCGCCTAGAGTCGGATACAGTGTAATTTGCATAAAGGCCGCGACCTCCGTCTGAAAATCGAGGCTGCAACAGAGAAGCCTCCATTTTCCTTTGTTTACCTCATTAAACGCAGGGCGAAGGTCAAATATAGTCACATGACAGAATGTATGATCATCATACGAATCTACCCGAGTGTATAACGGATATATCGAAAATCTTTGATTCAAAAACCGGAAACGACGAGTCTGTTTACATGGAAGGCTGCAACTCAGCGAAATGCATTTTCTATCGACTGTAATCTAAGCAACCTTGCAACCGTCAGGCGCAATATTTGGCATGAAGATATAAGAATGACTATATTTTGATAAAATAAAGACAAAATGAGTTAAAACTGGCTGAAAATGAGTATAAGGGCCTCTTTAATTTGTTGTCTGCACATGCTTTCAATTTTAACCAGTCTAAAATTTTGTCGATTGGTGAAGAGTTAACCATTTACTAAACAGGTATGTACTTTATGCTTCTGAGAAAGATGGCTTTAGAAAACAGTTTAGAAAAGGGAGAAAAGGCTTGTTGATTGTATGGTGTTTAATGCCGTTTTCAACATTATTTCAGTTATATTGTGGCACCCACTGAACCGATCAATGCTTCTCTAGAGTTTCTTTTACCAGTACTCCACACAATATTCTTTCCAAGCCACTGGCTGCTTTCCCACATAACTATTGTCAACACAGTGTTCAGGTATTAGAGAGGAATAAATCCTGTCACAATGACTATCATCAATCCTTAGAAAGAAATGGGCAGAGCTTAGGATCTAACCAGCAACCCCCTGTTCTCAAGTCCTGTACAGATTGGGCTACCGAGGCTAGGCAGAAAATGCTTGTAAGATTTTACCCATAAGCACTTACAGGGTTCATGGAAAAAGAATGTTTGTCTTGACCACTTGAAATAATTCATTGACCCATTACTCTTTCCATACCATAGACGACACCAGAAGCTTTTGTGGACAGTGTAGATCAAGATCAGACTGCACAGAATGAGCTGACTGACCTCTGATCTGCACTGTCCACTGCTACATTCTAGATTATGAATGAACTGTCTCTTGATCTTGCAGAGGAAATGTATTTTTAGCCTTTGAGAAAATGCAATTAATTTATTCAGTAGTGAAAGTGTTAATTGAATTGGATTAACCCTTTACTAAACAACATAAGTTCAGAACTGTCCACATTCAAAGCATTTCCAGACGACAAACTCAGTGTGGTTCAAATGGGGGAAATTTTCATAGAAAGGTGGGAAGAGAATAGAATGATGGTTACCAGCATTGTATCCTTGTCCCATATCGTTTAAATAGTGTAAAAGCATATTTTTTTTGTCGGGGTCATTAACCCTTTACCACCAACAAAATTTTAGACCCGTCCGAATCAAAAGCATTATGCAGACACAAAATTTAACGTTGCTAACATTGTGGAAGATGTATGATAGGGTTGAAAACATTGTGGGAAAAGGAGAAAATGCTGGTTACCAGCATTTTCTCCTTTTCCCACAATGTTTTCAAAAGTCCTGTTTCTCAAGGTTGTCAAAAGTCTGCATTGTGTGGTAAAGGGTTAAAACATGGCATTGTGTGGTGAAGGGTCAAGCAAAGTACTTATGATATTTTGTCAGATTAAAGTTAATCCAACAACTTTTGTTCTCTCTTACAGTCATGACCCCGTGGCATAACATCATTACTTTATTCCTTTACCAAAGGCCAAAATTTTACACTTGTCTAAATTCAAAGCAATGGGAGACAAAAGACAGTTATTTCCCTTGATAGCTCTCCACTAGTAACTAGGTCCTGAATAAGGTATTACTTGGTTTTTATCCTAGATATTCTTTGCATTATTTAGGAATTTTCAGGTTTAAATATCTCCTTCAAAATTTATCAAATCACAAATTTGACCTATATGATGCATTTCAATGGTAATAGTGTGTGAAATTCAATTTGCAAATATTATGAAGACCTTACATATACATCATAAGTCAAATTATAATAATCGCAACATCTAGTAAAGCATGGATAAAAACAAAGGAAATCAAATAAAAGGACCTAGTTGGAATTTGGTTACCTTGGTTTTTATCTTACATGGGAGATAATTTGAATTTCACTCTTTTCTCCCATTGCAGATGACAATTTAAAGAAAGCTCAAATTATTATTTCTGTCTTTGATAATCATGGTAGAAACCATTGTGAGAGAAAAGGAGAAAATGCTGGTAACCAGCATTTTCTTCTTTTCCCACAATTTTTTCAGAAGCTTTCTCTTTCAGGATGGTAAAAACTCGGATTCGTGTCGTAAAGGGTTAAAAAGCAAATTAATAAGACTGACAATATTTATTGAGTCCAAAGGCATAGTTGTTAAATTGTAATTTCACAGAAGAAAGAAAATTCTGACAGTTTGGATTCAAGACTGCACATATTTTGCAATCTGATCTTATGGCATCCTTATAGCTTAATTTCATGACTTTTAATGACCATAAGAAAAAAAGCTTTTGAAAGACTTTTTTCTCCTTTTCCCACAATGTTTTCTACCCTGTGAAAGCTATACAATCCTGACTTTCAATGAGCATAAGAAAAAAAGCTTTTGAAAACGTTTTTCTCCTTTTCCCATTATGTTTTCTACCCTATGAAAGACAAGTTTCATGTTTTGAGTAAGATTTAGTTTGTTGTCTGCAAAAAAGCATTCAATCTGAACAAGGCTAAAATTTTGTAAAAACTGGTAAAGAAATGAAATTGACTGTCAGTCCACAAAAAGGGCCAAGCCCCAGTAGCTCAGTTTGTAGCATACAGGACTTGAGGACAGCGGTTACTGGTTTGATCCCTGGCTTGGCCAATTTCTTTTCGAGGATTGATGATAGTCCTTGAAACATGATTCATTCCTCCCTCACTGCTGACCATTGCTTTGACGATGGTTATATGGGAAAGCAGCCAGTGGCTTGGAAAGAATATTGTGCGGAATACTGGTAAAAGAAACTCCAGGAAAGCATGGATAGGTCCACTGGCCACCGCAATATAACTGAAATAATGTTGAGAACAGCATTAAACACCATACAATCAATCAATTTAAACCACAAAAAAGCTTCTTGATGACACCTGCTTATTTGATCTTATGCAAGCAAAGTTAGTGTTTGTGCAGTCAGTGTAAATCATACAGCCTCTTTAAATACATTAATTTTGATCCATGCTCTGGGAAAGAGGGTTTAAAGGATGATGCATAATAGCAAGCAAGTCATTACAATGTCATGATTATGGAAGTCAATTTACACCCAATTTCAATAACTCGCTGAATCCTGGGATAGACTGGTCCTTTGACATGCAGAAGATTTATAAAAAGCAACAAGTTTAGACCCATGTCAGCCTGCATGGACTGCATAGACGGACCAGTGGGTCAAAACTTTTTGCAGATGCATTAAGCCCCCCTTTTCACAGAGAATGGCTAATTTTCTATTTCTTTAGTGGCCTAGAAGATAACAGGGAGAAAAGAATGGGCATCTGGCCTGTTACAGAAACATAAATCATGGAAGATAAGTCTGCATCAAAGGTCAAACATTTGATTTGTGATCTAATTTGTCTTAAATCTGGGTCAAGGTCTGTGAATCTGATTGGATTCTGGTGAAACAGTGGCATTTTCCTTTGGAGTGAATCTTCGATGCTGTCTGATGGGATAAGTATGAATCAATTCCATGTCTTAACCCTGTGCCACATAATCACAAGTTTCAACGACCCTGGGGTGAACATTTTTGAAAAACATTGTGGGAAAAGGAGCAAATGCAGGTAACCAGAAATTTCCTTTTTCCCACAATATTTTTACTTTATTAACTCTTTAACCCTTTACCACACAATGACGCCTTTTAACGCCCCTGAAGAAGAGACCTTTTGAAAACATTGTGGAAAAAGGAGAAAATGCTGGTAACCAGCATTTTCTCCTTTTCCCACAAAGTTTTCTACCCTATCAAAGAAAAGTTGTGTCATTTGAGCCACTATGAAATTGTCGTCTGCAAATGCTTTCAATTTGGATAGGTCTAAAATTTTGCTGTGTGGTAAAGGGTTAAACAAGAAAATTTTACACTCATCTACATTGAAGCATTTGCAGACGACAAATCAAATGAGACTCAAATGATCAGGTTGTCTTTGAAAGCGGAAAAAACGGTGTTGGAACAGGAGAAAAAAGCTCGCTACTAGCATTTTCTCCTTTTTCCCAATAATGTTTTCAAAAGCCTTCTTTTCCAGGGTCAATAAAAGTCGGTATTGTGTGGTAAGGGGTTAATGACAAATCTAAACAGTTAAAATCAAATTTAAATTGTAGTCTGAAAATGCTTCGAACTTGGACTAGTCTTAATTTTGTCGCTTACTGTTTAAGTGGATATATACCCGTTTTGAAAATTTGCAAATTACTGATTACGGACAATTTGCGAATTCAAAACACTTGTTTTTTGTTGGTATACTTATGGTAAAATACGCCTACAGAATAGTTTGCGAATTGTTCAAATTCGCGAAATCGCAAGAATTTGCACATCGCAAAAACTTCCACTCATACAGTAGTACATAGTTAACCCTTTACAACACAATCAATAGTTTTAACATCCTTGAAGAAGAGGCTTCAAGAAACATTGTGGGAAAAAGAGAAGATACCGGTTACCAACAGTTTTTCCATTCCTTACAATGTTTTCTATCAAAGATAAATTGTACGATTTGAGCCTTATCTAATAATAATGTCTGCAAATGCTTTCAATTTGGACAACTTGAAAAAATGTTTAACTCTTTACCACACGATCCAGAGTTTTTACGATGAATAAAGAGGACCTTCAAAAACATGGCAGGAAAAGGAGAAAATGCTGGTAACCAGCATTTTCTCCTTTTCCCACTATGTTTTCTAACCCCATCAAAAACACATTCCATTATTTGAATTATACTAAAATTTTCGTCTGCAAATGCCTTGAATTTGGACCAGTCTAAACTTTTGTCGTTTGGTAAAGGGTTAATTTTGTCATCTGGTAAGAAATTTACCTTTAGACTGCTAGGCGCAACTCACTGACCTTTTGCAGACAGTGTAGATCAAGATCAAACTGCACAGAACGTGCAGTCTGATCTTGGATCTACACTGTCCGATAAGATGTTATTCCCAAAAAACATGACTTTGATATAGCAATATTTGGATTTTTACTATCCAATTAAAAATTTCATTTATTTAGCAGGATAAGGGTTAAAACAATATTATTATACAGCAAAGAAATTTCTCATGATCTGATTGGATAATATGCCCTGAACATATATATCATGTCCACTGACAAATCCCAAAGTAGAAGCAAGTTCCCTTTTGGGAGCCCCGTATACATGACTACACTTTCAACACAAAATCCAAAATGGCGGCGTCAATCAAGATTAACCAAACTGCACGTTTTACCAAGGTTTCAGTGACGTCAGTTCCCAGTGACGTCAGTTTTTATTGAATTGGGGCACTCAGAAGGGAAATTCTACTACGTCAGCGTACTCAATTTTTGAAACCAAAAAAAAAAACAGGTAAATTTCGCTTAACACACGTTGGAATGGTAAAACTTTGCAGTATAATAAATTTGTTGTACGGTCAGGTGGCAGGCTCGGGGCAACATGATTCACCACAGCCGTGAACAAGTTTCCAAGTCCCCTGCCACCTGACCGTACAACTAATAATGTTTTCTGGGACTGAAATACAGACAATGAGAATAAAGGTATGATTTGCTAAGAAAGTAATCAAAATTGTTCTCACATTTATAAAGATAAAAAATATACATATTACCAGGTAATGCAAAAGGTTTTAAAAAATGTAAAAATTTCACTTTTATTCCTGTCTATGGTTCTTTCAAGAGAATAAGAAGGCCAAAAAGCTCACCTGAGTATAGTCATCTACATCTGATTAAGTTGTAAACATCCTGGATGTGATGTAAAAAAACATTATGTTTTGGTGACCTTCTTTGTAATAAAGAAAAAACCTGTCCCAGTTTCAAACTTGTTCATGATATTATCAAGACAAACATTCTGATCAAATTTCATGAGTCTCAGACTGAAAATATGGCATCTAGAGTGGACACTAGACAGAAGGTTTTTCTAATGATTTGTCTTGGTGACCTACCTTTTGAGTTTTGACCCAACATGAACCCTTTTTAAACTCGTCTGAGATATCATCAGGACAAACATTTGACCAAATTTCATTATTTTTGGATTGAAAATGTGGTATCTAGAGTGCAAACAAGGTTTTTCTAAGATTTGTCCTAGTGACCTTCTTTTTGACCCAATGTAACCCAATTTAAAGTTGTCCAAGGTATCATCAAGGCAAACAATCTAAGTTCAGTGAGTATTAGACTAAAAACTGTTATCTAGAGTGCACACAAGGTTTTTCGATGATTTGTCATAGTGACCTATTTTTACATCCAACATGATCAATTTTAATCTTGTCCCAGATATCATCAGGACAAAAATTCTGACCATCTTTCATGAGTATTAGATTAAAAATGAGGCCTCTAGAGTGCACACAAGATTTTTCTAAGATTTGTCCTAGTGACCTACTTTTTTACCCGTTGTGACCCGATATTGAAGTTTCCAGATATTATCAAGACAAACATTCTGATCAAATTTCATGAGTATCACACTAAAATTGACCAGAACATTCAGATCAAATTTCATGAGTATCAGGCTGAAAATGTAGCCTCTATGTACAGTTCACGTAGATTTTACTTTGATTTGTCCCAGTGACCTATTTTTTGACCGGAAGTAATCCAATTTCAAACTAGTCCAAGATATCATCAAGACAAACATTTTCATGAGTCTCAGACTGAAAATATGGGCTCTAGAGTGCACACAAGTTTTTGTAAGATTTGGTCCAGTGACCTACTTTTCAACCTGATATGACCAAATTTCCAACATGTCTGCTACATTTTCAAGACAAACATTCTGACCAAGTTTCATATATAAAAATGTGGCCTCTAGAGGTACTTTGTAATTGACACCTAGAATATGCATGACATATGATGGACACAGCAGGATCACAAAAGCTCACCTCGAGCACTTTGTGCTCAGGTTAGTTAAAAAAGACCTCAAACTCAAAGTTTTTCTTCCAACATTCTATATCTAGCACAAAACTTAAAATCTCATCAACATCTTTTAACTTTTTCAACAGATTCTAGAGATATATCAGGGACCAAAAATAGATAAAACAGTTTCCTTTTGACAAGCAGTCATGAATTTGGCTCAAAACTGGAAACTTCTAACTCTAGTATTACAAGCAGCCATCTGTTTTTCCTATTGAAACTCATCAAACCTTTACCAATGAATCATATGTTTTTACATTTAAAAAAAAAAAAAAACCCTTACAAAAAAACACTGTGGGAAAAAGAGAAAATGCTGGGATTCTTTCCTCCTTTTCCCACTATGAGTATGTTTTCCATCCTTTCAATGACATGTTGTTGTCTGTGATTGAATGCAATTTTGGTGATTCAAGAAGTTGTTAGAGCAGGGCTTTCCCTGGACTCTGTCATATAGGGGTCAACTGTCCTCCTTCAAATTTCAAAGAAGGCAAACATATGAATTTTGGGAGACATTCAGAAAAATCTTGGGGGTCTAAATTCTTAAAATCAAGGGGTCTGGGAAAACCCTAGTGTAGAGTTGAGACTCAACCCCTTTTGACCCTTAAACACATAATCCGAAGTTTTAATGTATGATCCTGAGCAAGAAAACTTTTGAATACATTGTGGGAAAAGGAGAAAATGTTGGTAACCAGCATTTTCTCCTTTTTCAACAATGTTGTCTGACCTATCAAAGACAGAATTCATCATCTGAGCTACAGTTAACTTGTTGTCTGAAAATGCTTTCTATGTGGTAGAGTGCTAAATTTTGTTGTTTGGTAAACTGTTAATGCAAAGGAAAAATTCATTGCTGCTTCTGTAGACAATGTAGATCATGTTTCAGAAAGTACAAAACATGCATTCTAATCAGACAGCACAGACCATGCAGTCTAATCTTGAATCTGTAATGCAAGGGCAAAAAAGCTCAGTCTAAACTTGTTCTACTCTTTACCACACAATCCCGAGTTTTAAAGACACACAGACAACAGACTTTTGAAAGCATCGTGGAATAAGGAGAAAATGCTGATAACAAGCATTTTCTCCTTTTTCCACAGAGTTTTCTGCCATTTCAAAGAAAAAAAAATTTCTAATTTGTGTAATGCTTATTTCATCATATGCAAATGTTTTCAAATTGGACCAGACTAAAATCTTTCTGCTTGGAAAGAGTTATATACAATGTTTTATATCGTATAAAAAACAATTAATCTCATGTCTGCCAGTTCTAAATTTGTTGTCTGCAGATGTTTTGAATTTGGAACAGTCTAAAGTTGTTGTTATGGACAGGAATAATTCTTTTCCTTCTTAAAAAACATAACTATAACTTTCCTGCAAAAAAAAAAGTATTCAGATTATTATAACGAAACAAAAGACATCTTTATCTATACTTTTCTTAATATAAAAGATATGTTTATGAGAGATCAGACACACACAATCCCAAGATTTAACAACCATAAGGAAGAAGAAGTTTGAAAACACTGTGGGAAAAGGAGAAAATGCTGGTAACCAGCATTTTCTCCTTTTCCCGCAATGTTTTCTACCTTTTAAAAATAAAAATTCCATCAATTCAGCCACATTCAAATTGTCTGCAAATGCTTTCAATTTGGACAAGTCTTCATTTTTCTCATGTGGTAAAGGGTTAAACATTCATTCTGATAGCTGCCAAATCTGATAAGCCCCTCCTTGTTCAGAAACTGCACAGTGGTGTTTGAAATAAAATGCCTGAACACAACCAAAAGCACAATGAAAGGTACCCTTTACCAGACAACAAAATTTTCTGCTAATCTATATCGAAAGAATTTGATAAACAACATTTATTGAATATGGCTAAAATGATAGAATTCGTTCTTGAAAACATTGTGAAGTGGGGCCTAGAGAGTAACAGTCACACAAATGTTTCCCATTTCTCTTTATATTTTCAAAAGCCGTCTTCTTCAGGATTGTAAAAACATGGAAGTGCTTGGTTAAAGAGTTAACTCTTTACCAAACAACATACTTTCAGATTCACTGTAATTCCAAGCCATGGCAGACAAAAATCAAATGTGGCAGATATGACGAATTTCGTATCTGAAAGGGTAGAAAACATTGTGGGAAAAGGAGAAAATGCTGGTGACCAGCACTTTCTCCTTTTCCCAAAATGTTTTCATCGGCTTTATTCTCACGGTGAGATTCAGCAAGTTAGAGAGTCCATAAATTTGGTAAATTTACAGACATTCGCTCTAAAATTAGTATCAAACCCAGTAAATTAATTATGGATTAATCAAATGATTCAGTGGTGTTTTATACCGCTTTTAACATTATATCAATCACATCATGGTGACACCTCACATATTCATGCATGATGCACTGGATGTCATCAGTACTAGGCTAGAGTTCTGAAGTTTCTTGCCCAAGGACACTCCCTGCTTCTAATGAGGCTCGAACCCAGCGCTTCCAGGTTCATGTTTCACACTTGTCCAATGAGCCATGCAGGATCCCCAGCCTATATGGACAAGTCTAAAATTTTGTCTCTTGGTTAAAGTATATCTATGGCAAAATGATTAACATAAAAGAAAATACTGACCTTTGACCTCCTCATCCTCACTTCTATATCAGTTCCATTAAATGCGGACAGGAAACCTTTCAGCATTGTGAATCCTGTCTTTCGAAAAACTTACTTCACTTTAAATTTCACTTCTACAAGGGCTATTTTATGTACACATCCATTATTCTTAACACTGGCCCCATAATCCAGCTTTTATTCCTCTAAATCCATACCCTTTATCAAACAATTCAATGCTTTAACCCTTTACCACACGGCAAAATTTAAGACCTATCCAAATTGAAAGCATTTGCAGAAGACAATTTCATAGTGGCTCAAATGACGCAACTTTTCTTTGATAGGGTAGAAAACTTTGTGGGAAAAGAAGAAAATGTTGGTTACCAGCATTTTCTCCTTTTCCAACAATGTTTTCAAAAGAACTCTTCTTCAGGGGAGTCAAAAGGCGTCAATGTGTGGTAAAGGGTTAAGTACCCTAGGGAGGAAGGCTTTTAAAAACATTGTGGGAAAACAAGAAACTGCTAGTAACCAACATTTTGTTCTTTATCCCCATCGTTTTCCACCTTTTTAAGAACAAATTCCACCATTTGACCAATCTGTTTTGTTGTCTGCAAATGCTTTCAATTTTGACAAGTCAAAAGTTTTATTATGTGGTAAAGAGGTAACTCTTTCTTCACCATAGACGACACCAGAAGCTTTTGTGGACAATGCAGATCAAGATCAGACTGCACAGAATGTGCACTCTGATCTTTGATCTACACTGTCCATTGCTTTATACTAGATTATGAACAAACTGTCTCTTGATCTTGTAGCAGAAATGTATTTGTGGCCATAGTGAAAATGCAATTTATTTAGTCAGTAGTGAAAGAGTAAACTAACAGATTAACACAGTACTTCCAACAGTGACTTTTACCAAACGACAAAATTTTAGATCTGTCCAAATTGAAAGCATTTGCAGACGACAAAATAAACGTGACTCAAAAATTGAAACTTGACTTTAGAAGAGTAGAAAACATTGTGGGAAAAGGAGAAAATGCTGGTTACCAGCATTTTCTCCTTTTCCCACAATGTTTTCAGAAGGCTTCTTCCTCTGGGTCGTAAAAACCAGGGAATGTTTGGTAAAGGGTTAAGTTGTAATTTTACGGCTCCTGACCAGTAGAAATTCTTTCTTGTCCTCCATGGACAAAAGTCGTTTACGAATTTTGATAACAAAGTATCATTACTAATATTTCAGAGTGTTCCTGTTTGCAGAGATCTGCAGAGGCTTAACATTCTGTGATATCGTTGAGAATAAAAGATTTTGCATAAAAATGGGACAACAGTTGCCAATTATTTAGAGTGAATCTACTGAATTCCTGAACTACTGAGTTGAAGTGATCACTTACGATAACAGTAACAGGGAACATCTTTTGGAAATGATCCATAAGATTACTGAAAATCTTTAAAGAAGCATGTTTCAAACAATTATCAAGTGAAAATTTTCTCATTCGAACTTTATCATAGGAGGGCCAAATTTGTGTCCTAATTCTTCTTCATGTTCAGGTTACAAAATGAAAACATTTAAGCAGATCTAGGTCAAAATTTATTCAATTTTATGTCATCCTTGACTAAATGCATATTAATTTCCAATTTCCCTAAAAACACACACTGTAAATGAGGACAGATTTCCTGCTACATATCTTCTTATGTCACATTAACCAATTTTTGTAAAAATTCTAAATGGAAAAAAAATGGACTAATTTATGGACAAGAAAAGTTATGGTACAGTATGTAAATAAGATTTCTGAAACCACTTGGATAATTTTTTGCTTTCTTAATTTTGCCATCCCTTCCCACACTTGTTAGCTTTGCAAATAACAGTTTCCAACATTTCCTACTTTTTCCACAATGTTTTTAAAAGGCTTTTTCTCAAGGGATTTATTTAGTACAGGTTTAATTTATGTTGCAGAACAAGATACTTTTATGCACTGTAAAAATTCAACATTCTGTTACTTTAATTACATTCCTTTACATACAGTAAGTCAAAATCTACTTTAACATTTACCAGCTCCCAAATTCAAGACTAGTTTTAACACTACATGTACTACATATTTTGAGAATTTCTTAAACAACAAAGTGGCTTGATAGGGTAGAAAACATCATAGAAATAGGAAAGAAAAGTGATTGCCATATCAGTATTTTTCCCTATTCATACTTTTCAAAACCACCAGGCTCAGGGTCATAAACTCAAAAGCAAGAAAATGTTTGGTACTACAAACAATATGTTTGTAAGTTTGTTTTCTTCAAAAGTTGTCTAGAAATGTCTAGAATGTCTATGAAATGTCTAGAAATAAGACCATGAGAGTTGGAACTTCATGGTTGTCTTTGTCAATTTCATGTTTCAGCAAAGAGGACAGTGTAGATCAGAGATCAGACTGCACATTCTACACTGACCACAACGGCAAATGGAGTCACGAAAGGCACTTAAAGGATTAATTTGTCACTTGCATAATTATGCTTTCCATTACAATAAACCTAAAGTTTCAGAGGCAGATGAAGAAAAAAAGAGCTTGAAGAAAACATAATTCATTAATTCTTTCACTACCAAGTAAACAATTTACACTTTTTCATTGGCTATAAATTTATAGTTCCACTGCAAGATGAAGAGACAGTTTAATTGGCCTTAATCTAAAATAAAGTAGAGGACAGAGTTGATCAGAGATCAGACTGCACATTCTGTGCAGTCTGATCTTGATCTTCACTGTCCACAAAAGCTTCTGGTGTTGTCAACAGTAAGAAAGAGTTAAGAGCTCCATTATTTCAAAATCCTCACAACAATACATGTACAAATCAAATTAAACACATATTCACAAAGAAAAAAAACCCTGGAAAAAGTCAATCCAATTTTATATCACACATTCATAGCTAATCGAAAAACAAATTAAATCTGAAAATCCCTGGTTCTGGCACCCTGTGTGTGATGAAATCAAAATAGATTTTTATTACCAAGACTGAGAACTATTACCTTGTACACCCGCTGGGCCCAATCTCTGCTACAAGGTGAGAATTTCCTGTAAGATTCTAGAGGCCACAGACAGTTACCTCATAAATATTTTTGGGAGGACCCATTTAACTTTTTTCCCGTAAGTTTAAAATTTCTGTACTAAAAACCGAAGTACTGCTATTTCAAAGTTCTTTTAGCTGTCAAAAATCTCTTTGCAGATGCATTAAACTCCCTTTTTCACACAGCATGGCTCATATGTATGAATAGAAAATTTTAGAAAAGCAGCAATTGCATGGTACCAGCCATTACTTCTTTCCCCTAAATGTTTTTGAAAGCTTTCACCTGCAGAAGCATTAAATGTCACTTCTGAATGGTTGCTCAAGGATTAACGGACAACAAACATAAATATTGCCCATCATGAACAAGCTAGTAAGAACTAAAATAGACAATATAGTATTTATCATGGTAACCAGCATTTTCTCCTTTTCCCACAGAGTATATTTTACCCTTTCCAGAACAAATTCTACAGTTAGAGCCACATTTAATTTGCATCTGCAAATGCTTCAGTTTGGAGAAAGCCTAAAATTTTGTTGTCTGATAAAGAGTTAAATAATTATCTAATTCTACTAGCAATACATGGGCATGTCATTTGGAAAAAAGAACAATAGCACTGCAAGCTGGATCCAGTGCTGAGCTTCAGCTACTGTTAGAAATGCATATGGCATGTTTGATTCAGAGCAATGGTACTACCTAGTATAGATAACTGAACTTTAATTTTTGACTGGTCCCCTCTTGGTACAGAGACGATCGTGAAACAAATAAATGAAATCACAGATTTTGTGTGTATGTTTGAACTCTCATAATTTAAAAAATAAAGCACAAAACTAGAACATGAAGATACCTGTTGCTTGCGTATTCATTAATTCCTCCTTTGAAATACAAATATTTTCAATTTTAACACTAGATATAAGAAAAAACAGTTTATTTCGTCTGTTACTGGAGGTGTTTAAGTTCCTGAAAATAGAAACAAAATGGCTGCCATACACGATAAATTTTGTCAGTATTTTAGCGGGATTTACATGTTATCAACGACTTCAACAAGAACTTTAGGTAGAGAAAGGTTTAATAATTTATTTGTGGTCATGTTTGTCACAAAAAGTTAATTGAATTTTACTGCAATACAAATCAAATCAAAGACACAGAAAGTCAGTACTGAGCTCTACCTTTGCTACTCGAAAATTCACGATGGACTTGAGACGAAGCGGTGAACAGTAAATGTCCAAATATGAAAAGAAGCACCGTAAACATCTCATTATTGAGACTATGGTACTTCCTGAATTCAAAAAGGAACATAACTGTGTTAAAAAAAGTATAGAGTTACCTGCTCTAGTGATAAGGGTTCCCTTTTAAAGTCGACAACTAGTGAATATTAAGTAAATTACAGGGATATAACCTATATAACAGGATGGTCATGTTGCATCGATAACTCAGTCTATTTTATATGACATCATACATGATGTCATTGTACTGATTTGAATATGAATCCATGTCGTTCATATTATGTTATAATACAGCTGACAGCCCTATCAGTTTTTGGTTTGCAAACTCTGGAGCAAAATCTAGGAATACTTTAATTAAGAGGCTACGTACCCTATCATAGAATAACCACTGAAAATATTTTTTCTTACCTTTATTCTACTGGTTGCTTGTTAGCTACTGTTTTATTCAATTCAGTGATGAACCATTTTTATATTTTTGTGAGATTATAAAAATTTAAAAAGCTCCCCCTTTAACTACTTTCTGCCTTTACCCAGAATTTCAAGTAAGCTTGAGGAAATGTTACATGAGCTTTAACACATACTGATTATAAGTGATCATAGTCAAATATATACTTGTGTTAACTACAGACTACACTGCTGGTAAAGTATCCAAGGGCATAGAGCCCATTAGGCGCAATACCCATGTGTGTATAAAAAACAATCCACAACTAAAGTTGTAAATCACAATATCTTGTACATACATGTATTGATTTTTCTATAGATCTGCCTGCTTTTTCAAACTAAATAGATAGGTCACCGACGTTTCATCGGGTTGTCAGTGCGCAACATTTTTGTGCATGTCTCTTCGCTTCTCTGTTTTCTAGCGCGTAACTTTGTCTGATTGTAGTACTATTATTGGACTACTGATTTTTGCTGCAAGACATGGAGAAAGTAGTGGTAGCAGTGCTCCAGCCAGGATAAAAAAAAGGCAGGGTGCTGGTGCTGAGAAGGGCACTTTTTTATCAGGCAACGTCTGATTATCTCTTCGCATATTGAAAGAACATACTTCGAAGTGTTTCTGTGTCAAATTTCACGAAATTCTCTGCGCTAGAAATAACTCGCTGAAACGCCTTTAAATTGATCATGATGCATTGAGGACTATGTTTTACAGTTAACCCTCCCACTCCCTCCCCCATCGCCACTTCATGCCTAACTGGGCATGTGGTATAATGCTGGGAAAGTATAATTATGTGATCTAATGAAACTTCCTCTCTACAAGCTATACAGTGTAGTAAGATGAAACTTGAATCTCACTAGGATTTGGTTGGGTCGTGGACTCAAATCCCATGCATTAAAACAGAGGTTCTTTTTTGCAACAAAAAGAAGCATTTTGATGAAACTTCCTCTCTACAAGCTATACAGTGTAGTGAGATGAAACTTGAATCTCACTAGGATTTGGTTGGGTCGTGGACTCAAATCCCATGCATTAAAACAGAGGTTCTTTTTTGCAACAAAAAGAAGCATTTTGCATAGGATCCTTCTGCATTTGCCTCAATATTTCCTGCCTCTGCATATAAATTTCAATTAGCAAAATTCATGGCTGTCTGCCGACATATTCAAACTATGATAGCATTCGGTAATCTGTAAGAAGTATGATTTAGGTCAAACAAATACATATGTCAGCATTTTTACATGCCACTGTATACCATATGTTTTCTATATTAGTTCTGCTAACTAAACATAATCTCCCAGACTTTACTAGTATCTCCAACAGATAACACCATCAAGAGATACCAACCTCAACTGTAGGTCAAACTAAGGGCCATGGATGAGGTCTCTTTTTTGATAAGTTGTACACATATAATAGGACATAGTGTTGTAATATATCAAAAATATCTAACGAGGTTGGGTTAATTGATAATTGTTGAACCTTGGCAAAACAATAATCAATTCTCACAATCCAGTTAGATATTTTTGATATACCATAATACTATCTTCATATTTTACTAATCTTTTAACATCTGATTAGTTGGCGTTTATGATTTCTAATAACAAGAAACATGTTAGCAGCATATGAAGACTTCATGGATATGGATTAGCTGTAATAATGACGTCATCAACGATGTTGACTATGTCATAAAACATGACGTTTACCAACAGGAAATTCATTCATGTTCCATAAATATCAGTGGCATATCAAAAATAAGTATCATACAGGTGTTGTTTCATGGATATTCGGTTAGTTGAAAGATAAAATTAAATACTTCACTTTGTGTTTAACTCTACCAAACAACAAAATTTTAGACTTGTCCAAATCCAGAGCATCTGCAGGTGACAAAAAATGAAATATGGCTCAAATGGTGAAAATTGTCTTTGCAAGGGAAGAAAACATTTTGGGAAAAGGAGAAAATGCTGGTTACCAGCATTTTCTCCTATTCCCTCAATGTTTTCAAAAGACTTTAACATTCAGGATTGTGTGAAGGATTCTCCTTTCCAAAATTGTTTTCAAAAGGCCCTCTGCCTCAGGGTCGTTGTAACATGGGATTATGCGGTAAGGGGCTAACACCATTTTCAACCGTAGTAAACTGTATATTTCAGTGGCCAATGCACCTTTGCATGTTTCCTAGAATTTCTTTACAAGAACTTTGCACAACATTCTTCCAAGCGACTGGCTTCTTACCCACATAAATAAGTCAAAACATACAGATATAATTCAAAATGAATAACTTCTTCATTTGTCATGATTTCCAACCCCCCACTAGATCTGCCCCTGCCACCTGCAAAAGCCCTGTTTTCACCTATGGCACTGAAAGGTTAACAGACAACTAAAACTAAGCAACAATATCTTAGGTCAAACAGCAACTGGCTTTCTCTTCTACTGAAATACCACCCGTCAGCTATCTGTTTCGCTCATCAAAACAAAAACCGAGAGGAATTCTAACTGAAATATGATTAACTTTTAATGTATAGAAACCTAATGTGTTCTTGATCACCTGAAATCTTTATTCCTCTCTAAACTTTTGGAAGTGGAAATTTTTTCAAATGTTACAACAAATGGAAAAAATTTCCTATTTTCCAGCAGTCACTATGATTTTCTGGCTTTCACTAGATGGGATTCTATGGTGCTTTACAAAATGAAACTTTCATTCAACTGATAATGCTGGGATTAACTCTTTCCCAAATGACAAAATTTTATACTGGTCCAACTTAAAACCATTTGCAGACAACAGCCTAATGTGACTCAAATGATGGAATTTGCCTCTGAAAGACAAGCAAACATTGTGGGAAAAGGAGAAAATGCTTGTTACCAGCATTTTCTCCTGTTCCCTCAATGTTTTCAAAAGACTTTAACACTTGTGACTGTGTGAAGTGTTAAACCAAGCATGTCTATATTATAAATCCAACAGCTTAAGAACTGAGAGGCTGTGGACCTTCCCAACCTCCTACCTAAAAGCTTTTGAAAATCATTAACCTTCTACCAAATAATCCCTTCCTAAAGACCCTGGGAAAGAGTAATGCCAGTATTAAATTTTATACTGAATTTTGTAGTCTGCAGCTGTATTCGGACAAGTATAGAATTTTGTCAGATTGTTAAGACTAAACACCTTTCACTCCTTCTTTCCCCCCCCCCTTTATCACGCTTTTTGACACTGAGAAAGAAACCCTTTAAAATCATTGTGAGAAAAGGAGAAAGTACTGGTTAATAGCATTTTCTCCTCTTCCTGAATGTTTTCATTTTTTAAAAGACAAATGCAAGGACTTTTGTCAAATTTGTCACCTGCAAATTTATTCTTTCAATTTCGACAGGTATAGAATTTTGTCCTTTTGTAAAGAATTAAAACCTAACCCCACCCAGCAACTGATCATGCTTTCTGATGCTGAGGAAGAAACTCTTTTAAATCATTTCAGGAAAAGGAGAAAATTCTCTTCACCAGTTTGTACTGGTTATTTACTGAGTAACTCAAGCAGATAGATTATGCTCAACTCTGGTTAAATTTTAGACAGTGTAGGATGGAGTTATCTCCCATGTAGCAATCCAATTGAAGCATAAGCTGTAATCTGTATAGCATCAATTACGTAAACAACAGTATTCAAATAAATAGTATAGAAAGATCTATCATATGCATTGTACAAAATAAGAATACTGAAGTTCAGAATCAACAATAAAATCTAATATCAGTTTTTGAAACCATTATCAGAGTAGGTCTTTGCAGAATGACATACATGTAGTTTTAGACTTTATGAAACTGAAAGCATTTGTAGAAAAAAAACTATAATTGTGGCTCAATTCATGAAATTTTGTCTTTGAAACAATATAAAATATTGCAGGAAAAGGAGATATTTGAAACAATATAAAATATTGCAGGAAAAGGAGACAGTGCTGCCAACAAGCTTTTACCACTTTTCCCAGTTTTCGAAGCCCTTTTCCTTGGCATCGTTAACTCTTTACAACACAACAAAAAAGTAGACTTGTTCAACATTCGAAGCATTTGCAGACAACAATTCCATGTGGGTCAAATGATGGAATTCCTCTTCAAAAGAGTAGAAAACAAATTGTGAAAGGAGAAAGTGCTGGTTACCAGCATTTTCTCCTTTTTCCACAATATTTTCAAAAGGCTCTTTCTCAGGGTTGTTAAAACCTGTGATTATTTGGTTAAGGGTTAAAACATGGGATTGTGTGGTGAAGGGTTTTTACAACCCTGAAGAAGATGGCTTTTGAAACATTGTTGGAAACCCCCACTAAAAAAGTTAAAACCCAATTTTTACCGCTGAAACAAATTTGCAGCAAACTGAATCGAATTTGTCCTTTTAAACTAAAAATGGAGAATCAACCCTTTACCAATCAATTCAGTGAGCTGAAGATGGCATTTGAAAAAAAAAAAACTCAAAAAGGAGAAAAGGACAACCAGCAGTATCTCATTTTCCCACAATGTTTTGTTAACTTTCAAAGAGAAATCTATTCATTTGAGCCATATGTAATTTGATCTCTTCATCCAGTTTGACAGTTTGAAGTTTTGTTGTCTGGTATCGAATATGAGCTGACTAAGCTCTGCAACAGGAAAACATCAATAACAACAAAAGGATGCTGATAACAGGGCACTAAAGCTATCTGTAATTACTATAACGACAATAAACAACATATGCATGTATAATGTCTTACCGAAATGAACTCTTCAAGATAATTTTTTCAATATGGTATCGTCGTTGCTTGAGAATTATCTACGAAAATGTCTAAAAACGAATGTTTCTTCTTTTTTTTTTAGATTTATCCTTGTTGCAGAAATACCACTCTCCGTTTAAGGCTGGTGCCTGTTTTCCTTGTAATTTTTATGATTTTATGAAAGGAAAGCAGAAAACCATTAACTACATCATGGCCGCCAACTTTGACATTTTAAATGATGCTTGGCATTTTCTCACAGAACAGCTTAGTCCGTGGATTGTCAGGGTAAGATGTAGGCTGATTTAGATGTAAAACTTTTAAATTTTTTTAGGATAAGCAATGTCGTTTATCTTTTTGCTACTGTAACTACTAAAATCAATTACTTGTTGCTGCTTTTAAAATGGCTCTGTATTCGGACAAAAGAAATTCGGACATCTGTATGCGTATCTTGATAAACTATATTAACAACCTTTTCTGGCTTACTGTCAGTGTTTTGGTCTCGTTTGAGAGAAGTTCATAGCAGACTGCTTTTTATGAAAGCTGTCAAGGCATATAAGTCTTTTTCCCATTTGTAGTTTTCCATGTTACATGGTCATGGGTCCTAAAATCATGGGCCTCTAGGATCTAAATGGGTTCTGAGTCGTTTCCTCCCTGGTTGTTTCTACCCCCTAGTCGTTTCGCCCCCACTGGTCGTTTCGCCCACCTAGTTGTTTTCCCCCAAGTCGTTTTGCCCCCTACCCAATAAAACTCTATCTTAGAACATTAAGTCATCTTTAACAGGATGATGGTACATTTGATTCTACTGAAATTAGTGTTAACTGTCAAAAAAAAAAAAAAAAAAATTCTGGCTACCTGCATTTTCTCCTTTCTGCACAATGTCATCAAAAGCCGTCTTTCTCAAGATCGTTAGAATTCGTTTTTGTGTGGTAAAAGGTTAAAGGTTATTTTGATGTAAAAGAAAGGAAAAAGATTTTATTAATGAATCCCCATACTGCACCTCTCTCTCTCTCGCGCTCTCTCTCTCCATCTCTCTCTCTCCTTTAAACGCACCCATGATATCAATCTACCATATTCTCAACGAATCTCAGAAGAATAAAAAACCAATCCTGATGCTGAAATCTAAGAAAGCATGGATAGGTGCCGTGATATAACTGAAATATTGTTTTAAACAGCATTAGACACAGTACAATCAATCAATCGTCGACGCTTTTGAGCCGACAGTAAAAACCTAATTGTTGCTATTTCGAAGGTAATTTGTGAGAATAATATCTCTGTATTGGACAGTGTAGATCGAAGATCAGACTGCATGTTCTGTGCAGTCTGATCTTGATCGACACTGTCCGCAAAAGGTCAATGAGTCGTGCTTAGCAGCCTAAGGGTTAAAGAACCAACTGACCAATCATTAACACTTCACAGTTAAAGGTGCAAGGGAGACAATTAAAGACTATTAATTTTGCATTGAGCGAATGTTTTCACACCTTGCCACTAATTGCATTAATTGTGTGAACATCGAGTGTTTAAAGTAAAATTACAGGCCAAATGTAAATAAACCGGGTGTTTATATGCATTTGAATTTATATCATACCATTTAAAAGTATGGAAATTGTTGTGAAGATGACAATCTGTCATTGTACGGTCGGTCCCTGTGTTAGTTGCTGACAGAGAAATTAATTTCAAAACTAGGTTAAAAAACTGCCAGGTAGCTGTGTCTTTCGTTTACTTTTTGCCTGATTTTAAAATTCTTTTTTTTTTCTGCCAGCAACTGACATATGGCCAGACAACACGATAACAGATTGTCATCTCCACAGTATTTTCTATACTTTTAAATGGTATGATTTAAATTTAAATGTATTATGTCACCTGCTTTGATATTTTGGCCTTTACTGGGCTTTTAATGACTGAAACTAAATATACAAGGTGATCAACGGTGTTAATCAAAACATGTAATACTTCTGTTTTTTTTTTATTAATAAAAGACATCAAAGGAAGCAGATATAATTTGTTACTTTTTGTTTTTCCCTTCTGTTTTTCTTTTCCTTAATGTTGAAAATTTGTTGTCATAATTCAGAATTTTCATTGTCATCCAGTCATAGTTCTTAATTGACATTGTCATTCAAAGTACTTCGAACGAACGAACCATTATTTTCTAAAGTCTCTCTCTCTCTCTCTCTCTCTCTCTCTCTCTCTCTCTCTCTCTCTCTCTCTCTCTCTCTGTTTCGGGGGGGGGGGGGGCAGGCAGAGGATAGCAGCAATTGTTGAGGGCATGGGAAGGAGAGAGTATGAGAAGAAGGCTTTCCATTTGGGCATGTAGAACAGAGGCCGGCTGGTAGAAATCTCCTGCTCAGCCAATTTTTCTTCAAGGATTGATGATAGTCACTGTGACAGGATTCATTCTTGTCTCACTCAAGATCATTGTCACTACCATGAATGAAAGCAGCCAATGGCTTGGGAAGAACACTCTATGAAGTCCTGGAAAGCATGAAAAGGTGCACTGACCACCAGGATATAACAGAAATATTGTTGAAAACAGCATTAAACACCATACAATCATTGATTGGAATTGTGTAGTAAAGGGTTTGTACCTGTTAATACCTATCTTTATGGAAATCTACAATTAAATTACTTCAGAGGTCCTTTTCACTGAGCTTGTCAATTATTGAACACCTGGTCATCCACTAAGACTGCAGGCCTAGAGCACAGTTTGAAAAAGCTGATCATAGTGCTATTTTTTTTTTAAACAGAATTTTTACATTCACAAATCACTTAGTTAATAAAGTTGAAATATTTGATTACATCTTTACTAAATGACAAAATTTTAGGCATGTCAAAATTGAAGGCATGTGCAGACAACTAAAAGTGTGACTCAAATATTGAAATTTGTTTTGGAAAGGGTAGAAAACATAGTGGGAAAAGGAGAAAATGCTGATTACCAACAATGTTTTCAAAAGCTTTCATTCTCAGGGTCATTAAAGGTCTTTATATTAAGGATTTAGTCTTCTTTTTAACAATCATCAAACAAATATTACAAAAAGATTGTATCCAATAGAAACATATGCTTTTCAGGAGAATTATTCTCTACACCAGTATGACAACAAAATTAAATCAGCTGTAGATGTTTTGTGTCAAAATGGACTTTCAAGCAGGCTTGAAGACTGGTTCTTTGAAGAAGTGCAAAGAGATTTAAGGCAAAGGGTTTCTCCAGAGTTCTGGAAGTATTTTCAAGATGAGACAGTTGGATACGAAGTACAGAAAAAGGATGAGCAACATATAGACAAGCTCTTTAATGCTGTGGAATACCTGCACAAGGTATATAAACTATGGTGCAAAATATAAACATACAATCTTGAAGCATATTTGCAACATAATACTTTCAAGCCTTTACCAAGCAATCCCATGTTTTAACAACTAGAGAGAAGGAGAAGTTTCAAAACATCATTTTCTTTTTTTAAAGCATGTTCTTTGATAGTATGTTCTGTACTATCAAAGACAAAGACAAATCTTATACTTTGAGTCACATCTGTAAATGTTTTCAATAGTTCAATAGTTCTCACTGAGAATTTAAGATGCATACTGCATTTATTAACAAAGTCATCTCCACAGTCATGTTTTGCACAGTATAGTGCTGGTAAACAAGGAACCGCATGCAACAAACAAGTTGTCATTTTGCCACAGTGTTTTCACATTTACTTAACTCTTTACCAAATGACGAAATTTTAGACTCATCTATATTGAAAGCTTTTGCTGGCAAAAAAGTTATTGTGGCTCAAACTTTGATTTTAAAAGAACAGAAAGCATTGTGGAGAAAGGAGAAAATGCTGGTAACTGGCATTTTCTCCTTTCTCCACAATGTTTTCAAAAAGGCCTCTCCCTCAGGGTCATTAAAACTCAGGATTGTATGGTAAAGGGTTAAGACAATTTATGTCAATAATCTTACTTTAAAAGCACATATTTTAAGTTATCTGCTACAAACTTGTTTGAAGTAAATGCATAAGTAACCTGGAGGCCCTGCGTTCAAGCCTCACTATTTGTTTTTTCATGGGATTGTCCTTGGGCAAGAAACTTCAGAGCTTTAGCCTAGTACTGGTGAACGCAGCCTGAACATACATTGAAGTGAAAAGTGATGTAAAACACTATTTAATCAACATAATTACCCTTACGAGTTTTTACACTCCAGCAGAAGAAAGTTTTTAAAAATGTTGTTAGAAAACAAGGACTTACAATTGTTTCAAGCTCATTTTCTCACAATTTTTTCAAAAGAGATATTTCTATTTTCTCAAAACATTTGAGCGTTGCTTTATGAAAAAAGGGGCTTAATGCATCTGCAAACTTGTTGCTATTTGTAAATTTTCTTCATGTCCAAGGACCACTCTGCTACATGATCAGTGTCAGGTTCAGTCAGTTGTTAGACTAGACAGATTTTAGAGATCCATAGTTACACGATGACTTGACTGGTATGATGCATCACAGAGATGCATTAAGCCCCATTTTGCCGCAGCACGGCACATTTCTTCATGAGTTATACTTAGTAGTGGTTTATTTCAGTCTTTACCAGGCAACAAAACTTTAGACTTGTCTGTAAATTTGCAGATGACCAATGTAGCTCAGATGTCTTTGAGACAGGTTGAAAACATTGTGAAAAAAAGGAGACAGTGCTGGTTACATTTAATTTCATCTTTTCTCACCGCATTTTCAAAAGCCTGTTCTTCAGAGGCATAAAAACGCAGTATTGTTTTCTAAAGAGTCATAAATTGAATAAAGTACTGGGTTTAACTCTTTTATCAAACAACAAAGTTTTAGACATGTCCAAATTTAAAGTATATGGAGATGAAAAAATGAGTGTTACTCAGAAATTTGTTTTTGGTAGGGTAGAAAACATTTAGGGCAAAAGAGACAATGCTGGTTACCAGCATTTTCTCCTTTTCCCACAATCTTTTCAAAAGGGATCTTCCTCAGGGTTGTCGAAACTCAGGGATTGTGTGGTAAAGGGTTAAGGCTCTCTATTTTTAGATCTCTGAGGATTACAAACCCTGCATTCAGTTAGTGGAGGATTTACCAAGAGAAATCAACAGAAACTATTCTATGCTGGTGTTCTGTAGAGTTCAACATGTTTCTGATGTTATGGTGATATTGTTCAAAGCTATCGTGTTCTACCGAGTGACCAAACAGTTTAGAGAAGCAGTGGGAAGCTTTTACTCTCAAGCCTTTAAAGTGTTTCACCATCTGAATAGCAGTAATGAGCAAGGTACAATACGTGTATGTTTGATTGCTGTACTATTTAATCTTTACTAGAAAACAAAACTTGACACTGTCCATATTGAAAGCAATTACATATGAAAAACTTAACTCTTTACCAAATGACAAAATTTTTTACTGGTCCAAATTGAAAGCATTTGCAGATGGTATATTACATTTAGCTGAAACATTGATAAAGCGTTGAAAACCCTGTGGGAAAAAGAGAAAATGCTGGTTGCCAGCATTTTTCACTAGTCTGTTTTCAAAGAAAACGTCCAAATGTAGTCATAGCCTTGGCATTGTCATAGTGCCCCCTTTTTTTACTTAAATTTTTCACTTAAAGCAACTGGAGCCTGTCTTACCCACAAGGTTTTCGAAAGTCTATTTTTTGGGGGTCGTTAAAACTTTTTTTTGTTTGGTGAAGAGTTAAATGTAGACAAATTGACCGAATTTACATTTGAGAGATGGGAAAACTATCTGTGAAAGGGAGAAAGCCTTGGTATTGATAATGGCAGCTTACATACTCTTTTTTTTTCTTTTTTTATCCTGTAGGATTTATATATTTTCTAGCCAAGAGGTACATATTTTGGCGTCTTAAGAATACTGAGTACCCACAACAGGTTAATGATTCTAGGTTTAGATAATCCACATTTCTCGGCTAATATAATTTGTAGCTTACTGCAGATGACTTTTGAACACATTGGAATAGGTATATTGCCCCTTTCATCCACAACCATTTCACTTGTATTCATGCACACTGCACAGACACTAACTCTTAACCAGACAACAAAATTTTAGACTGGAAAGCATTTGCAGACAACAAATGTAGCTCTAATGGTGGTATTGCAAAAAACATTGTGGGAAAAGAAGAAAATGCTGGTGACCAGCATCTTCTCCTTATACCAAAATGTTTTCAGAAGTGTGTTCACTAAAAGTCATTTCTGGACTGTATGGTAAAGAGTTAACCCTTTACCACACAATGTTAAGTTTTAATGCCCCTGAAGAAGATGGCTTGTCGGAAAAGGAGGAAATGCTGGTAACCAGCATTTACTCCTTTTTTGACAAGGTTTTATACCCTGCCAGTGACAAATCCCATCATTTGTGTCACCTTCAATTTGTTGTCTGCAAAGTCTTTCAGTTTGGACAAGTCTTATTAAGTTCTGTTGTTTGATAAAGGGCTAACCCTTTCCCAAACGACAAAATTTTGGACTAGACCAAATTGAAAGCATTTGCAGACGACAAATTAAATGTAATACAAATGATGATTTTTGACTATGAAAGGTCTTATGAACGAAGTCCGTAACAAAGGAACAAATGAACAAATTCATAGCTCAATTAAAAACCGCATCTGGCGGGATTCAAACCCATGGCGGACAAGATCCTCGTTTTCCAAGGTTTAAAAGACCAATACCATAACCACTGAGCTAAAGAGATATCTCCGTAACGCAGTTGTTAGGTATTGTATTTAAATCGGGACAAAGCCATGCATGAAGGAGTGGTCTCCCGTAACAAAGGGTAGAAAACATTGTGGGAAAAGGAGAAAATGCTGGTTACCAGCATTTTCTCCTTTTCCTACAATGTTTTCAAAAGCCTTCTTTTCCAGCATGGTAAAAACCAGGGATTGTTTGGGAAAGGGTTAACTGATGTAGAGTACAACTGTTTTGCCAGACTGCTTTCAGAGTCATCTGCTGCAATTGTTTCTGGAGATATGCCTTGTACATTGGCCGCCCAAAATTAATTGTTCTATCACAGAATACTGAAATTTTCATTGCTTGATCATCGGACACCATCACTAAAAATAGCATATCAGCACATCTCCTCTATATCGGATAAAATGACATGTGAACAGCATCAACGCTTGGTTGCAAGAGTTGTTTGAAGCCTTTAACCCTTTACCACATGGCAAAATTTAAGACCTATCCAAATTGAAAGCATTTGCAGACAACAATTTCATAGTGGCTCAAATGACGCAACTTTTCTTTGATAGGATAGAAAACTTTGTGGGAAAAGGAGAAAATGCTGGTTACCAGCATTTTCTCCTTTTCCCACAATGTTTTCAAAAGGCCTCTTTTTTAGGGGCGTCAAAAGGCGTCATTGTGTGGTAAAGGGTTAAAGGTCATGGAACAAAAGAAAATTCATTTTTTAACCGATGTACACTGTTTGTAAGGTTGTCTTTTCGCTTTTCAGTCAAATATTCATCTTCAGAATGGACAGGAGGTCAAATTTTCTCCGATTTTGTTGCACACCTTGGTGAATTATATAGGATATAGGGAGGGTGTGCTAGTATTTGTAATAGTGTTTGATGATCGACCAATGAAAAGTTCAGTGCTCTTTGATAGACCGATGGAGTTTTAAAGGCTTTTGCATTGTATTACCTTTGTTTCAGATGATGATGAGGAAGATGGTAATGAATGCCTGGGTTGTGGTGAGGACACAGAACTGTGTAAATGTGGACAAATTATGGAGAGATTTCACAGAATTAATAAACAGCTGTGAGTTCACCTCAACAATAATCTAAATTGTCCTTAGGAGAGTAGAAAATATTGTAGGAAAAAGATATAAAGTGTTGGTTACCAGAGTTTTTCTCCATTTCCCACAATGATTTCAAACGCCCTCTTCTTTAGGCTCACAAAATCAAGGGATTGTTTGGTGAAGGGTTTAAATACTCCTGCTGGAAACAGAGGAATTTGTTTGATTGACTGGTTGATTGATGGATTGGTTAGTTGTTTGATTGATTGAAAGATCAACCGACTGACTAACTTACTGATTTGGCTTTCAACATTGTTTCAGTCATGTCACTGCAATAGCTTACTTATTCATGTGTGTTTCACAGGTACTAAGCAAGCTTACTTATTCATGTGTGTTTCACAGGTACTAAGCAAAAGCTTAGTACCTGTGAAACACACATGAATAAGTAAGCTATTGCAGTGATATGACTGAAACAATGTTGAAAGCCAAATCAGTAAGTTAGTCAGTCGGTTGATCTTTCAATCAATCAAACGATCAATCAAACAACTAACCAACCAATCAATCAACAATTAAGTGTCTAGACAAAGGACACCCTCTATAAAATCTCAGCACCTCCAATGAGGATTGGAACATGGACCTCTGGATTTCTATACCTTCACCACTGAGCCATGCAGGATCCCTAGAGGCATTTGGACATATATAATATCCTTGAATTGTATAGGAAACAGTGCAGGAAAAAGTGTAATTTCTGGTAGCTAGTTCCCTTTTGCCTAGTATTATCAAAATCTGTGATACAGCTTCAGATCTGTGTAAATGCCCTTTATCATTCAGCTATTGTTGTTTTCTAGGGATGAGACTGGAGTGTTAGAACAAGTGTCTGGTACATCTGTAACATCCCTTGTCCATGATCAGATCCAGAAACATGTTGAAACCACATGTAAAGGGAATTTTGAGACAGCCTATCTTGATACATTAGAAAATGTAAGTACTACCGGTACTTCTTAACCTTATCATGCTTTTGATTTTCTAGATTTTAACTTGTTATGCCACTGAATTTGAAAACACACTCCTTCTCAGTACAAGAAAAAACAGAAAAAATACAACTTGTTTTTCAGTGGTTAGAGACCAAAGTGCTAGGATGGTTAAAACTGGTTTACTCCAGCAACCGAACCAATATTGGGTCAGACTGCATTGAGGGTTTTAAGGGCAGACTACAACATTTCTTGTGGGAGACCTATGCCAGTGTTCAAATTAGCCAGCTCTTTAACATTATCATAGGTATGTACTGAAGGCAAGTTTTATATTCTGGGTTTTAACTCTTCTCCAAGCAATCCTGTGAAAAAAAGGCTTTTGAAAACATTGTGGAAAAGGAGAAAACACTGTTAAGCACCATTTTCTCCTTTTCCCACAATGTTTTCTACCCTTTCATGGCCAAATTCAGTCCTTTTAGCAATGTTGGAATTGTCACCTGCTGATGCTTTTGAAATAGGAAAGACTTAATATTTTGTCTTCTGGTAAAAGCTTTAATGATAACAGAAATTATTCATGCTTTATGCTTTGCAACATGCTTTCATGTTTCAAAACAAGCAAGCATGTTTCATAAAGCATGCTTTCATGTTTTAACTTCCTTAAAAGCAGAAAAAAATGCAAAAGAATCTACGCCCTCTACCAAACAATCCAGAGTTTTAAAAACCTTTGAAAGATGGCTTTTGAAAAAACTGTGGGAAAAGGAGAAAATGCGGCTTAACCCTTTACCACACAGCAAAATTTTTGACCTGTCCAATTTGAAAGCGTTTGCAGATGACAATTTCATAGTGTCTCAAATGACTCAATTTTTCTTTGATAGTCTAGAAAACTTTGTGGGAAAAGGAGAAAATGCTGGTTACCAGCATTTTCTCCTTTTCCCACAATGTTTCAAAAGGCTTCTTTCCCAGGGTCGTTAAAAGTCGTCATTGTGTGGTAACGGGTTAATAACAATTTATTTTTGGTCTGCCAATGCTTTGGATTATGACAAGTCCAAAATTTTCTGTGGTTTGAAAAAAAAAAGCTGGGATTTAACTCTTTACCAAACGACAAAATTTTGGACTGTTCCAAATTGAAAGCATTTGCAGACGACAAATGTGACTCAAATACTGAAATTTGTTTTGGGAAGCATAGAAAACATTGTGGGAAAAGGAGAAAATGCTGGTTACCACAATGTTTTCAAAAGGCTTTTTTCTAAGGGTCGTTAAAAGTCGGGATTGGGTGGTAAAGAGTTAAATGAAATTGGCTGTGTATCAAAACAATGCCAGATTTAGAAGGAAAAGTTTGACTAAATGTTGGACAGCAGAACAGAAGTAATAGATGGCAACATGTTAGACTATTACCTGTTGAAAGCATTTAAAGACGACATGTTAAGCATGGCTCAAGTCAAATGATGTGGTTTGTCTTTGAAGGGGTAGAAAATTTTGTGTGAATAGAAGAAAATGCTGGTCACCAGAATTTTCTCCTATTCCCACTATGTTTTTAACTCTATACCGCCTCTTTATTGTTTTGGAAAGCATATGCAGACCACATATCAAATGTGAAAGCATTTGCAGACACCAAAGTGAAAGCATCTGCAAGCAACCATTAGGATGTGACTCTAATGAAGGAACTTGTCTTTATTGAGGTAGAAAACGTTGTTGGAAAAGGAGAAAATGCTAATTACCAGCAATTATTCCTTTCCCCACAATGTTTTTAAAGGCTTTTATTCCAAAGGGTCATTTTATTTCAGGATGTATGGTAAAGGGTGAAAGAATTTTTTTTTAAATTTTTCAACAGAATTCCCAGAATCAGAGCCTGCCATATTAGATTTAAAGATGTGTTTAGAGAAGACAGACATGAGAGCAAAGCTAGTCAGTACACTGAAGTCTTCTCTAGAAACCAGACTGTTACATCCAGGTGAGAAGATGGTTTGTTTGTTTGCCTGCTTGCTTATTTTTTTTGTTTGTTTGTTTAACTCTTTTTACCTCACAAGAAGATTTATACTTGTCCAGACTGAAAGAATATGCAGACAATATTTCATATTTGGCTCAAAGGATGGAATATGTCTTTGATAAGATAGAAAACTTGTGGGAAGAGAAGAAAATGCTGGTTAAAAAAAGCATTTGCACACAACAATTCAAATTTGGCAAAGGATAGAATTTGTCCTTGATAGGATAGAAAACATCGTTGGAAAAGGAGAAACTGCTTGTTTAAAAAAGCATTTGCAGACAACAGTTTAAATATTGGCTTAAAGGATGGAATTTGTCTGATAGGATCGAAAACATTGTGGGGAAATGAGAAAATGCTGGTTATGTGGTAAAGGTTTAAAAAGATAATGCTAACTGCAGCTTTTTCAAAATATTATGTTTGAATTTAATTGGGTTCATTTTTGCATTGTCTGATTTTTTTTTTTTTCTCACCAGGTGTAAACACAGCAGACATTCTAACAGCTTACATTTCAGCCATCAGAGCTTTAAGAACGCTAGACCCAGCTGGAGTTATTTTAGAATTAGTTTGTGAACCAGTCAGAAAATATCTCAGGTAAATACTAGTACCAGTCAGGTTTTACTATTTAATCATATACATGTTCGAATTGATCTGGAGAAAGAATGGTCCTTGGACATGAAGAAATTTACAAATAGCATAAAGTTTTGACCCATGTCAGTGTGTGAGGACTGCACAGGCTGACATTGGTCGATACTTTTTGCAGAAGCATTCAGCTCCCTTTTCACAGAGCATGGCTCATTTAGATTGATAGATTGATTGTGGAAAAAGGAACTATTGGTTGTCAGGAGCTATTCTTCCCTTAACTATGTTGTTTTCATAAGAGGTTTACTGCAGGGCTGTTAAAAATTATATCTATGCATTGATTTTAACTTTTTGATTGATAACAAAATTTTAGACTCGTCCAAATTCAAAGCATTTGTAGATGATGAATTAAACATAGCTCAACTAATGTAAGATGTCCATGGAAGGGTAGAAAATATTATGGGAAATTGAGAAAATGTACTTTTTTCCACAATGTTTTTCAAAGCTCTCTAAGGGTTGTTAGAATTTAAAATCATGTGGTACAGCCTTGACTTATGACTATGTAATGGTATTACAGATGCAGGGAGGACACAGTTCGGTGTATTGTTTCAAATCTAACAGATGATGGAAGTAATGAACTGCTAGAGGAGTTAGTCAAAGGTCAGCCATTGTTAGATGAATGTAGTCACGATGATGAGGAAGATGAAGACTGGGAAAAGTGGATGCCAGATCCAGTAGATGCAGACCCAGGTAAAATTTTTTTAATTGTTATGCTTGGATTTACTTGTTACAAAATGTGGACAGCTGTTTGCATCTTGTAGCAGATATCTTCTTAACCCTTTACCACAAAGTCCCGAGTTTTAAAGACCCTGAAGATGGAGGCTTTTGAATTATTGTGGAAAAAAGAGAAAATGCATGTAACCAGTATTTTCTTCTTTTCTCAAAAGGTTTTCTAGACTTTCACAGACAATTACCATCATTTCAATTACACTTAGCATGTCGTCTGCAAATGCTTTCAATTTAGTTGAGTTAAAATTTCTTTGTCATTTGGTAAAATGTTTAAACGTTGTGGTAAAGGTAGAAATTGTTTGGAAGGAACTATTACTCCTTTCATCACAAGGTTGTGTATCTAAAACAGTTCATGTTTATTATCACTATTATACATGAATACTTCTAAGTCTAATGCAGATTTGTTTCAGGGGGTAATGACAAAATTCACAAATTAACAAAAAGTTAAGTACATTGAAACAAATTTAGGAATTTGGTATATCTGCATATGGCCATCAAGTTAATGATTAATACTCATACACATATGTTATTTATCCTTTTCCAGACAATGTTTTGATGACCCCTAAAAACCAATTTTCTCCTTTGCCCACAATTTTTTTCTACCACTTTAAAAAACAAATCCCATTATATGAGCCATATTTGTCATCTCAGAATGCCATCAAAAGGGACAGGTCCAAATTTTGTTGTGTAGGAAAGGGTTATGTGTTTGTAGAATTATACTCTGGTTCACAGTGGCAGCTATGTGGGGATATTATGGTTGAAATACAAATATTTTAGTCTTTTTATATCTCATTCTCTGAAAATGTCAATTTTGTCAATTGGTCCTCCATGTTTAGTAGACATTTTTTAAAATTAATTTTACTTGTGAAGTTTTGTTGAATTTTCTTTAAAATTCTTTCAGCTACAGGATCCAAATCACGGAGGGCTTCAGACATTATAAGCATGCTGGTGAACATTTATGGAAGTAAAGAACTGTTCGTGAATGAATACAGGACACTGTTGGCAGACCGTATACTTACAAACTTTAATTACGAGATAGAGAAAGAAATAAGATATCTAGAACTTTTAAAGGTAATTTTTGTGTTTATTTCTTTCCATCTGCAATCATTTAGTAATCATGCGTTGCTATTCACTCTGAAGGTGCCATCATTTTCTCTTTTTTAACCTGAACCTTTTGACAGACAATAAAATTGACTTTTCCAAATCAAAAACATTTGCAGACAACAAATTAAATGTGCCTCACATGATAGAAATTGTCTTTAAAACAGTAGAAAATATTTTGTAGGAAAAAAAAAAGGGGGGGGGATGCTGGTGACTAGCATTTTCTCCTTTTCATGCTGTGTTTTCAAGTCTTCTTCCATAGAATTATTAAACATTTTATTAGAATGTTTTCAATGTTATCTTCTGTAAATTTTCTCTAGGATGTAATGATTTAACTCTTTATCAAACAACAAAATTTTGGACACAACCAAATTTAAAGCATTGGCAGATGACCAATGTAGCTCAAAAGATGACTTCTGTCATAGGGTAGAAAACAGTTTGGGAAAAGCAAATACTTTGAGTTAAACCTTAGAGTGCTAAGTATAACAAGTTGTTTTTTACATGCAATCTCTATGAGCCATGCTCTGGCAAAAGGGGGCTTAATGCATCTCCGTAATGTATGATACCAAACAAACGATCACATACTGATGGATCCATAATAGCCACATTTTTTAACAACCTACTTAATTATGAGGTAGACTGGGCCCTGGACATACAAAAAATTGATCAATAGCGAAAAGTTTCGGCTCAGGTCAGCCTGCGCGGATTGCGCAGGCTGACCTGAGTCGATATTTTTCTCAGATGCATTAAGCTCCTTTTTCATAGAGCATGGCTCATTATAGATCAGTGTCTGTATTCACCAACCATTGTTAGGAATATTTTTAGTGTTATCCTCAAGAAGTTTCTAAATTTGAAAGTAACACAGCCTGATTGATTAATGCCCAATGGTTTAGCCAATCAGAAGTTGTGTTACTTTCTAAATCTAAAGTAAGTCTAAGAATATTCTTAACAATGTTTGTTGAATAGAGACCTAAAATGCCTCTTGTGGACAATGTACACCGAGACAGCACAGAATTAGCTTTCTAATCTTGGCTCTTCACTGTCCGCTCTTTGGAAAGTATCCTGGAAAGGATTTTATCAACTTTTCAGTGTTTTGGTCTTCTTTCTAGGACTGGAAAAAGTCCATGCCTGATGGTTTAATTATAACACTGATTTCCCTGTATTTCAGTTACGTTTTGGTGAATCCCAGTTACATTTTTGTGAAGTCATGTTAAAAGATGTGGCGGACTCGAAAAGAATAAATACTCGTATTTCAGAGGAGAGAAAACAAAAGGGAGAAGTACAGGTAAGAAAGCAGTATCTCTAGACTTGGTTGTTCATAACTTTTAAACCCTCATTCAGCAAAGTGCCAATCAGTGCTCTTTGCCAGGCAATGTAGGTCAAGATCAGACTTGACAGACTGTGCAATTTTATTTTTGCTCTACAATGATTGATGTGGTGAGATTTTTCATTCAAAAGGAACTTAAAAATCACACTGTATGGGGTTTTAAAATTGGATGGAAACTTTTTATTTAAAACTTTACCAAATGACAAAATTTTAGACTCGCCCAAAATAAAATTTGTTGCATGCAAATACAGTGTGACGTAAGTGATAGAATTGTCTCTGAAAAGGTAGAAAACATTGTCAGAAAAGGAGAAAATGCTGGTTACCAGCATTTTCTTCTTTCCCACAATATTTTTAAAAGCTTTCTCTTTAAGGTTGTTAAAACTTTGGATTGTAGGGTAGAGTCGTTAATTCAGTTTCTTTATTTAGCAGTTTAGGGTTAATGCAGTGATGCAGTAGCAACATACATTTAGTAATGAGAATGGCTTGTAATCAAAGGGTTGTAAGATCAAATTTTTTGTAAGTTCAGCTTGGCCTAAATTGTCTCTGAGGGTACTTTAACCCTTTAACCCTTTACCACACAATGACGACTTTTGACACCCCTGATAGAGAAGGCTTTTGAAAACATTGTGGGAAAAGGAGAAAATGCTGGTAACCAGCATTTTCTCCTTTTCCCACAATGTTTTCTACCCTATCAAAGAAAAATCATTTCATATGATCCACATTGAAACTGTCCTCTGCAAATGCTTCCAATTCGGACAGGTCTAAAATTGGTCGTGTGGTAAAGGGTTAACACACAATCCTGAATTGTAAAGATTCCAAAGGAAAGGGGCTTTTGAAAACGTTTTGGGAAAGGGAGAAAATGCTTGTAACCTCAATTTTCTCCATTTCACACAATGTTTTCAAAAGTCTTTTCCATGGTTGTCAAACCTTGAAGTTGTTATATAAAGGGTAACAGTACTGAATTTTGCTTGTTTACAGGATGTACAGGTTAATGCAATGATACTATCAGCTCAGTTCTGGCCTTCATTCAGAGAGGAGAAGATTACTTTACCAGCGTCAATGCAGGCCCTGCTTGAAAATTATACAGAAAAGTTTGAAACCCAGAAAGGGAACAGAACTTTAGATTGGAAATCTCATTTAGGTATGGCCATCATTTTTTCACGTTATCTTAACTCTGAACACTGTGTCTAATCATCCCATGGTTTTACTACCCTGAAGAAGAAGGCTTTTGGAAAACACTGCAGAAAAAGGAGAAAATGCTGGTAACTAGCAGCATTTACTCCTTTTCCTACAAGTTTCTGTTAGCCTAAGAGACAAATTACATCGTTCAAAACTCATTTTATTTGTTCCCTTTAACTGTACATCTTTTCATGACAGACAAATCTAATTGGACGCCAGGTAAGAGATCATCTTTTAACTCTTTACCACACAATCCCGACTTTTAACGACCCTGAGGACAAAGCCTTTTGAAAACATAGTGGAAAAAGGAGAAAATGCTGGTAACCAGCATTTTCTCCTTTTCCCACAATGTTTTCTACCTTATCAAGGACAAAAATCATCATTTGAGTTACACTGAATTTGTCGTCTGCAAATGCCTTCACTTTGGTCTAGTCTAAAATATTGTCGTTTGGTAAAGAGTTAAGTGCTGAAATTAATTAACCCTTTACCAAACGATCCCTGGTTTTAACGACCCTGAGAAAGAAGCCTTCTGAAAACACTGTAGGAAAAGGAGAAAATGCTGGTATCCAGCATTTTCTCCTTTTCCCACAATGTTTTCTACTCTTCTAAAGTCAAGTTTCAATTTTTGAGTCACGTTTATTATGTTGTCTGCAAATGCTTTCAATTTGGACAAGTCTACAATTTTGTCGTTTGGTAAAGAGTTAAGTAGTGAAATTAATTAAATGGACTTCTCCAAATTGTAAGTAGATCCAGATACAATTATTGCAAATTTAAGGTTGTTTTCATTTTGACAATATATTGGAAATATTGATCTTAGTCTAAATTCCAGGACTTGCAATCTGATAGGCTGATATGCTTTGTCTTGACCAATCAAATGTCATGGAATTCAATATTTTTTAAATAGTTTTGAATCTAAATTGGTTTGGAAATATGATTTTGGCTTTTTTTGTGGTTTGGTCTTAATTTTCATGGAAGTGCTATTAAATATTGCTTACAACTTGCAAAACATTAAAAAAGAGATTTTACCCTGTACCAAATGACAGTATTATAGACTTGTAAGCATTTGTTGTTAACAAAGGTTTTCTTTATTCCAGGTCTAGTCAATATTGATGTAGAGTTGAAGGATAGAACCCTTAATTTCAATGTTTCTCCAGTACATGCTGCCATCATTATGCAGTTTCAAGATCAAGGTCAGTATACTGTCTTAACTCTATACCAAATGAGAAAATTTTAGACTGGTCCTTATTGAAAGCAGTTGCAGACAACAAACTAACTGTTGCAAAAATTACGCAATTTTTCTGTGTAAGGGTAGAAGACAATGTTGGAAAAGAACAAGGTCAGTATACTGTCTTAACTTTTTACCAAAGAACAAAATTTTAGATTGGTCCAAATTGAAAGTAGTTGCAGACGACAAACTAGATGTTGCAAAAGTTAGGAAATTTTTCATTGTAAGGGTAAAAAACATTGTGGGAAAAGGAGAAAATGCTGGGTACCAGCATTTTCTGCTTATCCCAAAATGTTTTCAAGTCCTTTTTCCTTGTTGTTACTAAAATTTTGGATTGTGCGGTAAAGGGTTAAAATCTGTATATCTGCTTTTTTTTTTCCGTAATCTCCCAGATTCATACTCAACACTGTTTCCTGTCTGTGATAACCTTTTACTTACAGATCCTGTTTCAACAACTCTGAAGAAAAAGTCTTAGAAAAAACATTGTGGTAGAAAAATAAAATGCTAATAACCAGCGTTTTCTTCTTTCCCACAGGGTTTTCTACCCTTTCAAAGCAAATTTCCTTGTTTGAGTCAAAGTCAATTTTGTTGTCTTCAATTGCTTTTGATTTGGATGAGTCTTAAGTTTTTTCATCTGGTAAAAAGTTGAATAGTGGTTTGGAGTTGTGTGATAAAGTATTCTTTGTTATAGGGTTATGGCAACAGCCTTGCCCTAGAATTGACTTGCCAAAGGAAACTCCATTCCTATGCAGAGACAGAGCAGAACATTTTCTTTGTGGAGTTCATTTCCTGTGTTTTGATCTCTAAGTTACAATGGATTTATTCTTGTAATGAACCTTCTGAGTGTGTACTTAGCACTACTTAAGTTAAGTCTAAACTTAAGTTGTTTTTGTAGACAGTGTAGGTCAAGATCAGGCTGTGCTGAATGTGCACTATTTTGTAGCATGTTCTGCTGAAAGAGCCTGGAAAATTCAGTGGATTTAGTTGGCTCCTGCTGTGCACACATTAAAGTTACAAGTAAGCCTGTTTCCATTATGCACAAATGGTTTCAGGCTTATTAACCCATTTTCTTTTTGAGTTGTCTTTATTGAAAGCTTTTGAAGATGACATATCAAGTGTAGCCCTAAGATCGGATTCATTTCTGAAACGATAGAAAACATTGTGGGGAAAAGGAGAAAATGCTGGGTACCAGCCCTTTCTCCTTTTCCCATAATGTTTTCAAAAGGCCTTCTGTCAGGGTCATTAAAAGTTGGGATTGTGTGCTAGAGGGTTAAGCTTCAGTAGCACTAAATTACATCTGAGGTAAAAAATCCTAACTTATATCCTCACAAATTTGCTCTCTTAAAGGCCCAGTAAAAGCCAAAATATCAAATCATGTGTCATAATACATTTAAATTTAAATCATACCATTTAAAAGTATGGAAAATATTGTGGAGATGACAGTCTGTTATCGTGTGGTCGGGCCATATGTTAGTCACTGGCATAAAAAAAGAATTTTAAAATCAGGCAAAAAGTAAACAAAAGACACAGCTACCTGGTAGGTTTTAACCTAGTTTTTACATTAATTTCTCTATCAGCGACTAACACTTGGACCGACCGCACAATGACAGATTGTCATCTTCATAATAATATCCATACTTTTAAATAGTATGATATAAACTTAAATGCATTTAAACACCCGCTTTGTTTACATTTGGCCTTTATTGTTACTTTAATTGTTACAGATACGTGTAAATTTTGTCACATTCTCACCATGTCCTTACAGAAAGATGGACTGTTGAAGACTTGAGTAGTACCCTACAAGTTCCTGCCACAGCCCTTAGAAGGAAAATGGCATACTGGCAGAGTCAAGGTCTGTTGAAGGAGGAGTCCACTGATACATTTTTGTTGGTTGAAGAACACAAAGGGCGGAGTCAAGATGTAATTGCAGAAGAGGAGGCGGAGTCTGCCATGGCCTCTGTCCATGATCAGAGAGAGGAAGAGCTGCAGGTTTTATCTTTTAACTTCAACTACATACATGTACAGGTTGTGTTTGCATAAAATTAAGATCAGGGTCAGTATTCACCAACCATTCTTATTCTAGATTTAGAAAGAAACACAACTTGTGATTGGCTAAACCAAATGGTTTAGCCAATCAGAAGTTGTCTTACTTTCAAATTTAGAAAATTCTTTCAAACAAGACTAAAAATGTCCTTAAGATTGGTTGGTGAATACAGATGCTGTACTTTTATGGAGTAATGATATAAATCACCAGCTAAGCTTATAATATTGAAAATTTCAGATTCTGATGTTACCTCCTGAAAAACACTAATTGCAGGAGACAACTTAAAAAAAAATCCTTTAAGAATATAGAATAACAATATAACTATAAAATACCCGTTATGATTGATGAGAAACTGGTCTTTTCACACAATTTTTCCCTTTTTACACTATATTTTTGAAAGAGCTGTACCTCAAGATGGAATAATGTCATGCGCAGGAAGGAAGAAAATATAACTGAAAAATAATTTGAGCCATACTCTGCCAAAAAGGGGTTTAATGCATCTTTGTGATGCATGATACCTAGCATCCATTTTGTCTAACAACTAACTGAATAATTAAGTACACTGGTCCTTTGACATGCAGGAAATTTACCAAAAGCAAAAAAGTTCTGATCCAGGTCTGCCTGCGTGGACTGGGCACGCTGTCCTGGGTTCATTCTTTTTGCAGATACATTAAGTCCTCTTTTCACAGAGTATGCCTCATTTTCATTCTATTTCAGGTGTTTTGGACGTATATTGTTGGTATGCTGTCTAATTTTGAAGCCTTGCCGATAGAGAGAATCCACAGCATGTTGAGAATGTTTGCTATGACTTCAGGAGAATGTACGATGGAGGCTGTAAAACATTTTTTAGATAGTAAAGTGAAGGATCAAAGTTTAATATATTCAGGGGGAATTTACAGGCTTCCTACATCTCATGAATAATGAATAAGCAAATGTGGTTATGTCTAAAACAATGTTGAAAGCAGCATTAACTCTTTATGACACAATAAAAGTTTGGACTTGTCCAAATCAAAAGTATGTGCAGACAACAATTTAAATGTGCCTCAAATGCTAGAATTTGTTTCTGATAATGTAGAAAAAATTTTGGGATAAGGAGAAAATGCTGGTTACCAGCATTTTCTCCTTTTCCCAAAATGTTTTCGAAAGGCTTTTTCCTCATGGGTTGTTAAAACACGGGATTGTGTGGTAAAGTGTTAAACATCATTCAATCAATCAATAAATCAATCAGTTATTACATCTTCAAGTGAATATGTTCTAATATATGTCTTTAACTGTTTACCAGACATCAAAATTTTAGACTGGTACAAATTGAAAGCATTTGCAGATGACAAACTTACTGTTGCATGAGGAATCTTTTCTTTGAAAGGTAAGAAAACATTGAAGAAAAAGGAGAAAATGCATTTTCTCCTTTTCTCCACAATGTTTTCAAAAGGCCTCTTCCTCAGGGTCATCAAAACTCGGGATTGTGTGGTAAAGGGTTAAGTCATTACCAGGAAACAAAACTTTAGACTGGACCATATTGGAAGCATTTGCAGACAATAAAATAATTACGGCTTAACCGTTCACCGCACAATCCCAACTTTTCACGACCTTGAGAAATAAAACTTGTTAAAATATTGTGGGAAAAGAAGAAAATACCGGTATCCAGCATTTTTACTTTTCCCTTAATGGTTTCTAACTTTTAAAAGACAAGTTTCATGTTTTGGGTAGTATTTAATTTGTCTTCTGCAAATGTTTTCAATTTAGAAAGGTCTAAAATTTTGTTGTGTGGTAAAGAGGTAAATGATGAATGATGACTTGTTTCTGAAAGAGTAGAAAACATTGTAGAAAAAGGAGAAAAATGATGGTAACCCAGTATTTTCTCCTTTTCTATGTTTTCAAAAACTGTCTTCTTCAGGGTCATGAAAACAAAAGTTTGTCTAGTAAAGGGTAACTTATTACTTTCTGTAGCATAGGTTAAATCTTTTTCTAAAACTTGAAGAGAAAATAAACTTATTAAGAGAACGGTAGCTGTGTTGTTTTATACTTTTATTTATTTTTTGCTACAGTGTCTTCAAGAGTGGTCTGCTGCAAGACAAAAAAAAATTAGTTCATGATGATTATGCATAAATCTCTTTTCAACAACTTGAAGAAAAGTTCAAATTAAAAAAAATAAAAATAAAATTGTTAAATGGTAACTGGTTTGTTCTATACTTTTCTTTAAACTTTCTGTTTCTATCAGTCGATTGTGAAAACTGTGACATTTTGTAATCTTTCTGCCATTACCGAAGATTGTGTATGTCAAACTTGGGCTAGTTGTTAATTTTCAAAAGGGAACCAATAAAAGGGGAACCAACACTAGAAGGTCTGGCAACCCTTGAAATATTACTGTGTCACTTTTCTTATTCAAAGTTTTCACTAAAAAGGCTACAACTGCCATATGTTGGCACTCAAATGTGGTGGCCTTTTTCTTTACAGTGATAGAAAATATTGTGCACAAATGGAGAATATGCTGGTTGCAAGCATTTCATCCTTTTCACACACTTTTGCAAATCCTTTCTTCCTAAAGTTATTATCAAAATGAGATTGTTTGGTAAAGGGATTATCAGGTGCATATCACATAGATTCATACAATGACTAATTTGTCTAAATGAATGAACATTCAACAAAGTAAGCCCAAAGCATATTTTGATAGAATAACAGTTACAAATTAAGAACAGACCAGGGGTTTCACATTTTGCCACATTGTTTTATAAAGTTGAAGTGTTAGTATTCAACTGCAAATCATCAAATTCTAAATCAAAACAAATGACAGAAGAGGTAGAACAAGGTTTTGAACTTGAAATTTGTCGTTTACTAACTTGAAATTTGTGGTTTGCTAGTTAAACCATGAAGGGCTTCTAATCACCTTTTGTGTAGTGTAGATCAAGATCAGACTTTACTTCTTACCAAACGACAAAAGTTTAGACTAGTCTAAATTGAAAGCATGTGCAGACAACATTTAAAATGTGGCTCAAATGATGAATTCTGTCTTTGATAGGTTAGAAAACAATGTTTTCAAAAGGCAGCTATCTGAAGGATGTTAAAAGTCGGGATTGTGTGGTAAAGGGTTAACAAAACGTGATCTGTGCTGTCTGCTTTGCTGGGACAATAGCAACATTAAAACTGAAATAATTCAAGTCTTATTTCTAGACTTTAAATGCCTTTTGGGCTTATGAGGTACTCTCAGGGTTAACTGTATCAATTATTTTATTTACTGATGACTTTCTGAAGCTATTACTCTCAGATGATAATTTTAGCCTTTGTTGATATACATAATATAACAAAAGAAAAAAAACATAAAAGGCAAGACAGGTAAAAACACATTGCATCATAACATTAACAGTACATCGGACATTTTAGAAGAGAAGAATACAGGTTTCCTCTACCGTAAAAAGACATTGTTATCGTCTGAGGGTAACAAGATTTCTTTGTTTGTTTTTGGAATTTAAAGCTGTTTAAACAGCTTGGGTCATATCATGGCGGTCAGTGCACCTATGCATGTTTCCTGGCTTTTTCACACCAGTACTGATACAACTTTCTTTCCAAGCCACGGACTGCTTTTCTCAAATGCATCAGAGGTGAGAGGCAAAAAATGGCCTCAAAGAAAGTTTTTTCTGATGCGGGTACGGAACCTGCAACCACCAGGTCATGAGTCAGATAGGCTATCTATTGAGTTACTCAGCTGGGCTCTGAAACAAAGAAGGCTTTGATAACATCCTTGTAAAAATAGGGATAATCAATACGAATTTTAGAGAAATGCAGGTGTAACAGGCAACATCCTGTTCACCTATCCAAGCATGAACAATAATGCATGCTATTTAAAGGCCCAATAAAGGCCAAACTATCACAGCAGGTGTCATAATACATTTAAATATAAATCATACCATTTAAAAGTATGGAAAATATTGTGGAGATGACAGTCTGTTATCATGTGGTCGGGCCATATGTTACGGCAGAAACAAGAATTTTAAAATCGGGCAAAAAGTAAACAAAAGACACAGCTACCTGGTAGGTTTTAACCTAGTTTTGAAATTAATTTCTCTGTCAGCGACAAACACTTGGACTGACCTTACAATGAAAGATTGTCATCTTTACAATAATTTCCATACTTTTAAATGGTATGATATAAATTCAAATGCATTTAAACACCCGCCTTGTTTACATTTGGCCTTTATTGTCACTTTAACTATCAGGGAAAGTCATCCACCAAACCACATCACTGCTAAGGCTAGCTTAATCCTTAAAGTGCCTTTCACAACTACAGTTGCCTTTGCAGACAGTGTAGATCAAGATCAAACTGCACGATATGTGCAGTTTGATCTTGATCTACACTGCTTGGTTTTTTAAAACAATATAGACAAAAGCAACCATCATATTGCAATTATTTGGGTCTCATTTCTAAAAATTCTACTGGGTTTATTCGGTGCTCTAAGGCTTAACAGCAAGCCTGATGAACATTATTTTCCCCTCTCGAAAGTCTCGACCTTGTGAGTTCAAGAGAAACAAGCAATTTCGTTGAAATGATATCCCCTGCCGAAAAAGGCCTTTTTTGATACAAATATATTAGAGGTATTGTGTTTTGCATGTACATGTGGCCTTTTTGTTATTGGTCCATGATGAAATTACACGTGAAGCCCCCTTTTTCCATGGCACAGCATTTCATTAAATAAAAAATATATAAGAGGTCCATAATGAGATTATACATTAAGTCCCCTTTTTCCATGACATGGCATTTCATTAAATGAAAACAAATAATGAAAATATACATCAAGCCCCCCTTTTCCATGACACGTCATTATATATAGAAGAAAATCGTATCAACGGACTATCCAAAGGAAGACATGCATGAAGTTTCATCAATTTTCGTCAAGGACTTTAGAAGATATCTGTCCAGGCGGACAGATGGGCAAGCAGACTGTTATTGGTCCATAATGAAATTATACATTTAGCCCCCTTTTTTCTTGACATGGTATTTCATGAAATAAAAACAAATAACTATTGTTTGTGGCTTGTGATATACAATATAAATATAAGTTTTATAACATTTTGTCCAGTAGTTAAAGATATTGTCCATAATGGAAAAATACACCAATTTCCCTTTTTCCGTGATACAACATTTAATCAAAAAAGCTAAAATAACGATATTGGCTGACTATCATAAGGAACATACGTATGAAGTTTCATAAAATTTCGTCAAGGATTTTGAGTTAATGAGATATTGATCCATAATGGAAATATATATGAAGCCCCCTTTTTCTATGACACTGTATTATATCAAAAAAGCAAAAAAAAAATAAATAGTAAATAATATCGGCGGATATCATAAAGAACACATGTATGAATTTGTATTAGTTTTTGTCTAGGATTTTAGAAGATAACTCCTGAAAGATGGACGAAGTCATTGGTCCATGATGAAATTATACATTTAGCCCCCCTTTTTCATGACATCACATTTCATGAAATAAAAACAAATAACTATTGTCTTTGGCTTGTGATAAACAACATAAATATGAAGTTTCATAACATTTTGTCCTGTAGTTAGAGATATTGGTCCATAAGGAAAATATACATCAAGCCCCCTTTTTCCATGATACGACATTTACTGAAAAAAGCTAAAATAATGATATTGGCGGACTATCACATGGAACACACGTATGAAGTTTCATAAATTTTCCTCAAGGATTTTGAGTTAAAAGAGATATTGATCCCTAATGGAAATATATATATGAAGCCCCCTTTTTCTATGATACCATATTGAATATGAAAAAAGCAAACAAATAAAAATTGGCGGACATCACAAGGAACACATGTATGAATTTCCATTAGTTTTTGTGAAGGATTTCAGAAGATATCTGTCTAGAAAGACGGACAAACAGACGGTCATTGGTCCATGATGAAATTATACATTTAGCCCCCTTTTTTCATGACATGGTATTTCATTAAAAATAAAATCAAATAACTATTGTCTGTGGCTTGTGATAAACAATATAAAAATTAAGTTTCACAACATTTTGTCCTGTAGTTAAAGATGTATTGGTCCATAAGGAAAATATACATCAAGCCCCCTTTTTTCCAGCACACGGCATTAAAAAAAAAAAAACAAGGGTATGTAACTGGTGTTGCAAGGTCAATGTGGGTGAAACTTTTTGTCCTGCATTTCCAAATGGTGGTTGATAGATGTGACAAGTTCGATGTAAAAACTGTATAGTTTTCAAGATAAGACTCAAAACATCAAAAATTTACTCGACCGCATAACTTAAATCGCTCCCAGTCGGCCATTTTGCATTGAATAAAAAAAAAAGTGTATCAGCGGAATGGGTTATTGTACACACGTATAAAGTTTCACGAAATTCTGTCCAATGGTATTGGAGATATTCTCCCGGTCGGACAGACGGAAGGACGGACGGACAACGCTAAAACTATATCCTTCCGCCTTCGGCGGGGGATTATAATAAATCAGAATAAGCTAAGATGGTAAGGCATCACCAGTCAGGCAGGTTTCATAAATCTTACCTTTGCCACCAAATTATGCATCAAACCGCCCTCATGTGAAATCGATGTGGCAAAAGGAGAAACTTCTCTAATTAAGCCATTAACTCCAGCCACATTTGTCAAAGGTAGTCTGCTACTGAACAATTGTCTGTTGGAAGTAACTATGTTATCCTATTACCAAACAATCCCGTGTTTTAAAAGACTTCATGAAGGAGGCTTTTGAAAATGTTGTGGAAAAAGAAGAAAACCATCAACATGTCAATTTATTGTCTGCAAGTGCTTTTGTATAGTCGCGACATGTAGGTTCACGGTACATACTGCTTCGAGGTAATCGGTATTTTTCTGTCTTTACAAAAATCGCCAACCTCTAGCTGCTTGTCTGGTCTCTATTTTGAGTGTAAATACATTGACTCGGACATTTCTTTACCTCAGCCGACTTCACTTTCCAAAATAAACGTTTAGAATGGAAGAAAAGTATACTGGAATTGAAAACGATGTCATCAGAACCAACATGCTTATCACCATTCACCCCACCCCCTAAAATCCTTCCGATTACATGATTAAAAAAAAAACATACATGATGATGAATTTAGATCATCTGCTAGGCCATGTCGCAATATTTTCAAATCATGTGACTGCACATTGGTGCCAAATATATCAAGTTGCAAGGATTTTTTTCACGAAAACCATCGAAGTCACATGAATCAGTTTCAAAATAGCAGCCAGACAGTGGTGAAGGTCCAGATGGATTTTCTTTCAAATGTTTGGATGAAACTGAATGACATTTTCCATGACGCTAAGAAAAAAGATGAAATTAGAAAATTACTTGGTGATTTTTTCTATACTATATTCGACTTTTGACTTTTTCTTTATCGGATCGTAACTACCGTGAACCAGTCTAGTATGGTACAGTTAAGAGAAAAGTTCAAGAAAAACAATTTAAACCCAGGTGCAGAGCCAGGAATGTAGTGAAAGATAAAGAAGATAATATAGATAAAGCCTACTTATTCTGAATGTTCTTCTCCCTCTTTTTTTTTAGTCGTTTTTCCTCTAGCAGAATGTTAGCATCTTGCACAACTTTGTCAACTTTTTACACAAATAATATCAAGGTCAGACTACATTTTGCAGACAATCACGGATCTATATACGATCCCTGAGACAATACAGAACGTGCGGTCTGATCTTTGATCTGCATTGTCCGCTATTTACTTTTTATTGGCAAAAGCAACTTTGATATTGAGATGATTTGGTCTCTTTCTCTCATTGAGGAAGACTTCGTTTATTTGATGCCTTGATGGTTAATGTCGAAGCCCGGGCTTCCGAGCTGGCTCTGCATCTGAAAATGCCATACTAATCTTAAAACGAGAATACAAAATTTTAGACTTTTCAGCATTACCTCGTACCGCCAGATACCGGGAAGGGGTACCGGTGTTTAGCGCTTCATAGTTGAAAGATGGCGTCTGCTGTTGATGCCGTAGGCATGAAACAAGATTATTCGCCGCAGGTAACATGATTATTTGCTTGTTTTCTTTTTACATACTCCAAATCAAAGATGCAGAATTACAGATTTTGATTTTATTCGTTGTTTGTTATTGAATTATTTCCATTGTCTCAAGGAAAACACTTTAGAAAACAGGACTTTTCGTCCATTGTCTTTTTCGTCCAAACTGTTTAGTCTGTAAGATTTTTAGATCTTACCGTTGCGTCGGTATTAAAAAAGTTTGTTTTTTGTTTATGAATTTGTCCGAAAGATAATGTATCGGATACAATATAGGGATAAAAATATTTTAGCCCTTCTTTATCACTTCTTTCTCCTTTAACAGCAGTTTTTTTAGCATACAGTTAGTTGGGTAGTTCCGAATCATGGGTAGTTCCGAATCAAACCATTAAATATAGGTTTAAAACGCTTTTCAGCGTTAACTGATATGCATAAAAGTTCTTGTTTTCGATTCTGTATCACATTTCCTTCGCCTGGTACAAATTTTGGTCAAATCTGACAAACTTGCTTATTTTTGTACACTTATGAAATAGTTTACATGACAGCAATTTTATCGTTATACCCGTTATGCAAATGTTTCGCAGGAAGAAAAATCACCAAACGACAAACGAAAATGGGGTAAAATAACTGGGTTTTTCGATAATCCCATTTCACTGTTTCTCTAGTGAACAAAAAAATTGTGTTTGCATGTATCGGAGCATATTTATCAGAAATACTTGAGTTGATACACATGCATATGTGTGGGGTAATTCCGAATCAGCAGTGACGATTGTGGGGGTTGTCTCAGAAAGGTATATGTATCAGGAGTCGTACCATGGAGAACCTGTACCCTGGTGAACTCGTACCCCAATTTCAAGGGTACGAGGTCTCTAGAAAACTCGTACTCCATCTATATGAATCAATAGCGATATATTTGTCTACTTATCTTATTTTCAATTTTGTTTACTCGGTCTTAATATGCATTGCTTGTTTTAAAATGTTAGACCAAAGTCTGTAACACTGTGAAAATGAGAACTATTTTAGTTTTTTGACTAAAGCTGTAAATAGTTAATAACAGAGAAAACATTGTACCACGTATGTGTGCTTTCTTGTGATATTTATGTCGGTTTTGAATAGATAGTTTGTAGTACAACTATTGCCTTTTTTTTCGTATAAAATGATACAAAACTGTTTGGTCATTCCCTTAGTATATTAGGCTTGAACAGCATATACTACCTCTTTCTGTTACCCTACCATGGCCTGATGTAATCGTTTAAAGGGTGTGATAAAAAGAGCCAATCACCATCTTTAATTGATGTAAATTGCCACTTCATTTAAAGAGGCCCTTATACTCATTTTCAGTGAGTTTTAACTCATTTTGTCTTTATTTTATCAAACTATAGTCATTCTTATACCTTCATGCCAAATATTGTGCCTGATGGTTGCAAGGTTGCTTAGATTACGGTCGATAGAAAATGCATTTCGCTGAGTTGCGGCCTTCCATGTAAACAGACTCGTCGTTTCCGGTTTTTGAATCGAAGATTTCGATATATCCGTTATACACTAGGGTAGATTCGTATGAAGATCATGCATTCTGTCATGTGACTATATTTGACCTTCGCCCTGTGTCTAATGAGGTAAACAAAGCAAAATGGAGGCTTCTCTGTTGCAGCCTTGATTTTCAGACGGAGGTCGCGACCTATATGCAAATCACACCGTATCCGACTCTAGGCGGAAACCAACGATAAATTTCCGTGATGCACCGCCATTGTTTACAGCTTTGATCGTCAGCCAGTTTTCTTCTGACCAATGTTTGGTTTCTAATACAAATCTCTGTGTTTCTTTTTTTTCAATTACACCATATATGTCAGTAATTTATCCATGTTTACACAAAGGACTGATTTCTGTACCATTCTAAATTGTTTGAAATTTAACAGCGTTTTTGCTTACCGGCTGTAGATGGGCATCTCTAATCTTGTATCGATAATAACGATTAAAAAATGTGTTATAATCTGATTACACTAGAATTTTGATGCCTTTTTAAAAAGTCATATTTGAGGATCAAAATGCATCAAAGGTGATCACTGCAACTAGATGAAGTGAACAATCAGTAAGGGAAAAGCACCCAATACTTGCAATTTACCATGACCATTTGTTTTCTAATACTATATGTCATAAAACTGTATGACGATGTCCTGACAACAGGCATTTGTGTCTGTGAACAACGTTATACATAAAGTCTCGAAATAGAGCCATTCTTAACTGTTACACAATATATTCTTTGTTTGAAGGATTTCATTGTTTTCATTTAAGTTTCATTTAAGTTTTACGCTTGTAAAACAATGTTTTACAAGCATAAAACTTAAGTTCATAAAGCTCTGTAAAAGTATGAAGATATTGATGGATATTGGGTGTCCCCTGTTTATAGTGATTTATACTGTGGCAATGGGATTTCAAAAATAAATTTTGCACCGTAAAACATGGTGCAGAAAATTAAATTTTGCACAAGTCTTTTTTACTACTCTTATTATTTTCATTAGGTTTAACTTCATTGAAACTTAAACAAATCTCTTGGTTATTTTGACAGCCAAAATCCATTTTTGGACGATCCCTAGAATATGCAAGTTGTTCAGTGATTCGGAATACCCTCACTTAATTCGCAACTACCCTAGTGGATGTACACTGTAGAATGGGAATATATTGTCAAAATTTAAACCAATGGAAACGATTTATATTTTTTAAACTTCTTTATCGGTAGAACCTCTGGTGAAAAGGCATTTAGCTCGGCCCGATCTTTAAGCGAAAGTATAGCATCATATTTTTCTATAGTGATTCGGAACTACCCAATTGACTGTACTCCTATCCATTTTGCCACATTTATTCCAGAAGTCGTAATGTTATCTTTTGTGTCAGCGAATGAATAATAAAACCTGTATAGCTTGCAGTTCTGGTCTAGGTAGCTACCTTCATTCTGAAGGATTGCTCAGTTGTTATTTTTGTAATTGTGTCTCTGCTAGTCCCAGCAGCAGCCACTCTTATGTCCATTCTGGAGTGAAATATCAAAAACCCCGCATCGTTTGAAATGGCCGTATGTGTCAATCTTTTCTTTGTCAGCTAACAATAAGGTCCTTAATCAATAGACTAATGAATTATATTTACTAAAATACTGAAATAATTAAAGAATGTCAGTGTTACCTACTTGTAATTTCATTTTTTTGGAATGTAAATATCCATTGACCCACTTCCAAGGAAATCAAACTAGGCTTGACATTTACTGCGCATGTTTCAGACGTCTTTTCCAGTACAGTAAAGTTATTTTATTTTCACAATTTATAGGCTTCTGTGTTATCAGCTTGGACATGGAAAGGGAAACTAAAATGTACTGGATGTATTTCATTTATGAGGTGTCATATTTATCACTTAAATTGCTCATCATACGATGTAATTTTTTCAAATCAAATTGACCACGCATGCACAGTTACCTGAATTTATAATGAGTGTTTGTTTACAAATTAATAGGTGTGTTCATGTCGAATAAAAGGTGAATTACAAAAAGATTGAACAAAACCTTGCATAAAACTTGGTGTCAACGTGAAGTTAAATAATTTATCTATTGATTCATGTCCATTTTCATAACTGTCCAGCAGATTAAAGACACATTAAGCAGACTGGAAAATAACCGGTGTTGAAATTTCCAGAAGGTATTAACCCTTTACCACCCGACAAAATTTTAGACCTGTCCAAATTGAAAGCATTTGTAGATGACAGTTTTAATGTGGCTCATATGAAATGATTTTTCTTTGATAGGGTAGAAAACATTGTGGGAAAAGGAGAAAATGCTGGTAACCAGCATTTTCTCCTTTTCCCACAATGTTTTCAAAAGCCTTCTCTTTCAGGAGTGTTAAAAGTCGTCATTGTGTGGTAAAGAGTTAAAGAATGGCTGCTATGAAGGGTGCGGAGACACAATCATAAAAATAACATTAGAGCTAGTCACCGAATCAGGGGTACTAGGTAGCCTGCTCAATTTGCTGTTATCTATCATAAAGTTGGATCACATTAGTTTCAGCAATAGTTTGCTTTGAATGTTATACTATTATTACCATCAGACAGTTGAAAAGCACAGGCAAACAAGCTCATTATCAGACCAAAGAACTTTCAGAAACAAATTTTCCAAATTTTTTTTCACAAAGGAACTGTAAAATACATAAAAGATATAAAATAATGCAATACACTGGGCGACATGTACACTTATACTGTAGAGTCATTGAATGTTGGTATATGGGCAGAAAAAGGACGGCAAACAGCATTGTTTCCAGTGTAAGTCTATACAGAAGGATCCTGTCTTTTACTGATCCTAAAGAAGGAGGCTTTTAAAATCAAAGTGGGAAAAAAATTCATTGCCTACATTTGTTTTTTTTTCTATCCAAAAAAAGACAAATTCCATCACTTGTGCTACATCTTATTTGTCTTCTGCAAATCCTTTCGAAAAAAAAGGCAAGTCTGAAATCTTGCTGCCTGTTAACCCTTAACCGTACAATGCCACCTTTTAACGACCCTGGGAAAGAAGCCTTTTGTAAACATTGTAGGAAAAGGAGAAAATGCTGGTAACCAGCATTTTCTCCATTTCCCACAATGTTTTCTACCATATCAAAGAAATATTGCATCATTTGAGCCACATTGAAATTGTCGTCTGCAAATGCTTTCAATTTGGACAAGGCTAAAATTTTGTCGTCTGGTAAAGGGTTAAAGGGTAGGGTTTAAAGATTTTATACCGCACATCTTTTCATGACGAAGGTGTATTTTTATCCTAGGAAATACTGAAAGAAGTCAGAAACTTTCTTTATGGAGCAGATTATAAAGGACAGAGTCAAAGACACAGAGAATCCTTGGCGCAATCTGCTTTAATACTCCTTCGAACACTACCCACAGCCAGACATGCAGTTCTAGAATATCTGGCCAACACGTTTGATGAGGCTGTCAACAATTATCTTCTTGAGATAGATATAGGAAGATCTGTAACAGGTGAGATGATAAATATGGTATGCTTTCCATTCACCTTTCTGATAGAAAAGTAGCTGAAACAAACCTATATGTAAAGCTAGGTATGACTGGTAAAGTATTGCCTGAATTTAACAGATAAAATAGTTATCAAAAAAAGAAACAATTTAGCCCCAAAACCGCCCATTACAACTTTTGTTGCCTTTGCAGCAATTGTAGATCAAGATCAGACTGCACATAGTGTGCGGTCAGATACTTGATCTTCCCTGTCGGCTTTGTTGAGACAGCTTCAGTATTCATATAACTATTTCCCATTTTTTAAGTTGACAGAGATGTGCTCATAAAGTAAGATATAGGTTATCTTCCATTGAACGAACAGAATGTAACAAAATATAACTCAACGTGACTTTAGACCTGTCCATGTAGAAGGCATTTGCAAGCTCAATGTAACATACATGTAGCTAAAAAGAGAGGTAGTGTCTTCAGAAGGGTAGAAAAAATAAAAAACCTGGAATTATTTGGTAAATGATTCACCAGTGTTGTGATATTTTTTCCCATTGGAAGCTTCACTCAAGTTTGCAAAAAGATGTCCAGGTCAGTCTCATACACTAATCTTTTATTCTATTGTGTATAATTATTTATTGAAATATAGTTTATACTTGTAATTTATGTAGAATTTCTGAATTTTAACAGATTCCAGTGGCACAGGAATGCACAGTCTCCTGCATGATGCATGTGGAGTACTGCACACATTTATCCAGACCCATTCTGTGGCTTGGGCACCAATTATTTCAGCTGTAAGTTACTGCATCAGCTTATTACTTAATAGGAAAAAAGATCTAAAATTTTGTCATCTGTTAACTCTTTACCAAACAAACCCTGGTTTTCACGACTCTGTAAAAGAAGCCTTTTGAAAACATTGTGAGAAGAGGAGAAAATGCTGGTAACCAGCATTTTCTCCTTTTCCCACAATGTTTTCTACCTTTTCCAAAACAAATTTCAATTTTTGAGTCACTTTAAATCTGTCGTCTGCTAATGCTTTTAATTTGGAACAGTCTAAAATTTTGTCATCTGGTAAAGAGTTAAAGAGTGAAGGAAAATAATAATATCAGAGGTATATAGTAATATGTATATGCACAGGATGTTGAAGGATCACTTTTTGTTCTCATTTTTATGTCAAAATATTCAAATCTATTTCCTTCAAATGCTTACAATTTGAAATATTGTGAAATTATGTATATTCTATAAGAAATGATAATTTTAATCTAATACCTTTAAATTGCTAAATGAATATTATGAAATTTACAGCCAATAGGAAAAACCCAAATATTGCAATTTGAAAGTTCTTTTCAGTGAGAAAATTTCATTGTATTGAACAGTGCAGTTTGCAGATTTGACTGCAAGAAACGTGCAGTCTGATCTTGTCTCCATTGTTCGCAAAAGTGAATTGAGCAGTGCGTTTAGCAGCCTCAGGGTTATAAACTTTAACTGTTTACCAAATGACAAAATCTTAAAATTGAAAGCATTTGTAGATGACAAATTTAAATTCATTCAAGTGATGTGGTTTGCCTTTAGTGAAAGGGTAGAAAACATTTTGAAAAAGGGAGGAAAAGCTGGTTTTCTTTTTTCTTTGTTTTATAAAGCTGTCTTTCTAAGGGTTGTTTAACCCTTTACCACACAATCCCGAGTTTTGACGACCCTTAGGAAGAAGCCTTTTGAAAACATTGTGGGAAAAGGAGAAAATGCTGGTAACCAGCATTTTCTCCTTTTCCCACAATTGTTTTCTATCCTTCCAAAAAGAAATTTAATCTTTTTAGTCCCTTTTAGATTGTTGTCTGCAAATGCTTTCAATTTGGACAAGTCTAAAATTCTGTTGTGTGGTAAAGAGTTAAACTCAGGATTGTGTCGTAAAGGGTTAACCATAGTGCTATAAATATCAGCTTTATTTTTCAGTGGTCACTGGAGTTATTAGGCCACATCAGCAGTAAATATTCAGATAGGCGGGGAGTCCCACATACAGGGAGCCTAAACGAGCTGCTACAGCTTTGGTTAACATGTAAACCAACTAAACTTCTCATTGAAGTGGCCACAGAGTGTTTTGCACAAATGTGAGTTTATAGTCATTTGATCACCATTTCCATTATTTCAACAAGAGATTGCTACCTCCTGAAACAATGTAGCAGCAGAGAACATAAAAGAAATATCTTCTTGATTGATGGATAATCACTCAAATTCAGGTTTAATTGATGATACATTAGTACATGTGAAATAGTTTTTGAAGAGAGATTGGGGCTGAATAGTTTTATGAATTTCTCAATGCATATATATATTCTAGGGATGGGGTGGAGTATCCATATTAGAAATTTAGAAATGGGTCATGCTCTGTGAAAATGGAGCTTAACGCATCTGCTAAAAGTATCAACCCAGGTCAGCCTGCGCAGGATGACCTGAGCCAAAACATTTCCCTATTGGTCTATTTTCTGTATTTCCAAGGACCAGTCTACTTCATGATTAAGTTGGTTTAAAAAAAAAAAGTGGTTATTTTGGATCCATAATTATGTGATGACTTGATTGGGATAATGCATCACAGAGATGCAGTAAACTCCTTTTGGCAGAGCATGGCTCAAATATATCTTTCATCCATTTGAATGCCCAGGTAATTATTAAAAGTCATTGTCTTGTCAGATTTCTTTATGTTTTACCGTTATTCAAATTCTGAATGTTTAGAAAAGTAGCATACTTGACTAATCTGAAATATCTGTTTCAAAGATGCAAAGGTAGGGTTTAGGTGATAAAGGGTAGATTAAAGTTTGGCGTAAGAAAATGCCACAGATCAATTCTTCAGCTGTGAGATAATTGGGATTGTCCAAGGGAAATGCATTGCAGAGCCCATGAAACCTAGAAACATCATGAAAGAGTGAGCTGTGACTGTGGCTGAAATAAAATTGAAAACAATGTAAAATGGTGCAGTTCTTGGTCACAATTTCCTAGATGATTCCCAGCATAGTTTCTGAACTTATTTAGCTGTCATGAGAAGTATGTTTTGTTTTTTTTGTACATTTGAACATTTTAACATTATTTGCTATTTCCATGTACTTACAGGGTAGGAGGAGCTCCAGAGAGTTGTGTGGATTCACTTCTTGAAGCCTCAGTGAAATACAGTCCTCATTTTGATTGGGTTGTGGCTCATATAGGGTAACAGTTTTGATTTTATAATGATAGATGTAACCATATTCTACTGGTTTCCAATGGTGTTTTCATGCTGTTTTCAACCGTTTTAGTCATATTATAGCAACAGCTTGAATAAATTTTTTTCCTGTAAACATTTTCTTTCTTGTGCTTTGATGGTTATGGTAGCTCTAATGGTCTGACTGATCATAGAAATGACAATCTTTGTCTTTGTATGATAAATTGATTAGAACCAAGAACAAACTGAATAAACCAGTCAGGTAAACTTTATAGTTGTCTGAATTTATTCAGCGCATGTAGGATACTATAGATTTATCCCCCATGTTTTTTCAGGTCCTGTTTTCCTAGAACTATTATAACTCGGGTCCTGATGTGTGGTCTGAAGGATTATTGTCACCATGGTAACCAAGGGGATGTGGACAGTGATGCCAAAATTCCAAAAATGGGCTCTGTTGTCAATATTTTGGGACATTTGGCTTCAAAACATGGCCATGACATCAGAGATGCACTGATGAAATTGTTCACTGTAAGATTTTTTTCATTTTGTTAGCTTTAACTCTTCACAAGGTGAAGACTTTTAGACTTGTCAAAATTGAAAGCATTTGCATACGATACATTTAACCCTTTACCAGACAATCCCTGTTTTTCACGGCCCTAGGAAAAAAGGCTTTTGAAAACATTGAGGGAAAGGAGAAAATGCTGGTAACCAGCATTTTCTCCTTTTCCCACAATGTTTTCTACCCTATCAAAGACCTAAAGCTCATTTATACCAATTCTGAATTCGTCGTCTGTGGATGTTCTTAGTTTTGGAAGAGTTTAAAATTTGTCGTTTGGGAAAGGGTTAATGTGGCAGACAATTTTTAGCTCCACTGGCCGAAGGCCAGCGAGCTATTGTCATGGCGTTGTGTCCGTCGTGCGTCCGTCCGTCCGTCCGTTCGTTCGTCCGTTCATCCGGCATGCGTCCGTAAACTTTTTCTTTAAAAAACTTCTCCTCAGAAACTATTGACTGGATTTTTACCAAATTTCACAGGAATGTTCCTTTGGTGGTCCTCTTTCAAATTCCTTCAAATAATTGTGTTCCATGAAGAATTCTGGTTGCCATGGCAACCAAAGTAAAAAACCTTTAAAAATCTTCTCCTCCCAAACCGCTATTTGGATAGCATTATTATTTTGCAGGAATGTTCCTTAGATACAGGTTTACAGAATTCCTTAAAAAAAAAAAGATCTGTCAAAAAACATGGCTTTTATGGGAGACTCATTTTCCTTTTATGGTATAAAGTAAAATCTTTGAAAAATTTCTTCTCTAAAACTATTCATTGGATTTCATTGTTGTTTTGCAGGTAAGTTCCTATGGTGGTTGTCTACCAAATTGTTTCTTCAGTGAGCTAAAATGCAGGATTGAATGATAATTGTTAAAAACTTCCTTTCGCCATTATAGAAATAACAGGCCTGTGGAGCGATACAGGTGCTCAAGCGCCTCTAGTTTACCACATCTTTCAAGTATGGATAATTAATCTAAATTAAGCTGTGATTCATAAAGGCACTAGAAAATTTTATGCAAAAGGAGAAATTGCTCCTGAAATTATTTCAAGAGTTCATTGGAAACAATCAATCATGTGGCCCAAGTTTGAATTTCAAAGACTTGTTGACAAGTTTATATTTTTGATTGTCAGACATGTGCCTGCATCCTGTCTAAGTCAAGACCATAGATTTTAGTCACTTGATTTTATTCTTTGTTGGACCAGAAAGTTTTAGTTTATTCCAAGTTGCAGACATTTTTGTTTGCAGACCACAACTTCAGTGTGACTCTGATGATGTACCCGTATTTCCCCTAAGTATTCGGACGGGAAAAAATAATTATTTATTTTGGTGTCCGAAAATTTACAAAAATAATTGTCTTACTGTCCGAAAATTTAGGGATGAATTGATGATGGAAATCTCTATCGGAAAACTTCGGTTCCTAACGCACTGTATCGAAGAACATTTTAAATATTAACGATCCATTATCTACAGGCTAGCGGTGTCAATTAACAGTAAGTATGACAAATAATACCTGTCAATCAAGGTAGTTCCCAATTAAAAGTTTAATGACAGTACGAATGTTTGCAAATGTTTTTCTCACTGAAATACGCTTTAATTATTTCCCCTACACAATCCAAGATCAAAGAGGATGACGTAGTATGCCGCCGAATGTTTGATCAAGTACCGCACATACTCGCTTGTTAGTAATTTGATTGGTTGGATTAGTGATAACCAATCATTTATTCTTGTCAATTTTTACCTATCAATGCGATTCTGTATCTACACCTGGAAGATATTTAAATTGGAAAAAAAATAATTCAGGCCCCTTTTACACTATTTTAATACACGTCGGATTGGGTTAATACATTGTGAAAATCAGTTATTGATTGGTAAGGGTAAGGGTTTATTGGTAAGGGTTAATCTTGACCTAACCAAACAGGGTTACGTCGTTCATACACGTTCTTGTCTCCATGTTAACATGTCGAACTGTGTACAGGCGTTGCAACTATCAACACCGTTATGCATTAAAAGTGTATCTTACAGCGTTTATCGCTAAAATTTACGACTTTAATGCGTCACGGTTTTTGACATAAATATCTAGCCCGTGTAACACAAATTAGCACTCGTATTCAGTTTACCGCGATCATCGGATGCCATACAAAGGATTAATCCTTAAAACAAAGATCGATTTATGATTCTCAGGTACTTGCTAATTAACCCTCTCCCAAACATGCCCTTGTTTTTACGTGTCTGCAGTACAAGTCTTACGAAAACACTGTGGGAAAAGGAGAAATTGCTCGTAACGAGCAATTTATCCTTTTCTCACCGTGTTTTCTACCCCTTTGGAGAACTTTCCGCCATTTTAATAACTTTTAAAATTTAAAATTGTCGTATGCAAACTCTTTCAGTTTGGAAGGGTCTAAAATTTGTCCTTTGGGAAAGAGTATTGCGGGTCTTCATCGAACTTATAAACCATTATAATTTCGTGTCCGAAAATTAAGGGACAGACATTTTACTAAGTGTCCGAAATTAGGGACAAAAAATAAATTATTTTGGCAAATAATTAATGCTGTCCGAAAATTTAGGGTGTCCGAATACTTATGGGAAATACGGTAATTTGTCTTTAACCAGTTACCAAATTTTAGATCTGTCCAAACCCAAAGCAAATACAGATGCCAAATTAAATGGGGCTAAAATTGTGGAAATTTCTCCTGTTCTCACAATGTATTCAAAAGTCCTCTTTCTCAAAGTTGTTAAAAGACGGCATCGTGTGGTAGGAAACTAAAAGGTTAGAAAACATGGTGGGGAAAGGAGAAAATGCAGGATACCGACATTTTCCTGTTTTACTACAAAGTTTTCTATGGCTTTCTTCTTCAGGGTCATTGAAACTTGGGATTGTGTGGTTTTTCATATTGTTTGTGAATCACTCAAGGATGAACATGTTTCATACTTGTTGAGTTCATAGACAGTTACCTCCCAGTGTGTTGTTCACAGTCATTTGACTGTTGTTCTACAATAATTATTGTTTTACATGTTTTGCTGTATATTTTTCAGGATAGTATATCAGGCAGTTCAGAATCCAGATGTGTCACAACAATACCATTCTTACTACAGTTGGCCTCCATGTCCCCTTTACTGTTGCATATACTGGCTACAGACATGGTGAAGGCTTGTATGTAAAACTAGCAATCTGTTTTATTGTATTCCTTTCCAAAATGTCTATGCATACATTTCAAATCAAGATGAACCCTTAGAGTACCAAATAAGCCCAACAAACATTTTTAGTCTAGAAATTACACCCAAATAAGTGCAATCTCAAGCTTGCTTCTGTCTCTATTGTTCAACAAAGCTGCCACTGACAGTGTAGATCAAAGGTCAGACTGCATTTTGTGTTAGTCTGATCTTGATCTACACTAGCCGCAAAGGCAGCTTTAGGTGTGAAATGCACTGGAAACAGAATATCTTTTCCTTGATAATATGAGTCCATAGTTGCTTTCCATTCTGTCATCAGAGCCATAAAAATAGACAAGAACATAAGATAAAACCAATACTAACTGGTCTCTTTAACTCATTACCAAACGACAACATTTTTGGCTTGTCCAAATTGAAAGCATTTGCGGACAACATAATAAAAGTGACTGAAAATTGGAAATTTGTTTTGTGAAGGGTAGAAAACATTGTGGGAAAAGGAGAAAATGCTGGTTACCAGCATTTTCTCCTTTTCCCACAATGTTTTCTAAAGGCTTCTTTCTCAGGGTCGTCAAAAGTAGGGATTGTGTGGTAATGGGTTAAACATCTCTGTCCTAATTTAGAAACATGGACTTTGTGTATATTTTGGACAAAATTAACCTCTCTGTTACCTGTCTTCTACACCTATTTGTGTCTCTGTGGCAGCTGCAGGAATGAAACAACCTTTCTTCTCCCATTTTGAAAGAAGAAAAAAAGATGATGGACAAATCAAATTTATGTGTTAATAAAACTGTAATACCAAGTCAATTGTGTATAAAGCTCTTGCTATACTCTCAATCTTATATAGTCCAGAAGTTTTACCAAATGACAAAATTCTAGACTTATTCAAATTCAGAGCAGTTGCATATGACATATAAAATGTAACTCAAAGGATGATTTCTGTCTTTAAAATAGCAGAAAACATGGTGGGAAAAGGAGAAAATGCTGGTTACTAGCATTTTCTCCTTTTCTCACAATGTTTTCAAAAGGCTCCCACTGTGTTGTTAAAAGATGGGACTGTTTGGTAAAGGTTTAATTCTTTACCACACAATCCCGACTTTTAACGACCCTGAGAAAGAAGCCTTTTGAAAACATTGTGAGAAAAGGAGAAAATGCTGGTAACCAGCATTTTCTCCTTTTCCCACCATGTTTTCTGCCCTTCCCAAACCAAATTTCAATTTTTCAGTCACATTTAATATGTCATCTGCAAATGCTTTCAATTTGGACCAGCCTATAATTTTGTCGTTTGGTAAAGAGTTAATGATCCTGAGATGGAAGGGTTTCGAAAATACTCTTGCCGGTGGAGAAAATACTGGTTACAAGCATTTTCTCCTTTTCCCACAGTGTTTCCTATCTATTAAAAGGCAAATTCCATCATTTGAACCACATTTGATTTGTTTTCTGCACTCCCACTCCAGTTTGAACAAGTCTTAAATTTCGTTGTCATTTTAAGAGTCAACAAGTACCAAAACTTGTATATCATAACATAGTCATGCATTTCCTGTTAAACTTAGAAATTTCTTGACAAAGGTGATATCTTTTTCTATGGTGTTACATAAGAGAAGAAAGTATCCTCATGTTTGCAAAGAAATACTTAGAGTTTGATAAAACTTGTTCTTTTTCTTTGTTCAAAGCAATAAAGAGGATAAAAAGGATATATTGCTGCAAATGTGACCAAAATTATTTAATTAGAATTAACCCTTTAATACACAATCCCGAGTTTTTAACTACTCTGAAGAAAAAAGGTTTGAAAACATTTTGGGAAAAGGAGAAAGTGCTGGTAACTAGCATTTTCTGCTTTTCCTCCTATAGTTACTATCCTATCAAAGACGGAAATCATCATATGAACTTCATTAAATTGTTGTCTGCAAATACTTTCAATTTAGACTAGTCTAAAATTTTGTCATTTGGTAAAGAGTTCATTCAAATTTTGTTTATTTACAGTGACTGCCCCTGTTTTAGACCAGCTACATGTGCAGTTTCAACCATGGATGAAAACCTTTCCTCAAGAGTTTGACAGGTAAGTAAACTAACACATACATAGACCTGTGTGTTGATTCAAAATGAACAATATATATATAGAGGATATTTGTTTTTTACGGTGAAAGATTGAAATTTATTTCACCGAGTGAACATCATGGGTAATATTTTCACGAGTGGCACAGAATTTAATCTAGTGAACATCATTGGTAATATTTTCATGAGTGGCACAGCCACTTGTGAAAATATTACCGATGATGTTCACTCAATGAAATAAATTTCGATCTTCCACCGAAAAAAAACAACAAATATTCTATTTATTTCATGCTTTTAATCCTTTCTTGTGGGGGGAACTTAATCAAAATCCAGTACAGTTATTCCCCTTGGCGTACCCCCTCTTCATAGCAACGCATTATAATATTACGTAAAGTGCGAGAAATGTAAGGTAAATTACGTCATATTTCCATCTGGTTGTGAGGCATGTGCATTTTACCTAGGTAACTAGTGCGCGGGAACAACTGTTTTCGCCTTCAATTGAAGAGTTGGAATATAAAAATCAGTATTTTCACTGGTTGTAACCATGAAATATCGAAAAATATTTCACCGATATTTGTCGATAACCTACCGGAAAGCATGAAATAAGGAAGTAATCATAAATGGTGTTTGCCCAATTATGATATTTTTTCATCAGTTGAGAGTTCTTAGCTCTTTAGAAAACAACAAAAATTTATGATCGTAAAATTGAAAGCATTTGCAGACAATGAGTTTTGCGTAAATTATGCTATTTGACTTTGAAAGTGTAGAAAACATTGCGAGAAAAGGAGAAATTGCTGGTTACCGGCTTTCTTTTCCAGGGTCATAAAAGTTGAGATTGTTTGGTGAAGGAATTAGTCTTCTTTTTAACAACTGTCATCCAAATGTTACCAAAGAAATAGCATCTGATAGAAATATACTAGTATTCCTTTCAGGAGAATAATCTCTACCAAACAACAAAATTTTTAGACCATATCACATAGAAAGAGTACATAGATAACAAATAAAATGTGACTCATAATTAATATTTGTCTTTGAAAGGGTAGAAACATTTAACTCTTTACCAGGCGACAAAATTTTAGACTGGCCTGATTTCAAAGCTTTTGCAGACTACAAATTATATGTAGCTGTAATTGTCGAATTTGCTTCTTAAAGGGTAGAAAGGGTAGAAAACATTGTTTGAAAAGGAGAAAATACTGGTAACCAGCATTTTCTCCTTTTCCAACAATGTTTTCAAAAGGCTTCTTTCCTAGGGTTGTTAAAAATCATCATTGTCTGGTAAAGGGTTAACTCTTTACCAAAAACCCAATATTTTGATTAGCCTCAGGAAGAAGGCTATTGAAATCACAGTGGTGAAAGTAAAATACACTGGTAACCAGCATTCTATCCATTTCGCACAGCCATGTAGGGTAGCTCAGTGGTTAGTATATCTGGCTCGTGACCTGGTGGTTGTAGGTTTGATACCCAGTTAGACAAACTTTCTTTATGGCGATTTTTTTCCTCTCACCTCTGTTGCATGTGAGACAAGTAGTCAGTGGCTTGGAAAGAAAGTTGTGTCAGTGCTGGTGTGAGAAAGCCAGGAAACGCATGCCTAGGTGCACTGACTGCTGTGATATGACCTAAGCTGTTAAAACGGCGTTAAACTCCAATACGAACAAACTTTTCCCACATTTTGCTGCCCTTTCAAAGAGAAATCCTGTCATTTGAACCAAAATTGTTTTCTGCAAATGGTTTGAGATTAGACAGTTCTGAAAAATTATTGTGGATATTTAACCCATTACCACTTGTCAAAATGTTAGACTGATCCAAATTGTAAGCATTTGTAGACAACAAATTAAATGTGGCTCAAATGATGGAACTTGTCTCTGAAAGGTAAGAAAACATTGTGGGAAAAGGAGAAAATGCTGGTTACCAGCATTTTCTCCATTTCCCTCTATGTTTTTGAAAGTCTTTTTCCTCTTGGGTTTATTAAAACAGGGCATTGTTTGGTAAAAGGTTAATCTACACTGTCCATACTTTATGAAACATTCTGGTAAAATCATCCTCAAATATGACACAATGTCACTTATTTTCATGGTTGAGAATACCCATTTCATCAATTTAGTGCTTCTGCTTCAAGGGCTCACTCTTTACAGCCCCATGAAATTTTAGATATGTCCAAATTGAAAGCATTTACAGATGACAAATTCAGTGTGACTAAATTGATTTGACTTGTCTTTGAAAGATTTGGAAACATTGTGGGAAAAGGAGAAAATGCTGGTTACCAGCATTTTCTCCTTTTCCCACAGTTTTCAAAAGTCCCTTTCCATGTGGGGTTGGCGTTAAAATTCAGGATTGTGTGGTAAAGGGTTAAAGGGGATGTATTTGTCTCCAGTATGATGTCTCTGGTGATACATTTGGTGATGCAGAGTGACACAGGGGCAGACAAAGCTTTAGAGTTTCTTCTCTACACAGCTACAGCCACTGCAGGTAACTGTTTTCATTGTATAATAGATAATTTTCCAGCTCATAGACATGCCATGCACGCGGATAAAATATATATATCACACACAACAGAAAAAAAAATCTGTATCTACACTCTGTCAAATACAGTTCTAAATATGGTAGGATGACATATCTTTGGCAGGGAATATTCAAGCATTTATTTGCGATTTGATTAGTCAGATGTTAATGCTATAATATTCACCCACCATCCATAAAAACAAGGTTACTACCAACTAATCCATTACTTGTTTTGTTTGCCATTTTCAAATTAAATATAAATAATTGCAATATTGTGATTGTCGATGTCATAAATTGTTCCAAAAATAAGCATGTAAAATAAACACAAAAACATTTTTGACCTATTTATTCTTCAAACTTAATACCAAGAAATAGGTTTGCATAGCCTATACAGCTGTACTGAAATGTTTGTGTTCTTCTGTTTAAGAAAACACGCCAGAGGGTACAACATTACCTGTACCGGATGTGCAGAGAACCTGTACCATTCTCATGGTAAGACTTTCTGTTTTGATTTTTTTCATGTTAAACCTGTTTAAAACAATCCTGCGTTTTAGTGCTCCTGAAAACATTGCAATTTATTTGTGAACAACGCAGATTACTGTGGTTTCACATAATTTCGTCAGTATGAAATTTCGTCAATTTGTCAAATTCAACATTTTCGTTGGAACGTAAATTTCCATTTCCGAAATACATTTTTTGAGTAAAAAAAAAAATCAAAATAGCCTATTACTAAAGTGCATGAAAGAAAAAGGAAAATGATCATAAGACAGGACTCAATCGTTGACAAGTAAACAGGTATCATATCGAGTGTAAAGGGTGTAGAGTTTACGACACTTATCTGATAATCTGATCGCCGGTCTCGAGTCCATCAATTAAGACATGCGTAATTATTTACAATTTACATCGATATTCTTTTAATCCTGCAGTCACAGTTTAAAGTCAAATTTTCAGCCGTAAAAGATAAGATGACGCTTTCAGAATCGTCTGCTTTAAAGTCCCTTACAGTGATTTCCCTTTCCCACATGCCCTGGTCACTTTGGAAAGCAAGACTGCTTACCGCAATTCGCCAATATATTGTGACAGAAGGAAACAATTATTGTGTTTAGAGCCCGAATCTTTTGGAAATTATCATTTTTTTGAAAAAAGGGTGACTGAAATAATAGGTTTTACCTTGTTGTCCTAAAGTGTGTGCGAAATAATAAGGGTGAAATCCGACAAATTTGCATCTATATTTATTGCAACTGTGAAGGATAAAAACTGTAGTAGATCTAAGTTTCGGCGTCTTTTCGATCTTGTGCGACTAAGAAAAGTATCTTTCTAATACGAGTTAAGTCATTGTTCAACTGGATGGAATAGATCAAAGATCAGACTGCACTTTCTGTTTAGTCTGGTATGTATCTACACCATCCAACAACGGGTTGAAACGCCACCTTGCCATCGGCCAATTTAATTAAAACGACCAAAATATAAAACAAGCCGTCTGACAACATGATTTCATGCCTTTCGCAGGTACACAGGTGTTTCCAGTAAAATTTGGATTAGGGGTAGATCTATGACGTAATGTGTAAGTCATTCGAAGCAAGAGGGTTGTAATGCAAGCGTTTGTTGTACAAATTTATGACTGTTTTACCCCAAGAAATCTACGGTCACATACTGACTGCCAGTCAATACAAACTGATCACGCAATAAGTCAATATTGTTGCTGCTTTATATTAGCTGATAGTGCCTTTTGTGTTTAGTAATGGCTGTTTCAAGAACACCTGGGCAGCTTGTCACATGTTTTGTGTAGTCAGCAGAAAAATAAGTTCGGCTGTTTGCTTGAGAAAAAAATCCTTGCAGCGGAAATGCAATAGTTTTAAATACAAATGGATTACCGATTGATAAAGAAAAGAAACAACGAGGTTTAGTATTTATTAATTCTTTGATATCGTTTATAGAGGGACAACACAGTTAGGGTTTAAACCTTTTCCCTCACAAGAATGACTTTTCACGTTTCTTCCGAAGGTGCTTTTGAAAACATTAAAAAAAAGTGCTTGTAACATCGATAAGCCGGGAAAATGGCGGTCTGTGTAGATCAAGATCTGACTTTAGACAGAATGTTTGGTCTGATCTTTGATCTAAATCTACAATGTTGGCTTAGGTGAAAAGCTTTTAACAAAAAGAATCTAGGTGTTGCAATTATTTTGGTCTATTTTCATGATTAAAATTATCGATGAGTTACTCATCTCGCGAAGGATATTATGCGTTCAGGTTGTTTTCTACAACAGTGTTTATGCTGTTGTCGCTGGAATAATGGTAAAAGAAATGAAGATAAAGCAATGAAAAATCAACATATTTACTCAGTAATGGTTAAGTCTTAGCAAAATCTTTATGGGAACAATTATTCTAAGGTGTAAATAATTTTCTGTTCGATAGAGAGTGTACATGCTAACGTTATCGTCAGCATGTTCGTAATTAATGAAAGCCGAACCCAACTTAGTTGTAGAGGGCCATGGACCTATCTTTCGTCGAGAACTTGAATTCGTGGACTTACCTACCCACGAAATCAACGAAAATTAGTACTCAACAAATATAAATCATTTCACAGTATTTGTAAACCTTACAACTTATTTTTAAACCTACTATTAGTCTACTAGTTAAGCAGGCGGATTATTTTGATACCAGGCGGACTATTTGCAAAACATGCAGACTATTGGTAAACCTATTTGTAAACCATATAAATTGTGTAAACTTGCAAACTATTTGTAAACCTTTTAAATTATTTATAACATACAGACTATAGTGAACTATGCAAACTGTTTGTAAATCTTGCAAACCATTTGTAAACAATGCAGATTACTCTTGATCATATCTGTTTCCAACACAAGTTACATAAAGAAGATATATTTAACTATTTACCAATTGACAAAGTTTTAGCCTTGTCCAAATCAAAGTATTTGCAGATCGTAAGTTAAATGTGACCCAAATGATTGAAGCGTAGGATAATTTGTGAGAGAAGAGGAACATGCTGGTAACCAGCATTTTCTGCTTTTCCCACAATGTTTTCAAAATCATCCTCTCTTAAGGTTCTTTAAACATGGGATTGATTGGTTAACCCTTTACCACACGACAAATTTTAGACCTGTCCAAATTGAAAGCATTTGCAGATGACAATTTCAATGTGGCTCATATGAAATGATTTTTCTTTGATAGGGTAGAAAACATTGTGGGAAGAGGAGAAAATGCTGGTAACCAGCATTTTCTTCTTTTCCCACAAAGTTTTCAAAAGCCTTCTCTATCAGGGATGTTAAAAGTCGTCATTGTGTGGTAAAGGGTTAAGGGTTTAAGGAAATGAAGGTATCTTTTTATATGCTAGGGAAAATATAAGGGAAAGTAGCCATTGCTTGTCACACAAGTAAGTCTTTCTTACTATAATTCTAAAATCTGTTTAACCCTTACTAGACAATCCCATGTTTTGACAACCTTTATGTATGAGTCTATTGAAAATATTGTGGGAAAAAGAGAAAATGCTGGTAATCAGCAATTTTGCCTTTTCCCACAATGTTCTCTACCCAATCAGGTAACTCCTGTTCATTTGAACTAGTATCAGACAAAATTTGTTGCCTGCAGATACTTTCAAGATTAAGTCTGTACTAAATGACAAAATTTTGAACTTGATGAAATTGAAAGCATTTGCAGAAGACATATTGAATTTGGCTCAAATTTCAAATGTTTATACTTGTCTTTGGAAGGTTAGAAAACATTGCGTCAAACTAAGAAATGCTGGTTACCAGCATTTTCTTATTTTCCCACAGTATTTTCAAAAGCTTCCTTCCTCAGGGTCGTTAAAATTTGAGATTGTGTGGTAAAGGGTTAAAGAGTTTAAAATATGTAGTTTGGGAGAGACTTAAGGCAGAGCTAAGCATGAATGACAGTATTTGTGTTACAACAGAAAAAAATTTGTATCCACACAGTTTCAAATACAGTTTCAAATATGGTAGGATGACCTATCTTGCGCATGGAATACGTATGCACTGGTTTGCGGTTTGATTTGTCAGAATGTTATACTATAATATTCATCTGCCATTCATTAAAACAAGGTTACTACTATTAACTAATCCATTATTTGATGTATTTTGTTTATTGTTTTTATATGAAACATCAATAATTGCAATATTTTGACGTTGAAAGTTGTAGGTATATAATAAAAGCAATATTATATTGTAATAACTTTCCTTGTGCTTGTATTTGCTTCTCACTGCATGAGAAAATTTTGACATCTCGCTTGACCTTAGGTTTTGCACATTATCAAATTTTCTCATGCTGCTCTAGTCATTTACAAGGACCATGCATGGCATTTGTGTTACAATGGTACATAATTGTGTCCATCCATTAAATGACAGGACCAGATTTTGAAGGAAACCCAGGTTGCAGTGTTCAGGCATGGTGATGCAAGTATAGACATACCATACCTTGGGGCTCTATGTACCTCCTTGCCCACACTTACACAACAGATGCTGACTAGCACAGGAAAAAGGTATTATTTAATGTTTTATCAGACAGTCCCTTGTTTTAGTGACCCTGGGGAAGAATGCTTTTGAAAACATTTTAGGAATAGGAGAAAATGCTGGTAACTAGCATTGACTGTTATTCCAACACATAATTTGTCTTTGAAAATCCTTTTAATTAGGACATGCCTAAAATTTTGTTGTCTGGCAGAGATAACCATGTATTGCCCACTTCATTTAACCTGATCCTGACCTTTATGCTGAATGTACAAGTAGGCATATAAATAGAATTACTGTTATTCTTTAAGTTGTATATATAGGGGAAGGTACTTATATACACAAGTAAGCAATTTAATTCGCACCTACTGTACGAAATATTTCCATGACAGTTTGAGACATGCTGAAGGCAGCCTCGTGCAATGCTGAGGGTCAAAGTAGAATTTTAATTTATGTAAATGATGTTCACCTTGGTCAGGTTAAATGAAGTAGGCAACAGCTGCACAAGACCTGTTTAACTCTTTACCATACAATCCCGAGTTTTAAAGACCCTGAGAAAGAAGCCTTTTAAAAACATTGTAACCAGCATTTTATCCTTTTCACACAGATTATGTTTAACTCTTTACCAAATGATAAAAAAAGTCCAAGTTTAAATCTTCACAAAAAGATAAAATTTTGGAATGAACAAAATTGAAAGCATTAAATTTTGCAGAGGACAAATATAGCTGAAATGATGATATCTGAATAGGATAGAAAACATTTTGGAAAAAGGAGATAATGCTGGTTACCAAGAGTTTTCTTTGTCAGAGTCGTTTAAATTCAGGATTGTGTGGAAAGGATAAAATAGCTGTCTTCCCTATCAAAGCACACTGATGAAAGTGATAGAAAGTGGCTTTCTGAAGCAAAATTAGTTTTCACTATACTCCCAGCTGTATTCACCAACCATTTGTAACATCATTCAGAGACTAATTCTCAAGAATTTTCTATATTTCAAAGTAACATAATTTATGGTTGGCTAAACCAAATCAGAAATTATGGGTTTTTTTTTTTTCAAAGATTTAAAATAGAATTAAATGGTGGTGAATACAGGCCTTGGACTTACTTCATGGTGTAGTTACATCATGATGCCTAAAATTCAAACTATTACGGCATATATAGACAGATATATTGTGCAATCATGTTTTTATCATTGTTTTATTAAATCTCCAACTGATTTTATAAAACATCATTTCAGAAGCCGGTGGTTACAGAAATTGATTTGCTACATCATACTCTACAAAGGTGAAAGATATGGTGCTGAGACAATGGCATTTGTTCTGTCCCATGCTGAAACAAAGGAGCAGGTGGGTCTATTCTGAGTTTCTCTTTATCAGAGCATTTTAAGCCCATTGCCGCACATAGTTTATTTTAACCATCAAAAAACAATTATAACATATTATTTACCAAACAACCTGTTGCTGTACCCTTTACCACACCATTCCCTATTTTAACAACCCTGAGGGAGAACGCTTTTGAAAACAACAGATTTGTGGGAAAAGGAGAAAATGAAGGAAACCAGCGATTTCTCTATTTTTCACAGTGGTTTCTACCATTCCAAATACACAGCCCATTGTTAATGTCACATTTGATTTGTCATCTGCCTTGTATTTTGAAAAGTCTGTATTTTTTTTGCAAGAAAGTCAATATAGTACAATACAATGACAATTTAGAATGATTTTTCATTGTACTGGATATTATTTCAAATTAATCCTGTGGCTGAAAATTTGTTTTGCTTCAAAGAAAACATTTTAAAAATCACTGTCAGATATGAGAATGCACATATATAAGCAGCTTTCCAGGTGTTATTACATTTCTTTTAAAATGTATATATGTAACTCTTTCCTATAAACTGTAGACTACACAAGCTTTTGTGGATTATGTAGATCAGGATCAGATTGCACAGAACTTGCAGTTTCATATCTGATCTACATGTCCACTACTTTATTTGATGGTATTAGCAAACCATTTCCTCATCTTGCAGCATAAATGTATTTCAGCCATTGAAAAAGTGTAATTTCTGTTTTCAGTAGTGAAAGATACAACTCTTTTTAACATGCAATCCCAAAGAAGTAGCCTTTTGAAAACTTTGTGGGAAAAGGAGAAAATAGTAACCAGCATTTTTCTCCTTTTCCCACAAGATTTTCTATACTTCCACAGACAATGAACATCATTTTGGCTTTGTTCAATGTGTTATTACTTGAACAGATTGACATGAAATTGACCTCTATGCAATGATTAATTAGCAAGTGAATATTTTAATCTTCGCATATAGTTGGGCGGTACGGAAATTTGATTTACTGTAAATATCGGGTTTAACCCGTTCAATGCCATGGTCAAAATAAAAAGTTTTTGAGGATGACATGGATCAAGATGAGACTGCACAGACAATGCATCTTAGATTAATGTCATCCGCTATGTATTACCAATTTAAAGCAACACAATAATGTTTATTTAAGGTATTTTAATTATTCTTTACAGACAAGATAAGTATATTAGCCGCATAAACAGTTGAACCCCGTTCACATAGTTCCGTATTCAGACGACAATAGCCGAAGCCAAGTTTGGACAGTAATTCAGGCGTGTAATATATGGTAATAGAGGTCATTTATTTCATGTCAGTTTGTTCGAGTAATACCTGCAAATGCTTTCAATTTGAACCAATCTAAAATTTTGTTGTTTGGTGAAGAGTCAAGGGTTAAAGAAATTTTGACCTTTCAGCTTGGCCAGTTTGTGTGCATACAACAAGAGGTAGAGGTAGGACAGAACAATGTCCTAGGTGCTACCATCCAGCTGGCAGTAGACCAGTTACATCATCAGAAAGATCTTAAACAACAACAACTTATGGAGAATCTTTTTAGCCTTACACAATGGGAGAGCTCATCTACAAATTTGATAAGGTAACAGTTCTGCAAAATTTACTTTGAAAGCTTTGACTTTTCACTATGTGATTGCCTGTTTCACAACCCTTATGATGAAGGCTTTTGAGATCACTGTGGCAGAAGGAGAAAATGCTGTTAAACATATTCTCCTTTTCCCACTATATCTCACATATTCTGAAGGACAAGTCTAATTTGTCAAATCCATCTTTGCTTTAATTTGTTGTTGACTAATGTTGACAAATGTTTACAATGTGACAAGTCTTAAGAAATTTTGTCGTCTGGTAAATAATTCAATATTAGTTTTTTTCATGAACATTGGCGAGTTCTGACTGGCTGAAAAATTTTTTTCATAGCTCCATGAAAAAAAAAAATCAGCAGTGCCGGAACTACTTTTGCAGTCAAACTAATGTAAACAAACATGTATACGAGATTTCATAATGTTTTTCGTTCTGATTTTATGTCGAGTCCAAAGTTCATATTGCTAACTGAATTTATTTTTTCTGAATACTGAAAAAAAAAATCCAACAGTAAATTCAAAGAGAGAGCTGAAAACTCATTGTTACTCTGCTGGGTTTAAACAATCTTATTTTCAACTTAGTTCTATCGTATTGAACTTCTAATAATAAATCCACTCAATCTGCAAATGTTCAATACTATAATGATGTCATGAATTATGTCATTTTTACATCATGAAGGAGCAGTTTTACCGCGCTCTGAAATATCAATGAAAAGGACAGTAAATAAATATGCAATGTTGGATTTACAAAAAAAGAGCAATTAGTATTAAATTATAAGGAATGAAGAGAATTTTTTTTTGTTTTCATGGAGGTATGAAAAAAAAAAACCTAATCACACTTTTGTATGAAACCGCAAAGCGGTTTCATACAAAAGTGTAATTAGGTTTTTTTTTCATACCTCCATGAAAACAAAAAAAAATTCTCCTCATTTCTTAAATGAATTAAGCATACTAAACTTATTATTGGTATGCTAATTGACTATTTCATACAGGAATTGCAAATTTACTCATTGTTTTCATGTTAAATATGTATTACTTGGTAATTGGATTTATTTCATGCTTTTTAGTAGTTTATTGAGAAATAATGGTGGATTATTATTTAACCCTTTACCACACAATCCCGAGTTTTAATGACCCTGAAACATAAGGGTTTTGAAAACATTGTGAGAAAAGGAGAAAATGGTGGTTACCCAGCATTTTCTCCTTTTCCCACAGTGTTTTCTACCTTTCAAAGACAGAAAGCATTATTTGAGCTTCATGGCATAGGTTGTCTACAAATGCTTTCAATTTCGAAAAAGCTATTTTTTTTTCGTTTGGTAAAGAGTTAATATTTCATAGTTACGACCAGTGAAAAAGACTGATTTCATATTTTCTAACTCTCCAATTGAAGGCAGAAACAGTAGTTCCTGTGCTAGATACCTAGGTAAACAGTGATTGCCATTCAGCCATTGAGGGAAATATGCCTTCATTCACCCTACACTTCAAGCGCTTCATGTAATACTATAAATTGTTGTTATGTGGGGGGAAGTATTCCACAGGGAATTACTGAAAACAACTGTACTGGATTTTGATGAAAGTTCCAACAAAAAAGGGGTTAGAAGCATGAAATAGATAGACTTTTTATTAACATTTAAATTGCCGAAGTTAACTCTTTACTAATCAACAATGTTATAGACTTGTCCAAATTGAAAGCATCTGCAGACAAATTAAGTGTGGTTCAAATGATATGATTTGTTTCCAAAGGGGAAGAAAACATTGTGGAAAAGTGAGAAAATGCTGATTATCAGCATTTTCTCCTTTTACCACAGTGTTTAAATAGTTTTCTCTTTTAGAGCAATCTAAAGTCAGAATTACGCGATTAAGAGTAAGTTATACATCATTATTTTAGGAGTTCTTTCAAGCAGTGTCTGGAGTCACAATGGGAATCACTATCAAAGCTACTTCTTCACCAGGAGTTACAGGTGGCTGTTTTAACCCTGAACCTGCTTAACTATGTAAATGTACCTTGTAACCTCTCAGCAGGTGCCATTCTTTGTACTTGTGGATCTCTGACAAGTTTATTCTTCCGTATTCTAGAGCAAGAAGGTAAGTATATTGAAGTGTTCTACTCGTCGTGTAGATTTCTACACAAAATTGTCATTGAGTATATACTGATTTGATTTGAAATAATAGGCAGTTGGTCAAAAAAATGCACAATTCTTCTTCTGTAAATGAAACAGGTTATTTATATGGCTTGTGATGACTATTTTGATGTGGTGCAAATGATGATTTCTGTCTTTGATACGGTAGAAAACATTGTGGGAAAAGGAGAAAATGCTGGTTACCAGCATTTTCTCCTTTTCCTACAATGTTTTCAAGAGCCCTCTTCTTCAGGGTAGTTAAAACTCAGGATTGTGTGGTAAAGAGCTAAATCCTTGCTACTATGGGAACTTGCACTCATGCAATTTTCATTATGAATGTTCCACTATCAGGAGTTGTGGCCCTTTGATTTTTTGTCCTGATCCAGTTATAAGGCAACAAGTGGGAGTACTCATTAGCTTGCAACAGGTCTATTTCATAAATTGCAATGAATTGCTCTTCTTAAATACATAAAAGGACATTTTTTTTGTTTCCCTTTCAGATCAGCGTGCTGTTAATAAGATGGTAGTAGCATGTAAAAACTGTGTTAGAGCATTGTCAAGTAAGCCTTATGCACAGTCCATACTAGTTCGGTATTTCATCGAAGGAGCAATTGCAAGTGTAAGTTTAGATTTTGTTTACCATGTGATGTATGAAAACTCTTCTTAATTCTTAACCATAGAGATGATACGAATGAAAACATTTTTGGAAAGAGGAACAACTGCTTGTCACAAGCAACTGTTTGTTTTCCCACCATGTTTTCAAATCCATTGAAAAAACATTTTCCTTTCTTTTAAATCAGTGTCCTTGACTTGTAAACTTTTTTTGTAGATTTTATGTCAGTGTGTACATTTATGATATATTATAAGGAGCTTCACTACAGATATCTGTGAATTATTTTAGTTTGAGATGTAAGTTATTTATAATCTTAGAAAAAATATATACTGTACTTCACATTGTTTTGTATTTTTACTAAAAATGTATAATTTTTTGTTTGTCTTTTTCTAATTCATTACCCTATATGCATATTTGGCTTAACTAAGTGCAAAGTGCTCAAGGTGAGCTTTTGGGATAGTGCTGTTTGCATTGTCCGTCTTGTGTCATTTGTTGTCAGCAATTAACTTGTGTGCACTTTAGAGGCCTTATTTTCAGTGTAATACTCATAAAAATTTGTCAAAATGTTCATTTTGATAACATTTCAGACAATTTTGAAATGGGGTCTTACCAGGTCAAACAATAGGTCACTGGGTCAAATGTTAGAAAAATCTTGTTTGCACTCTAGAAGGCTTTTGAAAACATTGTGGTAAAAGGAGAAAATGCAAGCAACCAGTATTTTCTCCTTTTCCTACAATGTTTTCTCCATTTTCAAAAGCTAATCCCACCATTTGAGTCACCTTTATTTAGTTGTCTGCAAATGCTTCGGATTTTGCTAAGCCTAAAATTTTGTCATGTGGTAGAGAGTTAAGTTGTTGACTTCAGGCTTTATACATGGATACATGTGAAACTTTGTGGTTAAAAGGGAAATAGCTTGTTGTGAGGTTTGCTGAAAGACACAAATTGTCCATATGGCCTGCAACACGCAAAAAGGGGCATTCGGACATTTGCGTAAAATGTCGTTTTGGATCAGCCTACACAGTCCACGCAGGCTAATCTGAGACGACACTTCCCGTTTTTGTGTAATTTTCTGTTTTGTGCAAGTCTACTGTAGCACAAAATCTAATGTAGTCGTAAAGTGCCATCTCGGATTAGCCTGCGCAGGCTGATCAGAGACGACACTTTTGCAAGCCATATGTGTGATAAATAAACCAAATGCATGTTTTCAAGTATCTGGATTTTGCTATTGAGATTTCACTACATTTTTCTAGGAAAACAAGCACTTGTTGGGTGGGAAGACAGATTTAGGAACTGCAACAGCAGGTAGTCGAGACTCGCATACATCGTTACTGGCCGAGAATCAAAGTCACGGTCTGTCTCTCACAATGCTGAGGTCTCATTCTAGTGTATTTCATGCTGGAGTTATTGGCCCTGGCTTAAGAAAGACAGCAAAATTTGATACTGATAGACAGGTATGTTGTGTTCTGATGTACATAATTTGCAAGTGACAAGAGGTATTGTCGTAGCCCTGGTGTTGTCTGCGTCATTGTCTGTGTTGTCATACAAAAACACTGACATTTTATAGTATCTCTGTAATTACTGAAGATATTTACTTCAGTCTAGGACTAGTTGTTCACTATCAAAAGGGGAACCAATACAACAAGGTCAGGAAACCATCAAAATATTTTTGACCCTGTTTTGCCTCCATATTGACTGAAAGCAGCTGTAGCCGAGCGATGGCTGCCGCATGTAGTGCATTTATTTATAATATCTCTTCTTTGTTAGTAATTGTGTTAACATAGTCAAGATGTTCTTTTCTCCAGTTTTTTTTAAGTAATTATTTTAACATTTATCAAGACGTATTCTTCCCCTGTTTTTTTTATGTGACCTCTTGAACTACACAGATGGCCAAGTAGTTAGTTACAGTATGTGTTTATAAAGATTGAAGTGGTTTAAACTTTAGTTGTGACCAAACAAGTGACTACACTTGCAAATTTGTTTCAAGGGGTAGTAAGTGAACCCTCTATCTAACAACCCTGAGTTTTACAGACCCTAAGAAAGAGGCCTTTTGAAAACATTTTTGAAAAGGGAGATTCTCCTGTTTCCACCGTGTTTTTTACCCTACCAAAGACAAATTTCATCATTTGAGCTATACTTAAATTGTCATCTGCAAATACTTTTAATTTGGACAAGCCTATATTTTGCTTGTGTAAAGAGTTGAGAAGATGTACTAAATGTTACTATGTATGTACAGTTCTACCTTTATAAAGCAATCACTTTGCAAATTCTGAAAATGTGCTTGCATAAGACAATTAGTTGCTGAGTACAGGTACATTTCAAGGTATTTGCCTACCCTGGATCTCAAAAAATACTTGCTTAATGCAGGATGCTTCCTTAACCCCTCAGCACTGAATTACGACTTTTAACAACCTTACGGAAGACTGCGTTTGAAAAAAATTGTGGTAAAAGGAGAAAATGCTAGTAACCAGCATTTTCTCCCTTTTCCTCAATGTTTTCTACTCTGTGATAGACAGATTTCATTGTTTGAGTCAATGTAATTTTTTGTCTACTAAATTGCTTTTCATTTGGACAAGTCTAAAATTTTGTTGTCTGGTAAAGGGTCAACTCTTTACCAAACGACAAAATGTCAGACCAGTCTATATTGAAAGCCTTTGCAGACCACAGAATAAATGTAACTCAAAAATTGAAATTTCTCTCGGGAAGGGCAGTGAACGTTGTGGGAAAAGGGGAAAACGCTTGTTTCCAGCATTTCCTCTTTTTCCTACATTGTTTTCAAAAGGTTTCTTTCTCATGGTTGTTAAAAATCAGGGTTTTCCCTAAATTTTAGCTTTTTTTTGAAGAAGATAACTTACTTTGTTTGCGTTTGAAGGAAATGATCCAAAGAAATTGTGGCTATCTGATGGAAATGCTTTGGACCTGTTGCCAAGATACTGTATCTATGGCAGCTAATACTTCCGCTGCAGACATGGAGGAACATAAGGAAGAGTCCAACCCCAAATCCTACAAGTAATTATTAGCTTGGCTGTTTTAGACGAAAATATTGAGTTATTGTCGTAGTCCTGTCATCATCTGTTTCGTCATTGTCTACACTGTCATCATGCAAAAACTTTTACATTTTATAATATCTCTGTTATTACTAAAGTTATTTACTTCAAACTTGGACAAGTTGTTAACTATTAAAAGGGTAACCCATACAACGGGTGCATGTAACTAAAGATATTTACTTCAAACTCAGACTAGTCGTTAACTATCAAATGGGGAACCCATACAACAGGGGCATGTAACCATTAAAATATTTTTTACACAGTTATGTCCTCTTTTTCAACTTACAATTTACTAAAAATCAGTTCAATTTTAAAACCAACTGCAGCAGAGTGTTGCCTCCTGCATGTGGTGCATAGGTTTTTTTTCTGTATTTTCTTCAAGGTGGTATAAGATTTAAATTACTGATAAAACTTGAGTAAGCTATTTTGTTATGACCATTTCAGCTTACTTTTACTTAGAGGATAATTGCTTGTTTGGGGGTACAGGTGAGACTGAGTGAATTCCGATGAGTGAATTCCAGACCAGTATTTTCACATGTGGTGAAGCGCTGGTTGAAATATAATAAATCTTCTTATCTTAGTCAAATCAGATATGTAATTGTCCTTTTTACAAGTTAACTCTTTACAACATAATCTGAAGTTTGAAAGACCCTAAAGTAGAAGCCTTTTGAAAACCTTGTGGGAAAAGGAGAAAATGCTGGTAACCAGCATTTTCTCCTTTTCTCACAAGGTTTCTATGCCTTCACAGACAGTTAGCATCATTTTAGCTAATTTTAATATGTGGTTTACAAATGTCTTCAATTTTGGCCAGTTTAAAATTTTTCATGTGGTAAAGAGTTAAAACAAGTCAAATTCGAAATTTCAGTGTTGTACTTATTGTATTTCTGTGTATCTCGTTAGTATACAAGAAAATAATAATATACACAGAACTGCTTCAAATAGTTTAAAGGACATATGATTGAAGGAAATGTAAAAAGACTTGTTTGATCCTTTTCCCACCACTATTTTTTCAAAAGCAGTCAATTGCATTGGGAACCTAGAGGTATATTTGTACAGTGATAGGTTAAAACTCTTATGTTTTAATAGATTAACGATGTCAGCAGATTTATGTAGAATGGTGGGTAACCTTATTGTGGAGATTTCTACACCAGATGTGTTATACAATAACAGGTTCTGGCCAGAGGAAGAATCCCTGAAAATGACAGTTGAAAGGTAATTAATTACTCATAAGCCATATTCAGAGTCCTGATTATACCATTTCAGCAGCAATGGACATTGGAACATCCATACGAAATATTAACAAACAATATGAATTAATGTTTGATATATGCCATAATGTTTTCAAAAATAACCAGTTGCAAGACCATACAAGTGTTTCACATGTATATGCAGGGGATATCACATTAACAGAATCATACATTTATTGGTTATTTACATGATAAAATTTATAGGTAATTTACATGATAACATACAGTTTCTAACAGCATTGCATTTATTTGACTGTGCCACTTTAAAAAAATAAAAAGAAAAAGGAAGCATGTTCATGTAGATTCTATACATAACTGTTTAGAGTAAGCCTTGCAAAATCTAGGGCAAATGGCACAACAAGAACCAACGAGAGGAAAGGTACTACTTTTGAATGATACAGACAACATGGATGTGAAGAAGTTGCACGTTACTAGCAATTTCTTCTTTTCTGAAAATGTTTGCCAAAGCTGTCAGCTGCAGGGGCCATAAAGTCTTATTTGTAGAATAACTGGACAATCAACTGAATTTAGATCTTATGAATGTCAAGAAAAACATCATGACAATTTGAGAAAATTGCACACTGTGCTTTTCAACTGTGTCTTTGTGTAAATACATTCTCATATGGCAAAAGGTTACAACAGTATTGCTAATGCAAGATGCATGTGATTTTTATACCCCCGCAAAACGAATGTTTTCGGGGGTATACTGGAATCAGCTTGTCCGTCTGTCCGTGTGTCCGTCTGTGTACAAAATACTAGTAATTTTGTGTCGAGAACTCCTCCTACAGTTTTGCTGCTATTGTATTGAAAGTTTGTTGATACATTGATTGTGTACTGAAGTTGTGCAAGACACAGTTTTCAATCATCTACTCCCTATGATTCCAGGGTTATCTCCCCTTGAACTTTGACAATTTTTTGTTAAATTGCCTGTTTCTGTCAAAGCGCTGGCGGGGGTATTAAGTCACATTCAGTGACAGCTCTAGTTCTTTTTGTAGAGACCTTCATGTATGGAAGATATTTGATGACAACCCAGTGTTGTGGGATATTTTACTCACTATGGCAGGAAGTATGTTTTATGTTCCTAAAATTCATGTAATTCTCAACTATTTCAAATTTTAAAAAGAATTTCTTGTGCCACTTTATGTATTATCACATGTGTCTTTCTAAAAATTTCTTCAATGGGAAGGTGTGTGTGACACAATCTGGTACTGTGCCTGATTGGCTTATACCATAGACCACAGATTTACTAGATGTACAAGCACTTTTAAGAGATTTTGCTTGCATTAAAATACAATGGAATAAATTTTTTGCACTAGTGTCTGACCAAGAAAGAATTGTCAGTGTATTCAGAAAAAAGACAAACACAAGGTTTGAATTTAGCACAAGGTGTGAATTTAGCATAACCTTTTTAAATGATTGGTTTTGCAGCCCTGAAGACGAAAAGCTTTGAAAACATCATAGGAAAATGAGAAAATGTATTTTCTTTTGCTGCAACGTTTTCTGTCCTTTCAAAGACATATCCTTGTATTTGAGCCTTATTGAATTGTTATATCCAAATATGTTCTATATGGAGGAGTCCAACATTTTATCATCTAGTATTGGATACAGATAGAAGGACATAATTCTTTACATTTATAAGATCCTTCATATTGAACTTGAGCACTTCTATCTATATTATCAGTGACTTTAATCCTACTTAAATTGGAGAAAATTTGAGTATTTGTACTTTTAAAGGAAAAGTAGTTACTTAAAGCTAACATTCTGCATTCTTCGTCACATCTTTAAGTCTGCAATTTGGATCTTACTCTATGAATTTTTCAAGGATTAGTTGTATCATCAAAGGCTTTAATAATTGAAAATGAAGAAAATCTAATTTTGTTAAAGGAAATTGCATTTTTTTTTTTTTTTTTTTCAAATTTGGATTCTCTCAAATACAATCAAAATTCTTTTAAGTTTGATGAGAGGTTATAGTGATAGAATTTTATTCTTGCCTTCTCACTAAATATTATTTTGATTGTATGAGAAAGGAGCCAGTGTCTTGGAAAGGTTTCTACATAGCATTGATAAAGAACCTTTAGGAACATGATGTATAGGTGCCCGGCCACTTTGATATACATGTACATAAATACCTGATTGCTGATTGTTGATTGTATTGTTTAAAGTTTTCTACCTTAATTAGAAAATGTCATTGTGCTTTCTTCATTTACAGATACCCTTGTTATTTCTCGATGTTCTACAGTCATGAAGTCATTGACAGCTACAGCCATTCATCATTTTGAAAGTTTACGGGCAAAACACACAACAGATTCTCCACATCACCTAAAGTGTATCTGTAGTATAATACGCTGCCTTGGGAAGGTGACTACCAGCAGTATTTCTATTTATCTCTTCAACTGTCAACTAATTAACCCTGTACCAAACGACAAACGACAGATTAAATGTGACTCACATGATGGGATTAGTCTGGAAAGGACAGAAAAGATTGTGGGAAAAGGAGAAAATGCTGGTTACCAGCATTTTCTCCTTTTCCCACAGTCTTTTCAAAAGCCTTCTTTTTCTGGGTTGTTAAAACTGGGATCTGCTTGGTAAAGAGTTAAATTAAGATTTCTATTGGGTCTAAAAATATAGTTCCACTGCAGATGTATATTACTTTTGTCATAGTTGTTTTTTACCTATTCAAGGACAAATACTATTATTTAAAAAATGTTTGAATTGTCATCTGTAAATTCCTTCAATATTGACAACTCTAAAACTTTGCCGTGTGGTTAGGTGTTAATACAAAATTATTCTGGAATGTGTAGTTGTTATCATCATATTGCAATACTACGTGTATGCTTAATTCACATGAACAAAAAAAAGAAATACAATATATTGATCTGTTACAGAGTGGCTTGTTGCCTTCACCAATGAATATCCTGTCCGATTTGTTTCCCCTTGTTTCACCATTTGAAGCATTTCAGCTGTTGTTGACAGTTTGGAGATATATGAAGGTAGGTAACTTCATTTTATGGGTTCTGCATGTTGGAAAAAGCAATGTTATCACAATGTTGTCTCTGTAAAAAAACATTTTTGTCACTGCATATGTAACTGTTATCCGAACAAATCTGTTGCTTTTACAACCTTGATGACCCCACTGCTGATCAATGTTTCAGTTGTGGTCATGTGGGAAAACAGCCAGTGGCTTTGGAAGAATATCGTGCAAAGGACTGACAAACGAAACTCCAGGAAAGGGTGGATATGTGCACTGGCTCCTGCAATATTAAGTTGAAAACGGCAATAAACAATAAAACCTCGGACAGTCTGGTAAAGTGTATTTGATGCAGTATTTTTCATTCTATTTATATTTCCAGGAAAATCCTCCCACTGAAGATCCTAGTGAAGTAACAAGGAGAGGTATGAAATTAAGTCTTTAAGAGCCGACAAAATTTTAAACTTAAACCTTTCCCAAATGACACATTTAAGACTCTTTTGTATTCAAAATATCTGCAGATGACAAATTCAAAATTTGTACAAATGAGCTTGAGCTCCCTGATAGGGTAGGAAACATTGTGGGAAAAGGAGAAAATGCTGGTTACCAGCATTTTCTCCTTTTACCACAATGTTTTCCAAAGCCTTCTTTCCCACAGTCGTGAAAACCCAGGATTGTTTGGTAAAGGGTTGACTTAAGCCTTTGTCCACTGAATCATAACTCTTTACTGAAGGACAAAATTTTAGACTTGACCCTTTACCTGATATGCCAATTTTAGACTCTTCCAGTTCAACAGCAAATAAAGATATGATGTCAAAAATGTGGACAAATGGAGATACAGATATCTGATAGAGTAGAAAACAGTGTGGGAAAAGGAGAAACTGCTCGTTATGAGCAGCTTCTCCTTTTCCCACAATGTTTTCAAAAGCTGTCTGTTCTTGATGCGTCAAAATGAGTATCTGTGGAGTAAAGGGTTAAACATTTGTCCAGGGATGCAAAACTCATCTAGAGGACAAAATTTTAGACTTAAACCTTTTCCAACGAAAAAGTATCTTTAGTAGTGGAAAAAATTTTAGACTCTGAAATATAAATATCTTAAGTATAGGACAACAAACATATTAGACTTAAACCTTTGTCTACTGAATCAAAACTTTACTTGAGGACAAATTATTTTAGACTTAAACTTTAGTCTAATGAATAAAACCATACACTGGAGGACAAAATTAATTTAAAATTACACATTAGTCCACTGAATCAAAAGTTCTTTACTAGAGAAACAAATTTAGACTTAAACATTAGTCTGCTGAATACCTAAAATGGACGTTTGCAGTTAGGAAAAATGTCAAAATGTAAAAAAGATGTAACTTTAAGGTTATTTTAGCTTGTACATTTTACAGAGTAACAGATTGTGTAGTTTCAAGATCAGATCGAATGCTTTGTTGATCTTGATCTACACTATCTGCATCAGCAACAAGTTGTGCTGAGTGTTCATCTGCACTGAAATTATCTGTAGATTGACAAATTATAAGTGGCTCAACCCTTCACCATTCTGCAATATTCTGAATTTGTCTGATTTGCATTTGCAGATGACAAATATATGTGGCTCAAACTTTTTGATTGAAAGGACAAGAAAACATTCTGGGAAAAAGAGAAAATGCTGGTTACCAGCATTTTCTCCTTTTCACACAGTGTTTCCTAAAGCCTCCGTTGTTAGGCTTGTTAAAACTCAGGATTGCGTGGTAAAGGGATAAGTGATGAGATTTGTGTTTGAAATGGGAGAAAACATTGTTGAAAAAGGTGAAAATGCTAGTTGCAGTAACTTTTAATTCACCTGGCCTAGATTATTTAATCTTATTAAATCTAGGAATTTTTTATCCGAGTATTAAAAAGCTTAATCAACATTTTGTCTTTTTTTTATTTGCAGTTAGTGATGTACGCCATATTGAAGTCATTCGCTCGATTTGTCACAAGCATATTGACAGAGTTGGTGATATTTATGAACGATTTTTCAAACCACTTGTACTTACAACAGGACAGGAAAAGTGATTTAAAATACAGTGAAAGAATGTGGAACACTGTGTAGTGTGAATATGTTTTGCCTGTGAAGTATTATTATAGCTGACAGGAAATATTGACTTACACTGAAATCAGTTTACCCATTATTGTACAGAGAAGAATCCATGTGTCTCTTTGGAAAACATTATGGGAAAAGGAGCTACTTTTGTAAAACAAACAAATGCTACACTTCCATGTCACTGTTTTCAATTCTGTTGAAAAAAAAAAGTTTCTGTTCCTTCAAGTGCAATGTCTTCTGTGTAACAGGTGAAGGTTCTTGTACAGTGATGCATTGGGTTAAAACATGTATAAGAAATTTCTTGTACAATACATGTACAAATAAATCTTTTGAAGATTAAAAAAAACAAGTTCATCTCATTATTAGTGCCCTAGCTCATTTTCAGATGACAAAATTTTAACCCTTTACCACACAATCCCAACTTAATGACCCCGAGAAAGACAGCTTTTGAAAACATTGCGAGAAAAGGAGAAAATGCTGATAACATTCATTTTCTCTTCCTTCAAAAACAAATTTCAATAACTGAGTCACATTTATTTTGTCATCTAATAATGCTTTCAATTTGGACTGGTCTAAAATTTTGTCATTTGGTAAAGGGTTTAACTTGTCCATATTGAAATCAATGGCAGCTGATTGTAAATGTGTTACTAATGATGGGAATTTTATACCAGAATTTAACCCTTAGGCTGCTTAGCATGACTCAGGTATGTTTGCAGACCTTTTAGATTAAGATCAAACTGCACAGAACTTGTCTAATCTTGGATCTAGACGGTCAGATAAGGAGATACTTTTCTCCAAAAAATAAGTTTAAAATACCAACATTTGGGTTTTTGCTATTGGCTTAAAAACTTTATTTGAATTATGTAGCAGGTAAAAGGTTAAGTAACGTTGTGGGAAAAGGAGGAAGTGCTGCCTTTTCACAGTCCTATCAATGAAATTTTTTTATATGTATGAAGATAACAAAATGCTGGTTACCAGTATTCTAATAGCTCGCCTGTCTCCGGAGAAAATATCAAGTCATAGCGCTTGCGTTGTTGTCTGCATCAGTTGCCTCTGCATTGTTCTGCAAAAACTTGACGTTTTGTAATACCTCTCTTATTAGCAAAGATATTTACTTCAAACTTGGACAGGTTGTTAACTATCAAAAGGGGAACCTATACAAGGGCAGGTATCTATCAAGGCATTTTTGACACAGTGATGCTCCTTTTTCGTCTAAGAATTTTCATGGAAAATCAAGAACTTGCAGCCAAGCACAATAGTCAAATCATTTTATTTGAGCAATTTGTCATCTGTAAGCTTTTTTAACTCTTTACCACACAATCCTGAGTTCTAACAACCTTGAAGGGAAAGGCTTTTGAAAGCATTGTGGGAAAAGGGGAAAATGCTGGTAACCAGCATTTTCTCCTTTTCCCACAATGTTTTCTACCTTATCAAAGAGAGAAGTCATAATTGTAGCAACATTAAAATTGTCGTCTGCAAATGCTTTCAATTTGGTCTCGTCCAATATTTTGTCGTTTGGTAGAGAGTTAATATAGATGAGTCCAAACGTTTAGTAAAGGGTTAAAGCATCACACAAATCAAACAGAAGGAGATAAATAAAAGTTTTATCATTTAATATGTAGATGTATGTATATAATGTTCCTTTAAAAAGTGTATACAATAAATACATAAATAAAATTTAGTAAACAAAACTAAGAAAGCAACAAAGTATAGTTAACAACATGAAGCATTTAGAATTTTAAAAGCAGCAAATATGCACAACTAACAGATATACATAAATAAGTAAAAGATAATCTAGGCTAAGATGAGACTATAATTTATGATAGGTTTAAATTGTAAAAATTATCTCAATCATGCCAAAACCATAGAAATAGAACTTTTCACATGTCCGGTCTGGAGCCAGTTTTTGGAAGAAATAAATATGTAAATGAGCATCTGCTTGTAACAGGCAACTGCTTCTTTTTCCATAATGTTTGTCCATATCAGATAAAACAAAGATGTATGAGCAGCACTCTGGCTAAAGGGGGTTTAATGCATCTATGTGATGCATGATACCAAGCAAGTTATCTCATAATTATGGATCCATAGATCCCATTTTGTCTAACAACTGAATCATGAGGTAGAATGGTCCTTGTACATGAGTAAAATTGACTAATAGCAAAAAGTTGCGACCAAGGTCGGCCTGCGTGGACTGTGCAGGCTGACCTGGGTTGATACTTTCTGCTGATGCATTAAACGCCCTTTTCAGAGAGGATGGCTTGCATTTTTTAGTTCAAACTTATCTTCTTTTTACTTCTTCTGTTTTCTTGTATGTATAAAAACAATCATAAACAAGGAAGTATAAGAGATTTTCCCTTTGCTAGACAACAGAATGTTAATCTTGTTCATTTTGGAAGTATTTGCAGATAACAAATGTGATTCAAGTGGTGGGTTTTGTCCCTTAACTCTTTACCAAACAAAATTTTAGACAAGTCCAAATTCAAAGTATTTGCAGACGATGAAATAAAGATGACTCAAAAATTGAAATTTGGTTTAGGAAACACAGAAAAAAAAAAAAATGTGGGAAAAGGAGAAAATGCTGGTTTCCAGACTGAATAATATGGTATAATGGTCCTTGGACATGTAGAAAATTGGTTTACAGCATTTTCTCCTTTCCCCACTATGTTTTCAAAGGGCTTTTTCTTCAGGTTGATAACATTCGGTATTGTACAGAAAACAAAGGACAAATGGAGTTTTTACCTCCAGTTTCCAAGCTGTTTTCAAAAAAGGAATTGTTTGGTAAAGCTTTAAATATCAACATGGTAAGTACATGTTTATACAGGTACAGATATTCAGGTAGAAGACCCTTGCGATTCCAACTGGAAGGGTCTTTCTGGCCACAATATCAATAAAAGTAGGAAACAGCATAGATCAACGATCAGACTTCACATTTTATGTAGTCTAATCTTGATCTACATTGTCTGCAGAATTTTCAGTCAGATCTTGGATCACTAATGTCCATTACAATTTTATCAAAACAGAATCTCATCCAAAGAGTCATAAAACGACAAAATTTAGGTCTGTTTTGTTATTTTGAATAAATTTGCCATTCTATTTGGCCCAGCAGACAGAAAGTCATCATACTGCAAAAATCAACTTCACCACTTGCAATACAAGTATGACTTTCTCCCATACAGAATGCAGAATTGGAAAAAATTGTGGAAAACAGGGGCAATGGCCTGTCAAGCATTTGCCTCGTTTCCCATTATGTTTTCCATGTATTCAAAACAAGATTTTCAGTTCTTTCCACCAAATATCTATCGTATGTATCACCTGCACTAGTTAACAGTATGAAATAGCCTACATTATAATTGGTTAACTGTTTACCAAACAACAAAATTGGACTTGACCAAACTGAAAGCATTAGCAGACAACAAATTCAATGTAGCTCAAAAGATGACTTCTGTCTTTGTGATGATAGAAAACATTTTGGGAAAAGGAGAAAATGCTGGTTACCAGCATTTTCTCCTTTTCCCACAGTGTTTTCAAAAGCCTTCTTCCAGGTCGTCAAAACTTGGGATTGTATGGTAAAGGGCTAATCCTCATCGCTATCTTTCAACCGTGATTTGGTCCGTCGGCCAGAACGGACAGTTTTAATTGATTCTAGCTGTCCATGCCTTCTCAGGAAATTATCTACATCCTCGGCTGAAGTGGGTTTAAGATAATGCTGTAGCCTACTATCTACATATAAGCCACTATGCTCCTCAACCACTGCATTTTGAACTGTCATACCCATGGGCTCTAGCAGGGGGTACCCATGGGGTCGAGCTCGACGATACAACAATCTGGGTGCATATTTTGCAGAATAACCCTGTTCTTCTCGTAGATTCTCTTCACAATATTCAATAAATTCTTCCATTGTCTGTAAAACATCGCCATTCAAAAACTTTCTGCGTGCTATTTCATGGCAAGCTTCAAGAAATCCCCGAAAACACAATCCTGCAATAAAAAGGTTGTTGATCAATTTTTGTACAAAATGAGCAGATACAGATTTTTAATAATCAACCTGAACTTCACATTTTACCAATCAATCCTGTTTTTCACAATCATGAGGAAACAGTCTTTTGAAAACATTATGGGAAAAGGAGAAAATGCTTGTAATAAGAATTTGCTCCTTTGCCTATAATGTTTTCTATGCTTTCAAAGACAAATCCCATTATTTGAGCTATATACAACAGCATATCTGCAAATACTACCACCATGGACGAATCTAAAAATTCTTGTGTTAACTCTTTACCAAACGACAAATTTTTGGGCTGAATCAAATTTAAAAGTACTTTCAGATGACAAATTAAATCTTTGTAGAATGATGATTTCTGCCTTCCATAGGGTAGAAAACATTGTGGGAAAAGGAGAAAATGCTGGTAACCAGCATTTTCTCCTTTTCCCGCAATGTTTTCAAAAGCCTTCTTTTTCAGGGTCGTTAAAAGTTGGCATGGTGTGGTAAAGGGTTAAGTAAAGAGTAAGTATTAATGTGACACTTCTCCAATTCAAACTGGTCGAATTCAAACCATGATCTTTATTATGTTATTTTGATAAAAGAGCATTCTATGACTATACTTAAAGATGGATTAAAGTACTAAGGAAATTTTCACATCTTTGTTTCACCAATATCTGATCTGAATCTCTTAAGAAAACTTTACAGCAAGACATAGAAAAGAAGCCCAACCTGTTTTGTAGAAGAACAAAACCATGAATAATGAAAGTTAAAGTTTAAAGGCCCAGTAAAGGCCAAAATGTCAAAGCAGGTGTCATAATACATTTAAATCATATCATTTAAAAGTACAAAAAATATTGTGGAGATAACAATCTGTTATTGTGTGGTTGGGCCATATGTTAGTAGCTGGCAGAAAAAAGAATTTTAAAATCAGGGAAATAGTAAACAAAAGACACAGCTATCTGGCAGGTTTTAACCTAGTTTTGAAATTGATTTCTCTGTCAGCAACTAACACTTGGACCGACCGCACAATGACAGATTGTCACCTTCACAATAATTTCCATACTTTTAATTTAAAACAAAGCGGGTGTAAAATTGCCTTTGAATTTGTATTATATCATTTAAAAGTTTTAAATGGTATAATGCAATTTTACACTCGCTTTGTTTACTTTTGGGCTTTATTGTTACTTTAATGACTGAAAAACAATCTCATGCATTTCACTCAAATTCAATGGAATTGTGATCCTGCCTGACATGAATAATTCATGACAGTTTCAAAGAATTGGGAAATCTATATGCATAAACAAGAGTAAATGATGAAATGGCAACCTTTTTTTTTTTTCAATTGATTTTCTTCATTTTCAATTTAAGTTCACAATACCAACAATATAACATTCTGATAGTTTCAGAGAAACATTGAAAATGTTGACAGCGATAAAAATATACAAATAGTATTAAAAATTAACTCCAGATGGATACTTTTCCCTTGTTCACAGTTGAATTGTCAGTATTTTCAACAGGCTATAACTCTCTACCAAACAACATGATTTCAGACCAGTCAAAGTTGGAAGCATTTGCAGACGACAAAATTAATGTGACTCAAAAACTGAAATTCGTTTTGGGAAGGGTAGAAAACATTGTGGGAAAAGGAGAAAATGCTGGTTACCAGCATTTTCTCCTTTTCCCACAATGTTTTCAGAAGGCTTCTTTCACAGGGTCGTGAAAACCCTGGGTTGTATGGCAAAGGTTCAACCTGTTGCTGATTTAAAGAAACTGTGCAAGTTTCACTAAAACTAAACAACTGTATTGCAATACAAGGAAAAAGAATAACTGGTGGATAGATGCCGAGAAAGGTGCTAGCAACTGAGACAAAAACATGGCATGATTCAATGGTTGGATCAAGATATTCATCAAATGAGCTTATAGACCTATAGCCTTTTCATATGACGTGATAGAATCAAATTTAGGATTTTTTTCTCTTTCATCTAAATACCAACATGCTTATAAGTCTTCATAAAAACAAGCTTTTTTAAAAAAAAAAAACCCTGTAGCAGTTATGATTCCTTAAAAGAGCAAACAGAAAAAACTGCTTAACTCTTCACCAAACATCACAATTTTATACTTGTCTGAATTGACAGCAATCGCAGATGACAACCAAAATATGACCCAAGTGATGAGATTTACAGTGCTGAAAACATTACGGAAAAGAAGAAAATGACAGATATCAGCGTTTTCTCTTTTTTCCCAAATTCCCACACAGTTTTCAAAGGCTTTTTTTCTCGGGGTCGTTCAAACTGGAGATTGTTTGGTACATGGTTGACCTTTTTCTTATCCCTTTTCTATCACTTTAGCCAAAATTAGTTTTTCTGCCTGAAACGCTTTTATCACGGACAAGTATAAATTTAAATCTAAGAATGGACAAAGATTTAACCCTTTACCACACAATCCCGACTTTTAATGACCCTGAGAAAGAAGCCTTTTGAAAACATTGTGGGAAAAGGAGAAAATGCTGGTTACCAGCATTTTCTCCTTATCCAACAATGTTTTCAAAAGCATTCTCCTTCAGGGTCGTTAAAACATGGGATTGAGTGGTGATGGGTTAATGGAGTTGGATGACTATACAAATACTATGTGAATTTGGATGAATTTATGTGGATGTTGTTAAAAGTATTGTTTGGTCGTAGAGAGATGTTTAAACTCTGAAATACCAAGTCTAAAATTTCAAACACCATTTAAAAAGTGCAGAAAGGGAAGGTAATTTGGATAAAACTGCCACCATATTTCCAGAGAAGGGAGGTAACTGTCTACAGAGAGAGAATCACTAGCATTGAAACTCGTGTGCACTAGTATTGCATCATTTTACCTGTACTTTTTGCCTTTATATTACTGTTCCACTCTGTGGTAAACATATTCACTGAAGATAATAATCATAGCAGTCAATAATCCCTTACCATAAAAGCTATTTTTAGATAAAACAGTAATGTACTAATCATACTGCTTACACAGGATTATTAAAGAAGAAATATTTGATAGAAAAGGACATGTCTTAGATTTTCAGATAGAAACTATTTATACCTACCATTAATATTATGTACTTATCCCTTAATGCTTTTTAAAGCTGTCTAATGCATTAAGGAAGGGGGGTTACAATGGCAATAAGGTCGTTCTTTACCAGACCAAAAAATTTTAGACTCATCCAGATTGAAAGCATTAATGAAGATGGCAAATTAAAATATGTCTATAATGATGAGATTTGTCATTACTAAATAGAAACTAGTTCACAGCATTTTCTTACTCTCCCATAATTTTCCCAAAATGCACTGTTCCCCAGGGTCATTTAAACACAGAATAAGGGATTACAGTATATCCTGTCACTTACAAACATGAATATACTTTGCTCTTCTCGTATAACTAATTCAAAATAACATGTAATTGCTATAAGCTATAAAACGTAAGGAAATCTTTTTTTTAAAGGTAGTTGTCAAACTTATTTATTTAGCAAGAAAATGTTTCAATGACAATTTGGCAAGAAAATGTTTAAATAACTATCTCAATTTTTCTTTCTCCGTTTTGAATTTTCTGTCTGAAAAAGCAACTACAGTAATTCCATAGTGCTCTTACGGTAAAAAGAAAACAACACATAGGATCTGACATAAGTTGGCATTTGAGACATGGCCAAACAAATGCCAGATTCTTTTTATCACATAACAATACTTCAGTAACTGTTGGATAGAATATGGTAAGGTAATTTCCATTAATAAAATCTTATTCTACTCACTTCTCAGAAGATATACAAAATGACATCAAATATGACGTCAAACAATGTTTATCTCACACAAGAGTAAAATAGGAAAATTTGTAATGGGTATATTACACTAAAAACAAGTGAGTTCATGTGATGAAAAATTGTATTAAACAAGTCTAGAAAAAAGAAATTAAGTGAGTCTCTGGCAAGCTTAATAACATTTCTATAAACAAGTTTAACAAAATTTTATTACAAAAGCTAATGAATGTTAGGTTCTTTTAACACATAATGATATCTCATCAGTTATAGGTCACAGTATGCAATACCATAAATGCATACATGGTATTTTCCATAAATATAACCAGATTCACTGCCAAAAAAAAAGTATAAAATGACATCATACATGACATCACACAATGCTTATCTCAAACATGTGTAAGATAAGAACATTTGTAATGGGTACATTACACTGAAAACAAGGGAAGTTAAGTGATAAAGATGTTCTTAACTCTTTACCACACATCAAAAATGTAGACTTGTCCAAACTGAAAGCATTTGCAGACAACAATTTAAATGTGGCTCAAGTGATGGAATTTGTCTTTAATATGGTAGAAAACATTGTTGGAAAAGGAGAAAATGCTGGTTACCAGCATTTTCTTCTTTTCCCACACTTTCCAAAAGGCTTTTTTCTCAGGGTCATTAAAACTTGGATGTTTGGTAAAGGGTTAACATTGTTACCTGTGGTTCTTTCTGGGTTTACATGTTCCCATTTCCTTTGCATATCAATGAACAATATATCTATTGCAGCATTTGCCAAGCCTTTCTTATTGAGTCGACACTTCCTGAAGACAAGAAAAAATTTGTTTATGTGACCATACAACTTTTGTGACTTACATAGAGTTCACTCCTAATGCCAATGAAAGTGTAGAATGGATAAAAATTGATCAAAATGAATGTTATTACAGCCCTAGCATACAACCAACTTTAGTTGTTTTTGCGGACAGTGTAGATCAAGATTAAATGCACAAAATATACAGCTGCATCTTTGATTACAATATCACATGCATATGAGAAATTCTGAAACAGCTTTATAATTCTTTGTAATGTCTGGATATCTTTTCATTAACCGAAAATGTCTATTTCATTTCTTGCAGAAGACCACTTTCCAAAACATTGTGGTAAAAAAAGAAATTTTTGGTAATAAGTAATCTTCCTTTTGCCAAATTATTTTACAAATACTCATAGATTAAACCTTCATACGTATTGATTATCCATATTTTCATGTGGATTTTCAGTCTTATACTGAAAACTGTTGCAGACATAATTTTTTGATAAATCATAGGGAAAGTTTAGGAATCTTTGTTGAAATGTTTAAATGGTTATTCTGAAGAATTTTCATGGACAGGAAAATTTTAGACATGCCCATACTAAAGGTACTTGCAGACAACATTAAGAAATGTGACTTTGGATTTGTGCTTTGAAACGCTTAAAAAACACTGAAGGAAAAGTAGAAAATGCGGGCTACTGTCTTTTTTCCTTTTCTCAAGATTTTTCAATAGCCTTCTAACTCAGAATCCTAAAATCACTGAATAGTTATGGGAAGACTTAAATGTCTTCATGAAATAAAGATTGAAATTGAAATACAGAAAATAGGGCAAAACCTAGATTCATTGTACCATACCTTGCGAAGGTCCTAAATCCAGTTGGTCCTAATCTAAGGGTGGCTCTTACACCAAGGCATATCACAAAAATGTCTGCAAGCTTTTCATACAACCTTAAACTGAAAAACAAACATAAAAAGTATTTATCTAAAAGGAAAAAAAAGACATTTTTGACCCTGTACATCACAATCCCAATTTCTAACAATCCTGACATAAAAAGCTTTTGAAAACATTGTGTTGGTAATGAGCAGTTTACTCCTTTTCTGACAATGTTTTCTACCCTTCCCAATTTCAATTTTTGAGTCACATTTATTTTATTGTCTGCATATACTTTCAATTTGGACATGTCTAAGATTTTGTCATGTGGTAAAGAGTTACATTAAACACTAAGTGAATCTCAATAGTGTAATTAACCCTTTACCAGACAATCCTGGATTTTCACAACCAAGAGAAAGAAGCCTTCTGAAAACATTGTGGGAAAAGGAGAAAATGCTGGTAACCAGCATTTTCTCCTTTTCCCACAATATTTTCTACCCTTCCCAAAACAAATTCTAATTTTGAGTCACATTAATTTTGTCGTCTGTAAATGCACCCGATTTGGACTAGTCTAAAGTTATATCGTTTGGTAAAGAGTTAAGTATGAGCCATGCTCTGGCAAAGGGGGGTTTAATGCATCTCTGTGATGCATTATACAAAGCAAGTCATCGTGTAATTATGGATCCATAAAATTGATTTTATTTATCAACCAACTGAATCATTAGGTAGAATGGTCCTTTGAAATGCAGAAAAGTCAACAACAGTAAAAAGTTTCAACCCAGGTCCACCTGCATAGTCTGACCTGAGTGGGTAGTGTTTTCAAAGGCATTAAACCACCTTTTCACAGAGCATAGCTCAATTTATCTTTGATAGTAAAGCAGGGTAAAATCAGAAAATATTGTCAACAATGGAAAATCAACATGATTTAATGTTTAAATCTTTACCAAATGACAAAATCTTTGACTCGTCCAAACTGAAAGCATTTGCAGACGAGAAATTAGATGATGCTCAAATAACTGGACTTTTTTTTTTATGAAATGGTAGAAAACATTATTTCCCATGATGTTTTCAAAAGACTTTTTCCTTGGGGTCATTAAAACCCGGGATTGTTTTGTAAAGAGTTAATAGACCTATATCATTACATCTGAAAACATTGTGTCGTAAGAAGAAAATGTTACTCCTGAGCAACTTTTCCTTATGCCTTTAGGTAAATGTTTTAAGCATTTTATTCCTAATAAACTTACTATTCAAACTTCTCTTCATAAGTAGGGTACAGCTGCTTCAAACAAGATTCATGTAGAGATGGGTCTGACTCAGCCACACTTTCACAGTCACTGCTTCCATCATCTCCATTGGCATCCACTGCAGGGTCAAGGTCATTTGCATTAAAACTGGTATGTGACTCCCTCTTAGAGGATGCAGTATCAGGTTCAACAGGGTCAGTAATATCTACATCCTTTTTATCATCTATGTCACTCACATGAACAATATATTCTGTCCTTTCCTTGTATGGTTCAGAGGGCAGTATGTCTTCCTTGACCACTTCATTAGAATTACAATCTGTTGAGTTTTGATTAAAATAATCTGTCTCTTCAAAGTTTTTAATAGCGTTATGGATGTTTGGAAGCACAAATGAACTTTCCCGATTTAGTTTTTTTGATTTTTCTTCATTATCTTCAGCACGAATAATGACTATACTGCTTCTTGGATGATTTGTTTCCACATGTATCATGCCATTTTTCTCCATCTGTGCAGGCATTTTTTTCTCCTCAAGTTGTTGTCTCTGTTTCTCTTCCTCTTCCCTTTGTTGCCGCTTCTTTTCGCGACGAGCCCTTCTACGCTTTTGACTGCAACAAGAAAATTCATAGTGAATCAATTCCAACACATGTTTACTTGATATATTGAATATTCTGCACAAGTTATGCCATATTTATTAACACTTTACCAAACAACAATATTTGATTGAAATCCGTCCTATGGTTATTGAGGAATAGCTAAGGTAAAAAAGCTACAGACGACAGACGGACAGGGTGACTCCTATATAGCCCCCCAACAAAATTTGTGGGGCTGTAATAATTTGAGCCCTTATTTATTCGAGACTGAAACTGTTTAATTAATTGACTTTGCATGTAAGGGGTTGACCCATTACCAAACAATCCTGTGTTTTAACAACCCTGACGAAAAAGACCTTGAAAGCATTGTTGGAAAAGAAGAAAATGCTAGTTACCAGCATTTTCTCTGTTTCCAAGAATTTTTTCACCCCTATCAAAGACAAATCCCATTACTTGAGCCACATAAAATTTGTCTTCTGTAAATACTTTCAATTTGGCCGAGTCCAAAATGTTGTTGTATGGTAAAAAGATAAGAGATAACTTTTGGTCAAACAACAATACTTGAGACTCTTTCATGAGAAATAAATTCAGGCTTATCAAATTCAATATTTCTAAAATAACTAAATTTGTCTTCAAGCCTTTAACAAACAATCCCGACTTTTCACAACCCTGAGGAAGAAAACTTTTTGAAAACATTGTGGGAAAAGGAGAAAATGCTGGTAACCAGCATTTTCTCCTTTTCCAACAATGTTTTCTACCTAATCAGAGAACTTCCACTCATTTGTACCAATTTTGAATTTGTAGTCTGCAGTTGATTTGAATTTGGAAGCATGTAAAATTTGTCATTTGGAAAAGGGTTAAAACAGATTAAAAACATTGTGGGAAGTATCTCATTGGGTTCTGGTCACCAGGGTCTGTATACACCAACCACTCTTGAAAACAATTTTAGTCTTATACTCCAAGATTTTCTAAAAATTGAAATTAGCATAGCTCCTGATTGGCTAATCCAAACAGTTTAGCCAATCAAAAGTTGTGTTATTTTCAAATCTAGAAAATTTGTGGAATAAGACTGAAAAAGTTCTCAAGAATGGTTGGTCAATGCAGGCCCCGGTAATCAACATTTTCTCCTTTACCCATTACATTTCAAAATCCTTTTTAACTCTTTACCACACAATCCCGACTTTTAACGACCCTGAGAAAGAAGCCTTTTGAAAACATTGTAGGAAAAGGAGAAAATGCTGGTAACCAGCATTTTCTCCTTTTCCCACAATGTTTTCTACCCTTCCCAAAACAATTTTCAATTTTTGAGCCACATTTATTTTGTCGTCTGCTAATGCTCTCAATTTGGACAAGCCCACAATTTTGTCGTTTGGTAAAGAGTTAAGTGTGATAAAAACAAGGAACTGTTTGGTAAAGAGCTAAGCCTCTTCATTTTTATGTGCACTTTTAAAAACAGTGTAAATATTGACTGAACAAATATAAAGAGTATTCATATTTCATAAATGGACTTATTCTCAATAGTCTCTCTCTCATGAATAATTTACAATTATCAGTTCATAAATGTTTATGAACTCAAACTGATCAAATAAATACCATCCACTTTTATATTGTTCTATATCATGGATTATCCATTGTCAGCTTGGGTCCTACAAATACCATCCACTTCTATATTTCTTTACCATCAGTGTTGCACCTAGCGCACGGAATTGTGGGAAACACCTGCAATATCTTTTACTTTGTCCCTAAGACTGATGACCGCTGGTGCAATTTTCCAACGATTTCGGTCGTTGAATTTTAAGAACGGTAAAATGACATGTGAAACATGCATTGATGCAGAGCTCAAATTAAAAAAGTCCCTTTTCAACAAGTGACTGATGCTCTAATATGTGACAGAGTGCTCTCAAGGCACCTGAGGTCTGATGATCATCGCCCGACGTGCTTGTATGTTAAAGGCATTTCAATACCCCAACTTTTCAAAATGGCCCCCAAGTTTTAGATAAGGAGGCCCTTGTGTCCCCAAAAATTTCGGAGCTAGGTGCAACACTGACCATGGATGATCAAGCCACAGTTTGGCTCCAGCATGCCTCAGTGGTAAGGTGTGTGATTCACAATCTAGTGGTGGCATTTTGATCCCTACTTGAGGCACAGGTTTTTTGTGGGAGTTTCCTTGGGCAAGGCACTTCAAGAGCCCTAGCCTAGAACTGGTGAAACACAGATCTACATGAACAAGTGGGTTATCAATGTGACATTACTGAAATAATGTTGAAAGCAGCACAAAATACTATGCAATTCAATCAATCATCAGTAACTGTTACCAACAGTGTTGTATGTTACTTGTGGTTCAACAGTTGTAACCATGGGCTTCTGACAAAATCTTGTTCTAATGTATGATCAAACGTTTACCACACAATTCTGAATTTTAATGATCGTGAAAAAGAAGCCTTTTAAAAGCATTGTGGAAAATGGAGAAAATGCTGGTAACCAGTATTTTCTGAATTTTCCACAATGTTTTCTATCCTATCAAAGACAAATTAAATCATTTGAGCCGTATTTAAATTGTAATCTCCAAATGTTGTCAATTTAGAAAATTCTACATCTTTGTCGTGTGGTAAAGAGCTAATGATGAATTTAACTTTTTTTCGAAAACTTTTCAGAACTTTCAACTTAAGAAATCACTTGTACTAAAGCATCTTGAAAGTCCAATTTTAGAAACAGAAATTTTCATTAAATGAAAAGCATAAATCTTCTACTTCAAGAATATTGTTGAAAACAAAATTTTGGCAACCAAATTTTCCATGCTTAGGACTGGAAAGTTAAGTCTTCACCAAAAAAAAAATTTGTCCAGATTTAAAGGACTTGTAGATGACAAGATATATTTGACTAAAAATTGAGTTTTGTTTTTTAAAAGGGTAGAAAAAGTTGTAGAAAAAGGTGAATATGCTGGTTATCAGCATTTTCTCCTATTCACACAATGTTTTCTGCCAGGGTTGTTAAAACTCATGAGTGTGTAGTAAAGGATTAACCCATAAAGAACTGGACCTGGATTTAAGTCCTTATGCAGACAGTGTAGATCAAGGTCACCCTGCACAGAAAATACAGTATGATCTTTGATCTACACTGTCTACTTCTTTGCTAAATATTCTGACAGAAACGGCTTTGACGATGCAGTATCTTTATCCATAGTACTGATAGAGAATGTCTATTTCATTGGTAAAATATCTACTATCTAAAATCCCCAATACCTAGCTATAGCCTTATAGCCTTCATAAGCTATAGTGTTACACTGATAATTAAGTACTGTCAAATAGGACAAAAAACTTAGTTTTAATTATCAAAGCACATGCAAATGGATTTTTTTAACCTTTAAAGGGATTCGTAAAGGCAATGGACCTTCTGAAATAGGAAAAACTGGCAATATATATTACAATTATACTATATAAAATATCCCTATTTCAAAGTCATTTTTAAGCCAGAATCTGTAACAAGGTAGCAGAAAATTTAGAGTTATGATCAGACTGCATATTTTGCACGGTCTAGTCTTGATCTATAATGTGTGCAAAAGAAACTTAAGCCAAGTCCAGTGTTTTTAAAGGTTAAAAACCTATTCTTCACACAAGTTTAAATTCTCTTTCTTGGAAAAAAAAACAACAGCAGTTCTGATAGTTGATTTGAACGATCAGAACTGTTGCTTCACTTTTTCCAACTGCTTGTCCATTCCATCATGTATTCCAAAGTAAGACTTATACATGTAATGTATTGAAATTACTGTCTATTTAAATAATCAAAGTTTTACTTTTTTATTTCAAATTGCCAATCTATGTATCGGCTGTGTAAATTCCTTATCACTTAACTTTGTACTGAATCCGTAAGTTATACACAGTAAATTCTAGTCACCTAACTATATAATGGATGTGTAAGTAGTACCAATCACCTAACTATGTGATGAATGTGTAAGTAATACACAGTAAATTCCTAATCACCTATGTAATTGAATTAAATGTGCATGTAATACTCAGTAAATTCCACATCATCTATGTACTGAATGTGTCAGTAATAAAAATTGATTTAAACTAACTATATACTGAGGTAACATGCATTACCGCCTTGCTTTCCTCCTGGTAACAGAAATCATATCAAAATTATCAAATGGTTCTAAGATTTTAATTTTAAGTGTGTCAGTGGCAATACATGGGTTTTTTTTTGTGGACAGTGTAGATCAAAATCAGCCCTCAGTCTGATCTTTGAATTACAGTGTCTGAGATTTTAGACTAGTTAAAACAGCCTTGAACTTGCTGCAAATTGGCTTTGTCGCCTGTTTGAAAATATATGTCTGTGTTCCTTAGCATTTCATTGGTGACAAGCGTAACAACATTTTGAAAGCAAACTGCAACCATAATTGCTTGAGCCTTCAATATAGATACATATCAGACTGCACTGAATGGTCTATGGAAGTACCTTACAGCTGCAGCTTGGAAAACAAGAGGGCCATGATGGCCCTGTATCGCTCCACTGGCTAATACGTAAAATCCCTACATGCCAAACATTACAATACTTGGCCAATTGATTTTGAACATAAGACCCCTGAGACAGGACTAAAATTGGTAGCCCTAGTTCATATGGTTAGTAACAAGAAGATTTCTAAAGATTTCACTATATAAGCCCATGTAAAACTTCTGACCCCTCGGGATGAATCAAATTCCACCCTAGGGCTTAATTTACGCACTCTTGGTGAAGGCCCTCTAGATATAGCTACATGCGGAATTTGGTAGCCCTACGCTTTATGAATAAGTACAAGGAGATTTCTTAAGTTTTCTCTATATAAGCCCATGTAAAACTTGTGACCCCCAGGGCAGGGCCAATTTTGACCCCAGGGCTATAATTTGGGCACTCTTGGTAGAGGCCCACTAGATAAAGCCACATGCAAAAGTTGGTAGCCCTAGGTCTTATAGTCAGTAACAAGAAGATTTCCCTAAATAAGCCCATGTAAAACTTGTGACCCCCGGGGTGGGGTCAAATTCGACCCAAGGGCTATAATTTGGGCACTCTTGGTAGAGGCCCACTACATAAAGCCACATGCAAAATTTGGTAGCCCTAGGCCTTATGGCTAGGTACAGGGAGATTTCTAAAGTTTTCCCTATATAAGCCCATGTAAAACTTGTGACCCCCCGGGCGGGGTCAAATTTGACCCCAGGGCTATAATTTGAAGAAACTTGATAGAGGCCCACTAGACAAAGCTACGTGCCAAATTTGGTAGCCCTAAGCCTTATGGTTTCAGACAAGAAAATTTTCAAAGATTTCCAATATTCTTAAGTTTTGTTGCCATGGCAACAAAGTTTTTGAAGGAATCAAATTCTTTCAAGAAATTCTGAAGAGGACCATGGCAGGATCATTTCTGTGAAGTTTCATCAAAATTGGATGGGTAGTTTCAGAGAAGAAGATGTTTAAAATAAAAGTTAATGGACGGACGGACGCACGACGGACAACGGGCCATGACATAAGCCTTCGGCCAGTGGAGCTAAAAATAAGTCATGCTTTTGCAAGAGGGTTTACTGCATCTCTGTGAAACATTATATCAAGTAAGTCATCATATAATTATGAATCCATAAAATCCACTTTGTCTAACAACCTGCTGATTCCTGTGACATGCAGAAAATTTACCAAAAGCAAAAGGTTTCAACACAGGTCAGCATCATTCTGCAGACTGCATTGACCAACATGGTTGATACTTTCTGCAGATTCATTAGGCCCCTTTTCATACAGCATAGTTCAAATAAGAGTTACACAGAGTTACCCTTTTTCTGTCATAAGAAAAAGATGGTCATAAAAAACAATATGGAGAAAAACTACAGCAAGCAAGGTGTATTTAAAATGTATGTACAAGGAAAGAAAAGAACTTTTTCAACAAAAGGTGAAAAAGGTGATTGGAAAAATAAGCATTTGCATGTAATATAAATTTCTCCTTTTCCTACAGTATTTTCAAAAGCCCCTGGTTAACGGGAAGTAAAAATTAGTATTTGTACAGTGATAAATCTTTGACATTTCCAACAGCATTTAAAAGCCGACTGCTCTGCTATTTATCAGTGTGTTTTAACAACCCTGAAAATGACAGCTCATAATAACATTCTGGGAAAAGGAGAAAATAATGGTAACAAGTATTATGTCCTTTTTCCACCCCTAACTCTCTCCATACTATAGACGACAGGAGAAACTTTTGTGGATAGTGTAGATCAACATCAAACTGCACAGAATGGTCAGTCTGATCTCTGATCTGCACTGTCCACTGCTTTATTCTAAATTATGACCGAACTGTGTCTTGATCTTGCAGTGGAACCATATTTGTAGCCCTTGAGAAAATGCAATTTATTTATTTAGTAATGAAAGAGTTAAAGGCAAATCCAATGATGTAAGCCTTATTTTGTATTGTTGTCCAACTTGGACAAGTCTAAAAATCTACTGTTTGGTAAGAGTGAAAGCATTCATTGGGCCTTTCACTAACCACCATTCTAAAAAAAACATTTGTGGTCCTAAACTCCATGACCAGGCATCTGAATGGTTGAATCAGGCTTAATTAGCCAATCAGACTGAGTCTTGTAATTTAGACTGGTTAGTTAATATAGCTCCTACCGCCTGACAGGTTTTTAAGGTTTTCCATCACCAGCACCAAAGCACAGCAAGGTTTCTAAGCAACAAGGTGTTTCTCCGAATAAACAAACTTTAGACAGAATAGAATGTAAGAGAGTAAAGGTTTGTTCCAAAATGACTACAAGTACCATCAAAGTTAACTCTTTGCAGACATTCAGAGAGAGAAACACAGAATTTTCAAGCTGTCCATAACATATGCACTACAATGTTCCTATGCAAGGAAGAGGTTTAAATGGGCTGTGAGAATAATGAGAACCCAAGGCCGTCTCTGGTCAGGGTGAAACCATAAAGACAGCAAGATTAGTATGAATGTCAAACTGAAGTAGTAGACATTGTAGCCTTCGATGAGTTCGGACAGTGGACATTGAACAACGGACTGCAGATGGGGGTTATCTCAAACTTGTTTTGACATTCTTTGCAAACTAATATAAGACTAATGAATAATTATTAAGTGTTTTAAGAAAACACTGAATCATTGATTTTATAAACTTTATTCCATTAAAAAAACAAAGATTCGTCCAAGCTAGTACCAAGCTGCCGGAGAAGCTCGGGTACCTTCTTTGTGAAAAAACAACTGTATTGAAGCTGGTTCTCACGAACTAGATCCAAGAGCAGCCTCTTTCAGGACACTTTACGCACGGGATTTGCTACTGGAACATAGACAATATCATGTTCCAGTCCTTGACGGGCAGAAGTGGGTGGAACGGACCACATTGTAGATTTCCGCAGCGTCTCGGTCTGTCTACTTTCTGCAGACATGGACTCTTCATAAGAGTCCAAGAACACTTCTAGGGCAGCTTCTCGGACATCAGACCGAAAAGCAGATGACGGGGCGGATCTTCAATGTAGTGATCTGCACCAGTCGCATCTCTGATTGACTGGTGGCATCCACCTGTCTCTGGTAACAAGAAATTCGTGATTGAAGTAGTCTTTTGTCCAATCAGACATCAGTATTTGGGGAGATTTTCTGTCTCTAAAAAGCTCATAAAGCTTCACTTGTCACAAAGACAAACAGCAGTTCCACATGTATGATTTGTACCAGCTCCTCCCAAATTGTCAATAAAGATATTGTGCGGGGCGTGGGGGGAGGCGCGTGTAATTGTTCCTGTCTCGTGCTTAAAACTAACCATGCACAAACCACAGAATTCTTCTCGGGCCACCATTTTTTCCGACGTATCTGTATAAGCTGGGTTTTTCCCACTTCTTGGGGTTAGTATCGAATAAAAGCGAGAGAGAGACACAAAATTTGCAATTTTGTGAAAAACTTGCGGATATTTCTAATCTGTGGGCTTGTTTGTGGGCCCACTTGTGGTCCTAATAAACAAGAATTGCTACCTTTAATTGAAAGCCTATGGTGCTTACTCACACCATAGAAAATAGATTTGATAAAGGATTATCCTTATCTAGGAATCAATGGTAGTTTGCTTTCTTCATGTGTTACCTTAAGACGCACTACATTTCATTCTACATGTAATATCAGACACATTATTTGTGGCAAAAACTGCTCCTTTTCCGATGATGAGTTGGATTAACGTCTTACATTTTCTCATTTACACAATATGCAAAATAATGTTCAAAGAAAACAGGCAATTGCTTACACAGTTACTTTCCATTTGTTCTTTTCATTTTGAATCATAAAAGACTTTCAAAATTCATATTCCGGTGCTTTTAACCCCGTCTATCTTTTTTACAGATCTTTCTTGTTATGTTTTCAAAATTTAATGAATAAGCAAAGAAACGCGAAATCTGACTGCTACATTTTCTCTCTTTTTTTTTTTCAAAAGTTGGGGCAATGTCCAACACTATTCCACTATAACGCAACACGGTAAAAAAATGCAGCTATTTCCTTGTGTTTGTCTGTCCACACTACCATCTCAACAATATGTAGGAAGTGCAACATACAGTATTTTGTTATGCCAAATTCAAAACAATATGTCCTTCAGTTTGAGCTTTTTTTAAAATATCAGAAATCAACGAGCGTAGGAAACATAATTCTCTGCACTTCAAGCACATTGCAAATTTATCGACCCGTCCCCACCCTCACCGTAGGCAATTTTCAATAGAATTACCTAAAACTTTAATTCATCTTTTGCCAAAAGTACTGTCGACACTCGTCTTTATTTTCACCAAATCTATGTTGAAAATAAAAGAAGAAAAAATGTGGTCCGAAAAGGCTTCTGTAGAAAATAGACTCTTGGACGTTTGTTAAGAAATGACAAAAGTTGTACATTGAATTATTGAATAGTGCTTCTATTTTAAAGGCATTTTGAAAAAAAAACTCTTTCAGTTTAATATACTAAAGGAATTCCGATTTTACAGACTGTGTTAAGCATTAGGCTTAATCATTCATAATGATAATTTTACTGACATGTAATGACTACAATTTGTGTAGTAAAGGGACATCAAAATAAGGGGTCACATGAGCTTTGGGCGTGTTTATATGGTCACATGGTAATATGGGCATGTCTTTGCATAAAAAGTGGCACAAACTTTATAGCAGACAAAACTTATATAAAATCGGTTTATATAAAAACTTAGTCGATTAGTTTGTTAATTAGAGGTCGAAAAAGAAAATTCTGCCAGAAAATAAAAGCTACGGCACTTTGATTTTCCCGAAGATTTCTTTTTGGAACATGAATAGTTTTAATGCTTTATTAAATATGACTGCGACTGAATGATGTTTTACAGTGCTTTCAACAATATTTCAGTCATATCGCGGCAACAGCTCACATATTCATGTATTTCTTGGGTTTCAACAGTACTAGGCTGTGGTTCTCGTGCGAAAATGGCACATACAGTTTGAGATCTCCCCTGTAAAACAACCGGCCTAGTCTGTCATCTGATGTCTGCAGTCCTAGTTCACTTAATCCGACAATGTCTAATAAGAAAATGACCTATCGCTAAGCCTCTATTGGGAATCAATCCACGCTTTTAGCGCATTAGTACTTATAGAGATAAATTTTCCTTGCCAGTTCGAAAAAAAGGGACAAATAATGTGGACTATGCAAAAAATCATTAAACTCTGCATTTATACCAGATGTATGCCCAAAATACCTACAGCAAATGGTATTGTAAATTGACAAATTGATCAGACATTTGACAGAAACATATGCTTTCCTTTTTGTTGTTTGAGACAAAATGAGAGGACCATTTTTCAGTGTCAAAGAACACTAGATACTGCAATGTAAACAAGACTTCTGGATAGTATATCTTGCACAATCTTAGACAGTGTAGATAAAGTGATCAGACTACATGTTCTGTTCATTCTGATCATGACCTTCACTGTAAGTAAACCTACCAAAGTTTTGGCCATCCACTTTAAACAGGTAATTTTATTTAAATCTTCATTTTCTGATTCCCCAAAGAAAGAAATATCTAGAAAGAAATCAGTAAAATAACTCTAGTCAAGTAACTGGACATCCCTGGGACTAGACATTGCATTACAAGTAATTGAATAATTACCTCCTTAAACAAACTTGCAGTAGACAACCCCTGAAAGCATCATTGTAAAAACATGGATAATTAATACCACTCAAATCTAAATCCTCATTTTGCCATGATGCTATCTGTTGAAAGTTCCAAAACGTCCTGCAATAACTTAAGCAATAGTCCAACCCCTTCCCTTTGACTAAATAATGTCTGTGAGTTATTTTCCTTTTCTTTTCAGCTATAGAAATGATTATAAGAGGGCCATTGACCCTAAAGTGCTCACCTGAGTAAAGTCATCCAGGATTGACAAAGCTGAAGAGATCCTGGGTGTAATGATGGGAAAAAAAAAGTGTTAGTGACCTACATTTACACTGACTTGATCTAATTTTGAACTTGTCAGAGATATCATCAAGACAACATTCTGACAGTTTCCTGATTACTGGGCTGCAAATATGGCCTCTACAAGAGAGTAGAGTGCAAACAAGGTTTTACTAAGACCTGGCCCAGTAACCTAATTTTTGACCTGACATGACATAATTTCATACTTGTCCAAGACATCATCAAGACAAACATTCTGACTAAGTTTCATGAGTATCCTATTGCAAATTGTAGCCTCTAGAAGGCATACAGATTTGGCCAAGTGACCTACTGTTTGAATGGATGTGACCAAATTTCAAACTTGTAAGAGATATCATCAAAACAAACATTCTGACTAAGTTTCTAGTGTATCAGACTGAAAATGATGCCTCTAGAGTTTTTGTAAGATTTGGCCTAGTGACCTACTTTTTGGCCTGACATGACCCAATTTTAATCATGTGTGAGATATAATCAAGACAAGCATTCTGACAATGTTTCTTAAGTATCGGGCTGAAAATATGGCCTCTAGAGTGCACACAAGATTTTTCTTACTTAGATTTGGCCTTGTGACCTACTTTTTGACCCAACATGACCCAATTTCAAACCTGTCTGTGATTTCATCAAGACAAACATTCTGACAAAGTTTCATGATTAGGACAAATATTCTAATCAATTTTATTTTCATGAGTATCAGACTGAAAAATGTGGCCTCTAGAATGCAAACAAGGTTTTTCTAAGATTAAACCAGTGACCTACTTTTTGACCTGACATGAACCAATTTCATAATTGCCTGGGATATTATCAAGACAAATATTCCAAACTAGTTTCATGGGTACCAGACTGAAAATATGGCCTCTACAGTGCACACAAGGTTTATCAAAGATTTGTCAAAATGACCTACTTTTTGACTCCACATAACTTGTTAGAGGTATCAAGATAAACATTCTGACCAAGTTTTATGAGACTCAAAATGTGGCCTCTACAATGCACACAAGGTTTTCTAAGATTTGTCCCAGTGACCTACTTTTTGACAAGACATTAACCAATTTTAAACTTGTTCCAGATATTATCAAGACAAACATTTTGACCAACTTTCATAAGTGTTGGACTGAAAATGTGGCCTCTAATGCACACAAAGTTTTTTTTTTCTTTGTTCCAGTGACCTACTTTTTGACCAGACATGACCAAATTTCTAACTCATCCAAGATATTGATTGTAATGAGAAACATTCAGACCAAGTTTCATGAGTATATATTGCTGAAAGCGTGGCCTCTTCAGTGCACACAAGGTAATTGTTGATGACCACACAAGATAATTGTTGATGAGCACAAAAGGCATGATGCACACAGCACGATTACAAAAGTTCACTTTGAGCACATCATGCTCGTGTGAGCTAACCGTCTACTAATTTTTTTTAGCAACATGTCTAGGCAAATTTGTAGATTTGATCTCTTTTTCTAATTATTAATACCCGATTGCTCATGATATACTTGTAAGCCAAATGAATAGTCAATGTAACTTTTCCATTGAAAACATGTCTGCAGATTTACAGAATCTTCTGTTACTCTGTACTATGACAAAATTGTAGGCTTGTCCAAACTGGAAGCATTTGCAGACAACAAATGTGGTTTAAACTAACTAAACATCTGTCTGAAACGGTTGAATTATGAAAATTGGAGAAAATTCATCTTTTCCTGCAATATTTTCTACCCTAAAAAAAAAATTCCTTAATTTGAGCCATACTTTGAATGTTGTCTGCAAAATACTTTCAATTTGGACATGCCTAAAATTTTTTCGTATGGTGATCAGTTAAATGCTGGTCACATAATTATGTTGCTGAAAATAACTAGAAATTCGAACCAATCAAACAGCCACCTTCCACAGGGATTTTTAAAGATACCAAAGATTCCCAAGGGATAGGTTTTGATTTATGAAAAATTACCATTCAATTGGCAGGACAAAAGCCAAGGGTTTGCTGTGTTGCTCTCTCCATCTGGTAAAACATTTACACTGTATATAACTCACAGAATGTTAAATAGATGAAACAGACATTTTCAAACCAGAAAAAAAATAAAGCAAGTCAAGCCTGACTTAGTGTCCACTTCTAGAAAGCAGCCAACTTGCCTTAACCCTTAAAGTGCCTTTCACGACTATAGTTGCATTTGTGGCCAGTGTAGATCAAGATCAGACTGTACAAAATGTGTAGTCTGAACTTTGATCTACACTGTCCGCTGTGCTGAATCTTTGTAAACAAAATCAACCATGAAATTTCAATTATTTGGGTCTTATTTCTCCACTAAAAATGTCTGTTGGGTTTATTCGGCACGCTAAGGGTTAACCCTTTACCACACAATCCCAAGTTTTAAAGACGCTGAGAAAGCAGTCTTTTGAAAACATTGTGGGAAATAGAGAAAATGCTGGTACCCAGCATTTTCTCCATTTCCCACAATGTTTTCTCTATCTTCAGAAGAAATTTCATCATTTAATCAGCACTTATTCTGTCTTCTGCTAATGCTTTCAATTTGGACAAGTCTAAAAAATTGTCATGTGGTAAAAAGTTAAGTGACTTGTATTTTAGTTCTAAAAATGTATCAAACAAGCACCTGCTTTGAAGACCCTGCAGCTGCCAAAAGTAATCAATGCAGGCGTTAAATACATTTAAGTTTAAATAACTCCCTTTTAAAAGTAATGAAATCATTGTGAAGATGACAATCTCTTATTGTACAATCAGTCTAAGTGTTAGTTGCTGGCACAGAAATTAATTTCAAAACTAGTTTAAAAGTTGCTAGGTCACTGTATCTTTTGTTTACATTTTGCCTGGTTTTAAAGTTCATTTTTCTGCCAGCGAGTAAGACTTGGACCAACCACAACATAAGAGATTTTAATCTCCACAATATTTCCATACTTTTAAATGGTATGATTTAAGTTTGAATGCATTATACGTAACACCTGCATTATTTTTTGTGCTCTGTAGGGCCTTTATGCAAGCTCTTTATTATATATTTCACAGCTGCTTGCTTTATACAGGTTTGGTTGTATTACAGTATCCAAGGCTGTATTTCCTTGAATACATGCATTTCATTTTAAAAAATCAACACTACATCAGACAGGGATCAGACTTGATGCCCTTGTCAGTTTGTTCTTGATCTACTCTAATAAACTTGATCTAGACTGTAGAAAAAAGCAACTTAAGTTGGTACCTACACATGTAAGGGTTCAAAACAATGCACTTTACTTTAACCCTTTATCACATGGCAAAATTTTAGACTCATCTAAATTGAAAGCATTTGCAGACGATAAAATAAATGCGACTCAAAAACTAAAATTTGTCTTAGGAAGGGTAGAAAACATTGTGGGAAAAGGAGAAAATGCTGGTTACCAGCATTTTCTCCTTTTCACACAATGTTTTCAAAAGGCTTCTTTCTTAGGGTCGTAAAAACCCGGGATTGTTTGGTAAAGGGTTAAGGTAGTGGACCCGTAATGGAAAACAGCTATTTCCACTATAATATTATCCTACAAAATTTGCTATGATTAAAAATGAGTATTATTGTACTACTTTAACCGAGCCACTTTTTCCTTTTTTTCCTTCTTAGAATTATCATCAATAAATCTAAAACCAGTATATTCTCATTACAAAGGGAGATAATAATTACCTCCCTTTTCTGGAAACTAACAAAAGTATCAACAAATAATTTCAAGATAGACATCAAAGGAATTTCTGGTCAGTTAAAAATGTGCAAAAGTATTATATCAGTATAAATCCTTATTTATCAACTAACAAGAAATTTTGTTCTATGTTGCACAAGAAGCATTAGGGGTCTACTTCCTTAACTTTTTACCAAACAACAAAAAGGTTTTTTCTGTCCTTTAAATACTAGAAAACATTTTCCTACAGTGTTTTCTACTCTTATTTTCTATGACAAATTCCATCATTATGAATTACCTTGATCTTCTGCAAATGCTTCGAATTTGGATCAAGTTAACATTTTGTTGTTTGGTAAAAGATTAAGTGCCAGATAATGAAGATCATGATCAGAACATGCACAATGTGCAGTCTGATCTTCAATCTACACACTCGTGGCCAAAAATGCACTGAATTTGTAGTAAGTGGTTCTTTTGTGGAAATTGTTAACTCAGCAAAATACTTTAAGCTTTCTTTGAAAAATATACTATAATATTTTTATTTGGCTTGAAATATTTTTACAACTATAAATAGCCATAAATTTATACATAAAAAAAAAATACAGGAACAAAATACTGGTATATCATACCCTTATTTCCATGAAAAAGAAATTATAAAAGAAAATAAGCTCTGTATAAGATAACAAAATTTTAGACTTGGTGACATGGAAAGCACTGCAAATGACTAGAGAGCCTAATATCATTGGTTTTGGAAAGGGTCAAAACCTTGGTTGGAAAAGAAGAGAATGTGATATAACCGTTGAAGCACCTTTCACAACTATAGTTGCCTTTGCAGCTAGTGTAGATCAAGATCAGACTGCACAAAACATGCAGTCTGATCTTTGATCTACACTGTCCGCTCTGTTCCTTTGTTAAACATGACAGACAAAAACCACGATGACATGGCTTGCAACACGCAAAAAGGAGCATTCGGACATTTGCGTAAAGTGTCGTCTCGGATCAGCCTGCGCAGTCTGCGCAGGCTGATCCAAGACGGTACTTTACGACTACAGTAGATTTTGTGCTACAGTAGACTTGCGCAAAACAGAAAATTACATAAAAACGGAAAGTGTCGTTTCAGTTTAGCCTGCGCGGACTGCGCAGGCTGATCCGAGACGACACTTTACGCTAATGTCCGAATGCCCCTTTTCATGTGTTGCAGGCCATATGGTAATTATTGGAGTCTTATTTTTAATGTTTGTACTGGATTCATTCAACATTCTAAGGGGTTAACCACTGTTTTCTCCTTTTTTTTGGAGGGGGGGAGGGGGCCAGCGGGAAAGATGCATGTTCTTTTTCTCACAATGTTTTCAAAAGCCTTCTTTTTTAGAATTGCCAGAATACAGAATGATCAGGTAAGAAACCAATATGCCTAGGCAGAGAAAAATGTTTATCTATTCATGTTCAGGGTGCATGTTAATTTGTCAAAAAGGCTTTCACTCAACTATGTAAATATTATGTCAATTTGTCATTCACAAAACTCACAGACCAATGATATATTAGTTTAAGACTGAAACAGAAAATGGTTTTGTACAGGACTTTCAAACGGTCCTTTTGTGTGTGGAAACAATTTTTTGAATACTAGGTAATCTTTACATTTTTCATCATAGATAGTATAATTAACTATCTAACACAACAAAGTATTAACTATAGATTAAATAAACTTAAAACCAATTATTTAACCTTTGTTGTACAATCCAGAGTTTCATAACTCTGAGACAGAAAGCTTTTGAAAACATTGCGGGAAAAGGAAAAAATGCTTTTTCTCCTGTTACACACGATGTTTTTTATCCTTTCTTATACAAATACCATAATTAATTCCAAATCAAATTTGTAATCTTCAAATGCTTTCTATTTTGACCTCTAAAATTTTTTCATTTGGTAAAGAGTTAAAATAAAGAGAAACTTTGAGGTTTTAAGTCTTATCAATAACCCTTGACTAAGCAATGCCATGATTATAAGACCTTATAATAGAGGATTTTTGAAAATATCGTAGGAAAAGGATTTCTGCCTGTTCTCTGCTTTTTCTGTTGCTGTCTTCTGCTCTTCCAAAGACAAATTCCAATACATATACTGGTATAAGTGCCACAGTTAACTTTTCATTTGTGCCAAATTTACTTTGTCACATATAAATGCTTTCATTTCAGACAAGTCAAAAATGTTGTTGTCTGGTAAAGAATTAACCCTTAACTACATAATCCTCAGTTTTTACAACCCTGACAATGACAGCCTTCTGAAAACATTGTTGGGAAAGGAGAAAATGCTGGTGACCAGCATTTTCTCCTTTACCAACAATGTTTTCTTACTTTCCAAACACAAATTTCACCCTTTGAGTCATTTATTTTTGTCCACTGCAAATGCTTTCAACTTGGACAGATCAAAACTTTTGTCCTATGGTAAAGAATTAAAACCAATGTTTCTGATCATGATTTACTTAATCTTTAAATCTAGAATGACATAAAATCTGCAATAACATGCAGATTTGTTGCATCCTCGATAGAAATATGTTCACGAATAATGGAATAGTTTTTGCCATATTAAAGTTGCATCTTCACTCATTGTTATTGAATTATAACCCATTTTGTCTTTATCAAACTGTTGTCAGTCTTGTGGCTTTATGCCAAATATTTCCCCTGATGGTTGTGAGGTTGCATAAATTTCAAGCGACAGTAAAAAAAAAACTATTTCTGAAATGTATATACATGTAACTTAGGTTTATTCAACTCTCATTTCCAGATAATAAATCCATGATATCACATTAATTCTTTACCAAACGATAGAATTTGGCCTGGACCACACTGAAAGCATTTGCAGACAACAGTTAACTCTTTACCAAATGACAAAATTTTAGACTGGTCCAAATTGAAAGCAGTTGCAGACGACAATTTCAATGTGGCTCAAATGGCAGAATTTGTCTTTGAAAGAGTAGAAAACATTGTGGGAAAAGGAGAAAATGCTGGTTACCAGCATTTTCTCCTTTTCCCACAAATGTTTTCAAAAGGATTCTCTCCAAGGGTCGTTAAAACTCGAGATTGTTTGGTAAAGAGTTAAGTGTAGTTCAAATGATGATTTCTGTCTTTGATAGGGTAGAAAACATAGTGGGAAAAGGAGAAGATGCTGGTAACAAGGCTTCTTCTTCAGGGTTGTTATATGTCGGAATTGTTTGGTGAAGGATTAAAATCTTCACATAACTATCTACAACCCTCATCTTGCATAATTATTAGGTGTACAGAGAAAATGGAGACAAAATACTCTACATGGAAATGATATTGAAACAACCAAGATGAAGGTTACTCAACACCATGTCACTCAACATTTTCGGAAGTGTTATCAAGAGTGCAGTGGAATGTCATCAATGCTAATAGAAACTGAAAATTAAGTTCAAGAGCATAAACTTCCAACCATAAATGAAAAGGATCTCTGAAAATTAAGCGTAAGAGCATAACTTTTCAATCATAAATGAAAAAAGGTCTCTGAAAAAAGAAAAGAACATGATATTACTATTCAAATGCTCAGATGCCATTTTCCCTGTTAAAATAGCCACATTGCCCATTTTTTGTTAGGGATGTACAAATGACTCTGAAAAAAATCAGCACTAAACTTTCTTGACTTCCTGCCATACTTTTTACTGTGACATAGTTTTGCCCTTACCAAAATTTGGTTCCAAGGACAAATCTCTGAAACTTGTTTATTCTAGAGTTAATAAATTAGTTCGAAAAAAAAAAAATAAATTTCTATGACTAGTAATTTCCCTTTACAAAATATTTAAAAGCATTGTGAGAATAGGAAAAAATGCTGGTAACCTTTTTCTCCATCTCCTTCAATGCTTTCTACCTTTGAAAGACAAATGTTTTAGTGGGTAACATTAAGTTTGTTGCCTACAATTTTGCATTTGAAGACGACAAAATGGCTCCCAAATTAAAATTGCAGTTTCGTAGCATAGAAAACACTATGAAAAAGAGAAAAAAAGAGAAAATGCTTGTTTGTTATCTGCATTTTCTCCTTTTTTTTCACAACTTTTTCAAGTCTTCTTCATTAGGGTCTTTAAAACTTGGGATTGTTTGGTAAAAGGTTATACACAAAATAACTAAATTCTATTGTCTATAAAAACACACGGTCATTTGGTAACAAAGGCATCACATGCTGGTGCCCATGCTCGGCTGCAATTGCTTTAACTCTTTACCAAACGACAAAATTTCAGACTGGTCCAAATTGAAAGCACTCGCAAGACGACAAAATAAACGTAACTCAAAAATTGAAATTTGTTTCCAGCAGGGTAGAAAAAATTGTGGGAAAAGGAGAAAATGCTGGTTACCAGCATTTTCTCCTTTTCTCACAATGTTTTCAAAAGGCTTCTATCTCAGGGTGGTAAAAAACAGGGATTGTTTGGTAAAGGGTTAAGAAATGTAAATATTTTCAGTGAAAATGTTAAGTCAAAAAAGGGGCATAACTGTGTCAAAAATATTTTGATGGTTACTCGTCCCTGTTGTATGGGTTCCCCTATTAATAGTTGACAGCTAATCTGAGTTTGAAATAAATGTCTTCAGTTAAAAAAGAGATATTATAAAATGTCAAAGTTATTGCATGACAACAGCAACAACAACAACACAAATGACTATAGGGCTATGACAATATTTCCTTTCCTTTGAAAACAGCCAAGCTAAAAAGGTACAAAAGCCAGGATTTGTTACTTATTTACCTTTGTAGGTATCTCAGTTTCTTTTTTGGTGCCACAAGGAGCATCGTGTCTCTTATGAGTGGTATTTTTACTTCCTCATCTTTCGGGCTCGGTAAATACTCCATTACGCCAGGGGCTACTTCTACTTCACTGTCTATCCTAAGGCTTGGACTAGCATTGATTTCTAGTAACATTGGCTTTAGATTATGCATCAGAAGTATGTCAAAACCAAGAATCTGAAAAACAGTTGTGTTGATTATGAATATCTTAACTCTTTATTCATCAGTCAAGTACTTAAACTCTTTACCAGACGACAAACTTTTAACCAGATCCAAATTGAAAGCATTTGCAGATGACAAATTAAATGTAACTTGAAACATGAAATATGTCTATGATAAGAGTGGAAAACATTTTAGGAAAAGGATAAAATGCTGGTTACAACATGTATCATTTTCCGTTTCCCACAATGTTCTCAAAAGCCTTATTTTTTAGGGTCGTTAAAGCTTGGGATGGGGCGGTAAACGATTAAACTCTTTACCAGACAACAAACTTTTAGCTTTATCCAAATTGAAAGCATTTGCAGACGGAAAATTAAATGTAACTCAAAACAGGAAACTTGTCTATCATAGGACAGAAGACATTGTGGGAAAAAGAGAAAATGCTGGTTACCAGCATTTCCTCTTTTTCCCACAATGTTTTCCAAAGCCTTTTTCGTCAGGGCCTTGAAAACTTGGGATTGTGTTTCATTGTGTGGTAAAGGGTTAACCAACTTCTCAATTTGCCACAATGTTTTCCTAAACATAACTGTACATGAGGTAAATGGATGACAAGCAATAGCAATGTAGGATATATTTATGGCCGACAGACCTACATACATATAAATCAAACTGAATTATTGATAGTACTGTTGTCTGTTTCTTCTCTTCCTATGCTGTACTGAAACCAGTCCATTTTAGCTCTTTACCAAATGGCAAAACTTTATACAAGTCCAAATCGAAAGCATTTGCAGACAACAAATTAAATGTGGCTCAAATGATGAAACTTCCTGTGAAAGGGTAGAAAGCATTGTAGGAAAAGGAGAAATTGCCAGTTACCAGCATTTTTCTCATTTTCCTTCAAGGTTTTCAAACTTTTTTTTTTCAGGGTTGTTAAAAACTTGGAACTGTGTGGTAGGGATTAACTCTTTATTCAATGACAAAATTTCAGTCTTGTCCATTACAGAATCATCTGCAGAGAAAATATCAGATATTAAATGTTGGCTAGAATGAAAAAATTTGTCATTGAAAAGGTATAAAGCAATGCCAGAAAATAAGAAAATACTGGTTACCAGCATTTTCTCCTTAATCCACAAACTGTAACAAAAAAGCCTCAGCAAATGATTGGTTTTTTTCAGAATTATGAAATAGCCCATTAACCACTTGGAAACTTCCTTTTGTGATGCAAACTACTTTTGAAAACACTGTGGTGTCCATGGTCATGAGGTAGAACATCGACCTTGTAACCAAAAGGTCCGCAGTTCGATAACCAGGAGCAGGTGTCAACTTGGGGACTGTTCAATGGCCCACACTTTTGGCATGAGTGCTGGCTTAGTTTCCAGGAAGCAGAACTGAGAGAGATTAGTAAAAGTTGCAAGAACCTTTTTCTAAATTGATGTACAATAAATATAATTATGTTTAAACTAAACTAACAAATTTGTTGCCATAAGGATATCTTCAAAATTGTCTGCTGCAAATTCATTTTGGAAAATAATGATATAACAGACAATTCAGGTGAGGAACATTCCATTGTTGATGATACTGATGAAACTGTATCATGGATCAAGAAAAAAAATGTTGCAAAAAGATAAAGTGTTTAACTCAAAATTACCTTTCATTTTGTTACAATGTCTGTTAAATTTGTTGCAGGAACACAAAAAATGATCTATATGAGGTAATGGTCTCGGTATACTCTAGGGATTCATCCTAATTGGCCTAATTGCAGAAATAGAAATTAATCAGGAAGATTCCACCTACATTATCACCTGCAGGGCCAGTTTTAGATTTTATGATTAAAGGAAACAAGAGTTCATTGACAAAATTAAGCCTTGGAACCCTTATTAATTTTTTTTTGTTTATTCGGTGTTAAACTATTTTTTCTATACTATTTTGGTTATATCGTAAAGGCCAGTGCACCTATCCATACTTTCCTGGAGGTTTCTTTTTTAAGTACATTCCATAACTTTCTTTCCAAGCCACTGGTTGCTTTCTCACATCAACAAGAGGAAAACTAAGTTTGGCGGTGAGAGAGGAATGAGTCCTGTTGTAATGACTATCATCAGTCCCCAGAAAGAATTCAGCCAGTTGGAGGATCAAACCAGCAATCCCTAGGTTTCAAGACTGACTGAGCCACCCGGCTCAACCTGGGTCCATATTCACCAACCATTGTTAAGAACATTCTTAATCTTATCCTCCAAGATTTTAATATTTTCTACATTTGAAAGTAACACAAATTCCAATCAGCTAAATTATTTGCTAAACCAAATGGTTTAGCCAATCAGAAGTTGAGTCACTTTCAGCTTTAGACAATTCTGAAGAATAAGGCTATGAATGTTCTTAACTATGGTTGATGAATACCGACCCTGGAATACCTATGAGGGCTATAGTTACTTTTGGAGGCAATGTGGATAAAGATCAAACAGCACTGATCATGCAGACTTGTATTCTTTCTACACTGTCAGATGCTAGCTACCAGCGTTTTCTCCTTTTCCCAACAGTGCTTTAAAAAGCGTTTTCCTTTGGGACATTGAAACACAGCTTTTTTTAACCAACCTGGAAACATGAAGGTCCTGGTCTACTGGCAGGTAAAGCAGACTGCATCTCAATCTTCAAATCAGGAATGATTGCAATCAAAGTTTTGACAATGATATTTTCTATCCGCTGCCACAGTTTGTCCGTATTAAATCCTATTCTTTTGAGTCTATTGAACACACTGGTTAAAGTTCGTTTACTTCCCTCATCCTCACGCTCTGAACGATTGAATGTTGCACTCTTCTTATTTAACGAGTAGTTCGTCAAATGCATGAAGGTTTCATGCAGGTTTTTATGTGTTGGACTTTCATATGGCACTGTAGAAAATCTAGCTAAGCCTTCCTTACACACATATATCTCTAATGGCTCCACGGATTTGAGCACAGCGTAAACCCTGAGATCAAATTTATATCTATCGATTAAAAACACTTTATCAAGATATTCTTGACACACATTGATGCGTCCATTGTTCATAATATAATCTTGAACATCTCTCAGCAGATAGATCCCCTCCCCTTGAGAGCCAGAATCTGGCTTTACAATAAAAGTTGGGCGTGGCTTTGTCCTTTTTTCATTCATTTTTCGAATGTCATGGGCCAGCTGGTGAAGCTGTTCTGGAAGATACCATGTACGAGGATAGAAGTCATAGTCATTTGGGAAAAGATTTCGCATCTGGTCCAACACACGGAACAAGTTCATCTTGCTACAGATCCATAGCATACCTGTAATTATATGAAATAACATACTATAATTGTATAATTGGATTAACTGTGGAAATAATGGGCACATGTATTATCAGTTTTTAAAAATATCTCCATATAACATCATATTTATTTTCTTTCTTGAAAATTATTGCAGCATCAATTCTAAATGGTTACAAATGAAATGAGCAATCAGAACTGCTGCTACATTTATTATGTTTGCTGGTATTTAATTAGGACTAGATTGATTGATTGATTGATTGATTAATGTTCTATGCCACTTATAACATTATTCTAGTCATATCATGGCGAAAGCTTCCATACCCATGTATGTCATGGCTTTCACCAGTACTAAGCTGGGGCTCTGAAGTATCTTGCCCAAGCACACTCCCATGAAAAACCAAGAGCTTCCAGTGACACTCCAACCAGGGACCTCAAGGTTACTTGTCATACACTTAACCATTGAACCAAGCAGGACCCTACCATGAATGGACAAGCAGAGAATGTACAACACATGCTAGCTAATCTTGATCTACACTCTCTGCAGAATATTTCCATAGTCATGTAGAGCATAATAACGGATAAAATGGAGGTCAGTGAACAGCAAGAATTGATGAGTACTACCACTATAAGTTAATTGTGACTTTTTAATAATGCATGGGTCATCAGCTCTTTATGCTGACTGGTCAGCCATGGTATTGCCTTGAATGTTTACAGCTGTTCTATTTTTTTTTCATGAAAGCAGAAAAATCAATACATACGAGCTGTACTCTGTGAAAAAGGGGCAAAAAGTATTAACCCATTTCAGCCTGCACACTCAGTGCAGGCTGACATGCGTCGAAACATTTTGCTATCTTTGAATTTTTTTTGCATGTCAAAGGACTATAATTTTACATCTTAAAATTCAGACAGTTATTAAACAGAATGGAATTTTCTCCTTTTTCTACAATGTTTTCAATCATGTTAACCCTTTACCAAATGACAAAATTTTAGACTGGTCCAAATTGAAAGCATTTGCAGACAACAAAATAAATGTGATTCAAAAACTCAAATTTGTTTTGGGAAGGGCAGAAAACATTTTGGGAAAAGAAGAAAATGCTGGTTACCAGCATTTTCTCCTTTTCCCAAAATGTTTTCAAAAGCCTCCCTCCCTAGGGTCGTTATTATGTGGTAAAGGGTTAAAGTCAAATTCAAATATGCGAGCCATAATGAAATTGTTATCTGCAAATGTTTTCAAATTGGAAAAGTATACATTTTTGTCATGTGGTAAAGAGTTAAAATGTCTCAAAAAAACGTTTACCCACCAGGAAATTTATTGACTGCGCCACCATACAAGTCTGGGTTCTGTTCAAAGTTGGTACAGTGCCAGTGTATATCACAATTTTGATCTTTTCTGCCGAAGGGATACTGAAAAACATAGAGAATAAAAGTATGAATTGTTTTGCACATCAGTGGGGGGGGGGGGGCAGTGACAACCAGTCCACAGCTATCAAGGATGTGGCGTCCATAACACATAAAACTTAAATTATGTAATTGTAGAAAAAATGGAAACACTGGTGAAACATTCTTTTATCACTTGTAGAACAACTTCATTTTCATAGTTGCATGAGCTCATAACTGCGCAGAAAAAAAGAAGAATTTCCAACCAGTCGAAAGACAAATATTGCAATTTTATCCTATCTCTTCTGTGCAGTCTGATCTTGATTTGCACTGTCCCCAAAAGCCCTCTGGGTAGTGCTTAGCAGTGTAAAGGTGAAATAGCACTCTAGATTTAGAGTGCATAATGATTCTGAACCCCTTATTACGCCCTTGGCTATGATGGGATTAAATGAGGAGAGAAGGAGAAAGAAGGGAGGGAACTTTGGCCTAACCCCCCCCCTTCCCTCATAATAACAAAATCATTTTTCATTTAATTTTAAAAAGTTCTGCTTTGGCATAGCAAACGCTCCTAGACCCATGTGGAAAGTTTCATTTCAAACACAAAAAAGTTGTCAACACATTCTTTCGTCTGTGAGATACAGAAATGTGGCCATGACCACTGCACACATCAATACATGGCTTAACTCTTTATCAGACGACAAAATTTTAGCCTTGTCCAAATTGAAAGCATATGCAGACGACAATTTCAATTTGGCTCAAATGGTGCAAATTTTCTTTGATAGGGTGAAAAACATTGTGGGAAAAGGAGAAAATGCTGGTTACCAGCATTTTCTCCTTTTCCCACAATGTTTTTTAAAGGTCTCTTTTCTAGGGTCGTTAAAAGTTGCCATTGTGCAGCAAGGGTTTAACTCTTTATCAGACAACAAAATTTTAGACTTATTCAAATTGAAAGCATTTGCTGACGACAAATAAAATGTGGCTCAAAACGATTGGATTTTCCTATGTAAGGAAAGAAAGCATTGTAGAAAAAGGGAGAAAATGCTGGTTACCAACCTATTCACTTGACCCACATTCAATTTTTCATCAGCAAAATTTTTAATGCTTTCGACTTGAGATGGTCTTAAATTTTGGTGTTTGGTAATCCATGTTTTACAAAAATATTTTCAACACTGGCTGCTGATAAGTGGTATTTATTATATTCTTATCAGTGAATTACTGGGATTTCACAGTAAACAACATCACTAGTGATGATAAATATGGAATCATCACTGGTGACACTATAATTTTAGAATGTTTGCCGGAACTACTTTTTTCCTATATTTCTCATATTGTACCATTCTTGATAATTATTAGAATAAAAAAGGGTGAATTAGGAATTTGATAAATAGGATAATCAACTGGTTGTGTGTGACATTAAAAATCTGTCATACGAATGGGGTTTGATGCGGTTAAAAAACTTGTCTTTCTGACTCGTTTTTTCAACTGCATCACACACCCATTCTAGTGACAGATTTTTAAATATCACACACAACTACTTCATTATCCTCTATGCATTCACCAACTGTTCTCCATTCTAATCTTAGTTTAACTCTAAATTTAGTCAGTAGCACATTTTATGATTGGGTAAAACAAATGGTTCAGCCAATCAGAAATTGTTAATCTAAAATATAAAGAAAGTTATTGAGAATTCAGGTTAGAATAATAGCACTATTAAGAATAGTTTGTGAAAAACCAACCCTGAACATAAGATTGGGATATGAAGTAGAAGTAGTAGATCAACCAATACAACAGGTTAATACTTTTTATCAGAAAAATCTTTTGGCAATATAGCAATCAGTCATTTCAAAATATTATTTTTAGCTACTTCAGAATTCCAATACACTGATTACTTATAATAACCTTGAAATTCATAAGTGTGACGTTAATAACTTAACATTTTAATGGCCCTGGTGGAAGAAGGCTTTAGAAAACATTGTTGAAAATGAAGAAAATGCTGGTAACCAGCATTTTCTTCTTTTTCAACAATGTTTTCAACCTTTGCACATACAAATCCAAATATTTTAGCCTCAATCAACTTGTCGTCTGCAAATGCTTAAAATTTGACAAGTCCAAAATTTTGTCATTTGATAAAGAGTTAAATACACACACTTTTGTAAACCATGGAGCATTAGATCATTATGCTAATCTTTTAAAACTGAATACTTTGACATTTTAATTATTTTGACATTCTAAATTTAATGATCTTGATATTTTTGCGTCATCACGGTTTTAACTTGATACTTTGATGAAATATGTTTTTTATTAACTTGCCTTTTTTTTGGATTTTTTTTTCATTTGTTGGAACAGTAGATATAATCAGACCAAATCACTCTAGATCTATATGCAAGCATTCTTACACATTCTACTAGCAGTTTGAATTGATACTTATACCTTTATCCTGCTAAATAACTTAAATAAAACTTTGAAGCTGTGAGTAAAAACCTAAATAATGCTACTTCAAACTTATTTTTCGGAGAAAAATATCTCCTTATCACAAAGTGTAGGTCCAAGATCAGACTGCATATTCTGTGCAGTCTGATCTTTATCTACACTGTCTGCAAATGGTCAGTGGGTCACACTTTGCAGCCTAAGATTTAAAAATAGCCTTTTTTTCCCTTTATTGTCAAAATTGTAAAAACGGGGATGGATAGATAAATAGCGAAAGCTTCACCTTCCTGTGCATCATTCTTAGTCTGTCTCAAGCTCTAGAAATGGGGTGGGAGTTTTTAAAATATACATAAGATTGATATTGCAACCTCATATTTTTCTATCTCCGCCCCCTCCACGCCCATTTGAAAATGCTTTCAATGGGCCTGCATACAATATGCATAGTAATGAAGGGTTCAAAGGCATTTGTTTTTAAAAAGTACTGGTACTTCATAACCTGTTATACTTTGCATTAGTATGTTGAAAATTTGATTAATGGTTGCTATGTAAAGAAAACTAATTTGTTGATATCATATTACATGAACATGAAGGATAAATATGATCTTTTAACCCTTAGCAGAGCCACCGTAGCTCGGTCGGTAGAGTGCAAGACTTGAGAACAGGAGGTTGCAGGTTCGCTCCCTGCCTCGGCCAATTTCTTTCCAAGGATTGATGAAAGTCATTTCGACAGGATTCATTCCTCTCTCACTGCTGACCATTGTTTTGACCATGGTTATGTAGGAAAGCAGCCAATGGCTTGGAAAGAATACTGTGCAAAGTACTGGATAAAGAAACGTTAGGAAAGCATGGATAGGTGAACTGGCTGCCATGATATAACTAAAATAATGCTGAAAACAGTGTTAAACACCATACAGTCAATGAATCATTTAACCCTTTACCGAATAATCACTTATTTTAATGTTCCTTGGGAAGAAGCCTGTCAAAAAATTGTGGGGAATGGAAAAATAGACTAAACATGCTAGTAACCAGCATTTTCTCCTCCCATCAACTTTTATACCCTTTCAAAGACTATTCCAATCATTTGGTCCATACTTCATTAATTTTGTTGTCTGCAAATTCTTTCTAACTGAACAGGTCTAAAATTTTGTCATTTGGTAAAGAGCTAACCCTTTATCACACAACAGAACTTTAGATTCTTCAAAAATGAAAGCATTTAAAGACAACTACAGTATTTCTCCTAATAAACGCTCCCGGGAGCTATGCGAAACATAGATAGGGAGCCTTTATTTTGTACCCAATTTGCAAAGCAAAAAGTCTGTCCAATTTTGTGTTTTGGTGATTGTTAAGAGAAAATATTAATCTAATTAGAGGAAATATTCATCAAATTCTTCAAATATTGTCATTTTAATCAACTAATATACATAAGGTTATCATGATTTAAAGAGGCCCTTATACTCATTTTCAGCCAGTTTTAACTCTTTTTGTCTCTATTTTATCAAACTATGGTCATTCTTATATCTTCATGCCAAATATTGCGCCTGACGGTTGCAAGGTTGCTTAGATTACGGTCGATAGAAAATGCATTTTGCTGAGTTGCGGCCTTCCATGTAAACAGACTCGTTGTTTCCGGTCTATGAATCGAAGATTTTCGATATTGTCGTTATACACTCGGGTAGATTCGTATGATGATCATGCATTCTGTCACGTGACTATATTTGACCTTCGCCCTGCATCTAATGAGGTAAACAAAGGAAAATGGAGGCTTCTCTGTTGCAGCCTCGATTTTCAGACGGAGGTCGCGGCCTATATGCAAATTACACCGTATCCGACTCTAGGCGGAAACCAACGATAAATTTCCGTGACACACCGCCATTGTTTACAGCTTCGATCGTCAGCCAGTTTTCTTCTGACCAATGTTCGGTTTCTAATACAAATCTCCGTATTTCTTTTTTTCAATTACACCATATATGTCAGTAATTTATCCATGTTTACACAAAGGGCTGATTTCTGTACCATTCTAAATTGTTTGAAATTTAACAGCGTTTTTGCTGACTGGCTGTAGACGGGCATCTTTAAGGGTTTTTCTGGTAGGGGAGCTACTATTAGGGAGGGCACTTTTATTAGGAGAAATACGTTAATTAGTTAAATATGGCTCAAATAATCGGACTTGTCTCTGAAGGGTAGAAAACATTTTGGGAAAAGGAGAAAATGCTGGTTACCAGCATTTTCTCCTTTTCCCAAATTGTTTTCAAAAGCATTCTTTCTCAGGATCGTCTAAAGTCAAGGGTAGCGTCATGTTTTTTATTGGAAAAATGGGAAGGGCCATGGCATGATCAATAACAGCCAACACTTTTATTATATTTGCACAGCTATATAAAATACATTAGTTATACAGAAATGTGAATAAAGTCCAATCAGTACAAAAAAAAGCCAATCACTTAATCATTTCGAAACTGGAATAAAAATACCCTTTTACAGAAAATGTGAATTTTTCTGTATTGAGCTGGCAGATCAATTTAAAAAAAAATTGCTGCCTTTTTTTTCTACTCAAAAGAAAGTTATGGAGTTCTTTCATCATGATCCTTTTGGGACCATTATGAGAAAACAGGAGTGTTTGTGCAGGGTAGAGATCTAAGATCAGACTGTACAGATATGTCTGATCTTAGATCTCTACTGTCTGATTGTACACTTACCTAAGCCTCCAAGATAAAAATCTCTCTAGTATAAGTTGAATGTATATTTTCAGCCATAGAGTTTATACATTTGGCACTGTAAGAACTCTTTACCAGATGATAAAATTTTAAACTTCTCCATATGGAAAGTATTTGCAGACAAGGTAATTGTGGCTGACAATAATGGGATTTGTCTTTAAGATGGGAGGAAACATTGTGGGAAATGGAGAAAATGCTGGTGACCAGCATTTTCTCCTTTTCCCACAATGTTTTCAAAAGCCTTTTTTTCCCACGGTTGTTAAAATTGGGGATTATTTGTTAAAGGGTTTTCAACAAATTAAAAATAAGTATTGTAATAATAATCTAACCATTACCACACCTAGAACATAATCCAAGGAAGGAAATGTTCATTTCATTTGGTAAACTATGAATACATTTTACCTGAGACAGATGACTTTTCTCATCTGTCAGAAGACTACTTTTGAAAAAATTGTGGCAAATGGAAAAATTGCACATAAAGAACCATTTGACTTTCTGCTATGTTGTTTTCACTTGTATTCATCAATAAACCGTTTACCGCACAGCAAAATTTTGGATTCCTCCATAATTGGGGGAATTCATACTGAACAAGTCAAAGGTATTTCAAATTATGGTATTTGTCCTTGAACAAGTAGAAAACATCGGAAAGGGAGAAAATGCACCAGCATTTTCTGCTTTTCCCACAATGCTTTCAAAAGCCTTATTCCATAGGGTCGTTAAAACTTGGAATTGTGTAATAAAAAATTAGTGGCAATAGTTATTTCAAAGGTGTACATCTATATTTGCATCCCAAATAAGAGTGAAAACATTTTCAGACAGGAAAAAAATAATAAAAATATTGGAATTGACACAATTTTTCGCTAATATACCTCAGCATAAAATACTCTGTGGATAAAAGATCAGACTGTATATTTTATGAACACTAATCATAACCATTAAGGCCCCAGATAAGTCAACATACAATTTGAGCCTAAGAATAAGCCTCAACAAGATGCAATTTTATTGTTACTTTTGTCTACAATGTCTTAGCAAAGTGGACAGTGTAGATCAAAGATCAGACTGCAAGTTTTGTGCAGTCTGATCTTGATTTACACTGGATACAAAGGCAGTTCTATACTAAGTCTTGCGAAAGGTGTTTAAAGTTAAACCTACATTTGGCACAAAGATAGCTTTAATTGTACAGGCACTTTTTGAAAAGATAGCAAAATGAAATTCAAAGCATGAAATATGAGAGACTCTTGTTGGTAGTAAAGTAGTTGTACTTGATACGCGATCTTGTTTTACAATGTGCCAGTCAAAGAAAAATCATTAAAACAATAAGGCAAATAGCCAATATTGATAGCTATCAGGCAATAGCATAAGGAGAATGTAATTTACTTCCCAAGTTTTTAGTCTCAAATAATAATCTAAGCAAATAGAGACCTAGCTCCATATTCATCAACTATTCTTATGAACATTCTTAGTCTTATTCTCAATATTTTTTTAAATTTGAAAGGAACACAACTTCTGATTGGCTAATTGAAACCATGTGGTTTAGCCAATCAGAAGTTGTGTTACTGCCTTGTTCTAGAAAAAGACTAGGAATGTTTTTAAGAATATGGGTCCTGGGCCTGCATTCATCAATCATTCTTATTCACATTCTTAGTCTTATTCTTTGAAACAGTTTTCTAAATTTGAATGCGATGTAATTTCTGAGTGTCCTAGCCAATCAAAAGTTTCATTACTTTCTAAATCTTGAATTAGAGAATACAATTTAGAGAGGTTGTTGAATACAGCGCCTGACTGACCGCATTCTGATGGTCTTCCTGGCCTTTTTCTAAGCCGTAAGTTGCCCAGTGATTAACCCTTTATCAAATAATTCTATGTTTTCATGACACTTGGGAAGATGGCTTTTGAGAATATTGTGAGAAATTTAAAGAAGAAAATATGGGTCATCCTCTTTTCCCCCCATTTCCTACAATATTTGCTACTGTTTTATAAAAGTCCAATCATTTGAGTCAAATTTAATTGGTGATCTGCAAATGCTTTCAGTATGGATGACTGGAATTTTGTCGCCTGATACAGATTTCAGACATCAAATTTGTGATCAGGAAGTTCTTGTTTAACTCTTTACCAGACGACAAAATTATAGACTGGTCCAAATTGAAAGCATTTGCAGATGACAAAATAAAAGTGACTGAAAATTTGAAATTTGGTTTGGGAAGGGAAGAAAACATTGTGGGAAAAGGAGCAAATGCTGGTTACCAGCATTTTCTCCTTTTCCCACAATGTTTTCAAAAGGCTTCTTTCTCAGGGTCTTTAAAAGTTGGGATTGTGTGGTAAAGAGTTAATCCCATCTAGCAGCACTATTCATGTAAGAGTATCCTTGAGAAGGCACTGCACAGCCCCAGCCTAGCACTGTTTAATACTTTACCACATGGCAAAATTTTTGACTTGCCAAAATTTAAGGCACTTGCACGCTATGAAATAAAGGTGACTCAAATGGTGGGATTTGCTTTTCAAACTGAAGAAAACTTAGTGGAAAAACGCAAAAATGCTGGTTACCAGTTGGCTTGCAACACATGAAAAGGGGCATTTGGACATTTGCGTAAAGTGTCGTCTCGGATCTGCCGTCTCGGATCAGCCTGGCCAGTCCGCGCAGGCTAATCCGAGACGGCACTTTACGACTACATTTGATTTTGTGCTACAGTAGCCTTGCGAAAAACAGAAAATTACATAATAACGGAAAGTGTCGTTTCGGATTGGCCTGTGCAGGCTGCGCAGGCTGATCCGAGATGACACTTTACGCAAATGTCCGAATGTCCCTTTTCGCGTGTTGCAAGCCAGTTAAGAGTTAGCCCTTTACTACAAAATCCCAGTTTTAACTCTTTCACTACTGAATGAATAAATTGCACTTTTCTCAAAGGCTAAAAACACATTTCCTCTGCAAGATCACGAGACAGTTCAGTCATAATCTAGCAGTGGACAGTGTAGATCAGAGATCAGACTGCACGTTCTGTGCAGTCTGATCTTGATCTACACTGTCCATAAAAGCTTCTGCTGTTGTCTATGGTATGGAAAGAGTTAAGGACCCTAGAATAGAAGCCTTTGAAATAGGAGAAACCTTACTGGAAAAAAGAGAAAATGCTGGTTTTTAGCATTTTCTCCTTTTCCCACAAATGTTTAAAATATTTGTCCTCATTTTGTTTAGTAACAGGTTAAACACAGGAAAGACATGAAAGAATGAACTGTTGCTGTGGTATAACAATTTACTTTTTAACTCATTACACATTGTAGATGGGGACACTGAATCAATGCCATGCTCTGAAAAAAGGGATTTAATGCATTTGAAAAAAGTATCGACCCAGGTCAGCCTGCTAAGTCAGCGCAGACTGACCTAGGTCGAAAATTTTTACTATTGGTCAATTTGCTGAATGTCAAAAGACCAATCTACCTCACAATTCAATTGGTTGTTACACTAAATAGGTATAAAAGGTCCATAATATTGTGATATTTGCATGTTATAATTATATTCATCACTGAGATGTATTTAATCCACTTTTGCCAAGCCAAGGCTCATATCCTTACAGAAATTTCATGTTCCTGCCTGGTTATTATAAAAAGAAATTTCTCTTTGAAAGCTACACTGGTTTGATCTCAGAAGCAATAAACTGTATTGATTAGGTCTTTCCAGAAAATGCAGAACTGAACAAGATTTTTTCTCTTTATTCTTAGATTTTCAGATAAAAGAGAACCATTTTCCCTGGTGTAAACCTTTTGATATACCCTAAGACAGAGCTCCAGATAAGAGGGAGTGGTGGTACTCTAAATCCATTATTTCTCTTCCAAACCCTATGTTGTGGGTACTCATTCGAATTGTCTTGATGAGACGATTCTAATGAGTACCCATAACATAGGGTTTAGTGGAGAAAAATTAATATTTTCAATTTTGAAATCAAAATCACTCCCTCTGTCTGGAGCTCTGCTAAGACATTGTCAACCCAATGTTAGTCTCTAGGTTTCCACTCCATTCCTCACTAGAAATTTTTTTCAGCCAATCATATTTTTCTGCCATAAGAAACTTTCTTTTGGAAAGGAGAAAATGGTGATGTTTTTTCTTCCTTTCCTGCATTGTTTTCTACCCATTTAACCCTCTACCACACAATCCCGAGTTTTAACGTACCTGAGGACAAAAGCTTTTGAAAACATTTTCCACATTGTTTTCTACCCTATTAAAGATAAATCCCTTCAATTGTGTCACTTTTTAATTGTAGTCTGTACTGTAAGTACTTTCAATTTGGACAGGTCTAAAATTGTGTCACTTGGTAAAGAGCACATTAATTGAGCAACATTTAATTTGTCCTCTGCAAATGTTGTCAACATGGTAAATCTAAAATTTTGTCGACTGGTAAATAAAGGGTTACAAATCCATAAATTTTCTTGTCAAGAGCCTCTACAAATATCCCTGGTTCAACTTAACAAGTTAACTCTTTATCAAATGACAAAATTTGAGCTCCACAAATTGAGAGCATTTGCAGACGACATACCAATTATTACACAAATAGTTGAATATTTCTCGGAAAGGAAAGAAACATTAGGGAAAAAGGAGAAATGTTGGTAACCACCCTTTTCATTTTTTTCCACAATTCTTTAAAAAAATTCCTTCTCCAAGGTTGCAAACCCTTTACCACAAAATCCCAAGTTTTAACAACACCACAAAAAAAGAACTTTTGCAAATATTGTGGGAAAAGGACAAAATGCTGGTAATCAGCATTTTCTCCTTTTTCCACAATGTTTTCAAAAGCTTTCTTTTTCATTGTCATCAACACTTGGGATTGTGTGGTAACGAGTTAACAACATTGAGGGAAAAGGAGGAAATATTAGTTACAAGCATTTTCTCTTTTTCCTGCAATTTTTCCTTGATCTTCCCTTTAACCCTTTACCAAACAATGCCGAGTTTTAAGGACACTGAGGAATAAGCCTTTTGAAAACATCGTGGGAAAAGGAGAAAATGCTGGTGTACCAGCATTTCATCCTTTTCCCACAATGTTTTCTGCCCTATCAAAGACATGTTCCATCTTTTAAGCCACGTTTAAATTGTCGTCTGCAAATGCTTTCAATTTGGACAAGTCTAAGACTTTGTCATGTGGTAAAGAGTTAACTCTTTATCACACGAGCAAAAAATATACTTGTTCTAATTGAAAGCATTTGCAGACAACAATTTAAACATTGTCTAAAAAGATGGTACTTTTCTTTGATAGAGTAGAAAACACTGTGGGAAAAGGAGAAAATGCTGGTTACCAGCATTTTCTCCTTTTCCCACAATGTTTTCAAAAGGCTTCTTTCATAGGGTCGTAAAAACTCGTCATTGTGTAGTAAAGGGTTAAAAGATAAATCTCATCCTATGAGTTACTCTGATTTTGTAGACCCTTTACCAGTTGATTTCTTACTTTTACAGTAGATGTCTACTCAATGAAAACAATGTGGAGAAAGCAGAGAAAGCTGATAGATCAGTATTTATACCTTGTCCTACAATATTTTCTACCAATTGAAAATAATTCAATATTAGTTCTTTTCATGAGCATTGGCGAGTTCTGATTGGCTGAAAATATTTTTTCATAGCTCCATGAAAAAAAAAAATTAAGCAGTGCCGAAACTACTTTTGCAGTCAAACTAATGTAAACAAACATGTGTACGAGATTCCATAACGTTTGTCTGTCTGATTTTATATCCAGTCCAAATTTCAAATTGCTAGCTAAATTTATTTTCTCTGAACATTGAAAAAAATATCCAAGAGTAAATTCAAAGAGAGAGCTTAAACTCATTGTCACTTTGCTGGGTCCTAACAAACTTGTTTTCAACTTATTTCTAGCATATTGAACTTCTAATAATAAATCTACTAAATCTGCCAATGTTCAATACTATAATGACGTCTGAATTACGTCATTATTACGTCATGAACGAGCAGATTTACCGCGCTATGAATTATCAATGAAATGGACATTAAATAAATACGCAACGTTGGATTTACAAAAAAAAGCAGTTAGAGTAAAATTTAAGTGCATATTTGTTGTCTGTGATATTGAATTATAAGGAATGAAGAGAATTTTTTTTTGTTTTCATGGAGGTATGAAAAAAAAACCTAATCACACTTTTGTATGAAAACGCTTTGCAGTTTCATACGGTGTGATTAGGTTTTTTTTTTCATACCTCCATGAAAACAAAAAAAGTTCTCTTCATTCCTTAAGACAAATCCCATCATTTGCAGCACATTCAATTTGTCGACTGCAAATGCTTTGTAAATGGAGTGTGTCATGGGTTAAAGTAACAATAGCTGCCAAAAGTAAACAAAGCCGGTTTTAAAATGCATCTAAATTTAAATCATACTATTTAAAAGTATAGAAATACTTATGAAAATGACAATCTGTTATTGTATGGTTGGTCCTAGTGTTAGTTGCTTGCAGAGAAGTTAATTTCAAAAATAGGTTAAAACCTGCCAGGTCACTCTGTCTTATTTACTTTTTGCCTGATTTAAAATTAATTTCTCTGCCAACGACTAACTCTGGGATAGACCACACAATAACAGATTGTCACCTTCACAATATTTTCCATACTTTTAAATGGTATGATTTAATTGCATTTCAACACCTGCGTTGAGTTTTTGGTCGCTATTGGGCCTTTAATTAATCTACTTACTTCTTTCCACTCCAATTCTTTCAGACATAACCTAACAGCATCTAAGTTACCCCTTGCATGGGATAGATCCACAGAAATCATATATTTAGGAACCGGTTTCACGTCAGCCAACATTCGCATTTTCTCCCTCTTTATTTCCGCCACTTTCTTCTCTCGAAATGTCAACTCCCGTCTGAAATCTGTCGTTCTGTACATTTCAAGTCTTCGGTTAGATTTATTGGCCGACATTTTATATTTTCCTTAAATGAACACAGACAACAAATAAATATTTGTATTGTAATTAACCGTAATCAAATATATCATTCAATTCCATCTCAATTTGTTTAATTTGTTAATCTATTGTGCTCGCTCGGGACTCCTAATTGACTTTCCTCGCCATTCTTCGCAACACATAAACAAATCCACAGGCAGTGTCCGATTACGATATTATCCGATATGTGCCGAATTTTAATCGGCTAATCTAACGGCTTTGCCACCAATCCGTTTCGTACCACTCGGGACCGATACAGAAATTTACTTATACAGGCCAAGGAGATACAAGTTTTAGGGGATTTCTGAGTATCGCTTACCTAAACGTTCGCGGACAGTTACCCGGTAAAAAATCAAAGCATGGATATGAACATTGCTGCACACATATCGTTTAGGAACAAATCTTGCAGTTCAGTATCAACAGATGAATTGGTGCTCAAGACTTGGTGAACGGTTTATAAATTGTTAAACTCCAACTCTGTGCCAGACTGCAAAATTTTAGACATGTCAGAATCGAGGGCACTTGCAGACGACAAAATCAACAGGGCTCCAATGATGGGACTTGTCTTTGACAGAGTACTAAAATAGTTTGTAAAAAAATGTCATCAGCATTCTCTCATTTTTCCACAATATTCGCAGAAGTATTTTTCCTCGCGGCGTCTGAAATATCTGATAGTTTAGTAAAGTTTTCGTTGGTTTGAACACGCTATAAAGCATCCAAGTACTGTATCACACTTGCACTCAAGTACGTCCAAACTGGAAAGAAAAAAATTATTTAGGAAAAATACAAGGGAAGTAAATGCGAATTTATATTACGGTATATTTTTTCTACTTCTCTCTCTTTGATCCATTGTCCATTGTTGTTTCCCTCTATCAAACAAACCCGAAACAAACCCCTGTTTTAACGACCTTGTGAAAGAAGCCTTTAGAAAATATTACATACGATAAGGAGAAAATGCTGGTAACCAGACAAATCCTATCAGTTGAGCTACTTTTGTCTCGAAATGCGTTCAAATTGATCTGATTCTTTGGTAACAGTCAACAACTCCGGGAAAAGACGTCTGAAAACATTGTTGGGAAAAGGGAGAGAGAGAGAGATAGATAGATAGATAGGTAGATAGATAGATAGATAGATAGATAGAGAGAGAGAGAGAGAATGGCCTTTACTCCACATTTTTTTTCTTTTTTTTTTCGAAGAAAAAGTCCCACCATATGAGCCACGATGAATATGAGCCATACTCTGAGAAAAGGGGGTCATCTGCATCTGCAAAAGGTATCGACCTATATCAGGCTGTGCAGTTTAACCCTTTACATGTACCCTACACAATTCCGGGTCTAGGCGACTCCGAGGAAAAAGGCTTTTAAAGAAAACATTGTAGGAAAAGGGAAAATGGTTGTAATCAGCATTTTCTCATTTTCCCGCAATATTTTCTACACAATGTTTTCTTCTAAGACGGAAATCGTCATTTGAGCTACATTTAATTTGTTGTCTGCAAATGTTTCCACTTTAATAGACGGTCCAAATTTTTTTCGTGTGGTAAAAAGTTAATTTAAGACTCCGAAAGAGACAGCTTGTTCCACATTTTTTTCTGTCCTATTTCTGAACAATATTTGATTTTTCCTCTGCAAATACTTTCAATTTAGGGGGAGGGGACTAAAGTTTCATGATCTAGTATAGGGTTATAGAGTCAGTTTTGATTCTTAATTTAATGACGAGAAACGATTAGCCCCGTTTTTTTTTTTTTTTTTTGACAACTAGCATTTACAGTTTAACCCTCTTCCACCCCCACCCCCCGGGGTTTGCATAATGTGAGCAAAGGGTGTAACTCCCTTGAGATTAACATAAAAATATATATAAAGCTTTTTAGTTCCGTAATGTCGACAACTTCTGAAAATGCAAGAGGAAAGCCATTTGCTTTTTTACAAGAAGCCTAGCCTCGGTAGCGGATGCGGTGGCCTTATAAAACATGAGAATATGGGGTTACTGGTTCAAATCCCCAGCTCGGCCAACTTCTTTTCGAGGTCTGATGATAGTCATTGAATCAGGATTCATTCTTCTCTGAACGCCGATTATTATTTCGATGTGAAAGCAGCCTGTAGCTTGGAAAAAAATATTAGGCCAAGTACTGGTAAAAGAAACTCCAGGAAAGCATGGATAGGTACACTGGCCACCTCGATATAACTGAGACACCATACAATGAGGTGTTACAAGAAATTTATAACCAAACCTGTATCAGGAATTCAATATATAGCCTGCAACACGCGAAAAGGTACATGCGGACATTTGCGTAAAGTGTCATGTCGGATCAGCCTGCGCAGGTCCGCACAGGCTAATCCGAGACGACACTTTCCGTTCTTATGTAATTTTCTGTTTTGTGCAAGTCTACTATAGGAAAAAATCGAATGTAGTCGTAAAGTGTCGTCTCGGATCAGTCTGCGCGGACTGTGCAGGCTGATCCGCGACGACACTTTACGCAAATGTCCGAATGCCCCTTTTCGCGTGTTGCAGGCCATATTGAGCGGTGCTCTAGGAAAGGGGGGGGGGGTTTAATGCATTTGTGTGATGCATCATACCAAGCAAGTCATCACATAATTATGGATCCATAAAAATTCATTTTGTCTAACACCAAGGGGCCACTGAAAATGTGCTTGCTTAGTAAAAATTAATTTCAACAATTTTACTTCTCCTAGACTACAATATATTGAGCAGAACTCTGGAGAGGGGGAGTTAAATGATGCATCACACCAAGCAAAACATCATATAGTTAGGGATCCACAATATCCATGTTGTCGAACAACCGACTAAGCCATGAGGTAGACTAGTCCTCTGACATGCAGAACACTGACCAATAGCAAAAAGTTTCAACCGAAGTCAGCCTGTGCGGACGACACAGGCTGACATGGGTCGATACTTTTTGTAAATGCATGAAACCCCTTTTCACAGAGCATCCTTCGTATATATATTTTGCTTGAAAAAGGTTCACTTGCTTTAAAGAGGTGGCCAACAAGACAGGTTTTTATGTAAAAACTCCTGTTCTCAAAATGGTATCCATTAATTTAATAACCATTTTCCTTTCCCTTTTCCGAACCCCGGTAGCTCAACCGGTAGAGTACAGGACTGAAGAACAGGGTGTTGCTGGTTTGATCCAATTTCTTTCCGAGGATTGATGATAGTCATTGCGATAGGATTCATTCCTCTCCCATCGCTGACTATCGTTTCGACGATGGTTATGTGTGAAAGCAGCCAATGGATTGGAAAGAAAATTGTGCGGAGTACTGGTAAAAGAGACTCCAGGAAAGCATGGATAGGTGCACTGACCGCCGCAATATAACTGAAATAATATTGAAAATGGCATTAAACACCATACAATCAATCAATCAATCCTTTCCCTTTTTCATTTCACAGCTTTACAAATTATTTTTATTTTTTACGACATACGTTTCACGTGGCCCACCCGGGTAGCTCAGTGGTAAGCGTATCCGACTCGTGGCCTGGTGGTTGCGAGTTCGACATCCTGTTGAAGCAAACCTTTTTTCCAGCGATATTTTGCCTCTCACCTCTGATGCATGTGAGAAAAGTAGTCAGTGACTGGGATATAAAGTTATGTCAGTACTAGTGTGAGAAAGCCAGGAAAAAACATACGTAAGTGCACTGACCGCCGTGATATGACCAAAGCTGTTGATCCTTTACCAAAAATACCGACTTTTAACGACCGTGGCAAAGAATCCTTTTGAAAACTTTGTGGGACAAAGAGAAAATGCTGGTAACCAGCATTTTCTCTTTTTTCCACAAGGTTTTCTGCCCTATCAAAGAAACATTGCATCATTTGAGCTCCACTGAAATTGTCGTCTGAAAATGCTTTCAATTTGGACAAGGCTGCGATTTTGTCGTCTGGTAAAGGGTTAAAACAGCGTTATTAAAATCCGATACAACCAATCAATCAATCAATCAGTCAGTCAGTCAATTAGACAGTCAGTCAGTCAGTCAGTCAATCAGTCAATCAATCAAGGCATTTCACGTGATTCATTGAGCATAGGTATAAAATTCCACACATATATTTGTACAAGGATTTAGAGGGTAAGAATGCATACATTCAAGTCATGTGGAGTATTAGAAATCGACCATTACAAATTTTATCCAAAACAGACAAATCGTGACATAAATATTAGTCAAACTTTGCCCTGTCATAGAACACTTCTATGTTCTAAATATTGACATTCGACCCAAGACTCTTTACCAAAACGAAAACATTTTAGACTTACCCTATTTTAATCCTTATCCTGCCGCATAAAAATTGTCGACGATTACACAAAAATATTTTGCTAAATGTACGGGTATTGGGTATTGGGCTGGGCTTAAAAGACCCAAACTACCGATGAAGCAGCGGAGGGTGTAGAGCAAGATCAGCCTGCACGTATGTTTAGGCTAATCTTGCTGTACACTCTCCGCAAAAGTCATCCATGGTCGTGAACGGCAATATAAGGGCCAAAGGATTTGCAGCTGACAAATCAAATGTGGTTCAAATTATCGGATTCGTCTTTGCATGGGCAGGAAACATTGAGGGAAAAGAAGAAAATGATGGTCAGCAACATTTTCTCCTTTTCCTATAATGTTTTTTAAAAGCCTTAGTCCCTAGGGTTGTTAAAGCTCGGCATGCCTTGGTAAAGAGTAAAGCTTGTCAATGGATTAAAGAAAATATTGCAGCCAATGGAGAAGACGGAATATTATAATTTCAGAGTTTATTTCAACAGAAAAATCTTTTGGAAAGTGTAGATCCGAAATCAGACGGCCCATTTTGTGCAGTCTGATCTTGTTCTACAGTATCAACAAAGACACATTGAGCCGCACCAAGCAGTCAAAGGGTTAATGCTGGACAACAAAGTAACTTAAAGGCCCAGTAAAGGCCAAAATATTAAAGCAGCTGTCATAATACATTTAAATCTAAATCATACCATTTAAAAGTATGGAAAATATTGTGGAGATGACAGTCTGATATCGTGTGGTCGGGCCATATGTTAGTCGCTGGCAGAAAAAAATTTTAAATTCAGTCAAAAAGTAAACTAGAGACACAGCTACCTGGCAGGTTTTAACCTAGTTTTGAAATTAATTTCTCTGTCAGCGACTAACACTTGGACTGACCGTACAATGACAGATTGTCATCTTCACAATTATTTCCATACTTTTAAATGGTATGATATAAATTCAAATGCATTTAAACACCCGCTTTGTTTACATTTGGCCTCTATTGTTACTTTAAGTAAATGAGTGGGGCTCTGGGTCCAATGCATTTTCCTAAAGTATTTATTATACCAAGCAAGTCATCACGTAATATGCACTCATTTTGACTAAATACCGGTTTAATCATAAGATAGAACGGTCCCTCGACATGCAGAAAATTTATTAGTGTGTTTAAAAAAAAAATATCGACTTGGGTCAGCCTGCGCGGCTGACCTGGGTCGTTAATTTTTCAAACCACTTTTTAATAGAGCATTACTCAGATATTTTGGTCTGATAGTTGCCAAATCGCGTTTATAAAGGTCCAAACACTATTTTCAACAGAATGACTCTCAAGATATCAGATGTAAAGTTCAATGATGAGACTTCATAGTGCGATCTAAATTTACATGGTCCACTTTGAGCACCATTTATTTCCATCAGAGAGCTTTAAATAAACTTCATACAAATAAGTTTTTACTCTAGCCTGATCTAAAGCCGTGGTCACACCTTACATAGTTGACTGTAGTGGCGAATGACCGTAGTTGGCCGTAATTGAATGTATTAAACGTTGTTGAACGTTGTTACACGAATATAACCGTAGTTCAACGTAGTAATGAACGTACTTTGAACTTATGATTTGCCCGTGGTAAGTACATAATTTTTGAACATGTTCAAAAATTTGTTACGGTTAACTACTATGTTGTGACCCTACTGTGACTGTAGTTTGAACGTAGTTGACCTTACGCGTAATTAGCCCTACTTAACCGTAGTGTGTACTGTAGTTGACCATAGTTTTGGAAGAACATCTTTTCTTCCAAGGCGGCATTGCAAAATAAGCGATCAGCAGTTTCTGGCTCATCAACTTCCAAAAGCACAATAAGTGTAGTTTACCCGTACTGAGCAGGCGCAGCCAGAACGTTTTACCGTAGCTTAACGCAGTTCACGCCAACTAACCGTAGTTGCGCGTACTTAGGACGTAGTTTATACGTAGTGTAACGTAGTTAAACCGAGTTGACCGTAGTAACACTACGGCAGACTACGTTTGAAATGAACTACGGACAACTACGTGCGTAAATGTGACCATGGCTTTAATGTACATAGCACCATAATTTATATTGCCATCAGAGGGCTTAAACTTCGTACAAGATAAGTTTTTATCCCATCCCTTTACAGGGGTCCTGCATGGCGCAGTGGCAAAGTGTAGGACTCCCAACCTGGAGGCCCCTGGCTGGAACCTCACTGGATCCAGTGGGCCTTTCGTGGGAGTGTCCCTGGGCAAGACACCTCAGAGGCCTAGCCTACAACTGGTCAAACCCAGGAAATGCATGAATTATGTGAGCTGTTACCGTGATATGACTGAAATAATATTGAAGGCGGCGTGAAACACCATTCAGTCATTCAATCTAACCCTATACAAGACTACCCCGTGTTGGTGTTATTTTATGACTGTGAATAAACATGCTTTGTAAAACAATGTGGGATGAGGAGAAAATGCCCGAAACCATCATTTTGTCCTTTTTTCAAAATACTCTCTTGTCTCCTCGTTTTTGTCTCCGCCCCTTACTTTGGTTTTTGGTAAATACGCGTGTTTTCCTTTTTTTTTGGGGGGGGGGGGGGATAGAAGAAAACAGGCTAACGCAAGAAGGAATTTTCTATTTTTAAGCTGTAGCAAGCAACACCGAATTTTAACGACTCCGATAGAAAAGTTTTTGAAACCATCGTGGGAAAAGGAGAAAAAGCTGGTAACACAACATTTTCTCAATTTTCCACAATATTTTCTATCCATTCTATTACAAACTCAACAACGTTAGATATGTCGTCTGCAAGTGCTTTATATATGATTCTATTCAAATAATCAAGCATGTATTCTTATGTGCCAAAATGTAGTTCGGTAACATAACTCAACTCAACTCAACTCAAATGACTTTATTTTGGTATTCGGCAAATAAGATTTTGCCATTGACCATTTACAAAAATGATAACATGAAATATAGCATAAGCTTGTACAAATACAATCTAGAAAAATCAGAAAAAAAAAATTGATTAATCGAAACTATAGTAGGATTAACCCTTAAGATACTAATCACGTTTCACTGACCTTTTCGTGGACATTGTAGATCAAGATCAGGCAGTACAGACCGTGCAGTCTGATCTTGGATCTACATTGTCTGATTAGAAGGTATTTTTCTTCAAAAGATAAAACTGAAATAGCACCATTTGGGTTTTTACTATGGCTTGAAAGTTGCATTTATCTTAATTAAATCAGCCAGATAAGGGTCAATAATATTAAACGTTATTTAAAAAGCTGTTTCGTAAATCTAGTGCCCTTTTAATGAACTTTGCAGTATTTAATTGGATTTTTCTCTTTTTAGATGACATAATTCTATTAAATTTAGCAATTGTAGACCAGTGGATATTTAAGTATTTTGATCTTAATTCGCAATATTTTGGACAAACACATAAAAAGTGATATTCTGATTCTATTCTGTTATTGTTGCATAGTCTACAAAGTCGATCCTGCCTGTCTATATTTTGGACTCTCCCAGTTTCTATGCAAGCTTATGCGAGGCAATTCTAAAGCGTGTTAGCGTTTTTCTTAGTGTTTCATCCCTTATGTTTGTTAAATAATTTTCAAATTCAAAATTCATTTTGAAATTACAATAATATTCTAATTTCAAACAATTGCTAGTCGAATTTTGCCATTCTTGTATAAAATTATCACGAAGTCTTCTTTGAATATTTTTGAATACAAAATTAAAATTATCTATGTTATTTCTTGTCCAAATATTTGAATATCCAGCTTTATCTAAAATTTCCTTAATTTTTGCAGACCAGTTAAAGGCATTTCTACTAGCAATTTGAATATTGCAATTTTCATTAAATATTGTATGAATAAGTGACATTCTATTACTTTTGATTTTTAAATAATATTTAATTGACTTTTCGAGCGCCAAAAGTGACATTGGATATCTTCCAAGTTCTCCGTACACAGCGAGGTTTGGGGTTTGAGGTTTTACACCAAGGATTTTCTTTAAAAATTTCATGTGTATTTTGTCAATAGATTTTAAGTTATAAATCCCCCAAGCCTCCGCTGCATACAGCAAAATTGGAGATACCATTCTGTCGAAAAGAAGCAATTTTGTTTTAATATCTGTTGGGACTTTCTTAAATAAAGACAATAGACTATTCATGGCTTTTAAAGCTTGATCATTTAGTGCATTAACTGCATTTTGCATTCTACCTGTTCTAAAGAATTTAATACCTAAATAACAAAATTCATCAACAATTTCTAGTTTTTCTCCCGCAATAGCCCAATCGAAGTTGCAATTACTTTTACGTTTTTCAAAAATACAGACTTTGCTTTTGTTTACATTTATTTTAAGACCCCATTTCTCGGTATATTCATATAAACTATTAAGCTGAAATTGTAAGGAACTTTTATCGGTAGTAAAAACAACCATGCCATCTGCAAACATTAAAAGGTATATAGATAAAATATCCAGATCATCATCTGTAAGGTTGTTGATGTCAAATGCGTCGTTTATATCGTTAACGAATAAAATGAATAAAATTGGCGAGAGGGGTTCTCCTTGCTTTAAGCCGATTGAAACATCGAAGAAATCAGACATAAGGAATCTTTTTTATACTGGACAATGTTAGTATTGTCTCAAAGTTTAGATACACAGCAGAATACTCTGTGAGGAATTGTTAATTTAATGCTTATAGTGGGTAAATTTCTCCACTCTTTACAGTTCTATACTTGTTGTCTTTCTACGTCCAAAATGCATTTGCGCATACTTGCCATGCTCAGTCCGAAATACATGTTAACTCTTTACCAAACGACAAAATTTTAGACTGGTCCAAATTGAAAGCAACTGCAGATGACAAAATAAACGTGACTCAAAAATTGAAAATTGACTTTAGAAGAGTAGAAAACATTGTGGGAAAAGGAGAAAATGCTGGTTACCAGCAGTTTCTCCTTTTCCCACAATGTTTTCAGAAGGCTTCTTCCCCTGGGTCGTAAAAACCAGGGATTGTTTGGTAAAGGTTTAAAACTGCATTTTTGTGCTGAAGGATGCAAATTGAGGTTTGGATGGATCCGTTAAATGCCCTTACCTTATTGAGATAACAAACACGTTAATAGGGCGTGAGGATTGTTGCTTCTACACAATGTTTTCTTTGTAAATAAACGAAATTTTGTTCACTTTTTACCAATCTACAAAATTGTTCATTCATCTAAATTCAAAGCCGTTGCAGACGACAAATTAAATGTGGCTGTATTGATGAAACCTGACTCTAAAATGCTTAAAAAATGTGGGAAAAGGAGAAAATGCTGCTTACTTTTTCCACACTGCTTTTAAAAGGTTTCTTCCCGAGGGTCGTTAAAACTCGGTATTGTGTGGGAAAGGGTAGTAACAATTACCAAAGTTTATATAAAACCTGTTAAACCTAGACCCACCACATCTTTTGTATAATCAGAAGGGTTATGATAGAGCTTACCATCTACATCTAGGACAAAAAATTGCTTCCAGCAACTTATGTACCTTTAGCAGGCGCTACAGAGCAGAAAATAAGGTAGTCCTCTTTTTAATAGTATTTTAAAGCAACAGCATCCATGGTACATTTACCAATAATACTCGCACCACTCAATTAATATGGTCAAATCGAAAAAAATAAAACCCATTTTTTCCCCAAATTATTACAATCTCGAGATGTTCAGCTCATACCAACGAATCGTAATAGGCGTTTCACTCCTCCGCCACCCCACGTATTTAGCCTATACTTTAGCACCGCTTACGCCAAATCTGGCCGTTTCACTGATAAAAGATATTTTGAATATTCACTCTTTATTGTAAATGGACACGTATTTCTTTATAAATGACTTTCATTTATGACGATAATATTTAGTCGGATCCTCATAAATTTTGAATTTCACTTGCGCAACAACAGAACTTTCCCCGTTTTTACGATAGCTACGAAAAAATAAATGCAAAGATATGTAGCTTGTGGCTTGGATCGGCATTCTTCAGGATCGAATCCTGAAATAATCCCGTTGAAACTTTGATATTTAGCACCTTCTGCTGCATTGTATTATCAGAGAAGTTGGAGGGAAGGGAGTAAAATAGATAATATCGTTAGAACCTGTGTACAATTTTGCTATTTCCTCTGGAACTACTTTTTGCTGTGAACAAGTGAAGAATGTCTTTGACCGACAGTCTTGAGGATTTATACTGTCATTTTCATTGGGCTTTTGTATTTCAATATGATACTTATATTGCTGTTTTCTCTACCCCGTTTTCTGTGCGACCACTTTACACTGAGGTCATAGAAGTCAACAGAGAAAGGTCAGAATCTAGTTGGCAGTCGCTTTAAGGTGGGTATTTAGATTTTTCACATCTCACCAAATTAAAAAATATATATATCACTGAAATTTATATGAAAAATCAATACAAATCATCAATAATTAAGAATCATAAAATTACAAAAAAATTTTTTTTTGATGGTGTTCCCTTAAAAGGCTACGTAGCCTCTTAAGGTATTTTTAGATTTCGCGCCAAAAATAAAAAAAGCATTGTGGGAATGTCAAGTGACTGGCACGTGACTAATGACGCTTAAATTCCATAACATAAGAACAAACATGTAATTATTTTCCATAATGTCTTCTTCGGACGCTATGTTTGAAGCTTCGTCTGTGTATTTCCGGTATGTAAATGAGCGAGTTGCTCATGTAAAAATAGACAGTGTTTCCCGTCGGTGTCGACCTGGGCCGTAGTAAATCTCTAATTTCTCTTGTTGTCGGATGGTTTTCGACTACTGGGGTTTTATGAATGAAAATTAAAAGGCTTTGGGAGTATAAGGATGATTTTTTTGTAATTTTGTAAAATTTTCGTCCCAAAATCTGAAGGGCCACCTTTAAAGGGAAGATATCTTAATTTCTGGTCGAAATAGGACTTTCCTATTTTTCGATGATTTTACTTACCCTCTAATGCGCATTCTGATCCACAGTATTAAAACTGCTGAATAGTATTGAACGTCAGTATACTCGTATAGTCTAGATAGAGATTTTTATAAATTGACTTTTATCCGAAAAATAGTTACTCCTAAAGCGCCTTTCACAACCACAGTTGCCTTTGCAGCCAGTGTAGATCAAGATCAGACTGCACAAAACGTGCAGTCTGATCTTGATCTACACTGTCCGTTTTACTGAGTCATGCTGGACATGAGCAGCGGCTTGATATTGCAATTATTTGGGTCTTATTTCTAGACCGAAAGTGTTGATTTAGGTTTATTCGACGCTCCTATGGTTGAACGGATGCGTATGCAATAAATTCCATGTAAACCTTATACAACATTGAAAGCATATAACTTCTCAGCCCCTTTACCATGCAAATTCCGCGTTTTTACGATCTTGGACTGACCTGGGTTGATACTTTTCGCATATGCACTAAGCGCCCCTTTTTACAGAACATAGTTCAATATTATAACCAAAAAAAAAAAAAACCACCAATATTCCAATTCAACGATTTGGCCAAAACTGACTATCCCCGCTGTAACCTTTCCCGTGCCAGAGGCGAAAACAGTGGGTCGTTATTCACCAACCATTCTCAAGAAAATTCTTAGTCTTGTTTTCCAAGATTTTCTAAATTTCTAAATTTGAAAGTAACACAACATCTGATTGGCTAAACCAAATGGCTGTGGTACTTTCAAATTTGGACAATTCTGGAGAATAAGACAACGAACGTGTTATAGAATGGTTGGTGAATAGTACCCTGGATTTTTTTTTTACGAACACCATAGATCAAAGCCAGACTGCATAGAAGGTGAAGTCTGATGTTGAATCTATACCGTTGGGTTGTTTAGTCAAGCCAGGACATTATTAGTTGTACGGTCAGGTGGCAGGGGACTTGGAAACTTGTTCACGGTTGTGGTGAATTCATGTCGTCCCGAGCCGAAGGCGAGGTGGCGACATGATTTACCACAGCCGTGAACAAGTTTCCAAGTCCCCTGCCACCTGACCGTACGAGCGTACAACGAATTTATTATACTACAAAGTTTTACCATTCCAACGTGTGTTAAGCGAAATTTACCTGTTTTTGGTTTCAAAAATTGAGTACGCTGACGAAGTAGAATTTCCCTTCTGAGTGTCCCAATTCATTGAAAACTGACGTCACTGGGAACTGACGTCACTGAAACCTTGGTAAAACGTGCAGTTTGGTGCATAATCTTGATGTTAATCTTGATCGACGCCGCCATTTTTGATGTTGTGATGAAGTGTAGTCATGTATACGGGGCTCCCGAAAAGGAAACTGCTTTTACGTTGGTTTTGCCAGTGTACATGATATATATGTTCGGTGCAGATTATCCAATCAGATCACGAGAAATTTCTTTGCAGTATAATGATATAATTTTCTAACTTTCATCAGTGGATTGTACTGGCAAAGGTAAAAAAAACGCTCTTGGAAAAGGAGGTTAAATGCATCTTAGTAATGCACCGTACTTAGCAAGCTGTCGCAGATTATGGATTAATTTGATCCAAAAACTGGCTTAATCGTGAGTTTGAATGGTCTTGTGAACATGCGGAAAATTTACCAATAGCGTAGGCTGAGATGGGTCAGCAGTTTTTGCAGGTGCATGAAACGATTTTTTCACAGCGCATGGCTGAACATTGTATATCTAGGCCTAGCGCTGAAACGTTAAGCTCGATGATCGTTCGCGTTCATTCTTTCAGTTCATATAAATGGAGAAAATTTGATTTTTCCCCAGTATGTAAATAAGCCTTGCTCTGGCAAAAGGGGGCTTAATGCATCTCCATGATGCATGATACCAAGCAACTAATCATATGATTATAGATCGATAAAATCCATTTTGTCTAACGATCAACTGCATCAAGAGATAAAATGGTTCTTCGACGTGTAGAAAAGATACAAATAGCAAAAAGTTTCGACCCATGTCATCCTGCGCGGAATGCGCAGGCTGACATGTGTCGATCCTTTTTTGCAGATGCATTAAGCCCCCTTTTCACAGAGCCTGACTCATATAAAAGAGTATTTAATGTTGACGGGTTCTTTGAAAAAAGATACTTGACAGAGAACACCCGTATGAACAGAAATCGTGACCCGAACACGCTTGAATACGCTCAATTTCCGACTGTAGATCTGCATAAAAGGACAGTTGGAATACATAAATTACAGGTATTCAGCTGAAAAAGTATTTGAACCTATAATGCCACAGTGGGTGAATCGATTAAGTCATATGTATGGGGTATTTGTATAAAATGACTTAGCTTCAAGATTTGAGTACAGTGAGGTTGAGATTTTTGGAGTATTTAAAACATTACAGGTAGGTCTATATTGATTATATTTATCTGTATATACAATAGCTCCTTCTTTCTATTGTTAGTGTTTTATTATCATTGTTATAATTATTATTATTATCATCATCATCATCATCATCATCTTGATCATCATTTTTCAAAAATCCTTTTTATCATAAATGATTAAATAAATTATTAAATAAATAAAAATGAAAAAAAAAAAAAAAAAAAAAAAAATAAAAAAAAATAAAATAAATAAATAAATAAATAAATTGGAATTAAGAAATAAAAGAATATTTTAAATTGTCGGTGAACTTCAATCCTGAACTGATCTTCGAAGAAAGAAGCATCTCTCGTTGGCAAAAACTTCATCCTTACATAGTTGTTGTATTTGCGCACCACACTATTTACTTTCAAACGACAGCAGAGAAGAAAAAAAAGTAATTATAATTTCAACCCTTTGCCATCCAATCTCAAGTTTTAACGACCCAGAGAAAGGAAGCTTTTGAGCACATTGTGGGAAAAGGAGAAAATGCTGGAAACCGGCACTTTCTTCTTTTCCCAGAACGTTTTCTATTCAATTATAGGCAAGTTCCATCTTCTGAGCCACCTTTACTTTGTCATCTGCAAATGCTTTGAATTTTTACAAGTCTTAAATTTTATCGTCTGGTAAAGACTCATAAAGGGCATTTTTTAGACCATGCATTGAAACCTAGGTAGAGTCCGTGGTTGTTAGGTAGAGCGACGGCCTTGTATCCAGAAGGTCCCGAGTTCGATACCTGGGAGTGGATGCCAACTTTGAGACAGCTCATTGGTCCACACATTCGGCGCGAGTACTGGTGTAGTTTCCAGGATGAAAAAAGATTAGTATCAGTCGCACATTGCTTGTTTCTCAATCGATGTAAATTGAATACCGGTATGTTTATACTAAATCTCGGTGGAGTCAGTTTATCGAGAAAACTCTAGTGAGTAACCACCACATAGGCAGCATGTGCTTTTACTCGTATCTCTTTACCAAACGACAAAAGTTTAGACATGTATGAATTGAAAGCATTTGAAAATGACAAATCTGTAAGTGCTCAAGTAATGATAAATTTCTTTTAAGAGGCTGTAAAACTTTTGAGGAAAGGAGAAAATTCTGGTTTATTTAAGCCTATAAGATAAAAAAAATTCTTTCTGAGTTCCATCGTATAATAATTTCAGACAACGAAGGAGGATACCTAGTCTTTGTATCTGGCTCTTAAAGAGGCCTACCTTTTCTCTTTTAATTGGCCGTAAGACAAAAATTCGAATAAAAGACCGGAAAAAAAAAAACAACAAGAAATATTTTTCTTTGCAACCGTTAAGAAACTGCACGTTTGCATTCAGCAAAAGGGCGCAATTTTTGGCATTTAAAAACGGGGTGGTCTCTTTGCAATCGCTAGCTCTGTTTTTTTGTATGAGATCATCTATGACGTCACGGTACTGATTCTAATGCGAAATCACGTAAGCGACGCATGCTATTGATCATGTGACATTCCCACAAGTCTTTGCCAAACTCTGGCGCAAAATCTAGTTATACATCTTTTTTAAAAGATGATACGAAGCCAATCAAGGAAAAACCATTAAAAATGTTTTATCTGTCTTTTCTTTTGTCATCTTTAATGACGATTGACCAGCTATCGCTTTACTCTATTCAAGTGATAAATCATTTTTTGAAGTTTGGAGAAATTATAGCTCCCTTTAAAGTGCAAAACAAACTCGGGTATTCGCTCTGTGTCATATAAATATCGATAGTGGACATGTATCAAACTATAAAGTAACCTATATTCTGGCATTCACCTTAGGGGATTTATTAACATAAAACACTAAATCAAAATTTACACAAACCACTCATTTCGAAATAACGACCTCAGGAGACAAGTAACGCAAACATTGTGGGAAAAAAGCCATTACTCATACAGAGTGGGCACGTTTTTTTTTTAGGGTAAACATTGGTTAGAGTTGTTATATTGATAGATATGTATTTTAACCCTAGATCTAATCTCCTATTATTCTCTCGAAGTTTGGCCATGTACTATTATATGAGTCATGCATTTGACAGAACGGTGTTAAATGCATCTATCTTTGTGATGCATTATACCAAAGAAGACATCACATAATCATGGATCAATAAGATCCATATTGTCTAACATGCAACTGAATCTGAAGGTAGAACGGTCCTTTCACCTGCAGAAAATTTACCAATAGCAAAAAGTTTCGGCCCAGGTCAGCCTGCGCGGACTGCGCAGGCTGACATGGGTCGATATTGTTTGCAGATGCATTAAGCCCCGTTTTCCCAGAGCCTGCCTCAATTATATGTAAATTCCACGTGTTTGTAAATATGAACTGTACCAGATGACAAAATCTTAGAATGATTGAAATAGAAAGTATTTGCAGACGGCAAATATGGTGTGGCTTAAAGGATGAGATTTGTCTAAAAAAGGGCAGAAAACATTTTGGGAAAAGGATAAGGTGCTGGTAATATTTTCCCACAATGTTTTTAAAAACCTTCTTTCTAAGTCATGTTAAAACTTGGGATTGCGTGCAAAGTGTTAACTTATGGGTATATGTGGAATAGACAGAGATTAGCATATAGACATTCTCCGTGTCAAATTACTTGCATAGATAACAAAAGGAGAGATTGGGAAAAAGTATAGCGGTATTCTAACCCTTAGGCTCCTGTGCGTAACCTAGAGCGCTTTTGCAGACAGTGTAGATCAAGATCAGACTGCACAGAACGTGCAGTCTGATCTTAGATCTACACCGTCCGATTTATAACGAGATACCCCCACCTCCTCCAAAAAAAAAAAAAAAACATTTAAAAAAGAAAAAATTGGAGTTTATACTATCGGCTTGAAAGTTTCATTTAACTTGCTTAGCAGGTAAAGGATTGAATATCGATCTAAGATAATACATTGTACAAAAAGGCGATGGATTAATGACCCATTACCCAATACAACATTTTTGGGCTTCTCTGATTTAATACTCGACCTGCTAAATAAGTAAAATGAAACTTTCAAGCCGATAGGAAAGCCCATAACTTAGCTTTTTCTAAGCTATTTTTTGAGGGAAAAATATCTCCTTTTCGGGCAGAGTAGATCAAGATCAGACTGCACGTTCTGTGCAGTCTGATCTTGATCTACACTGTCCGCAAAAGGTCCTTTAGTCGCGCTTAGCAGCCTAAGAATTAACCCTTTTCCAAACAATCCCATGAAAAGAATCTTACATTCGTTGGCGTACGAGATAAAAATTTTATTAAACTCGTCAAGAAAAAATTTATTAAGCTCGCCAAAGGCTCGCTTAATAACATTTTCCCTAGACTCGTTTAATAAAATTTTATCTCAACGTCAACTCATGTCAGATCCTATATATCTTGCGCACGTTCGAGATAAGCAATGTGTGACGTCATAAATGACGTCATTCACTTTTTTTTCTTTTCGAAGCGGTGAATGCGGTTTTATTCATTGGAATTACCGTGTTTTTGAATATTACAACCTGTAATTCGTGAAAAATCGCTACGTAATGAAAAGAATCTGACATTCATTGGCTTTTGGGATAGATTTTATTTAACCCGTCCTAAAAATGTTATTAAGCCCGCTAGAGGTTGGCGTAATGACATTTCTTTAGACTCGTTGAGTAAAATTTTATCTCACATGCTAACGTATGTCAGATCCTATATACTCCAAATGCCAACTTATCTCAGATCCCATATAAAGCTAAAATTTTGTCGACTTGTGGGCAAATTGCAGACAAATTTAATTCATACTATGTAACAGTACGGATATTATTATGGGTCTGACAATGTGTTACAGTGGCATTTGTAAAGTTCCAGTTGCTGTCAGAAAAATGTATTGTAAAACTACAACAAAAGTTGCCATGTTTTACAGTACATTTTTCTGCCAGCGACTGGAACTAATTGGTTAGATTGTAAGTGTCTTTTTGGCAACAATTAATCCTAAAGATCGGGGACTAGATAAGAAATTAATAAAATTAACATTTTCAGGGGTTAATAAAGGAGCCCAGATTTTGTGGCGACAGTAGCAATTTCAAGCTTGCGTTTATCCAAAATGTCTCAACAAAGCGGAAAAAATATACACCAAGGACCTGACTGCACGTTCTGTGCAGTCCACGGTCTGTGCAGTCTGACCTTGATCTACATTGGCTGCAAAGGCAACTACAATCGTGATAGGTGCTGGGGGGGGGGGGGGAGGGGTTTAAAGTTTTTCTTCATTTGTAACAATATTCATATAGCGCAAAATAATGTCCGTCTTATACAGTTCTTTTACAGTTCATTGCACAGTTGTCGTAATATATGGGTTCATTTTAACCATATATGAAATGAAAACATGTTTACCAAACCAAACTTCGTTATATTGATCGACCTGAATTTATCCAAAGTAGCATTATATGGTGAACGACATAACGAAGCTTGTTTCCATATAAAGATGTTTTATTTCATATATGGTTAAAATGAACTCATATATTACGACATCGGTGCAATGAACTGTAAAAGAACGCCATATAAGACAGTCATGGCTTTCCATAGTATTGTATTTAGGAACAGTCGTATAAGAGAAAGGTCCCAAGAAAGTTCATGTCGTGGGTGGAAGGGGACATGAAGTATAAATTCTCGTGAACAAAGCATTGATTCTTTTGTTGATTTTGCAGTTAAGAACACGATGACATAAGAAAACTGCACGGTACAAGAATAAGATGTACAAACGGTGATTCCATGGTCAAAGGAGAAGAGAAAGAAAGCTACTAAAAATTAACAATTTCTCGGCCAGATTTCAACACTCGATAAAATGGAAATGAGGCAGACGTTAAAGGAAGTAATGGCGTTGTGGAAAGACGCAATGACGTCATATAACGCTGGACAGAGTGAGAAAAGCTTGGAACTGTATTCGAAAGTTATTGACAAATCTGGACGGATATACTACAACATGGGGTGTGCCAACATCCGCTTGAATAGAGACGCTGAGGCATTGTGGGTAAGTCAAAGTGAAACCAGCCATGGTGGAACATTAATATGAACCACTTTAAATACCTTTACCTTGCACTGTACATATTTTTTGAGACCTTACTGAAACTATTGCAAAACAAGTCACGGAAATAAAGGTTAAAAAGTTAGCCAAAAGGAAAATATCGTGTTTCAACAGTAACGAAAGCAATATTTAAAAATGAACAACTGCTTGTCATACTCGTACTCATTTTTTTTTATCAAGATGAGAGACTGGACAGGAAATAGATATTGAATCTATTCTGTCCGATATTTTGTGGGATGCATTCTAGTCAAGAAGGCAGCTCATTTCTAAAAATTGTGTTGACTATGTCCAAGGCGTTTATGCAGAAGTCTATACAGTCGAAGACAAGCCTTCTGGTTGACCGTGATAGAAATTTGAGCTGTATCTAAGATCCATACATACCTATTTCAGTCAAACCACTGTCCTGCTGAAATTAAGTTTTTGAGAAATATTTCGAAAAAAATTAGTTCTCGCTTGTTTGTTGCTTTTCATTGATCATTCCCCAAGACTAAGTGCAATCTAAAAGGAGGAATGGCTATGAAATAAACAGTTATCCAGAGAGTTAAAGAAACAAACAATCATAATTAAGTCAAAATGAATAAATAGGAAATCAGTGGAAACAAACGATTGATTCAAGCAAAAAAAGAATGCAGTTCAGCAAACAGGAAAATGGATTTGTCTCAAATATTTTATAACTAGAGTATCTGTTTGATACAGTTATATTACCAGTCTAACCTTTCGGTTTGTATTGCCATATCAAATAGCAACTGAAAGTGACTCTAGCCATTAATGAGTTACCAAACATTTACGTGATTTTACGACCATGAAAAGAAAACTTTTGAAACCATTTTGTGAATAAGAGATAGAAGAGAATACTATAGTTACTAGTCTTATTTTCTACTCTCATTTCTTCACTTAAGCCAAATTTGATTTGACGTCTAATAATGCTCTAACATGGACAAGTCTAAAATTCTGTCGTTTTGTAAAGGGTTAAGATCATACATGTATTATTGAAGTCTGATTCTTCTCAATAGCACTAGTATGAAACTATATGGCTTGCAACACACGAAAAGGGGCATTCGGACATTTGCGTAAAGTGTCGTCTCGGATCAGCCTGCGCATGCCACGCAGGCTAATCCGAGACGGCACTTTACAACTACATTAGTGTTCTTGGGCTACAGTAGACTTGCGCAAAACAGAAAATTACATAAAAACGGAAAGTGTCGTTTCGGATTAGCCTGTGCGGACTGCGCAGGCTGATCCGAGACGACACTTTACGCAAATGTCCGAATGCCCCTTTTCGCGTGTTGCAGGCTATATATCTGTATTTGAGCCATGCTCTGGCAAAAAGGGATTTAGTGCATCTCTGTGATGAATTATACCAAGCTAGTCATCACTTAATTATGGATCCATAAAACCCAGTTTGTCAAATCGGCTGAAGCATGTGTTGCATTGATCAGTTGAAATGCAGAAAGTCGACTAATAGCAAAAAGTTTCGACCCAGGTCATACTTTTTGCAGATGCATCAAGAACCCTTTTCACAGAGCATGGCTCATATCACGGATGAAAAATTTCGTTTTTATGTGGAGATGAGGGCTGGTTTCACGTTAACTCTTAGCCTGCTAAATTAGTGAAATGCAACTTTCAAGCCAGTAGTACAAACCAAAATTTCACCATTTCAAAGGTAATTTTTGGAAGATAGATATCCCCTTATCGGACAGTGTAGATCCAAGATCAGACTAGACGTTCTGTGCAGTCTAATCTTGATCTGCACTGTCCGCAAAAGGTCCTTGAGTTCCGCTTAGCAGCCTAGGGGTTAACATGTAACCCAAAACGCGTAACACATAATGTCCGTTGTTTACGACCGAGTAAGTTTTTGTGTTTTTTTTCCCCCAAATATAAATACCCGAATCACGATATTTAAGGTCAAAACTTTTTTCACCTATGCTTCAAATCATCTTGGCCTCCTTACCTCTAGAAACTTGATGAAATAAAAGAGCAAATGACAAGAAAATGCTTAATAAGTATTGTTTTATTTCAAAACCATTTTATTTCCTAGGTTAAATTAGCTTGGTCCTTGTGTTCTGTACATGTAGAAGTGGCCCTTTCCCAACAACACAACTTTCGTAGAATGTGAAAATGTGAATGATTTTCAAGAACAATATACCATAAATACTTTATTCTTGGCTTCAATATTCTGTGAAGAAATATGATTCTTAGAGTCAAAATAGCCTACCATTTTATTCGTAGTGTGAACAACGATGTTTTGAGTAGAAAATGGAATTTTCACGATCAGAATAACGTTACCGTTTGATTTATCACTCTACCATATGACAAAATCTTAGGGGTATCCAGTTTTGGTGCACTTGCACACGACAAATAAAATACGGCTATTTTGATAAGTTTTTTCTTTGAAAAGGTACAAAACATTGTAGGAAACGGAGAAAATGCTGGCTACCAGCATTTTCTTCTTTTCCCGCAATGTTTTCAAAGGCTGTCTTCATCTGGGTCGTTCAAAATCGGGATTGTTTGGTAAAGGGTTAACTTCGAGATCGGTCTTCTGAGAAGAAAATGTGATTTTCAAGCCGGTCAAAGTACCATTCTATGTAATGTTTCGGGTAGAAAATGTGCGTTTTAAGATCACAGTGGACCTACCATTTTACTCTCAGTAAATTTTATAAATTTTGTTTTGTTCTGACATTATTTTCTCCTCCGACCCAGCCCGGCCGGATGCCTCAGTAGTAAGCGTATCTGACTCGTGACCTGGTGGTTGCGGGTTTGATGTCCCGTTGCGACAAACTTTCTTTCCGGCGATTTTTCGCCTCTCACCTTTGATGCATGTGAAAAAGTAGTCATTGACTTGGAAAAAAAGTTGTGTCAATACTGGTTTCAGAAAGCCATGAAAAACATGTGTCGGTGGGCTGACCTAAGCTGTTAAAACAGCGTTAAACTGGAATACAATCAAACACATCCTCCATCGCACCAATTTTCTTTCATGTGATTACAGTGCTTCACAAAGGCAGTGGAAAAAGATCCTCATTTAGCTGTTTCATTTTTCCAAAGAGGTGTGCTACTCCTAGAAGCCAGAAGGTACGTATAATCCCGGTCCGAAAGAAGTATTTTAACCCCAAGGCTGCTAAGCGCGAGTCAGTGACCTTTTGCGGACAGTGTAGATCAAGATCAGACTGCACAGAACGTGCAGTCTGATCTTTGATCTACACTGTCCGATAAGGAAATGGCTTCCCCCTCACCCCATCCCCTTGAAATAGCAACATTTGGGTTTTTACTGTCGGCTTGAAAGTTTTATTTCATTTATTTAGCAGGAAAAGGGTTCAGGTAAAAAAAGGTGGAGGGGGGGGGGGGCTTAAGAAAAATCTGTAATAACAATCTCGTACATGTTTTATACAACCCCTCACCTTTTTCCATGGCTTAACACGGACTTGGTACGATGCTTGGGCAGGTTTAGTTTTTCCATTTATTTATTTATTTATTTATTTATGAATGGATAGACCAGTAAAATACCTCTAGAGCAGCTGACAATTTTGTGTGGAAAGGGGAAGATACTGGTTACCATTTCTTTCCACACAATATTTTCAAAAGCCTTCGTCCTAATAAGTGTTTAGCCTACTATATACGAGTTAGTCTAATAAAAGGCTAAATCCGTCATGTTCAGTGAAAAGGGGGCTTAATGCATCTGCAAAAAGTATCGACCTAGGTCAGCCCGCGCAGTCCGCGCAGGCTGACCTAGGTCGATTTTTTTTTCCTATTGGTCAATCTTCTGCATGTCGAAAGACCAGTGTAACTCATGATTCAGTCGTTTGTTAAAATGGATTTTATGGATCCATAACTATGTAATGACTTCCTCAGTATCATGGGTCACGGATATGCATTAAAACCCCTTTTCTCTGAGCATGGCTCAAATTTATTCGTGCACATATCTACTATTGCAGGTGGGACAGCGCCATGTCGGATTTTTTAACGGCCCGTAACTTACTGCGAGGCAACACCTTCATCAACTACAAACAACTGGGGTTGCTATGTAAATTACACCTTTGTGAGGTATAAAAAGAAAATACTAGTTTATGAGCCGTGCTTTGTGAAAAGGAGGCTTAATGCATCTGCAAAAGTATCGACCCAGGGCAGCCTGCGCAGTTCGCGCAGGCTGACCTGGATCGAAACTTTTTGCTACTGGTCAGTTTTCTGCATGCCAATGGACCAGTTTACCTCATGATTCAGTCGGTTGTTTGACAAAAATGGATTTTATTTTTATGGATCCATATAAATTTATATGATGACTTGCTTGGTATAGTGCATCACGGATATGCATTAAACCCCCTTTTTTCAGAGCATGGCTCAGTTACTATTTTATAACCCTTTACGCGAGTCATTGGGCTTTGCAGTGTCTTGCTCTTGCACATCGTAAACACGTTAATGTAATATGTGCATATATGTCATGGAATTAAGAGATAAAATACGATTGACTGATTTTTTTTTATTATTATTCATTTATCGTCACCACTGGTTGCCCATATGGGCGACGCCAGCAGAAGGCTACTAGTTATGTTACAGAAAGTAATGCATGACGTTTACAAGCTCTACCAATTCAACTATTCGGACTAGTAAGAGATAAATACGAACGAAAGACCGAAAATTCTGAGACAGTGATTGATTGATTGAATGGTGTTTTACGCCGCTTTCAACGTTATTTCAGTCATATCACGGCGACAGCTCACATATTCATGTATTTCCTGGGTTTCACCAGTACTAGGCTAGGGCTCTGAGGTGTCTTGCCCATGCACACTCCCACGAAAATTCCAGTGGATCCGGTGAGAATCGAACCCGGGATCTCCAGTCACGAGTCCTACACTTTACCACGCAGGACCCCTCTGAGACAGTGACGTAATGTTACAAGCACAGGACGGTCACTAGGCCAACACGGTGGTATGACATAATTATATTCGGCTTTCAAAAAGTGTGAAATATTAAAACAACATAAATAGCCAACGGGATTCAAGAGCTATTTTTACAATTATCATCTTTTTAGCTATTGTGTACGTTTATTTACCTTTCTTGGGGTCATTATAATTGACTGACCCAGAAATGTATAAATACGCCTCTGCAGCTGACATCTTTTGAAAATTTTCGGACAAGCCGTTACTCCTTTTTCAAACAAAGTTCCCCGTAAAAATATACTTTCCCACCAAACATTTCTATTTCTATTTGTGTACGTTTATTTACTTTTCATGGGGTCATTATGATTGACTGACCCAGAAATGTATATATGGACATGTAAATACGCTCCTGCAGCTGACAGTTTTTGAAAATTTTCGGACAAGCCGTTACTCCTTTTCCAAACAAAGATTCACGTAAAAATATACTTTCCTACCAAAATTTTCTCCTGTATCTCACCCCTGAATGTTTTGGGCTGGTGCAGAATTAGCTCACACAGTAAAGCGGTTAAGATCCGAACTGTATGGTTGAAAACTATAGAAGGGGTTAATCAACGCGCCCCGGTTTATATAGTTGTCCAGTATGGGGGTTTACGAAATCAAAAGATACAGAACTAGTGCATTTAAAATTCTGGAAGTCATTGCCCGTTGTTGAATATAGATTACCAGACTATATAATTGGTCAAACTGAACGGACTTTGTTTGCTTGAAAAGGTAAGACATTGTTCGAAAAGGAGAAATTTCACATACTTTTTTTTTTTCAAAAGGTTTCTTTCTCAATGTCGAAAAAATACGGTATTGTTTGGTGTAGGGTCACAAAGTCTAGATGCAGAAATACCGTTTACGGAGACTTAGGCTGTTTTCAGTCATATTTTTCAAGATAGGTTGGTTTCAAGGATTTTTTTCCCAGACTACATGTATTTTCAAAAGCCTTCTTTCTCTGGATCGGAATCGCTTGGTTAAGACTTAAACGTTAAAAGTGGTGTAAAAGACAAGCCCAACAAATATATGAGCCATACTCTGATAAAAGGGGGCTTAATGCATCTCCGAGATTTATGATACCAAGCAAGCCATCACATACTTATGGATCTATGATATCCACTTTTTTTAACAACTAACTTAATTATGAGATAGACTGGGCCATTGACATACAGAAAATTGACCAATAGCGAAAAGTTTCGGCCCAGGTCAGCCTGCGCGGACTGCGCAGGCTGACCTGGGTCGATACTTTTTTCGCAGATGCATTAAGCCCCCTTTTCACAGAGCACGGCTCATATCAAACATAATTATGTGTTGTTACAGGTACTCTACAACATGGCGCTCATCTGTATCTGCAAAGGAAATTTGGACAAAGCCGAACAACTGTTGAAAGACTGTCAGCATGAGACCGAGTATAAACACAAGAAAAAGATTTTAACTGCTCAAGAATATTTACAGGTATAAGTGTATCAATTTTCAATGTCAGGCTGGTTTCCAGTTTAAACATTTTTTCGGCGTAGCCCAATGTGCTGGCTTTTGACCTACTTTTTGGTATTGATAACAAATGAATAAATAGGTCTTTGTGATTGGTGAAAAATGAAGACATGTTTATTTCAGGGCCCCTGCCTATTTGCTGGTAATTTTACGCCGTCTGTCTTTTTTTAAAGATCTTATTCCTTTAATATTTTCTGTCGCTTTTATATTGTCGCGATTACGGAACAGATTAAAAGATTATTATCCAACATCTATACAGCGTTAAGGCGATATTTAAAAAATATTGGTGATTGCACCCAGGCTATTCAATTTTGTTACGAGACAAGCGTAACGAGCCTTGAAAGAAAACCAGCAACAAGCCTTTAACAATTAACAATATTTATTAATGAATAAAGACAAAGGTATACAATAAGAGTTAAGTTTGAATGAAATTTTGACAATTTTTAATCTTAGAACAAGAAATAGAATAAGTCCCTCAAAATTAAGAATTATGTTTAGACTACAAAAAGTATGGAATTTCTGGTTCCTAAAACCTAAATTAACAATAGTTTTAACTTGCAAATAAATATGAGCAACCTGTTTAAAAAATAGATAATTCCAACTTACAGATCTATATTCCAATTTAAATCCAACACTTTTCACTAATTCTGTATCCTCAAAGCCACAAGTCTAACTTCAACATCCATATCACCAAGTAAGTCACTCCTATTCATATCGACTTGGAAAATTCTAGATTAGTCTTTTCTAGAAAGATGACAACATGGATTGGTAAACAACTTGTTTACTAACAACCTGTTTCTAAAATTAACCACAATGAAAAAACTAATGAATGTTCTTTATGTTTCTAGAATACTCTGTATATAGAGTGAAAGTGATAATGAAAACAGGTTACATGTATATCCTATTTACATAACAATGTTGAATCCATAATGACCAGAGCAAACAACCTATGTAATTGTCAAGATCATTGCACCAGTGCTGATCAAGGTCTCAAGGCAGCAATTACCAATAGTGATTGATATAAGCTGTAGAACTTGTTTCACAATGAATGTAAAATAGGCGAGCCGTGATCTGCCGTGGGGTTTAGAGCATCTCCGTGATACATCATATCGAGCAAGTCATCACATAATTGCGGATCCATAAAATCCATTATGTCTAACAACCAACAGACTTACAAGGTAGAATGGTTTCTTAGACATGCAGTAAATTTACCAAGAGCAAAAAGTTTCGACCAAGGTCAGCCTGCGCGGACTGCGCAGGCTGACCTGGGTCGATAATTTTTGTAGATGCATTAAACCCCCTTTTCACAGAGCATAGCTCAAATGCTTTTACTTACAGGGCAGGATCGAAACATCCGACTTTTTGAAGCCCATGACGATATCAGCAGATTTGACCTTCACTCCACCCAAAGATGTCATCGAAAACTTGGATAAGAAACATGTGATGGGAAAGGCTAAAGTCGTGTCAGCAACAGACGTGAATGATTCCGACCCTTCATTTAATGGACCGAAACGGGTGAGTAATTTAATGATTAAAAAAGTAACGAAGAGCTAGGGATCTTTCAATATGACAATAAATTTGCTAGATATGGCGACAGAAATGATAAATGTGACGATACAAATATAAAAATTTTAAAATGACACGCGAATAGGAAAATGATATTTATTGTGACTTTAAAAATCTGTCAGTAGTGCTGTTATATTTGACGAGAAACGAGTAGATATGATAGAAAAAAAATTCTAAAAGTGACTAGAAGATTCGACAGTAGAATTGCTAAATGTGTTCAGATAGATAAGACAGTAAGAAAGCTAAAGAAGACATGAAACTAGTAGATATGCCTACAAAAGAGATAAATGTGACCAGAAAGATATGACAGCAAAATTGCTAAATGTAACCATTGAGATATGACAGCCAAATAGCTCAGTGAGGCAAGATAGATATGAAAGCAAAATCACTAATTGAGCACTTTAACTGTCACATCTATCTGAACACATCTAGCAGTTTTACTGTCATATCTATCTAATTTCATTACACATTTACTGTCATATTTATCAGATCTCATTTAGCTCTTTTACTTTCAAATCTACCTGATCACATTTAGCAGTTTTACTGTCATATACATTTTGTTACATTCAGCGATCCTAATGCCATATTTATTCAGTCACATTTAGGAGGTTTGCGAGTACTGTCATATTATCTGGTCACATTTAGCAGTCTTAATGTCATATCTATCTGGTCACAATCAGCGATCCTAATGTCATATTTATCTGGTCACATCTAGCAGTTTTACCGACATATCTATCTCGTCACATTTAGAAAGGTTGCAGAGATAGCTACTAATTTCAGGTCCCATTCAGCAATTATACTGACCTATCGTTCTGGGTCCATTTTCGCCAACCTTTCTCAGGAACATTTTTAGTTTTTACATCTGATATTTTTTCTAAATCTGAAAGTAACACATCTTCTGACTGAGAAAGTTGTCTTACTTACAAATTTAGAAAATTCAGGTGAAGAAGACTTGGAATGTTCATAAAAATGGTTGTAAATACTGACCCTGGACACATTTAACAATGAAACTGCCATATCTATCTCGACCGACTGAGACATTTATCAGGGTCGTAATGATATCCAAACTTTTAAATGGTATGAAGTAAAGTTCTTTACCTGCATTTTGACTTCCGAGTTGTTTATTTTGGCCGCTGGTGTGCCTGTAATTAAGGTCTTTTTCATTTTAGTAAACTTTACAGTCTAAGTTTAATACCAAAGCTTTTATCAAATTCCTATTAATAAACAGCTTCGAACTAATTTGGGCGCTGCTCAAATGTTTTTTTTTTTAGGTGGAGGAACTGAAGAACACCCGATTACAGACGCCAACAAGTCCTGTGACGGCTATGAAGCGATTTTTGAAAAACCCGGCAGCAAAACGTGATAGAAGTAAATCCCAGTGTGCTCTGATTGGTCAAATTGGAATGAAAGGTAGCCAATCAATGATGGACCTCAGTATTAGACGGAAGAGTGACAGTATTCTATCAGATTCCATGTCGCCTGGTAAATTTAAGGGACAGAAAATGAATTCCGCATTAGACATGCATAGATCAACGTCTGCTCTACAGTTAAAGGGCAGCACAGCGGATAAAAACGTCGGTTATAGACGGGAAAGAAAGATTTCATTGGGTTCTATATTTGGAAACAATATGTCGCCGGTAAATACGGCGTTAAGCAAATCGTTTGATGTACTGAGTGCTGTTGTAGCACCAATTGCAGGTTTGAATATCGGAGGCAGATTTTCGCCCATTGGACTAAACCACGAACATCTCAGTGACAGTTCTGACGAGATCCTGGACCAAATTGACGAGGGCGTATCGGATGTATTTATAGATTGCGAAGAACCAGTTCAATTTTTACATAACAAAGTGAAATCAAACAAAATCGAAAATGAATATGTCGACCGAGAAAAAAAGAAAAATATTTTTTATTTCCCCGACACGAGCGCGGTGACATTGAAAAAATGTGTTAGTGACCCCGAACTTGAAACTATGAGTGACGAAAGTAAAGGTGAAGACAGACAAACGGTGTCGGAATCTCCTCGTCGAAGGAAAATTCCACCTCCACCATCTTACCCGCCCCCACCTCTTCCACCAAATGTTGTCATAACATTGTAATATGGCTTGCAACACACGAAAAGGGGCATTTGGACATTTGCGTAAATTGCGCGGACTGCGCAGGCTGATCCGAGATGGCACTTTACGACTACATTAGATTTTGTGTTACAGCAGACTTGCGCAAAACAGAAAAGTACATAAAAACGGAATGTGTCGTTTCGGATCAGCCTGCGGGCACTGCGCAGGCTGATCCGAGACGACATTTTACGCAAATGTTCGAATGCCCCTTTTCGTATGTAGCAGGCCATATAAAGTTGTAACATCCTTGTCAATGTGAGTCAAAGTAACCTGCATACACTCTCTGAAATCAATGTTAATCTGTCAAATAAATAAAATCGGTATAGATCTATATACTTGTATCGTATTTTGTAAATCCCCGGCCCTGTTGCATTTGTTTTGGAAACAAATCTCACTATCAAAGATCATAGTACCATTTAATGCGCCGTGTAACCTAATGTACCTAATGTCAAAGTTTTCTGTAACACCACCATATGAGGCTGCAAGCCTAGGTCACATTAGCTCTACGGCCAGGACAAGGCGGTGGTAATTTCATGATAGACAAATGAGGATCCACAGATCTGCGGCGGCCGCTGTGTCACCGTAAGAATACATATGAACCATTCTCGGGCAAAAGGGGGGAGGGGTATGTATCTCCGTGATGCATTATACAAGGCCAGTGATCACATAATAATGGGTCCATAATGGGTCCATAAAATCGTTTTTGTCTAATAACCGAAGTTGAATCCTGGGGTAAATTAGTCCTTTGAAATGCAAATAAATTACCGAAAGCAAAGTTTTGACGGCGGTCAACCTGTGCAGGCTAACTGAGTCAGTACATTTCACAGTCGTCTTTTAGGCACGGTGCGGGTATTCCTACTTGCCCTGGTGTTTTGGGAGGAAAAGCGCACGGCCACTGCAGAGCATCCGTGCCTCATCACTTCAAGGGTCAGAGCGGCAGCCACAATTTTCTGTATTCAAAAAATATTCAAAATAGGCCGCAGGCTTAAAATAGTTGCACTTAGTTCATGTACTTGGTTTTCTTTGCACAAAATATATTTATCCGAGGCCAGGATCTAGATCTCTAACAACACAGCAGAATGTGACTTTTCAATTACATGTATGTTCGAGAAAGTTGACCGTCATTACAAATTGTCTATAGTCTTAATTTTCATATCGCCTTGCTACTTGTATCTGAGGTAATACATCAGTGGTCTCAAATTTTTTCACACCTATAATTGGCCTGCAACATGCGAAAAGGGACATTCGGACATTTGCGTAAAGTATCGTCTCGGATCAACCAATGCAGTCCTCGCAGGCTAATCCGAAACGACACTTTCCGTTTTTATGTAATTTTCTGTTTTGCGCAAGTCTATTATAGCACAAAATCTAAGGCAGTCGTAAAGTGCCGTCTTGGATGAATTAGCCTGCGCGGACTGCGCAGGCTGATCCGAGACGACACTTTACGCAAATGTCCAAATGTCCGAATGCCCCTTTTCGTGTGTTGCAAGCCATATCATACAACCAGTGAAATCGATTAAGGATAGGGCACCCTAACGCTTCTAGTGCAACATAGAATAAAATTTCTTGTTAGTTGAAAAATACGGATTTATACTGATATAATACTTTTGCACATTTTTAAGTGACCAGAAATTCCTTTGATGTCTATCTTGAAATTATTTGTTGATACTTTTGTTAGTTTCCTGAAAAGGGAGGTAATTATTATCTCCCTTTGTAATGAGGACATAGCGGTTTTAGATTTATAAATGATAATTCTAAGAAAGAAAAAAAAAGGAAAAAGTGGTTCGGTTTAAGTAGTACAATAATACTCATTTTTAATCATAGCAAATTTTGTAGGATAATACTATAGTGGAAATATAGCTGTTTTCCATTAGGCTGCCCTATCCTTAAAGGCCCAGTAAAGGCCAAAATATCAAAGCAGGTGTCATAATACATTAAAATTTAAATCATACCATCTAAAAGTATGGAAAATATTGAGGAGATGACAGTCTCTTGTCGTGTGGTCGGGCCATGTGTTAGTCGCTGGCAAAAAAAAAAAATTAAAATCGGACAAAAAGTAAACAAAAGACACAGCTAGGATCTACCTGGCAGGTTTTAACCTAGTTTTGAAATTAATTTCTCTGTCAGCGACTAACACTTGGACCGACCGTACAATGACAGATTGTTATCTTCACAATAGTTTCCATACTTTTAAATGGCATAATATAAATTTAAATGCATTTAAACACCCTCTTTGTTTACTTTTTGGCGTTATTGTTACTTTAAATATTACCATGTGAGCACAAAATATCTGACTCTATATTCGACTCAGTAGAGTACCGCATATGGCTTTTTAAGAATGAGGCCAGTAGAGTTCAGAAAATGTTTTTTTTTTTTTCCGAACGAAGCTAGAGTCCCGAATCTCCATATTTTAGCGGAAAAGGAGTCTACCGAAATCCGTTGTCATACATCGGCATTATCTCTTAACCTCTACTGCCTTTTTCGGCGTTGCTGAATGTGCTGGCTTTTGACCTTCTTCTTGGCACTGATAAAGAATGAATAGAAGGTAATTTGCGATTGGTGAATTATGTGCACATGTTTATTCGGCGGGCCCCTGCTGCCACATTTGCTCGCACATTCATGAAAACAATATTAACAAGTGTTGCTTCCGCTAATCGATACCCCGGGGCCTGGATTCATACCACAGCAAACGTATGTAGTAGACAATGATTCTTTTCTAGTCCTATTTGGGAATCTGAAATTTTCATAAGCGTTACCCAATTACCAAGTACTTTTCAATAGACTGAAAAACAGTGGGGAAAAAGAAGCAATTGCTCGTGAGGTTACTTTTCATTATTTTACTTAATATCGAACCAAAAAAAAAAAAAAAAAAAATCAATATCCATATTCCAGTATCTCTTACGCCGTCTATCTTTTTTAAAGATATTTCTTGTTTAAAATCAAATCTTTCTGTTATTGAAATGGCTAGCACGTTTGTTCTTTTCAGTCACAACATATATTTTGGATAAAGAGGTAATTAAACAGGCATCGTTGAAATACTCGAATTTCATTTGATTCGTAAACTTCAGAACTAGTTTATATTTTGGGGCAGACTAACGCCCCGTCCAAAAAATAGAGCAGTTTTCTAGTGCACTCATCCGATAGAATTCAGTATGATCGTACCCAACTATATTAGGTCCATTTGCAGCTAAGAGAAAACAGTTCGGGGATCATATTGCAGTCAAATTTAATTTATACATGATTCTAACATGACACGTGAATTCGGCTCTATAAACACAGTGCAACGAAAGCGTGGTAAAATCTACGTTATTCTATGTAGAGTGACGTCATTCTATATAGAGTGACGTCATTCTGTATAAAGTAAGTAAGTTATTCAATGGAATATAATCTGCATCCGCGTTTTTCCTCTAAGTATGAAGTTGTTTTCCTTTGATAAATAATATAAATAATCTTCTTTCTATCGTGGTTTATCGTTCAATAAACCACAGTTGTGAGTTATGAGGCACAATAAATAATCCACGAGGGCGATAGCCCGAGTGGGTTATTCATTGCGCCTCATAACTCACAACGTGGTTTATTGAACGATAAACCACGATAGAAAGAAGATTATTTCGATTCTAACATGACCAGCTCTTAAAGTTGCCCGTCTACATCCTGTAAGCAAAAACGCTGTTAAATTTCAAACAATTTAGAATGGTACAGAAACCAGTCCTTTGTGTAAACATGGATAAATTACTGACATATATGATGTAATTGAAAAAAAAGAAACACGGAGATTTGTATCAGAAACCGAACATTGGTCAGAAGAAAACTGGCTGACGATCGAAGCTGTAAACAATGGCGGTGCGTCACGGAAATTTATCGTTGGTTTCCGCCTAGAGTCGGATACGGTGTAATTTGCATATAGGTCGAGACCTCCATCTGAAAATCGAGGCTGCAACAGAGAAGCCTCCATTTTCCTTTGTTTACCTCATTAGACGCAGGGCGAAGGTCAAATATAGTCACGTGACAGAATGCATGATCTTCATACGAATCTATCCGAGTGTATAAGATATATCGAAATCTTCGATTCAAAAACTGGAAACGACGAGTCTGTTTACATGGAAGGCCGCAACTCAGCGAAATGCATATTCTATCGACCGTAATCTAAGCAACCTTGCAACCTTCAGGTGCAATATTTGGCATGAAGGTATATGAATGACTATAGTCTAGTTTGATAAAATAAAGACAAAATGAGTTAAAACTGGCTGAAAATGAGTATAAGGGCCTCTTTAATGAAAGGAAAACAAGTTCATACTTAGAGTAAAAACGCGGATGCGGATTATATTCCATTGAATAACTCACTTTAGACAGAATGACGTCACTTTATACAGAATGACGTAAATTTTACCACGCTTTCGTTGCACTGTCTTTATAGAGCCGAATTCACGTGTCATGTTAGAATTCTTGTTTTACAGTTCATTTTTCTGCCAGCGACTGGAACTTTCAAAGGCTACAGTGTGACGCACTGTGAGGCTCATATGATATTCATACCTTTAAATCGTATGCATTAAACTTGCCTGCAATTCTACCCAAATGTTTTACTTTTGGCTGCTAGTTGGCCCATTCGGCATACCTCGGGTGATGGGGGCTATCAAGTCCCTCGGCTGTATCTGTTAGCTTTATACGCACCTACATGGTACATTTCATCGCCGGAAATACGCCGGTTTACCGTTCTGAAAATTGTAAGGCTCCTCGTAAAAAAGAAAACTTGAGTCTCAATTTTCTACCGAAATCTTTCTAACTATATTTCAGTCGACACACAATTCGTACATTCATTTTTTTAACGTGGTTTATTAATTTCGATTGAAGTTTTCACCGACAGAGAGATAGATGTGAATCGGCCGAGTTGTGACGAGTGGTAGTTGGCCCTTAAATGACCACACATTACACGCCATTCCTAGCGAGGGGAAATCTTGTTTTTATCAATATCCATCACATGCTAATCAGTATTCATCACATTTTCATCAATATGGGTCCATGAGCTACACACGTCTTCAAACAATTAAAACTCACGAGTGCGTCGCCAAAGCCATAAAGCCCCAATAGCGGCCAAAAGTAGACAATGTAGCTGCAAAAATGCATTTGAGCCTTGCTCTGCCAAAAAGGGGCTTAATGCATCTCCGTAATGCATCACTGATTGATTGATTAATTGTATGGTGTTTAACGCAGTTTTCAACATTATTTCAGTTATCTCGCGGCGGCCAGTGCACCTATCCATGCTTTCCTGGGTTCTCTTTTACCAGTACTCCACACAATTTTCTTTCCAAGCCACTGGCTGCTTTCCCACACCGTAATGCATAATACCAAGCAAGACATCGCACAATGAGGGATCCATAACATTCATTTAGTCTGACAATTGAGTGGATATTGAGGTTAAATAGTCCTTGGACATGCATAAAATTTACACTAGCAAAAAGTTTCGACCCATGTCAGCCTGCGCGGACTGCGCAGGCTGACGTGGGTCGATACTTTTTGCAGATGCATTAAGCCCCCTTTTCACATAGCATGGCTCATTTGAATTCAAACCATACCGTTTAAGAGAATAGTAATTGTTGTGAACAAGACAACCTGTTATTTTATGGTCGGTCAAAGTGTAGGTTGCTGGCAGAAAAATGAATTTTATAAGATGGTTTAAAAAATGCCAGGTCGCTCTATCTTTTGTTGACTTTTTACCTGGTTTTAAAAGTCATTTTTCTTCCAGCGACTAATTCTTGGATCGACTGTACGTTAACAGTTTGTCATCTTCACAATAATTTCCATGCTTTTAAATAGTAGTATGATTTAAAGATAAATCTTTCCAGCCAGAGAGAGAGAGAGAGAGAGAGAGAGAGAGAGAGAGAGAGAGAGAGAGAGCGAGCGCTTTTTAAACTGTATAGTGCGTAGAATGGTTCAGATACTGTACGAGAAAGAAACTGAAGGGATCTGTATTCGTTTTATAACTGGAAACGAAAACAGGGCTTCCTTTGATGGCCTCAAGAGAATGAAATGCATTTTCTATCCATCGTAGCCTAATCTGTGTCACCTTGCAACCGTTAGGAGCAACATTTGGCATGAAGATACAAGAATGGTTATAGTTTCGTAAAAAAAAAAAAGATGAAATAGGTAAAAAAAAAAAAAGCTGAAAATTAGTAAAGATGTATCTTTAAATTGAAATGCTTTTTAAAATCCGCATTTTTTTAAAAAAAAACTTTTGACCGTTATTGGGGCTTTTCAACCGATGATCATATCTTTTTGTAAGTGCTCTTTTCGATTAAAAAAAAAAAAAAAACGACTGAAATACCCGCATACGTGAATGCTCAGCCGCCACCTTAGCCACAGGTTTCCTCTTTGTCACATTCTTTGCCGCATACGCATCAATATCGAGTTTCATTCGATACATCTTCAACTAGGTGTACCAATGTCGACAAATAGGAGGTTTTATTACTCAAATTGTGGATTATGTTGATATAACTAGACCGGCGGAGCACTTTCATACAATTGAGCCATGCTCTGTGAAAAGGGGTCTTAATGCATCTGCGAAAAGTATCGACCCTGGTCAGCCTGCGAAGGCTGATCTTGGTAGAAACTTTTTGCTGTTGGTGAATTTTCTGCGTGTCAAGGGACCAGTCTACCTCATGATTCAGTTGGTTGTTAAAAAATGGATTTTATGGATCCGCGATTATGTAATGTCTTGCTTGGTACAGGAGATGTATCACACTCCCTTTTGCCGGTGCATGTCTCTTTTCATTTGCAATGACATTGTGTCAATTGATCTCTTCAAAGATCCGCACTGTGTCATCACGTGAGAAATAAAATGCTTCAGTAATTAACCATCCATAAGAACGCGATTTTGTAAGCCAAAATGGTCCCGTCACAGAGATGAAAAGTAACGTAATTAAATAATCATGCGTAACAAACGATAGAGGCATTATTGAACCTTAAAAGTTTAAGTATGAACTCAATTGAGTATGAATACAAGTTTAAAGATACATCTTTACACGTTTTCATCCAGTTTTTTTTTAAAAACCAATTTCGTCTTTATTCTATGAAACTATAACCATTCTTGTATCTTCATACCAAATGTTGCACCTGATGGTTGCAAGGTTGCATAGATTACGTCGGATAGAAAATGTGTTTCTTTCTCTGGAGGCTATTCAAGACATTACTGTGGTTGTTTTCTGTTTTAAATCGGAGACAAATCTCTCGGGTATCTTTATCCCATACACCTTATATATTGATTATTTGTCAGTGTTTACGCAGTTGACTAGATTCTACATAATATCAAGTTTTAACAGTATTTTTTTTTTCTCTTTCTGGCTGTAAAGATATATCTTTAAGCCCTTCCTACACCACAGATTTTAGACTATTCAGAGTTGAAAGCATCTGCAGATGATAAACTTTTAAGGTGGTACAAATAATGTGCAGTTCTTTGACAGGATGAAAAACGTTGTGGGAAAAGGAGAAAATGCTGGTTCCCAGCATTTTCTTCTTTTTCCACAATGTTTTCAAAAGATCTCTTACTCTGAGTCTTTAAAACACGGGATTATTTGGAATAGGGTTAAGTCTTTCGTACAAGACGACGTAGTTATAGGTTTGTCCAGTTTGAAAAGATTTGCAGACGACAAATTAAACATGGCTTAGATAGTTCGATATGTATTTGAAAAGGCAGAAAACATAGTGAAAAAAATATGAGAAAATGCTGGTTAACAGCATTTTCTCCTTTTCCCCCCACAATGTTTTCAAAAGCCACGTTCCTAAGCCTAGTTAAAATATGGTTATGTGGTAAATTTACAAACCTGTCCCGTTTTTTAAAGGCCAAAACAGGGATCGCATATACACAGGGATAACTCTATATATACGATCCCTGCCCTAAAGAGAAAGCCTTTGAATACTCCACGTACACAATCATTTAAACCAAATTTAATTTGTCGTCTGCAAAATGCTTTGTACTAAAGACGATTCTCAAATTGCGTCGTCTTTTAGATCTAAGAGCACGGGCACGTATGTATTGTGAACTATTAGAAGATGTTTTGCTTGAGGTTATTATACCATTCCTAAATTCGCCCAGCATTGTTCATCTGGTTTACATGGCATGTGTATCATAACTAGCAACCACAGCAACATCTGTTTGCTTGTTTGTATGGAGTTTACCGCCCTGTTAAAACCTTAGGTCATATCACGGCGGTCAGTGCACCTACGCATGTGTTTCTGGCTCTCTCACACCAGAACTTATACAACTTTCTTTCCGAGCCACTGACTGCTGTTTTCACATGCATCAGATGTGAAGGGCGAAAAGTCGCCGGAAAGATAGTTTGCCTCATTGTATTGAACCCGCAACTACCAAGTCATTTGTCAGATACGCTAACCACTAAGCTACCCGACCGGGCATTTATGTCAAAAATCTGTAATCAGTGGAAAATTTTAGAGAGAAAAAAAAAACAAGCAACATTTACATATATGTTTTTTCATACCAAGACAATGCCAAGCTATATAAATTCATACATGTACTTCCAACGTTTATTTTCAAGGTTTGATGACAGTCATTGTGACAGTTATTGTGATAATATCCATTCGTGTCTCACTGCTGAGAATTGTTTCTATAATGTTTACATGGAAAAGCAGCCAGTGGCTAGGAAAGGTGCAAAATAAAGACAAAAAAACTCGAGGATCGCAGGGATAGGTGCGCTGGCTGCCTTGATATGGTTTGAAAAATGTTGAAAATGACATTTAAGATAGACAAAACCCAACTTATTGTGTGGCTCCATCATTTGTTTATCAAACAATCACATGTTTTAATGACCACGAGGAAGAAGCCATTTGAAAACAATGTGGGTATACGAGAAAATACTGATAATCTGCTTTTACTTCTTTTTCCATATTTTGTTTCTAACTTTTCCTAGACAAATCCAATCTCTCAATCAGACTTGTCATCTACAAATGCTTTCAATATGGATGAGTCTAAAAATTTGTCACATGGTAAAGAGATAACCAATCAAATTTTGTGTCAGATTTTTTATTACTATGGTAATTTTATCATTTCACTGATCATGTATCATAAAGCAATAGTAAAAATATGGTGATCAGTGTCTAGCTGAGCTTAAAAAAATAATCTTTCTCACACACTGATGTTTTGTTTTAAAAATGAAACTGAGCCATGCTTGGTTAAAACAAAATTTCATGTATCTCCGTGATACATAACACCAAGCAAGTCATCACATAATTATAGATCCATAAAATTCATTTTTGTCTCGCAAGTGGCTGAATCCTGAGTTGGAATATTCCTTGGACATGCAGAAAATTTACCAAAAGCAAAAGGTTTTGACACAGGTCAGCCTGCGCAGTCTGCGCAGGCTGACCTGGGTCAATACTTTTTGCAGTTGCATTAAACCCCCTTTTCACAGTGCATGGCTTAGTTACATGATTCAATACAAAGTTTGTATAAAAAAAAAACCAATCTAATATTTGATCAACCCTGACATATTGTAGATCTTTTTAACAAAATAATCATGGCATTACCAGTGTTCTGCCAAGAATTATTAAGAGGGAAGATAATTGTCCTAAAACGCTGCAGATTAGGGAACATTTTCAAAATATGTGATGACACCTGACTTTAATATAAATGAGCCTTGCTCGGGGGGGAAGGTATTTTAATGCATTTCGTGATGACAAAGTAAGTCATCATGAAATGATGGATCTTTGAAAACCATTTTGTCCAACAAACAACTGGATCATGAGGTAGTATGGTCTGTTGGCATGCAGAAAATTTACAAATATCAAAAAGTTTTGACTGCACAGGCTGACATGGGTTGATACTTTTTGCAAATGGATTAAGACCCCATTTTCACAGAACATGGCCCGAATATAAAAAGGACAAAGTCTGACTCGTTCATTAAAAATGGAACATTTTCCAAATGTTCAAGAATTTCCCTCTTGGCAGTGCACTACATTAAAGAAGAAACAAGTGCACCTCATGCTGATGCCAACGCTCAGCTGCAAGGGTTGATTTTCAGAGAAAATCCTAAGTCGAAAGTGGGGCATAACTCAGTCAAAACTGCTTTGATGGTTACTTGTCCATCTTGTACGAGTTCCCTTTTTCAGAGTTGACAACTTGTCCAAGTTTGAAGTAAAAATATTCTGTAATAATATTGATATTACAAATTGTCAAAGTTTTCGCATGACAAAAACTAAGACAACGACGACAGAGTTACAATACCTGAACATTTTCTTTGAAAATAGCCGAGCTAAAAATGGATAAAAAATATTGCTCACAATAAAGTCAATACGTACCTGAGTGAAACATTATATCTCTGAGATTAAAAACAATAGATAATTGCTCAAGTGACAGCTTCAATATGATTTAATTCTTTTACCAAATAATTCCATTTTCCAATTATGATCAGGAAAAAGGCACCTGAAAACATTGTGGGAAAAGGAGAAAATGCTGGTGGCCAGCATTTTCTCCTATTCTCATAGTGCTTTCTACCCTTTCAATGAAAAATCCCATCATTTGAGCAACATTTAATATATCATCGGCAAGAGCTTTCAAGTTGTGCAAGTCAAAAAGGTTATGGTAAAATGTTAACTCATTAACACCTGATACAACATTGCAGCAACATGACTCTTGGAACTGCCTCGTAAAATGTATGAGCCATGCTCTGGCAAAAGGGGGCTTCATGCATCTTCATGATCCATGGTATCAAACAAGCTATCACATAATTATGGATCCATAATATCCACTTTTTAACAACCGACTTAAATATGAGGTAGACTAGTCCTTGAACATACAGAAAATTGACCAATAGCAAAAAGTTTCGGCTCAAAACCGCCCAGGCTGACCTTGGTCCTTACTCTTTGCAGATGCATTAAAACCCATTTTCACAGAGAATGGCTATTATACAATAAAACCGCTTAATACAATGCATTTTTCCTTTTCCAGCATAGATTTCAAAAGCCTTTGCTAACAGATTTGTTGAATTTTTGGATTGTGAGGAGAACAGCTAACCATAAACTTAAATTTTTCACTGGTTGGAATCTACTATAAGTGACACAAAAATATATTGAGAGAAAGTACAGAACCTTTCTTACATTGTAATGGAAAACACTGCAGGTAAAGGAGCAACTACTGCTACCATGCAAACACTCAATTTTCAAACGGTGACAACTGTTGGCAGGTAACCACCTGTCTAGGTGTGGCAATAGATTGTACCAAACCCTGAGCATACTTCTTTGTTTCATTGTTTCATTTTTGCCTTCACAAATAATAAATATTCTTCTCTAATTCATTGCAAGAAAAATAACAGTAATAATCATGAAAATAACATAAACAACATCTTAAACACGACGAAGTAATAATAATGAACACGTTGACAAAAAGAGAAGTCATAGCTCTATGTCTGTTGATTTTTGACCTGCATATCTATTTTCAGTGCGCATACTGCAGTATGTCACTGTTTATTCTTCTCAAGATTTGTAACAATCAGGACAGTGGAATCCATCAATTTGAACTGGCTTCTCAAAATATGACACTTTATTTCCTGCTTTTCGGTAGTTTATTGAGAAATAATGGTGGATTATGCTTTGATATTTCATGGTTACAACCAGTGAAAAATAACAATTCATATTTTCTAACTGTTCAATTGAAGATGTAAACAGTAGTTCCAGTGCACTAGTTACCTAGTTAAACAGCCAGTGGAACCAGATGGAAATATGACGTAACTTCCGCACATTTACCCTACATTTCTTCAGCTTTATGTAATATTGTAATGTGTTGTTATGTGGAGGGGGTATGCCACAGGGTACTACCAAAAGACTTTACTGGATTTTGATGAAAGTCAAAACAAAACAGGGGTTAGAAGTACGAAATAAATAGAATATTTTTGGGGGTTTTTTTTTTTGGTGAAAGATCGTATTTTATTTCATTGTGTGAACATCATTGGTAATATTTTCATGAGTGGCACAGAAATAAATTTTGATCTTTACTGATGTTCACTCGATGAAATACCACACACACAAATATCCTCTATATCATATTATAAAGTTGTGGCTTTAATTTAACACTAGTTGCTAAAGTTATACAGTTTGTTCCAACATCTTATAAACATGTAGTATGCAAATGAGTCAGGACAAATTTCCCTTTTGGTGTGCTGATAATATGTTACATTATTCAAAAGCAGAAGGAAAAGTGGTCTTTAACAATAGATGGTCATTTAACCCTCAGGGCACCAATATACTCTGCAGATACTGAGCCTATAAATAATTGTAATTTCAATGTTTCTGTTGCCCTGAATGTATCAGCCATGTGACTGTGTAGGTCAAAGATCAGACTGCATATTTTGTGCTGGCTGATCTTGATCTTCACATCCCTCAAAGACAACTTATATTGTGCAACTTGCTTGTAGGATTCTGATAACCCTTTACCGCACAATGCCAACTTTTAACGACTCTGGGAAAAAAGTCTTTTGAAAACATTGTGGAAAAAGGAGAAAATGCTGGTAATCAGCATTTTCTCCTTTTCTCACAATGTTTTCTACCCTTTCAAAGAAAAATCACACCATTTGAACCACAATGAAATTGTCGTCTGCAAATGCTTTCAAGTTGGAGAGGGCTAAAATTTTGTCGTCTGGTAAAGGGTTAAGGAGGAAGGAAGAACTAGGACACTGGTCTCTCATAACATTGGGATGTTTTATACAGGTGGTCCTTTAACCAAAGTGGGCAAATTTCATTTCACCATCTTCTTCAAAGAAAGGAGGTCCTCTTTAGACTTGTATTCCCTCTTACAGCCCCGAGAAACATCCCTGCAGGAGGTCAAGTCCAAGTTTTTAAGATATGGCAGGTGTTTTAGAAGCTTTCTGAAAAACAAAAAATACACCTTAACCCTTATCCTGCTAAATAACAAACATGAAACTTTGAAGCCCATGGGAAAAACTCTAATTTTGCTATTTTAAACTTATTTATTGGACAGTGTAGATCAAAGATCAGACTGCACGTTCTGTGAGTCGCGCTTAGCAGCCTAAGGGTTAATAGAGAATAAGTTGGCCTAAGCAATCACATGTAAACATTTCAATCTTCCAAATATTTTAAGGTATTACCATCCTAACGCTTCTAGTGCAACATGGAATAAAATTTCTTTTTAGTTGATAAATTACAATTTATACTGATGTAATATTTTTGCACATTTCCAATAGACCAGAAATTCCTTTGATGTCTATCTTGAAATTATTTGTTGATACTTTTGTTAGTTTCCTGAAAAGGGAGGTAATTATTATCTCCCTTCGTAATGAGAATACTGTGGTTTTAGATTTATAAATGATAATTCTAACAAGGAAAAAAAGGAAAAAGTGGCTCGGTTAAAGTAGTACAATTATACTCATTTTTAATCATAGCAAATTTTTTAGGATAATATTATAGTGGAAATAGCTGTTTTCCATTAGAAGGGTACTACCTTAACATAATTTCCATGAAAGGCACCAATATTCTTAATGTTGACTAATGAGACAATAGAGTCATAGTAATGTCACAACTTCTGACACATTATATGAAAGTAAATCAAAGAAATCTGGAGAAAGCATTTCTCACTGAAAAATGTAAATCTTACAATACATGTATGTAGAAAACAAAATGTCCATGTGGTAAAAAGTTGCCACATTTCCGAAATGTAAATGTCAGAGATTAGAAGTTTGCTACTTTTTGTCACCAATATATATATCAGCGTATACAGTCTCATACTTATGACCTAAATCCTTTATAAGAACAGCAAAATTTTGGCCTTGAATCAAATTCAAGGCATTTGCTGACAATATATTAAAGGTGGCCTAAATCATGGAATTTGTGAGTGAAATGGGCAGGAAACTTTGTGGGAAAAGGAGAAAATGCTGGTTACCACCATTTTTTTCCCCTTTTCCACTATGTTTTCCAAAGCCTTCTCCCTAAAGTTCTTTAAAACTTGGGATTAAGTCCTTTTTTTACTAGGACAAATTCAGATCTGGCTGCTGCAAATTTGTTCCCCCGGGGAGGTGTTCAGCTGACCACTTACCCCACCATCTTCATGGATACACTTGTCCCTGCTAGATTGAGGTTTTTTAAGCCACATGGTACATCACCTTCACATAGAGCTGTAATAACATTCTCCAGTATTTCCCCTCTAAAATTGTTCCAGGATAAATCCAGATCTGTCAGACTGTGTCGCCACTGAAAATTAAACACAGAGAATAGAATTTCAATAGGTTCTTTTTCGAATCCAAACTTCAGACAAGTGTTCTCATATTGCTTGTCACATGTAATTTCTCCTTTGCAACTATTTTTAAGGTCTACGGCCCCTAACGCTTCTAGTGCAACATGGAATAAAATTTCTTGTTAGTTGATAAATAAAGATTTATACTGATATAATACTTTTGCACATTTTTAACCAACCAGAAATTCTTTTGATGTCTATCTTGAAATCATTCGTTGACACTTTTGTTAGTTTCCTGAAAAGGGAGGTATTTATTATCTCTCTTTGTAATGAGAATATAGTTGTTTTAGATTTCTGAATGATAATTCTAAGAAAGAAAAAATGGAAAAAGTGGCTCGGTTAAAGTAGTACAATAATACTCATTTTTAATCATAGCAAATTTTGTAGGATAATATTATAGTGGAAATAGCTGTTTTCCTTTAGGGGTCATAGACCTTAAAAGGTGGTCTATAGGTGCAGCTAGGACTCAAAAACTTATATGCACAGTGACCTGTATGATCACATTTGCTCAACAGCATGACATCACATGATACTTTACCATAGAGGAATTCCCTAGTCATCAGAGCATCAATTTAACCTATCGAGTTTAAAAAGACATGAAGAACAAGATAAAAATCAATATAATTATAGGTAAGATATTTACAACTTTGGTCACAGATCTTTTCATAGGCATGTGCATATTGTACGTAATTGTAGTCTGAACTTGACTAAACAAGAGGGCCAAGATGGCCCTGGATCGCTCACCTGAATTTTTGAGAGGACCATAACCAACTTTTTTTAAAGTATTGAAATTTTGGAAACAAAATCAGTATTTTGCCAAGCAATTATAAAAAGGTCACCAGTAAAAATCATTTCAAAATCTGTCACCACCCCTACATTCATCACCACAGTCATGTTTTTGACAAATCAGAATTCTGCAAATAAATTTTAGGATAGGTCACCCAAAGACCTTATCTTGAACAAGAGCATGTGCCCAATAGTGGCTAAAAATATTAAGTTGAACAAGAGCACCTCATGAGAGTGCCAATGATTGGCTGTTGGAACCTTGCTGGATAGTAAAATAAAATTCCAAATCGCAAAAGGGGCATAATTTGGACAAAACAATTTTGGAGTTAACTGCCCTTGTTGTATGGGTTGCTTTTTACTAGTGAACAATTGTTCCGAGTTTTAAGTACATATGTTGAGTGGAAGCCGAGATATAACAAAATGTCAAAGTTTTTGCACAACAACAACAACGCAGATGACGCCAACAGGGCTATGTCAATACCTTGATGTTTTCTTTGAAAACAGCTAAGATCATATATAAGGATCATTTCTGTGAAATAACTTCAAAATCTGAATAGTGGTTTCAGAGAAGACAAAATTTTTAAGAATTTCTTCATGTCCTCAGAGAGCAAATAGCTTCCACCCACCACAGCCATGTTTCTTGACAGATCGAAATTTCGAGAATAAATTTTCAAAAGGGGCACCTAAGGAACATTTCTGTGAAATTATTTCAAAATCTGACAAGTGGTTTAGGATAAGAAGAATTTCAAAGAATTTCTTTAAGTCCATACAGTGCAAAGATGCCCATCCCCACCCAGGCCACGTTTTTCGATGGATCAAAATTACACAAACAAACTTCAAAAAGGGTTACCCAAGGAACATATCCATGAAATTATTTCAAAATCTGACCAGTGGTTTCAAGGGAGAAGATTATCAAAGAATTTCTTGGAAAATTCCATTTGGTTGCCATGGCAACCAGATTTTTTGATGAATCAAATTCTGTGAACATTTTTCAAAGGGGACATCCCAAGGAACATTCCAGCCAAGTTTGGTCCAAATCGGCCAAGTGGTTTAGGAGCAGAAGATGTTTAAAGAATTGTTGACACCGCTGGACGCCAAGAGCCCCTCCCCCTCCACAACGGCCATGTTTGTAAATGGATCAAAATTTCACAAACAATTTTTGAAAAGGGTCACCCAAGGAACATATCTGTGAAATTATTTCAAAATCTGACCAGCGGTTTCAGAGAAGAAGATTTTTAAAGAATTTCTTGAAAAATTCCATTTGGTTGCCATGGCAACCAGAGTTTTTGATGAAATCGAATTCTGTGAACATTTTTTAAAGAGGACCTCCCAAGGAACATTCCAGCCAAGTTTGGTCCAAATCGACCCAGCGAGTGTAGGAGGAGAAGATGTTTAAAGAATTGTTGACACCGCTGGACACCAAGAGCCCCCCCCCCTCCACCACGGCCATGTTTTTCGACGGATCAAAATTTCGCGAACAAGTTTTGAAAAGGGTCACCCAAGGAACATATATGTGAAATTATTTCAAAATCTGACCAGCGGTTTCAGAGGAGAAGATTTTTAAAGAATTTCTTGAAAAATTCCATTTGGTTGCCATGGCAACCAGAGTTTTTGATGAAATCAAATTCTGTGAACATTTTTTAAAGAGGACCTCCCAAGGAACATTCCAGCCAAGTTTGGTCCTAATCGACCGAGCGGTGTAGGAGGAAGAGATGTTTAAAGAATTGTTGACACCGCTGGACGCCAAGAGCCCCCCCCTCCACCACGGCCATGTTTTTCGACGGATCAAAATTTTGCATACACTTTTTGAAAAGGGTCACCCAAGGAACATATATGTGAAATTAATTCAAAATCTGACCAGCGGTTTCAGAGGAGAAGATTTTTATAGAATTGTTGACACCGATGGACGCCAAGAGCCCCCCCCTTCCACCACGGCCATGTTTTTCGTCGGATCAAAATTTTGCCAACAGGTTTTGAAAAGGGTCACCCAAGGAACATATAGGTGAAATTATTTCAAAATCTGACCAGCGGTTTCAGAGGAGAAGATTTTTAAAGAATTTCTTGAAAAATTCCATTTGGTTGCCATGGCAACCAGAGTTTTTGATGAAATCAAATTCTGTGAACATTTTTTAAAGAGGACCTCCCAAGGAACATTCCAGCCAAGTTTGGTCCAAATCGGCCAAGTGGTTTAGGAGCAGAAGATGTTTAAAGAATTGTTGACGCCGCACGACGGACGACGGACACAGCGTGCCCCTAAAAGCTCCCTTTGAGCATGTTGTGCTCAGGTGAGCTAAAAAGGTAAGTTTGAGAATTACTATGCCCCTGAATGGTATCTAATCATGAATTCTTAGTAAAACATGATTGCTTGAAAAGATTGCATCAGATTTTATCCTTTATGAAACAACAAATTTATAGACAGGTACAACTTGAAAGCTGGTTTTCAGCATTTTCTTCTTTTCCTACAGTGTTTTCATAAGCCTTATCTTTCATAGATTTTAAAAGTCAGGATTTTGTGGTATAGGTTCAAGTTCATTTATTTCAAAGAAACAAAGACTTTTTTTTTTTTTATTTTCCCAATTTCAAACCACATAATAGTAAATTCACAGAGGATTTTGTTGATAATCTTATTCAGCAACTGGAATAAAGCTAAATAAAGGTACATGTATGTGTTAAATTTAGTTAAAGTCTACTGATCGATATAAAAGTTGTTTGACAAAAATGAAACTAATCCCATTTTACACAACTGCAGGTCCCATAACTCATGCATATCTGAACAGATCATGGGTATTGTCAAACTTACCTGACATCTAATTGATTTAAAGCCATAAAGTATACAAAAAATTTGGTTTAATCTCCATTAACTCTTCACCAAAGGACAAAATTTCAGGTGCAGAAGACAATTTAAATGTAGCTCAAAGGATGAATTCTGTCTTTAAATTGATGGAAAACAATGGGAAAAAACGAAAATACTGGTTACCAGTATTTTCTCATTTCTTCACACAATGCTTTTCAAAAGGTTTCTCTTTATGGTTGTTAAAACACAAGATTGTGGGGTACAGAATTAAAACAAGAAGTGGTTTTGCAAGCTTTATATTTACCTTGAGTACTACATCAGGTAGATCAACACAGTTAACAGTTTCAATTCGACTCAGATACAGCTGCTCTACATCCTCTGCTTTTATATTCAGTAAACCAGATAAAACCCCCGAGTGTTTACCTCTCAAATCAAGCAGACGCAACTTTGTTGCATCTTTCAAAAACCTAAAAGGGCATGACAAAATGACATAAAAGGACAGAAAGTTTCTCCTAAATTGTAATTGTAACAGGCTAGGCTACAACTGACTATGCTTTAACCCCTAGGCTGCTAAGCGCGACCCACTGACCTTTTGCGGACAGTGTAGATCAAGATCAGACTGCACAGAATGTGCAGTTTGATCTTTGATCTACACTGCCCGATAAGGACATATTGTCCCCCCAAAAAATACCTTTGAAATAGCAAAATTTGGGTTTTTACTATTGGCTCAAAAAATTCATTTCACTTATTCAGCAGGATAAGGGTTCAGAAGACTTTAGTTTTTAAATTTTAACCCTTTTCCTAAAACAATCCAAAGTTTTCACAACCAAAGGCCTTTAATCCTTTCCCAAATGACAAGTTCAACCATTGTACAAATGAGCTATAGCCCTCTGATAGGGCAGAAAGCATTGTGGGAAAAGGAGAAAATGCTGGTTACCAGCATTTTCTCCTTTTCCCACAATGTTTTCAAAAGTCATCTTTTCCGGGGTCGTAAAAACCAGGGATTGTTTGGTAAAGGGTTAAAAAACAGAGTGGGGTAAAAGAGAAAATGTTGGTTACCAGCTTTAAAACATGGCTCTAATGAATGAATTTATTTTCATTTATAAGGGCTACAGAAAACATTGTGGGAAAAGGAGAAAATACTGGTTATCACCATTTTCTCCTCCTCTTATGATGTTTTCTTCCTCAGCCTTGTAAAAAATACCAGATTTACAACTACCACTGTAATCTTCGTTGGTAAAGTAAAAATCAAAAGCAAACAACAGTTCCTACCTTTCGACAACTTGTCCAGTGATGGCACTAGATGAACCATCGTTAGCCACGGCAAGACTGATTTCTTCAAGATTTGGAAACCCTGGTGACAATTCCTGCCATAAAATACATTTACGATGCCACACCATGCATACTGAAGACATTACTTGCCAGTTTTACATACAATGTAGATTAAAGACACATCCTTACAGCCAGAGAGAAAAAAACTCTCTTAAAAATTTGATAGTCCAAATTTTTGTAGTTCGGTAAAGACTTAAGTAATAAATCTATCAGGTAAATATTACAGAGAAAGATTAGCCTGATCTGAGCTCCTGAAACAAGTCACATGTTCAGCATTATTAGCAATAACACATGAATGCTAAATTTTAGGTACTGGTTGGAGAATCGATCATGGGGGGTGGGGGGGGGGGTGTGGGGGGGTGGGCAGACTGTTATAATTCATGACTCTACCATACCAGATATACCACTGTTGTTAACTCTTTACCACACAATGACGATTTTTGATGACCCTGAGGTAGAAGCCATTTGAAAACATTGTGGGAAAGGAGAAAATGCTGGTAACCAGCATTTTCTCCTTTTCCCACAATGTTTTCTACCCTTCCCAAATCAAATTTCGATTTTTCAGTCACATTTTTTTTGTCGTCTGCAAATGCTTTCAATTTGGACCAGTCTATAAATTTGTCGTTTGGTAAAGAGTTAACTGTGGTTTCTGACGACAGCATTCTAGCTGGGTGCTAGTGTACATACCATTCTTATGGGCTTTTTGCTAAACCAAGGATTCTCATATGGGCTTTTTGCTAAACCAAGGATTCTCATACGGGCTTTTTGCTAAACCAAAGATTCTCATATGGGCTTTTTGCTAAACCAAGGATTCTCATATGGGCTTTTTGCTAAACCAAGGATTCTCATATTTGGATGAATTTGACAGATAGGACAGACAACATAAAAAGGTAGGGACACACACATAAACATGAATCATCAAGTCTGACATACCATTGCTCTCTGTGTGATACTAGTCGCTCTCCATGAAGTATTTGCCAGACCAAGGATCCTTAGATTTGGGCAACTGGTCTGAAACTTCTCAATGTCAATGGAGAGAGTTGAGGAGAAATTGATGTTGGACAAATCCAGGTGTTCTAAATTGGGGCAGTTTTCCTGATAAAAGAAAGTATGGTGTTGAAGAACATTCAATTTACATATACAGTCGAGCCGCGTTAATCTGGGCTCCAAATTTCCGGAAATCTCAAGATCTGGAAAGAAACATCAGGGAACGAATATTTTCTGTACAAATTTTACTTTTTATTCCGGAAATCCGCGTTCCGGAACCGGAACGGAAAAATCGGGAACGAAGGGTTAAAAAACAATGTAACTCTTATCAGATAAACCAGACGTGGCCTGACTGTGTATCACACAATTTCCCCGGTATGCATTAATAACACGAGTATCAGTCTACTATCAATTTATTTCAGATGGTTTTCACACATTTGAAAACAAACGTCTTAATTAGATGTGGTTTGGGAAAAGTGTTAATAGACATACACTTGCCATCGTTAAGTGTCAGTTTGACAGATTATCAATACCTTTTCAGATCAAAGATCAGACCAAAAATTCTGTCTACAGACTGATTTTGATCTACACAGGCCGCATATAAGCAACTTATGTTTTGAAAGGTTCTTGAAGGGCTTAATCTTTTCTGGCTTTTTGATGCTATACAAAGAAATTTCTCCTTTTTCATAATGTTTTCAAAAGTCACCTTCTGTATAAGTGTGAAACTGACTGTGAGGGAAATGGCTTAAGTCATAACTGTGTTCTCCCTCTTAGAAAAATAGATCTATATAAAATAGAAATAAAAAATACGCAACCTCGCATTCCTTTTCTTTATTTATCAGTAATCCGTTTATATTTAACACCAAAGCATTAATTATCGTATGCATTTTTTTGTTTTGGCTGCGAGCGATTTTTTTTTTTTATGAAAACAGCCGAACTTTTTTTTCTGCTGACTACACAAAACATGTGACATGACAGCCCAGGTGTTCAAGTAACAACCTTTACTAAATGCAAAAAAGCATTAGCAGCTAATGTAAAGCATGCATGATATTGGCTTATTTTGTGGTCATTTTGTATTGACTGGCAGTCTGCTTGTAGCAGGGTGTAAATTTCTTCGAGCAAAACAGTTTTAAATATGTACAACAAGTGCTTGCACTACAACCCTCTCGCTTCGAATGATTTGCACATTACATCAGACGCTTGATCCTAATTTAACTCTTTACCACATGACAAAAAGAGAAATGACTGGCCTAAATTCAAAGCATTTGCGGAAGACAATTTAAATGTAGTTAAAATGACAGAATTTGTCTTTAATTGCGTAGAAAACATCGTTGGAAAAGGAGAAAATGCTGGTTACCATCACTTTCTCCTTTTCTAACAATGTTTTTGAAAGACCTTTTCCTCAGGGTCTTTAAAACTGGACATTGTGTGGTAAAGGGTTAACACTTGTGTACCCGCAACAGGCGTGAAATCGTTGACAGATGGCTTGTTTTACATTTTTGGTTATTCAAAATTACTCTGCCGATTACAAGACGGTGGACCGTGTGGATAGACATCAGACTAAGCAGAACGCGCTGTCTGATCTTGGATCTACGAGGGGTGATCAGAAAGAACGTGGACCAGTGCTGGTATCGGAATATTGTAATAAAAAAGAACTTGGAGTGTTTACTGTTTCTGAAAGTAACGTCCTTTGAGTTCTATGCACTCATTCATTCTTGATTTCCACGCGCGAAACACGTGTGCGAGCGCGTCACGTGACATTACTCTCAAGGACCCGGTCATAGCGAGGGTTAGCTCCTCTCTGCTCTCGTAGTGCGTGCCACAAAGAGAATCTTTCAAAACAGGAACTAGTCAGAGGTCACATGGAGTCAGAACTAAATTATAAGGGGCGTTGGCTAGTGTTTCTATGTTTAGTTTTTGCAAAGTTTCCTGTCCAAGTGCGGCTTTGTGAGCTAGGGCGTTATCCTAGTGTAAAGTGACGTCACTCCGCAGGACTTCAGGCTGTTTTTTTTCGTATGGTGTTTGTGAAATTCATTTGAATAATGTGGGCATAAAACTCGGTATTGACTGTAGTATGTATAGATACAACATGACTTAGAAGAAAAAAAGGAGAATAGAAATACATGATGTATAACTTTACCAAGTGACTTCGAAAGGTTGGCTTTACCAGCGGAAGGCGATGTTTGATGTTTCCATACACTGCTTTGTTGTTTAGATTCAGTCTTATCCATACACTGCTTTGTTGTTTAGATTCAGTCTTGTTAAAGTGTGCCTATGTTCCATTGCATGTTGCAATACGATAAGTAAAGTTTGACCCCTGTACCCTAATGCTTTCTGAAATTTCTTAACAGATTTCGACCGTAACCCCCATTTTCTCGGACGTCAGTTGCCGAGGTACCCACCTTGTGCAAACACGCGACATTCCAAGATTCTCTGTCAGAATCTCCTGAGCACTTCTATATGAAATGTTGAATGTGTCAGCTATTTTCCTGACAGTATCTCGGCGATCTCGTTTTACATGCTGCTCTACATCCGTTATGATTTTGTCTGTGACTGATGTTGATGGACGGCCAGATTTATGGTCATCTTTAACAGTATCGCACCCTTGTCTAAATCGGCCCGATCCATGTACGAACATCAGATTCCTTGAGTGCAGAGTCCCCTTCATCTGTTTCTAAATCGGTTTTGATTTCCGATAAATACTTTCCGAGTTTAACGTAAAACTTTATGATAACTCTCGACTCAAATAAAACGTCGTCCGATATTTTGGACCACTAATGCACTATATGACGTCATGAAAATGACGTCATACTTTACCTGCTTGATTATGACGACACTTGAAAGCTTGAGTCATTTACCAGATAATTAATGCTCATCTGTGCAAATTTTTGTAATCCTCCGTGGAGTAGTTTTCAAAATAACGAGGTGGTCCGCGATCTTTTTGATCACCCCACGTACACCATCCACTGCTGATCTATGACTTAACGCGTGTCGGAAAGCAACTTCTTGTGGGCCAAAAGTGGTAAGAATATGATTAAAACATGTACAGATTATTTCAAAACGGAAAACACGCTGAATCTGTTGATCAGATACAGTTATGAACCCGTCACCGGTTGTATAAATAGAACAAAATTTTGTCGGATATTACCCTTATTATTTCGGATACATATTCCATACAAGTCTCTCGAAATTGAAAAATCAACAGTAATACTGTAATAAAAAAAAAAACTGTACTTGTGTTTTGCCGCCGCCCCCCCCCCCCCCCATTTTCGTGGCGTTTTTAAAAGTCATAATGTGTCGAGCTTTACAAGCTCACCCGTTTGTACAAAAGGTATACATGTACATGTGTATGCAATAAGGTATAAGGGGAAATTCGTGAACAAAAACACATTAAAAAAAAAAAAGGCAAAATGCAAATTTATGACATTTATTCTATTAACTCTATATCTGAACAATCGTAGGAACAATACAGACAAGTGCTTGTGTAAATCATATGCTATTGTAATTCCTACGATGCACAGTGTCCCTTATCAACATGGAAGTCGTGGTGATCCCAGTTCACTGGTCCGGAAATATGGCTTATCCGGAAACATTCGTAGGTAACAGAAGTGTCCGGATAAACGAGGCTCGACTGTATGTACCATATCAATGCCAAGAAGTAACAATTACCCTGTCAGAACATCTACGTTAAATGAATTCACCCTTTCCCATACAATCCCAAAATTTGATGACCCTGTGAAAGAAGCCATTTGAAAAATTTGTGGGAAAAGGAGAAAACTTTCTCCTTTTCCCACAATGTTTTCTACCCTTTCCAAAACAAATTTCAATTTCCGAGTCATATTTATTTTGTCATATGTAAATGCTTTTACGATGGACCAGTCTATAATTTTGTCATTTGGTAAAGAATTAACCCATTACCAGATGAAAAATTTCAGCCTTGTCCAAAGTGAGAGCATTCGCAGACAACAATTTCAATGTGGCTCAAACGGTGCGATTTTCATTTGATAGGTTAGAAAACATTTTGGGAAAAGCAAAAAATGCTGGTTACCAGCATTTTCTCCTTTTCCCAATGTTTTCAAAAGGCTTCTTCCTCAAAGTTGTTTAGTCGTGATTGTGAGGTCAAAGGTTAACCAGAGGGAATATTTGTCTTTTGTTGAACAAGATTAAAATGATTTTTTTTTTTTTTTCATTTTTTCAACATGCAAAAATGAAATATATGCCCAGGATAACATGAAAAGAGTCAGCTACTGACATGATAATTTATTACTGGAAAATACACACTTTTAATCTTTGATAAAACAATCCCATGTTTAAACTTACTTTAAAGATAATGCTTTGGAAAACATTGTGGGAAAAGGAGAAAATGCTGATAAACAGCATTTTCTCCTTTTCCCAAATTGTTTTCCACTCTTTCAAAAGCACATTCTAAAACTAGTGCCATATTTTATTTGTTGTCTACATACGCTTTGAATCTGGACAAATCTACAAGCCATCTGGTAATGAATTAATATGGGCACAACACACTACTAAAAAACAAAAAAAAAAAAAGAATTTTCTTTTCATTCAAAAGGTTCTATTTAAAGACACATCTGCACTCATTTTCAGTCAGTTTTTAAACCCATTTCATATTTATTTTATCAAGATATAATCATTCTTGTTTTTTCATGCCAAATATTGCCCCAGGCTATTGCAAGGTTGCAAAGATTATGACTGATAGAAAATGCATTTCATTTTCTTGGGGCTATCAAAGAAATCACTGTTATGACTTTACTCGTCTTAAATCAGATTTTTCCGATATATATTTAACCCTTACACAATATATATCAGTAATTTATCTATATTTACACTGCTGCCTAAATTTTGAAACATTGTACAGACTATCAAATTTTTACAGCATTTTTTCTCTTTGGCTGTAAGGATGTATCTTTAAAGGTACCCTTATAGCAATACGTTAAACCTCCTACCATAATTGTGTTGAAGGCAACACTAAAGGCTTTCACTGGATTATTTGCGATCACAAGTCTTTTCAACCTCACAGAACACGTCATTGCTATGTTACTTAGAGTTTGTGGAGAGACACAGTCAGCCTGAAACAACCATGTAACACAAAATAAAACCTTTAACCCTTTACCACACAATCCCTGAGTTTTAACAATTTTGAAGAAGTAAGCTTTTGAAAACGTTGTGCGAAAAGGAGAAAATGCTGGTAACCAGCATTTTCTCCTTTTCTCACAATGCTTTACTAAACTTTCGAAGAGAAATTTCAGTTTTTGAGTCACATATAATATTTTGCAGTCAAATGTTTCCAATTAAATTTTTGGTCTAAAATATAATTATGATATATTTTTGATTTTTTTAAAATATCAGAGTTCATCTCATGCATAGTGTGAAAAAATCATGGAAAGTGAATTTAAAATTACATCAAATAATCATGTTATGTGTTCGAGTTTGAAATACTAGTTAATGCAGTTGGAAAGGGTAGAAAAACTTGTATGTTAGTATTTGTACATTCCTCCTTAAATTGTTTACTTTCTAAGTTGTTAATTTACATAATAAGGCCACAGATACACTAATTACCACTTGAAGACAATATTTGAGGCCTTAAAATAGGTAAAAGAGGCAAATTTCAGTTCTGCTCAGCTCTTAGGATGTATATGTGAACTATAAACCTACAGTAGTTCCTGTCAAGTCTATGTCGTTCAGAAGTTTACATCCTTTCAAAAGAACATTGACTGAATCTTGTGGAAGCTTGTTACATCGAGTAAGATTGATCCTTGTCAACTGTGAACAGTTTTCTGCAATTGCCTGTTAAAACATAAATAAAAGTTTGTTGGAAATGGCTAATTGACAACAATAAACAGTCAAAGGGAAATTAATAACTAGAAGACAATTATAATTGATTTTCAGAGAAAATGATCACATTAAAATGAGCCATTCTGTTGCAAAAGGGGGGTTTTATGCATTTCCTAGATACATCATACCAAGCAAGTCATCACATAATTATGCATCCATAAAATCCATTCTGTCTAATAATCCACTAGACCTGGAAGTAGAATGGTCCTTTGACATGCACATAATTTACCAAGGGCAAAAAAGTTTCGGCTCATGTCAGTCTGCGCAGACTGTGAAGGCTGACATGGGTTGATACTCTTTGCAGATGCATTAAGCTCCCTTTTCACAGAGCATGGCTCAAATGGCTTTTTGGCTTCTTTCACACACTTCTGGAGGCAAAGCCATAAAAAATAAACAACTTAAATCCCTTCACTTGCATTTACAACCCTGCAGAAAGCTTTTGTAATATTGTAGGAATGGCATAAAGCAATGGTGACTGACAATTTCTCAATTTCCAAAGACTTTTTATATCCTTTTAGCCTTTTGCCAAAGGTCAAAATTTTGAAATTGAAACCTTTTGCAGACAACAAATTATATGTGGCTCTAAATGTGGAACTTGTCTCTGAAAGGGTAGAAAACAGTGTGGGAAAAGAAGAAAATACTGCTTACCACTATTTTCTCATTTTTCCCACAATGTTTTAAAAAAGCTTCTCCATCAAGTTGTCGAAACTGGGGATAGCGTGGTAAATTGTTAAAAACAAATCACATCATTTTCACACTTAGTTGTATTTACTACGAATGCTTCCAAAATGAAAATGTCGAAAATTCTATTGCCTGGCCAACAATTGCCAGACATACAGAGAAATGCCTTAACTGGTTACAAAACAATGCCGATTTTTAACAACCAGGAGGAAAAAGGGCTTTTGAAAACATTGTGGGAAAAGGAGAAAATGCTGGTAACCAGCAATTTCTCCTTCTCCTACAATGTTTTCTCTCAATCACAAGTCAATCCTATCATTTGAGTCACATTTGAATTGTCGTCTGCAAACACTTTCAATTTGAATTGACATGAAATTTTCTCTCTTGGTAAAAGACTTAAACCTTTATTGAACAGTCCCTAGTTTTCACGACCCTGTGGAAGAAGCCTTTTGAAAACAGTGTGGGAAAAGGAGAAAATGCTGGTCACCAGCATTTTCTCCTTTTCCCACACTGTTTTCTACCTTGTCAAAAAACTTAAGTTCACCACTTGTCGCTTGGAGGTGCTCTCAATTTGGAAGAGTCTGAAATTTGTTGTTTGGGAAAGAGTCAAACTCAGTATCAGCTACAAGACGAACAAAAGAATTATCCTTAATAAGAGAAAATTTTTACCTTTATATTTTCTGATTTTGCTGTCAGTTTGGACCCAGTCAAGTTGAGCTCAATACAATCCCTGAGTTGTTTCCTACAGAGTTTCTGGAATGAACTGTCTGACATCTTTATCCAGCCAAAAGACAGGTCGACTACTTTCCAGAGTCGGGACTTCTTGCTGATTTGTTTCCACAATTTGCATACAGCTGGGGCTCTGAAAACAGTATACTATTATACAATACTTATTTTAGTATTTTTTTCGTCTTTTTCTATTTTATCTATCCCCATAATGTGGCAGGGTCACTTTTCATATGTCTTGGCTTTAGAGCCAATCTATCTACCCGTGTTGTGGTTCAGTGGTCAGGTCATTTCCAGCCAAATCAATCACATGACTATATTTTTTCACTCAGTCACTAGCCTTTGTTGGAGAAACACTGTTTGTTTTGAATTTGAAAAAAAAAAGGATTTTTAAGAAAAGAGTTTTTTGAGATAGCGTTGGTTCTCTTGATATTTGGGACTGACAATATAGATCAGAAACAGAGACAGTTGTTAATTTCTTCCAAGACTTGTCCATAGAAGAACCCACTTCATAATAAGCAGAAAGTCACAGTTAGTTTACTGGAGACCTTGTTATAATAATACATCATATCACTTTGTTTGTATTGGAGTTTAACCCCATATCACAGTGGTCAGTCTACTCATGTTTTTCCTAGATTTCTCACACCAGTACTGACACAACTTTCTCTCTAAGTCTCTAACCACTTTTCTCACAAGCAGCCGAAGTGAGGGGAAAAAAATGCTTGAAAGAAACTTTGCCTCAACCGGGTATCAAACTCCCAACCACCAGGTCACAAGTCGGAGATGCAAACCACTAAGCTACCCAGCCAGACATTATAATTATCACTTGTGAAAGCATGTCCTTTTTATACCACAAAGATGGACAAATTTTTAATGACCAAGAAAATTTAATGTTCTGATGAGACCAAAAGTGACTCTGATGTCATCCCATTTTTCTAAGATTATGTACATGTATGTTGAGTGTTATGGGCATGACACTCCTGACAAAGATATGGACAAGTGCATTCAATGGCATGTAGTGATGTTGCAACCGAATTTTCCTTGAAAACAGCGTCACAGACCAAACAACGGAAATAGGAGAATTTATAAAAAAAAACGATACTCACGTCTTCAGAAGGAAAGGTACAGCCCCTTTCTCCTTAGTCACATACTCAAAAATAGTCTCCCATATTTCAACTGGAAGTGGGGAAATATCTCCCTTGTATGACTTCTTACAAAAGTCGTTCGTTTTCTCTTTGTCTGTCTTTACACTTTCAACTTTCTGCCTTTTCACTGCTTTCTTTCCTTTCTTTAATTTGCGCTTTCCATTTTGTTCACTGCAACCTTCTTCTGCATCAGAACTATCGCTACAGTGACCCAAAAAACACATATTCTCAGCCAGACAAAAAAAATTAAACTGGTTTAGAAATCATTTACATAGAGGTGTTTTAGACAGGTCCAAATTGAAAGCTTTTGCAGATGACAAAAGTGACTGAAAAATTTAAATTTGGTTTCGGAAGGTTAGAAAACATTCCGGGTAAAGGAGAAAATGCTGGTTACAAGCATTTTCTCCTTTTCCCGTAATTTTTTCAAAATGCTTTTTCTTCAGGGTCTTTAAAAGTCGGGATTGTGTGGTAAACGGTTAAATATGGCTAAAATAATGGAATATTTCTTTGAAAGGGCAGAAAACATTGTGGGAAGATGAGAAAATGCCAGTAACCAGCATTTTCTCCATGTCTCAATGTTTTCAAAAACCTATCTCCTCAAGGTTGTTTAACCCTTTACCAGATGACAAAATGTTAGCCATGTCCCAAATTTAAAGCATTTGCAGAAGACTATTTCAATGTGGTTCAAATGGTGCAATCTTGCTTTGATAGGGTAGAAAACATTGTGGAATAAGGAGAAAATGCTGGTTACCAGCATTTTCTCCTTTTCCCACAATGTATTTAAAAGGCTTCTTCTACAGGGTTGTGAAAACCCGAGATTGTTTGGTAAAGGGTTAAACTTGGGATTGTGAGATAAAGATTTAACCCTATACCAACAATCCTGTTTTAACGAGCCTGATCAGTAAGGCTTTTGAAAACAATGTGGGGGAAGGAGAAATTACTAGTAATCACAATATTTCTCGCCTTCCCAAGAAAACTCTCACCATTTCACCAATATTTAATTTTTGGTTTGCACATGCTTTTGATTTGAACAGGTTCAAAATGTTGTTGAGTATCAGAGTTAATGGAAATGGCATCAAATCTATGAAATTAAATATTTGAAAACATACTATGGCTTGTAATCTGAGTCATCATCATCTGATGGCCATTCCTCTCCATCTCTTACACTGAAGGAGAAAAGTATCTGGTTCTTCGGGTCCTTTTTCACGCCAAGGATACCTTTCTCATATCTTGACATATTTTCTTTTGTTCAGAAATTACACATTTCTTTGTCCTGTGTATGTTCAAACTGAAAAACAAATAAAAAGGAATACAAAATGACTATATCCTTCCATCCAAAATACCTTCTTGGCTGAGCACTTACCCTTTAATTCAAAGAGTCCTGTACCAATTGCATGTTATCTTAACTGGTCTCAGAAGTGTTTACAAGGTCCAAATGGTTAACTTCAAAATCAGGTTGGGACGGAATGTGATAATCAGTGGCAAGGATACTGAGCAGCCTATGCAGCTAAGTGCTTTTGCAGTGTGAGGGGTCCCAAGTTTGAATCCTATGCGGCCAAAATTTTTCCTCTAAGAATTTACTTGAAATATCTTGTCTTCAACCTTATTCCTCCCCAAAAAAATTTATCAACCTTTAGGCTGCTGAGTGCGACTCTAGAGCCTTTTGCGGACAGTGTAGATCAAGATCAGACTGCACAGAAGGTGCAGTCTGATCTTGGATCTACACTGTCCGATTAGGAGATATCTTCCCCCACCAAAGTACCTTTTGAAATAACAAAATCGTGATTTTTTATTGTCGGCTTGAAAATTTCATTTCACGAATTTAGCAGGATAAGGGTAAATCTTTGACGGTTAACAAAGTGACGTTCAAAACTTTCCAAAGATATCAAATGATCATGAGCTCTGAATCTCACTCACAATATTTGCATACATGTACTTATCTTGGATAAAAGAAGAAATAAAGGTAAAACAGTCTGGAGGAGATATAGATTCTTCGGTTGTTTAATGAGATATTTCACTATATGATTAAATTCGAAGCTAATTAACAAATTTGTACATTGCTTACCCATATGCACCCACCCGAGACAACTGATCTTTCACGCTGAGATAAAATATTTCGATTACTTTTGTCGTCTACAAAAATTTTTATGTTATTGTGCAATTTTGGTTTTCCGCTTTGCTCTGCGGTTCCAAAGATTTTTGTTCGGCTCCAAACAAGTTCACTATCCGAGGTTTCGCCCCCGAGTGGTTCGCCACTAGGAGGTTTCGCTACTTTACCTGTTTCACCAGTACTATGTTTGGCCTGTTACGTATATTTAGCAAAAAAGATGAAATGGTTACACAAGGTTAAATATATGTTTACCTTGAAGTGGTGAAAGTACATGTTGCTAAGCTTTCTCTGAATTGTTTACAATTGTTTGTATTAGCCTACTCCTCTACTTATTACAGTAAAAATTCATTATAAGACACACCATATTTAACTGCAACTGCTCCTTTTCCAAGGAGAGGTTGCATTTACATCTGCAGTTGAATAATATACACACATATCTCATTGAAAACTTCCTTTTTCAGTCAACTTGCAACTAATTGAGGAAAACCAAGCAATTACTTGCTTTTACCAAACAACAAAATCGGATCCGTGACATTTCGTCGAAAAGTCCGTTTGTTGAAAACGATCCCTAGCCCTGACCCTTACCCGAACCCTGACAAATTGTGGCTCAAATCTTGCTCCCAGACAGAGCTTTTCGTGATATAAATCCAGGAATTGAGGAATAGGTATTTTAAAACATACATGGGTTTCGACAAGACGCCCTTTCGACGAAATGTCATGCACCAAACAAAATCTTAGTCTCGTCCAAATGCAAAGAAGTTGCAGACGACAAATAAAGTGTGGCTGAAATACCGAAATTTGTCTTTGAAAGGGTTTAACACATTTTCTCCTTTTCCCACAATGTTTTCAAAAGCCTTCTTCCACATGGTTCTTAAAACTTGGGGTTGTGTTGTAAAGGGTTAGGCAATTGCTTCTTTTTTAACGTTGTTTCCCTAAAATATCAGGGTGCTGAAAAAGTCATATTTATGGGATAGATGGGTTAAACACCCATTACTGCATGGATAGGACTATCCTCTGACATATCAGTTAGAGTACCAAGGCTTATTGATTAACGGTTTTGTAGATGGGGGCCGAAAATAGGCCTGCAAAGAAAGGCCCCACAGAATGAAAATGAGTTTCATATCTTATCTAGATACTAGCATTACATTAGTTTTTTTTTTGGTTTCTTCTCTACATTGAATCCAAGAACTTTTTACAACATACCTTGGAACACATTTCTGTTATATTTTGAAAGCTGTTTATGAATGTATATGATTACGTTTAAGCTGTCAAAATCTGTCAAAATCGCATATGTGTCAATCCACACATTTAGCAAAAAAATTTATATGTGATTACTGGTATCACAAAAATTGAATAAAAAAAAAATCTCTTTCTTTTTATTCCTTCATTGTGACATAGAAATGCCAGATAATTTTAGTGAACATTTTCATCTCAATCATAACTGATTTTGATTTCTTTCAGAAATATCATGATTATTTCCAATCATAACCAGATACCATATAAAGACTTTAACATAAACTTTTTCATATGACTCTTATTAACTGCCACCTATCACTGATTGAGACATGCTTTTCTTCACTTTTAGTTAACTGGCTTCTGCAAAATTTGTCTATTTCCATGATGACATTTTGATAAACTTAATAGAGTTTTCTTCAAAATATCATTTTTCATCAAGTGGTGGCATTTTTTAGCACAGTCAGGAAGAAAATTATCGTAAAAGTAAGTATTTTTTATCTATCATGGAGATGAAATAAGAATCATCAAAATCTGACTCAGTTTCCTAAAATAATATAAATGTCATTATTTCCTACGAAAAAAATTCTTCACTACCATGATTCTTTTTTTTACTTATTATAATCATTCTAAATGGTAAAATACATGGTCAAAAGATCATTTGGGAATCTTATCTAAATATTTTAAATGTAGAGAACGGCAAACAATTTAAAAGCGAGAACTTTCAGGTGGCGAAACCTCTCAACGGCGAAACCTCCGAGGCGAACAAGTCTGATGGCGAAACGCTATGTGTTTTTTCTTTATAAACTTTCCAATTTTCATGACAGACCGCTAGTAACGCATGCGCGTTGAGATGTAAATAATGGGAGGATTTCAGACTTTCAGAAAAGGTAGAAAATATTCTCTAGGCTTTTCAAACCATCTACTATATTTTTCAAAGTCTTACCAAACTTCATTTGAATAAATTGATGAACGCAGATATATCTGCCAATTGCATTTGCCACATGGATCTCAAGACCCCGGAATGTCACTCCGTGTCATCTTGTACTTGGACAAGAATGCTTAATCAGGTCATCATGTCCATGTACGATTTACGGGAGTTTCGGTTACAGACACGTCTGGTAAATTGGACTCAATAGTAAATGGATTTGGGGTTTTGGTAACAAGGTGTTATTTGGTTATCAAGACAGTTCCACAACAAGCTAGTTTCCTGCCACAAGTTTTCGAGACGGTTCCCCGACAGATTTGAAAACGGTTCCCGGACAATTTTTATGACAGTTAACAGACATTTTCTTCCATGTCAATTATACAGACCAAACCTGTTACTAAAGAATTGTGGTTGATTATCATGAAAAAATTAGAAATACCTGAGGAAGACTGATGTATTGTGATTGGTTTTTTTATACCATGGGATTAAGAATTATTCATAGCCTTCACGCTCAGTCTGAAATTTGCTCCGATGTTATTTTTGTGCTTTGGTCAACGGCGTTGTCAAACTACTTGGTGTTGAGTTACCATTATATGTTCATGTGCTTGTAGGGATTAATTGGCCGACTTTTACGACTTTGTCCAAATAAATTCATCAAATGTGATCTTTAGCAAGTCCAGAGACTGGGTAAAATAGGACATGTAGATTTCATTTTACTAAAGCAGTCCCAAAACTTTGGGAACAACCTTGGTAGTTATCGGATTGGTCGTGAATGGGCAACTCTGGGATCTGATTCATATTGCATGTGGTCGCTGTTAAATACGATCCTGACTAGATGTGGCATATGATGTGATCTAAAATTAAAAGCAGCATTTAGTTTAAACCTTACCACATGTGAAAAGACCTTTAAGCAACAATGAGAAATAGAGCTAGAGTTAATGAAATGCCTATACATCATTAAGTGTATTATTTACCTTAATTGATGGAATATTGATGCTCAAATGACTCGTAGCGAACCGTCAGCACGGGGATTCAATTCCTGATTGTCATGAAATAAGAGACTTCAACAAAGAGTGTTTGCTTGCATGAACATTAATAACACTATTTTTCTGGAGTATTTAAAGTAAATCCGTTAAATTTACTTGTTAATTTGTGTTTTATTTGTGTGTATATCTTTATGTAATTTAGAACAACATTAGAGATAAAGAAAAAAACAGCGAGTGAGAGAGAGAGTGGGGGATTACCTGAGTGAATTATTTTTTCCATCTACTTTGTACAATCTGCCCATAATCCTCCTATTTACACATATTGTGAATGTATACACCATTGCGGAAAATGTAACCTTGATATTGTTTGTTTTTGGAAACAAAAAGTCATCAAATTGTCCTGTCAAAGAAAGCCGAGTTATTGAAATATATAAAGACATATATTGCGATCAAAGATAATTTCAGATAATCTCATGATGACCAAATGTTCTAGTCAATCAAAGGTATGAACATTACTATTACAAAACATCACTTATCTATAAAATCTTTCATCAGCCATTTTCACCCTTGATAATTGTCATTTGACATAGAACTAATGTGTTGTGAAACTGTCTTCAAAAGTGTAGCAGAACTGTCCTCAAATCTGTCAGGGAACTGTCTTGAAAACTTGAGTTTGCCGTGGAACTGTTTTGTTCCTGTTATTTGCACTGTGATGGTTTTAAGCTCGATTGCCCAAAGGCCAGCGGGCTTATGTCATTGCCAGGTGTCCGTCGTCCATGAGTGTGTGCAGGGTTCTGCCCAGAAATCAAATCCATTGGGACAAATGGCCCACTGGGTTTGAAAAAAGTGGGCCATTTCAGAAAATATGGGGCCCTAATGAACTTCCCATATGCCGCCAATGGTTTATCAGCATTTAGACAAGTTTGTAAGACTTAGGGACTGTTAGACTATTCATTTGGCTTAGATTTTTTCGCCGAAGACGCTTGAAAAAAGTCAAATAAGGCAGGGTTCTCCCTAGGTCCAGAATCTCAAGAGTCATTGACTCTTGGGCCCAAATTTTCAAGAGTCAAAATGGAATTTCCAAGAGTCTAATAGAAATGTCCAAGGGTCAAAATTATCAAGGAGAGATAAGGGTGAAATAATGAAAACTTTCCATTTATATTCTTTGTTTATAGATAGGAATTAGATAAGAAAATACCCTACCTTAAGTAGAGACTTGTTGGAATGAAGTGGACAGAAGAATTTTAAATTGCAGCCCTAGCATGTAATTCATCTTGATGAATAAATGGACACAAACAACTTTTGAACTGTTTACCAAAGAACAAAAACTTTTGACTAGATCATAATTATTTTAGACATTTGCAGACGACAATTCAAATGTGGCTAGAACGACTTGATTTGTCTTTCTTACCCCAGAACATTGTGGAAAAGGGAGAAAATAAAGGTCACATCCATTAAAGTGTTATTTCTTAAGATTTAAGTCTTCTTTTCTTGTCCAATTACTTTTTCTTTCACACTTGTTCCGGTTCCCCCCCCCCCCCCCCCCCATCTTATCCATAGGTTGTTGTTTATTTTCATCTTAAAAAGTTTTTCCTAATTTTTAAACAGAGATTTTGGCTTTCACTTACTGTTTCATAAAGAAATAAGTATAAATTCACTCTTTAAATTTGTCATTAAAGATGAAAAGATAGTTTGAAGTGCCTCTGATCGGACGATGTCAAAATGATTTCTGTTGTGTCATGGGTTTTCACGTTTTTTTCCAGCGATCTTTTTTTCAAATCAGTTAATATTTTTTCAAGTATTACTGCATGATTTGACATAAATTTGTTAATTAGGGTAGCAGTTAACTTGAAAACCTGTCATTTTACTCTAGATAATTGGACTAAAACCTTTATCATGTTTTCAAAAATGACTCGCCACTCGCCAGCTTGATTACGTGTGATAAACAGAGCTGCGTGCGTCTGTACACAGTTGACAGTGATCGTGTTTATTATAGGCTACATTCATGCCGGATGCATGCAACATAATTTATATGACCCTTTGGCTGGTAATCTCATGCGTCAGATTGACGCTTAGGCAGATATTTTTGAGCGTCAAAAACGGGTCATTTCGGATTTCCATGCGTCAAAACCCGGAGTCCCGAGTCAAAGGAGAACCCTGTAAGGTCTTAGAACCCCGTTTACCTTGATCCATCACTTAGCAATACGGCACATGTGAACAGTTTGCTTCGAATTGGCCATGGTCAAAATTAGATATAACTGAGAAAGGTAGGTTTTCAATGCAATTTTGATAAGAAGAGTAGTTATTACACCCATGAATTGTGTTAGATTAGGGAAAAGAAGCATTTGGTTTGTCTGTGAAACAGTAGGTCATGACCTTTCCTTCTTTGTTCTATAGTTTTGACCCCAAATGCGAAAGTGAGGGGTCATGGAGCTAGCGGCTTTTTTTAGCCGCGAAAATAAGGGTAGGGTCAGGGCACGAAAGATTGCAAAAAAACGGCATGGTAATGTGCTGTTGTGGATTTTATCCCAAGATTACGAGTTGTTTTGAGTTTCAATTTAGCTTAGCATTTTCAGGCTAGCTTCCTGGGTTTGCATTTTGTGAATTTTGAAATATAGGCTAAAATGGCATATTTTGTCAGTTTTTTTTCCGACAATGCCACTTCCCTATATTGGTCATTAATTTCACTATTTCACAAGTTGAACATGATACATTGATAAAATCTAAAGAATTAGGATTGTGCTGTTGCATTTAAGTGCTCTTTATAATTTCAGGCTCATTATATAGACCTTTGTTTGAGGAAGTTCTGTTTGGCCTATTGTCGAACGAGACGAATTTAGCTGACAACCGTGTTCTGCTATCTACGTAAACGCAGTATGGTACCCGACTCGATTAACTGTCCGATAACTCAACGCATATTTACATAGGGAATAGCGGGGAACCATATCAATTTTTATTTTGGACTAGGCTAAAATGCTGAAACTACGTCACGGAAGTTGGATTTTGTCATCTTTTAATTTAGAAAAATTCAGCGCGCCCTCGAGCCCATCTATTTGAATTTTTTTGCGCCCTCTGCTATTTTTTAGCGCCAATGGCACAAGGGCGCGTCCTGGGCAGAACCCTGGTGTGTGCATGCGTTAACTTTTATTTCAAACATGTTCTTCTCTGAAACTATCTATCTAATTTTGACGAAACTTCACAGAAATGATGGTCCTCTTCAGAATTTTTTTGAAAGAACTTGACTCCTTCAAAAACTGTGGTTGCCATGGCAACAAAACTGAAAAATATTGAAAATCTTTGAAAATCTTGTTTGAAACCAAAGGGCCAAGGGCTACCAAATTTGGCATGTAGCCTTATCTAATAGACCTCTACCAAGTAGGGATGTAACGACACATCGGACTATTGATGGATCCCAGGGTTCCATCTAGAATTTTGTCAGAATGGGCCAGTGGCCCATCAATATTTTAAAAAGGGGCCACCAGTATTATGAGATAGGCCAGCAATTTTTAACAACCAAATAACCAGGATCTTGGCATTTTAAAAGCTCAGTTATTACTGACTTACCATATAAAGGAAGTAAATCCAGATAATTTACTGCTTAATTGTGTATGGGGATAGTGATTGAGTTGTTAAGAGGTCAATTTATGTAACAACACTAAAAATCATTTGTTTTAAATGATTGCTGTATTATACAAGTGACTTGTATTACATTTTTTTTTGCATCGTCGTAACGAAGCCAGTGAAATTGAGGCTTTTGTAGCCACTCAGTTTGAAATTTTTTTGCATACGATTTCCCAGCTTTTCCATCACCTGATTGTTTTTCACCATTAGTTTCACCCGATTGCTGCGTTTTTGCTTGTTTGGCTGAATTTCAGCCAGAAAAGAAATCACCGATTCGTTTCTGTGTTTGCGTTGCAGACATGTTTTCAAAAGCTGGTTTCCATCGCGCTCGTTCATGTGCCATGAATATCCGAATACCAGTAACGCTCTCCGTGTTGCTGCGATGCTTTGCAGTCAAATTTCAATACTGCGGAAAGCGTCTTCTAACACTGACTCGCTAAAAACTATACTTAAAAAAAGTTAATGGCGGCGCACAACGGAATCGGAAAAGCGCCGATGCTTTGGATTTTGCGCCGATCTGGCGCACTGGAGTTTCAAAAATGGGCCAAGGACTTTAAAATCGCGCCATTGGCGCAAAAACGCAGCCTAGATTGAACCCTGGGATCCAGATGGTGATGATGGTCCTCTTCAGAACTTTTTTGAAAGAACTTAACTCCTTCAAAAACTGTGGTTGCCATGGCAACAAAACTGAAAAATATTGAAAATCTTGTTTGAAACCAAAAGGCCAAAGGCTACCAAATTTGGCATGTAGCCTTATCTAATAGACCTCTACCAAGTACCAAGTTTCTTCAAATTATAGCCCTGGGGTCAAAATTGGCACAGACATTGGGTCACAAGTTTTACATGGGCTTATATACATGTAGTGAAAACTTTAGAAATCTTCTCGTACCTAGCCATGAGGCCTTGGGCTACCAAATTTTGCATGTAGCTTTTATTTTGTGGGCATCTATGAAGAGTGCCAAAATTATAGCTCTGGGGTCATTACCCTCCCGTGGGCTTTTATAGAGAAAATTGTATATGTCTTCTAGCTTGAAACCACTTGGCCAAAAACTTTTGGCATGTTGGGTTTTTACTTAGTAGCAAGTGGAGCAATACAGGGCCGTCATGGCCCTTTTGTTACTCCTAGTAGCTGGCTTCAATTTGTTCATCATTTACCTATTTCATTTCTGAGAATAAAAGATGGTACTTTGTAAAACTGGATTTTATCTTCTAACTCTCTACCATATAAGAAAATGTTGGACTGGATCAAATCGAAAGCATTTGCAGACGACACATTGGATTTAGCTTAAACGATGATTTCAGTATTTGATAGGGTAGAAAACATTGTGCAAAAACAAGAAAATGCTGCTAGTCAGCATTTTGTCGTTTTTGCACGATATTTTCAAAAGCCCTCTTTTTCAGGGTTGTTAAAACTTGGGACTGAGTGGTATAAATTTCACACTGGATTTTATTTTACCCCAGATTCAGGGTGTGGCTTCAATAGTATTTTTGTGATTGTATCTCTGCAGCAGAGAAACAATTACTTAAATTACGCTGGAGCTACCCTTCAAATCAGGAAACAAACCAGAGCCAGATATATTTTGTGTAAAACTTGTCATGGGGCATGAATACTGCATACTTGAATCTTTGCTAATGTCTGCTATGGGTGTGTTGGAGGTTCACTCATTTGTCTGCCACTTTTTGCTACCAGGTAATTCCCTTTTGCTACATTATATAAAGCCAGGAGGCAAGTACTTGCTATCTGCAATTTGCTGCAAAATATGTCCATTTCTTACACTGACTTTGACCTTTTTCCCGTGAAGACTGTCACTTTTCCATAGTACCATTTATGATTAGTTACAAAGTTCATCGTTTGTATCATTCTATTTTTTGTATCCAGACAGAATTATTTATGCCCGAGAATAAGCTTTTTGAAACTCCTGGAAATATTCCTGTCAAAAAAAAAAATGTTTGACATCATCTATGCATGTTAAATAACTTATTTAACATGCATAGATGATGACAAACATTTTTTTTTTTGACAGGAATATTTCCATACACGAAATTTCATAATTATGCTTATTATAAGCATATGAAATTTCGTGTATGGCTAATTTTCTTTCTGAAATGTTACTGCAATACAAGCTTCTTACAGATAACCTCTGTCTATGCCAATTATAGCTTTTATGTATAAGACAGTAGAGCAATACAGGGCCATAATGGCCCTCTTGTTATTTTTCCAAATTAATATCTGTGACAATAGCATGGCAGTCAGAGATTATATAAGACCACTTACAATGAACTTAAACCATGCATTGCCATACTTGCTACCCCTTTTGTCATTTGCTTGACTCTTTACCACACAATCCCGAGTTTTTACAATTCTGAAAAAGATAGCCTTTGAAAACATTGTAGGAAAAGGAGAAAATGCTGGTAACCAGCATTTTCTCCTTTGCTCCTTTTCTCCTTTGCCCACAAAGTTTTCTGTCCTTCTCAAAACAGATTTTAATTTTTAAGTCACATTTATTTTGTCGTCTGCAAATGCTTTCAGTTTGGACTAGTCTAAAATTTTGTTGTTTGGTAAAAGGTTAAAAGATGCATGCCAAATGACGCTATTTGTTCTAAAAGGAAATGAAATTTTTTTCAGTTTCATTTCCTGCGATTCACTGTATGCTAACAATTGATTATAAAGGTCTTAATTTTTGACACTGCACTATTTTTGTGGAGATTTTGCCGGTTACTGTCCTTCGTAACTCAACTCTTTTTATTGCTATCATCTTGTTCATCATTTCAATCTTTACCACACGACAAAATTTTAGATTTGTCGAAACTGAAAGTATTTGCTGACGACAATTTCAAGGTAGTTCGAATGATGAAATTTGTCTTTGATTGTGTAGAAAACATTGTGGGAATAGGAGAAAATGCTGGTTCCCAGCATTTTCTCCTTTTCCCACACTGTTTTCAAAGGGCTTTTTCCTCAGGGTCATTTAAACTCGGGATTGTGTGGTAAGGAGTTAATACAATCATGTGCCCTAAATGACCAAAGCTATTGATGCACCATAAAACAAGGTTCATTCATTCATTCATTTGCTTGTTAATATGCTTCAGTTAATTAGGCAGAGAATGAAAATGAAACTAAAAAGAATCACGAATACATGTATTTATTCACATTTGTGTCCGATCTTCTCAGTCACAGCTACAGAAAAAAGCAAACAGTAACTTGTTTCCTTTAATTCTTTGCCAAACGGCAAGATTTAATTGTAGACTTGTCAAATTCAGACAAGATATCGAATAAGACCCTATTAATGGGATTTTTCTTTGAAAACAGAAGAAAACATTGAGGCAAAAATAGGAAAATGAGGATTACCAGCATTTTCTCCTTTTGCCAGAATGTTATCAAAGCCTAAGGGTTGTGCAAAACATAGGGTTGTCTGGGAAATGTTTAAAATGACAGTTGAAATGCATTGATGGAAAATGTATTTTCTCATCATTTTTTCAGTGATTAAACATTCCATTTCATTCTGGTTCTTAACTTACCATAGTAACCTTGTTACCAGCTTATCCCATGGTTTGATGACCATGAGGAAGAATGCAAAATGGATACAAGCATTTTTTTCTTTTGTCCATATTTAGTTTTGTTGTTGCAAATATGAATGAGTCAAAATGTTGTTATTTGGTAACGGGGTAAGATTTAACTTGTTTCCAAACAACCAAATTTTGGACTAGTTAAAAGTGTAAGCATTTGCATAATCATGCCTCAAATGATGGAATTTGTCTTTAAAAGGTTAGAAAACACTGATGGAAAAGGAGAAAATGCTGGTAACCAGCATTTTCTCCTTATCCCACAATGTTTTCAAAACCATTCTTTCTCAGGGTTGTTCAGACTCGGAGTCTAGATTGTCTGGTCAAGGGGTTAAACTGTGTCATGTGGGGTCAAAAATAAGGTCACTATGTGATAGTGGGAAGAAAATCGTGTCTAGACTACTATAATCATGAAAGGGTTATGATGTTTGTATTCATGATATTTGGACTGGACCACAGTCATCAAAGAACATTCGTAACTTTGTCTTCATGATTTCTAATATTTAGGCCCATCAAAAAATATCTGTGTTTAGGGTTTCCTGACCCTACCTAGAAAATGCTGTCTAACCCAATTGTTTGCTACAATTGAAAAAGAAAAAAAATCTGTCGGCTGTGATTTTGGTACATGGGCCATATAAAAAGTTTCTGGGGGAAAAATAAGAAATCCCTACCCTACCTACAGCATCTCGGACCAAAACCCTAAACACAGATTTTTTTTTTTGTTAGGTCTTATGACACTTTGTCCATATAATGTTAGAGTTTAGGTGAAGTCCAAACATGAATATGCACCATATGGGGTAAAAACTAGGTTTTAAGTGAGTTTGGTAAATCCTTCACCTACCAGTCCAGAGTTTTGAAAACCTCAACTCTGTACTAGACATTAAAATTTTAGATTGGTCCAAACTGAAAGCATTTGTGGATGACAAACATGGCTCAAAAACTGATATGTTTATCTTTGGGAGGGTAACAAACTTTGTGGGAAAAGGAGAGGATGCTGGGTAGCAGCATATTTTCCTTTTTTTCTTCATTGTTTTCCTAAGCATTCTTCATCAAGGTCATATTTTCTCCTTTACCCCACAATGTTTTCTATCCTGCCCAAAACAAATTTTGATTTTTGAGTCAAATTTATACTGTTGTCTACAGAAACATTCAATTTTGACAATTCTAAAATTGTGTGGCTTGGTAAACAGATTAGGTCTACATAGCTATTCTTTCTTTTGACAGCTGTTCATTTTTCCAACTATTTCAATATTAACTCTTTGCCAGCCTTCAAAATTGAAAGTTGCTGTAGACGACAAATTAGATACGACTTAAATGATATGAATAGTCTGTGAAAAGGTAGACAATATTGTGGAAACAAATGATTGATTGAATGGTGTTTCACACCGCTTTTAACATGATTATAGTTATATCACGGTGACAGCTCACATATTTCCTGGCTACAAGGACTAGTACTAGTACAAGGGCACTCCCACGCAAAACCCAGTGGATCCAGTGAGGCTCAAACCCGGGGCTTCCAGGTCACAAGTCCTACACTTTACCACTGCCAATCAGGACCCATGTGGAAACAAAGAAAATAGTGGTAGCCAGCCTTTTTTCACTTTATCAACTCATGATGAATGCGTACTACATAGAGGATATTTGTTTTTTTCGGTGAAAGATCGAAATTTATTTCATCAAGTGAACACCATCGGTAATATTTTCACGAGTGGCACAGCCACAAGTGAAAATATTACCGATGGTGTTCACAAGATGAAATAAATTTCGATCTATCACCGAAAAAAAACAAATATTCTATTTATTTCATGCTTTTAACCCTTTCTTGGAGGAGCTTCATCAAAATCCAGTACAGTTCTTTTCAATTATACCCCTCGCGCATAGCAACGCATTACAATATTACGTCAAGCGCGAGAAATGTAAGGTAAATGACGTCATATTTCCATCTGGTTGTGAGTCGCGCGCAATTTACCTAGGTAACTAGAATATGAAAATCGGTATTTTCACTGGTCATACCCGTGTAATATCGAAAAATATTTTCACTGCTATTTCTCAATATCCTACCGGGAAGCATGAAATAAAACTTAATAATTTGTACTGTATGATTCAATATTTTTTACTCTGATAATATTCTTACAGACAGAAGTTCATGAGTTAGCCTTAGATCTGTAGAAGCTATCCAATATGGCCCTTGGTTTGGACCTAGCTGAGTTGTCTCGCAGCTTGAAGCAGGAGAGACTGTTTGTAACTTCAGAAAGGGAGCAGCTGCAAAATTTATTTGAGCAGGTCAGTAATGGATATAATTTTTTAAGATTTAACGATGTCTATCACAAATTTTTCTAATGGACAGATTTTTTTAAAACTTTGCACATACAAAGCTCAATAATCTCTGGAAGATTACAGTAAAAAAAAGTATGGGTCACCATGCTCCTTTCAGAGAAATGTGCCTTTGAAAAGGGTATATACAGCTCCAAAATTCAGCTTATTTTGGAATTAACACACTTTTCTTTAATAGTCAGTTAAACAGGTAAATTACCCAAAGAATATAAAAATATACATCATTTTAATGAAAATTCATTTAGTTTTGCACAAAAAATATATAAAAGCCTGGTTTTGAGCATGGTAAATGTACAAAATTGCATGTTATATATGGACCATTCAGTTAAAAAGGGAGATAATTTGACCGAATTAAGGGTTAATCTTTAATATATACATACTTTCTAAAGGACAGATTTTTCTTAAAATTTCCACACTTATAGTATTTATAATTCTAAACAATAAGAAAAAAGTAGCACCTATCCGTGCTTGTTTCGTCAGAAAACAGGGATGAAGGTCACTGTGGAAGTTAATTTTTTCAAGGAAAAAAAATAGGATTAAAGCTCAGCAGACATGGTGGGAAAAGGAGAAATTGCTTATTAGGAGCAATTTCTCCTTGTCCACTACAATTTTCAAAGTGGAAACAGCTTTACTTCCACAGCTTTAATTTTCCTGCTTTTGTTTGGTGTGTAAGGCCTTGTCAACAGTATTTTAGTTATTTCACGATGACAGTTCACAGATCCATTTTTTTCTCTTTACTACTAGTACCGGAAGAAAGTGCTAATTGTTTCAGTGCAGCAATAGTATTACTATATGTGCAAAAAATACATAAGTGGACTTTTGATTCACTATCCATGACAAAAACACATGCGCGGAAGGATGCGCACAAACATTTGTGATATATGGCATGAAGCAATCTTGTAATTTTTCAACTTCAGTAAAATCTAGGTTGTTCAAACATGAGTTAGGCATAATGTAATCTTGTCTTTGATTTTGGTTTTTAGCTCCACTGGCCGAAGGCCAGCGGGCTTATGTCATGGCCTGTTGTCCGTCCGTGCGTCCGTCCGTGCGTCCGTCCGTGCGTCCGTCCGTGCGTTAACTTTTTTTTAAAACGTCTTCTTCTCTGAAACTACCCATCCAATTTTGATGAAACTTCACAGAAATGATCCTGCCATGGTCCTCTTCAGAATTTCTTGAAAGAATTTAATTCCTTCAAAAACTCTGGTTGCCATGGCAACAAAACTGAAAAATTTTGAAAATCTTTGAAAATCTTCTTGTCTGAAACCGTAAGGCCAAGGGCTACCAAATTTGGCATGTAGCTTTATCTAGTGGACCTCTACCAAGTTTCTTCAATTTATAGCCCTGGGGTCAAAATTGGCCCCGCCCTGGGGGTCACAAGTTTTACATGGGCTTATTTAGGGAGAACTTTAAAATTCCTCTTCTACCTAGCCATAGGGCCTAGAGCTACCAAATTTGGCATGTAGCTTTATCTAGTGGACCTCTGCCAAGATTGTTCAAATTATAGCCCTGGGGTCAAATTAGGCCCTGCCCGGGGGTAACAAATTTTACATGGGCTTATATAACAAGTTTTACATGGGCTTATATAGGGAGAACTTTAAAATTCTTCTTTGACCTAGCCATGGGGCCTAGGGCGACCAAATTTGGCATGTAGCTTTATCTAGTGGACCTGTACCAAGGGTGTCCAAATTATAGCCGAGGGTCAAATTTGACTTCGCCCCGGGGGGGTAACATGTTTTAAGTGGGCAGGCTTATATAGGAAAATCTTTCGCATCTAGCTATAAGGGCTAGGGCTATCAAATTTTGCATTTAGCTTTATCTAGGGGGTCTCTATCAAGGGTGCCCAAATTATAGCCCAGGGGGTCAAATGTAGCCGCACCCCAGGGGGTCACAAGTTCTACATGGTCTTATATAAGGAAACTTTAATAATCTACTTGTACATAGCCATATTTAGGCCTAGGGCTACCAAATTTTGCATGTAACTTTATATAATGGGCCTCTACCAAGAGGGCCCAAATTTTAACTTTGGGGGTCAAGTTTGACTCCACACCAGGGGTCACAAGTTTTACATTGGCTTTTATAGTGAAAACTTGATAAACCTGTGTCATGGATCACATATTTTACAGGGCCTTTTATTCAGCAAACTTGTTTTACATGACTTTTTATTGGGCAAGATTAAAAAATCTTTTTGTTTATAACCACACATTCTAGTTTCATATTGTAGGTCTGGGGTCAAAATTGCCTTCATTCCAGGGATTGCAAGTTTAACATGGGCTTCAAAATATCGTCACTTCAATTTAAACATTAATCAAGGGAAATAACTCTTTTTATGAAAGATAAAGTTTGTTACTATTTACCTCCCTTGATTATCAAGCTGCAGTGATACATGATTGGTGCTAGACAAGTTTTTTAGCTCCACTGGCTTTATATTGTGGACCTCCACCAGGATTCAAATAATTATAGCTTTGCGATCAAAATTGGCTTTGCCCATGGATCACAACTTTCTCGTAGGATTAGATAGAAAAATGTTTGCATGTCCTCGTGTTTGAAATCAATTTGCTGAATATTGTAATGTTTGGCTTGTAGTGTTTTTACTTAATAGCCAGTGGAGCGATACAGGGCCATCATGGCCCTCTTGTTACTTACTTTTATTTTCTGGTTTCAACTGTATTGTAGTGATATCATGGCTTACCTTTACCAAACATGAAAATTTTGGACTAGACCAAACTGAAAGTATTTGCGGACGATAGAGTAAATGTAGCTAAAATGATGATTTCTGTCTTTCATAGAGTACAAACTATTGTAGGAAAAGGAGAAAATGCTGATTACCAGCATTTTCTTCTTTTCCCACAGCGTTTTCAAAAGCCTTTCCCTTCTAGGTCGTTAACACCCAGGACTGTGTTAAACGTTTAACAAACAATCCAGTGTTTTAAATGACCTTAGTGGAGAAGGCCTTCAGTAAAAAATTGTGGGAAAAGGAGAAACTGCTGGTAACCAGCATTTTCTCCTTTTCCCACTATTTTTTACACCCTTTCAAAGATTGGTTTTGTCATTTGAGCTACCCTTAATTGGTAGTCTGCAAATGCTTTGAATTTTGACACATCTAAAATTTTGTTGTCTGGTAATGATAATGTTCATGTCTTTCCTTGTTTCTTAAATCTTTACCAAAAGACCAAATTTTAGACTTGTTCAAAGTGAAAGCATTTTCAGACAACAAATATGCTCGGCTTATAAAATTTGTGTCTGAAAAAGTGTCTGAAAACATTGTGGAGAAAGGGAGAAAATGCTGGTTACCAGCATTTTCTCCTTTTCCCACAATGTGTTTAAAACCCCTTTTCATCAGGGGCATTAAAACTCAGGATTGTATGGTAAATAGTTAATTCAAAGTCTATGGGCTGCTCAGTGCCTTGCTCTATAGACAACTAATCATACAGTGCTTGTGTGTGTTGTAGGTGACAACTACAGCAGAACAGTTGTATCACCAGTCATGGATAAGCAGACAACAGAAAGATGTATTAGATTCAATGATTGGTTCCAGCAAAGAAGTCGCAGCTGTAGATGGCTGCCTGAAAACCAATCAGCTGGAGTCTACCAACTTTATAGATGGGTACAAATATTTGACCTATCATGATTCTAAGTATGGTGAATTCCTGAAGTTTTTGTTGGAAACCCCAAGACTGGTTGGACAAATTCTGGCAGCGGAAGAAAAAGCATCGTCATTGAATACACATGGGATTGTGAAGATACTCATGCATTCAGTCTATGGGAACTGTGTTTTGCAGGAAGATGAGACCCGAATGTTGCACATGCTTAAATGCCTTCTTGAACTGCAGTTAGCAACATGTAATAACCCTCGTCTTATGTTGCGTCGAGGATCTTGTGCTTTTAGTATAGCCTGCAGACAGTTCTTTGATGTTTTATTTTCAACCAAACTGTTTCTTACTGGAGCTCTGCATGATCCAGTGATGCGACTCTTAATGGAGGATGAATGGTTTTATGACATAGATCCTGGTAAAGCATTGGTGCGGTTTTCAGCTCCAGAGAGACAGAGGAGGTTTGGGGAACCAGGAACAGAACAGTACAAGGAAAAGCTTGCCAAGTATAGAACAACTATAGTGGAGAAGCTTGTGATTATGGCAAACAGATTCATTATCTCAATAAAAAACAACATGCACTGTTTTCCAACTAGTCTGGCATGGCTTGTCTCACAGGTACTGTTTTCTTGGAATTTTTTTTTAGCTTAGCTGTTTTTGAAGAAAAGGTCTAGGAATTGTTATAGCCCTGGTGTCTTTGTCTGCATCGTTGTCTTCTTCCGCATTGTTGTGCAAAAACTTTGACATTTTATAGTATCTCTGGTGGTCCTGAAGATATTTATTTCAAGTTTTTCACTATCAAAAGCATCCAACAGGGGCAGCTAAACATCAAAGTACTTTTGATACAGTTATGCCCCTTTTTCAACTTTGAATTTTCACTGAAAATAAAGCAATCACAGCTGAGCAATGACACCCACTTGAGGTGCTTTTCTTTGCCAAAATATTGTCAGTGTTGCTTCTTGGCTGTGGGGTTGCAGGGTACCAGCAAAGGTTTTGAATATGTTGTACAGCCCAGATGTAATACTGCCTATCTTACTGCTGAACATTGATTCATTTCTGAAACCTGTACCACACAGTCCAGGGCCTTAATGAATAATAGGAAGACAGCTTTTGAAAAAAAATTTGGGAAAAGGAGAAAATGCTGCTTGTTCTACACAATCCTTGTCTTCATTAACAACTCATAGGAAGACAGCTTTTGAAAACATTATGGAAAAAGGAGAAAATACTGGTAACCAACATTTTCTTCTTATACCATAATGTTTTCTTATCTAATACATGCAAGCTCCATCGCTTGTGTCACTTTTGAGATGTCTTCTGTAAATTTGGACAAGTCTACAATTTTGTCCTTAGGTAAAGAGTTAACTCTTTACCACACAATCATGAGTTTTAATGACCCTGTACGAAAAGGCTTTTGAAAACATTGTGGGAAAAGGAGAAAATGCTGGTAACCAGCATTTTCTCCTTTTCCCACAATGTTTTCTACCCTATCAAAGACAGAAATCATCATTTGAACTACATTAAATTTGTCGTCTGCAAATGCTTTCAATTTGGTCCAGTCCAAAATTTTGTCGTTTGGTAAAGAGTTAACTCATAACTGCACAGGAAGATTAATACATGTATAAGGGGGCCTAGTATGTGTAGCAAGAAGCAAATTTGTATAATGATGTCATATCTGGCCTCATGAAGAGGTCAGATTTTCATATTGTTTTAATGTGGTAACGTTTTAACCCTCTGCCACGCAATCCAGAGTTTTAACAACTCTAAAACATTTTCTCCTTTTCCCACGTTTTCTACCCTCTCATAGACAAACCCCTTCATTTGAGCTACTTCTATTTATTGTCTTTAAATGTTTTCAATATGAACAGGACGAAAATTTTGTTGTGTGAAAGGGTTTATCACCTAGAAGCAGGGAACTTTTGAAAACATGTTTGAAAAAGGAGAAAATGCTGTTGACCAGCAATAAAGCAGCAAACAAATATTTCAATATGTTCATAGTTTTAGGTAGATTGATTGATTGATTGATTGATTTTCCATTTGTTTCCTTCACTTGACCCACATTTGTCTCCAAGGTTGTCAATATGGGCCACACACCCTTGAAGGCATTTTTGTTACGGGGAATAGTGCAAGATACAGGACGAAACCCATCTGAAGTTACACCTTGTTGTTAAACGTGCTCAGTGTTTAGCACTGTCACACCGGACCTGTGTTTTAATATCTCATCCTAAAGACTATTAGTAATTTTAGATGGCTAGCCATGGGGCACAAACCCACACCCTCAAGCTACGCAGGTTTGATTTCTACAATTCGTACGCTCTACCACTTGAGCTATTCGGGCTTGTATTAGGTAATTGATCATAATGACTGAATATACTTTAAGGTATATCAAACCCTGACTAAAACAGGGAAATTGGACATCAGTGAGGTGCGCAGTGTATGTTCAGACCTTGTCTTTGCCTTGTTTATATGTCCAGCCATCTGTGATCCAGAACCTTATGGTATAACTACAGATGTTCAGATCAGGTGGGTTGTGTAGTTCATTGCTTCTTCTTAACCCGTTGCCAAACAATCCTGAGGAAGAAGCTCTCTGAAAACATTGTGGGAAAAGGAGAAAATGCTGGTAACCAGCATTTTCTCCTTTTCCCACAATGTTTTCTACTCTTCCAAAGTCAAGTTTCAGTTTTTGAGTCACGTTTATTTTTGTCGTCTGCAAGTGCTTTCAATTTGGACAAGTCTAAAATTTTAGATATTCTAATAATACTAATTCTACAATATTCTAGACTAGATCTAGTCCAAATTGAAAGCGCCCTGGCCGGGTAGCTAGGTGGTTAGTGCATCTGACTCATGACCTGGTGGTTGCCAGTTCATTGTCCAGATGAGGCAAACTTTCTTTTTGGCGTTTTTTTGCCTCTTGCCTTTGATGTATGTGAGAAAAGTCATTGACTTGGAAATAAAGTTGCGTCAGTACATATGTGAGAAAGCCAGGAAACACATCCATAGGTGCACTGACCATTTTGATATGACCTAAGATGTTAAAACCGTCTTAAACTCAAATAAAAACAAACCAAATTGAAAGCATAAATACAGACAATGATGTGACTCAAAAATTGACATTTGTTTTGAGAAGGTTAGAAAAGGTTGTTGAGAAAGCAGAAAATGCTGCCAGCATTTTCTTCTTTGCCCACAATGTTTAGAAAGGCTTTCTTTCTGAGAGTTGTGTAAAGTCTGGATTGTATGGTGAGGGGCTAACATATTCAGTGTTGCAACTAGGCCATTACGGAAAAACCACACAATTAATTCTTTACCAGTTGATAAAAATTTAGAATAAAGTCTTTCCAAATTGAAAGCATCTGCAGTCAACAAATATTTCTCAAAATATGAAATTTGTCTGTCAAAGGGTAGAAAATATTGTTAGAAGAAGGAAACATGCTAATTACCAGCATTTTCTCCTTTTTCCACATCATTTTCAAAAGCCTTCTTCCTCAGGGTCATTAAAATTTGGGATTGTTCAGTTAAAGGTCAATATATGTTTAAATATTGGAATGGTGTTTCATTCATATAACAGAGACCGCTCACATATTCATGTATGTCCTGAGTTTAACCATTTCTAGGCCAGGGCTCTGAAGTGTCTTGCGCAAGGACACTCCCACAAAAAACCAAGTGCCTTCAGTGAGACCTTGGGCCTCCAAGTTAAAAGTTGTACTGTTTACCAATAAACCACGCAGGACCCTGTAATGGGTTAATCAACCATTGTCCCTCATAAGTGTTTGCCAAGAAAACCCATAGAAATAAAAGGAATTACTAGTATACACTTGACAGTTTTATCAAATCTGAAGTTAAAAAATCATGTTGAAAATGGTGCTAAAAACACCATGGACAGACTGATAAATATTGCTATATAACTCTTACTTGATAAGTAGATAAAAACAGAATATGATGTTGTAGTAAATTTCCTGGTGCTTGTATTTGGTTGGAGCAGCGTAAGAAGACCGAAGGTCTTGCACCATGTTGAAATTTTCTTACGGAGCAAGAAGTAAATATATTGACATTTTATTCAAAAATAGTAAACAAAATGAAGTAAATAATGGTACAGTAGCCAGTAACTTCATTTTTATGAATATTAGATGAATATCATATTGTAAAATTTTGACCAATCAAATTACAACTGAATACATGTACATACATATTCAGCGCGTGAGTTTTGTCATCATTATGTCATCATACCATATTTGGAACCATATTTCACAGTGTGTAGATATGGATTTTTTTCCGCTTGCATGTGATAATTTATCTGCATGTATTTGAGCCAGAAAAAATTTTCAGGTATATATTAAAAAACAATTATCGTTTTCTATATTTCAGTCATATAGCCCGACACAACCTGATGCAGATGGCACAGATCATACAGACATTAGCCATATCAAGATGGGACGAAATTGATTCAAAACAGCTAGACCTCTACAATAAGTTTGAAAAAGTATAACGTTTTAACATCAGCCCTATACTAAATAATCATTTGTTTTACGCTTTACCACACAATCCTGACTTCTAATGACCTTAAGAAATCAGGCTGTTGAAAACATGGAGGGAAAAGGAGAACTGCTGAAAATCAGCATTTTGTCCATTTCTCTCCATGTTTTCTATCCTTTCACCATCAAATTAGCCAGATCTAATTTGTTGTCTTTTATTCCTTTCAGTTTGGACAGGTCCTTTTCACGCAATTTATTCTACTTTTCACTTTTCCTGGAAATGCTTTCAGTTTCGGCCAGTCTAAAATTTTCTAGTTTGATAAAGAGACAAATGATACATATGTTATGATTTATAACCTGATTCTATGTTTTAATTACACCCTCCCATCAAGGAAAGGGGTATAATGGGATAGGGTTTTATCACATAACCTCCCTTGTTTTCATTTTGTACGTATTTCATTAAAGTGAATAATGATATCTCACAAATTATAGATCAGAAGATGCAAAACCATCTATAGATGCACTCGCGGTAATATCCATAAAACCCATTCACTTCTATGAAATACGTACAAAATGACGTCAAAAATGACGTCACACAATTGTGACATTACACATGTATAAGATAAGAAAATTCGTAATGGGTATATTACACTGAAAACAAGCGAGGTTATGTGATAAATAGAGGATCTTACATGAGTGCACATGTATATGTACGAGGGTTGTTCGGAAAGTTCGTAGAATTTTGTTATAAATCACACAATATTCTCAGTATTACAAAGAATTTTATACCTACTTAAACTTCAACATCTCTTCTATAAATTCTATGAAAACCAAAACGATGCTCTACATCACACGAAAATTATGTCTATTTAAAATGAGTATGTTAGAGGTACCCGGAGCACGCCGAAGTCAATGTGACGTCACGTAATCATCAAGCGTCGTTTACATCAAGCGATCGTCGCACTTTCTCAACATAGTCACCAGCAAAATCTATGCATTTCTTATGTCTGGTCATCCATTTATTGTAAGTTTCAATGTACCAGTCCTCAGTTAGTGACGATACAACAACTTGAATCTGTTTTGTAAGTTCCTATGCTGAATCGAATCGCTTTCCACGCAAACTCGCCTTCAACTCGGGAAAAACCCGGAAATCCATAGGAGCCAAATCTGGACTGTATGGCAGATGATCCAATACTTCAAAGCAAGTAAACTAATCTCAAGCTTTGTAGATTCTGCTCTGTGCCCCGGGGCATTATCCTGATGTAGAATTATTCTGTCCAGAGACATGTGTGGGCGCTTCTTTCGAACAGATTCGTAGCGGTGAAGAAACTTCTGTGAACAGTGTACGCGGCGCTCCTTTTCATTTTCCTTGAGTAATCGTGGTACCCACCGAGCACTCACTTTCGACATGCCAAGTTCCTCAGTTAGTATACCATGTACTGTTGAGCACGAAACACAGAGTTCATTAGCAATAGTTCTGACGGTGGTTCTTCTGTCGGTCTGAACCATATCCTTTACCGACTTCTTAATCGAACAAGTTATGACTGCCGGTTGACCGCTCCTGGAATCGTCATTAATAGATTCTCTTCCGCTCCTAAAACGCGAATGCCATTTGTAGACAAAAGCTGGACTGCATTTATCGTATGCTCCTGTTGATTTTATAATTCGCAGTGTTTCTGTTGGCGATTTATTAAGTGCAACACAGAATTTCACCACACTCCGCAACTCAACGCCACAGTTCGACATCATGATTTTTCCGTAACAACTTCCGCAGATAGATTATGAAAACACTATAATTTTGTTTTGGAACAACAAATTGTTTGGAAATTTTCAGGAAATGACGTAACGTTGTCGAATTATCGCTTGACGTTTCCGCGCTTTTTTGATGTTGAGCAAACATACGGAAATTAAGCTTATTTCTTCAACGACATAATCCAAAAATAGGTATTTTACGGACTGCTCCGGGTACCCATAATGACGTTGCTACGACAACCCATATATCTGGTTTCTGTATTCGATTTCCTATTATTTTTTTAAAAATTGCTTAAGGATAAGTCAAGTTCATGCATATCAAATTTCATGTATATTTGATGAACAATTCTAGAGATATAACTAAATTCTACGAACTTTCCGAACAACCCTCGTATTATCATTTATCAAACAAGTTGACTAAAATTGTATGACACGAGCCTTGGTGAGCATCAAATACATTTTAGTCAATGAGTTTGATAAAAATGATAAATCATAAACATGAATGTGAGATTCTATTTATCACATAAAACCTATGTCAGACAAAAAATATTTTGCATCATCACCTTTTGCCTACTAGTATATACTGTTCATGGGTCCATGTTTTCAGTTGTAGTTTGGTTTCTAATGTGTACATACACATGTAGATAGTTCTTTGACATTTACACCGAAAGAAGAATGAAATAGTGTATAGAGGGGTTAAGTCCACCTATTTCTGCAAAAATATTGATTTTAAGAGACTTTTGCTGCATTTCTTGGTTTTTATCAGACATGAAAATCAAAAACTTTCCACGCGTATACATCCTAGCAACAGTGGCGTCATTTTTCCTGGAAATGACGTAACAGTACAAATTCCCGCACAAACTGTGGTTGGATTCTCTGGCTTCACACGCTCATGACTGAAAACTGATCAGAACCGGGACCCAAAAAACGATGATACACTAGTGTATTATCGAAAATAAGTCATGGGTTTAATACACTGCCGGAGGAGGTTTTATGTGATAAATATTGTTATGTGATAAAAAGAATGTGACATTCATTGGCATTTGAGTTGACAATTTATTAAACTTGTCAAGAAAAAATGTTATTAAGCTCGCCAAAGGCTTGCTTAATAACGTTTTCCCTAGACTCGTTCACTAAAATTTTATCCCAAGGCCAACCCATGTCAGATCCTATATGTCTGCCTCTAGAAGCAATTTTGTATCTGCTTTGTCTGAAAGTTTTTATGAAAGTCTTCATGCTTTTGGACCTATAATAGGTGACCTACCACAGGAATAATGGCTAATGGCTTCTTAATTTTTCTTTCTAATCCAGTGACAAGACAACTTCTGGTGTGCATTTTTTCAGCCTGTGAGAATACTTTTTTTTTTTTTTCTGAATAGAAAACATTGTGGGAAAAGGAGAAAATGCTGGTTACCAGCATTTTCTCCTTGTTCCACAATGATTTCAAAAGTATTCTTCTGCAAGGTTGTTAGAACTTTAGATTGTGTGGTAATAGGTTAAATAACATCCATTAAATCCTACTCTGAAACAAAAAATCATTTTCATGCTAAAGTTATCATGTCTTTAACTCATGCCCCCTGCAAATGTTTCCCCTTTTTTTTTCAAAGGACTTTCACACATATTCCAGTGATCCTTTTTCCAGACAAGAAAAATTTCAAACTCATCAAAATTTGAAAGAATTTGCAGACGACAGATGTGGCTAAAATGATTGGATTTATCTTTTTTAGGCTAGAAAATATTGTCAGAAAAGGAGAAAATGCTAATTTTTAAAATGCACTCAAAAGAAATTTTACATGGAAGTCTTTAAAACAAGGCATTGTGTGGTAAAGGGTTAATTTATGTTGATTATCAATATTTGACAAGGTTGTTTTCCAGATGTTTGCTGTAACTTATCTCAGGAGACATTATGCAAATGACAATTGTCTCTTTTTTTGAAGGGAATACTGTCTTCACTCCTGGACAGCCTAGTTGATGGTCTTGGTTTGGAGTTGCCCAGTGACACCTCCAATACGCAGTTACCATGTTTGGCTAGAACTTCCAGTCTGATTACTGTGTCTCAACTCAATACTTTGGTGAGTATTCCAGTTCAACTCAATACTTAGAACAGTAACCTGTCAGATATCAATGCCTCAACTTGATACTGCGGTAAGTAAGCCAGTTTGATATTTTTGTCTCAACCCAATACTTTGTTGCATAAACCAGTCTGAAAATTATGTTTAACTAAATACTTTGGTGACTAAATCAGTCTTATAACCTAGGTCTTGACTCAGTACTTTGTTGCATATATCAGTCTGATAACTGAATTTCAACTCGGTACTTTGTTGCATAAACCAATTAGATAATTTATGTCTAAGCTCAGTACTTTGTTGCATATACAAGTCTAATAACTGTGTCTCAACTCAACACTTTGTTGCATTACCACACACATATCTATGCCTCAACTTCATACCATGTTTCAATTCAATACTTTGAGGGACTGTGCAGGCTGACTTCGGTTGATACATTTTTCAGATGCATTAAGCCCCCTTTTTCTCAGAGCATGGCTCGTTTTTTCTTTAGTTGATATTTTGCAAAGTTGTTAAACCGTCTAAACTATAGTTCAGCCAGTCAGCCAAATGATCTATCCTGACAAATTATAGTCTAGTGTTCTAACTTTGTTTCTTGTTATTTAACAACTATGGTAAAAAAGTTACTGAAAACTCCTGATTGTGTCATTTTCAGATTTCCTATTTAAGAACTGCCCTGCCTCAAGTGAGTGATAGTTCTGACAAGAAGTTGTTGAATGAGATCCTGTCAGGTTTAAGTCCTATAACTATGCCTACTCCACTACAGAACCAATTACCACCATCCATCAATACATCAGCCACACCTCCTGGCACACCTAATGTATCAAAAAGGAACAAACGTGAGTATTTACTAGCTTAACTCTTTACCAAATGACAAAATTTTTGACAGGACCAAGTTGAAAGCATTTGCAGACGACAGTAGATAGATAAATGGGCGTCCGAAGACTTTTTTGGTGAGACATTTTCTTGATGGAGGATTTTTGAGGAGGTAATTACATTTTTCCCCTTGTTTTTAGAAGGGGAGAGTTGACCAGTTAACACCGTTTTCAATAATTCCTTGATGGAGGGATTGAAGCAGTGAATTATTGAATGGGTGAAGGGGTTAATTGATTTATTGAAGGAGGGATTGAAGCAGTGAAGCAGTGAATTATTAAAGGGGTGATTGGGTGAAGCATATATATTGACATATAATATATAAATGGTTGGTATATATATTATATGTGTAACCAAGGTAAATATGTGGGTGATTAGGTTAATTCAAAAATTACTGTCTACACATTGGACATGTAAATAATTCACATGTTAATTCACCTATTTCATTACATCCATCACATATACATGCATGCCCACAATCAAATATTTTATTAGGTTTTTTAACTTTACATATACAACATTTATCCTCCAAAAAAATTTTTTTTGCTTTTTTTGGTTTTTTAACTTCTTCTATTAGCTCATAACCTAATGTTGAATTATTTAGTGTTGTAAGATTTTCAAATCCAACCCAACTATAACTATAACAATCTATATAACCCCTGCTTCTACCTTCTTTATTATATGACTCTATATAATTTGTAAAAATATCTTCATATCCAGGAGGGTAAATATCATTTCTAAATGTTATCATAGGATATATTGCATAATTAGTTGGAACCGGTTCTCTATCTCTATCTCTAACTATTTCCAACAAAGAATCTTTATAATCACCAATAAAATTATTACTTCTACAAAATGGTATTGAAATAATAGTATACATATTTTTACCTTTTTGGCGATTAGGGTCTTCATTAAAAAGGCATTGGTCTGGCCAAACCATAAAAATAGTTGTGGAAAAATCAGATTCAACCAACTTTTGTTTACTATGTAAGTAATAATTGTATGGTATTAATTCTATTAATATAACAAGTGGGTCAGACATTTGTGACATTAGTAAATTACCATTTAAAGTTATATATAATTTTTTATCTTTTACATACATTTTCTTTAAATAATGTTTATTTTCAAGAACTCTTGTTAGGTTTTGTATAATTTTATAATCTTTAAATCTATTTAGCACACTCATCTTATAATATTTATTAAGAAATCTACATATAAAAATCAAAAAATTTTATCCATTTCCTATATCACAATAAAGCAACATAGGAAATGTTAATTATCTAACATTTTAATAAAAGATGAGCATGGCTAAACAAAACCTACAAAGAACAACAACTTATTAATAATATTATTGAGGAATACACAAAACCTTAATGTTAAACCCTTCTCCTTTTTTAATAGGGTTTAGCAATTTCTTAATTTATTTTTAAAATTTTTTTAAAAAAAAAATAAAAAATTTTTTTTGAATTTTTTATTGTTTTATTTTTAGAGTAAATAAAAGATGAGGTTATATAATAAAAGTAGTGTGCTTAAGAAACTTACCGCTAGTGAATATTTTAAACTAGATAATAATTTAATAGATAAAAGTACTATAATAAGTACTTATTATTCTGATAAAAAAATTTATCAATTAAACTTAGAATTTAATTATAATTATGAGTGTATAAACCAAAAAAGAGATATATTTTTTCTTTTCAAAAAAATAAGTTCATTTGTGTATTACTTACTTAGTAAAGAAAGGTACCAATTTCCATACTCTAATATTACAACATCTATTATTATACAAGTACCACAGATATTTGTTGAACCTGGTAGTCCTTATTATCATCCAAATCATGGTTTTCCTCATATTTTTCAAATACCATTTTCAAGATGTGATAATTTTTTTGGTGATTATAAAAACCTTTTGTTTGATTTAATTGATAATAAACGTAGAATGTCTCTTATTGATAATTGTGAATTATATCCAATTGTATCATTTAATTTTCCTAGTTGTGAAACAGAAAGTAGATGTTTTGTTTCAACGGCTAGTGAAGATTACTTTTTAAAAATAAATAATTTGTTAGAAATAAATGATAATTATAATTTAGGATTTTATCTTATACCATCTAATAATGACACAGATGGAGGGTTTAACTTAGAAAGTATGGAAGTATCAGAAGATGAAGATAATATTATCACTACTAACACCACATATTATGAAGATATGTGTATAATATGTAATGAAAATAAACCTAATGTATTATTTTGTGATTGTGGTCATATATCTATATGTGACTCATGTGATAAAGATGATTTATATAAATGTGTCATGTGTAGAAAGAAAACACATGTTAAAAGAATTTTGTAAAATATTTAAAATGAAGTTCATAAAATTATTTTCAAAGAAAAAAGATAAACCTATTAATAATGATATTATTAAAAAACAAATAATTAAACTAGATAGACGTATACAAGAATTAGAATTAATTATTGATGGATTAATGGATGTTATAAGTGATATGAAAAAAGCTAAATAAATATATAATATATTTTTTTATAATATATTATATATATTTACCATCACCTTCAACTCCGTTTTCCAATATTTAACACTTTACAAGTCTAACTCTATCAAAATAGATATGTAAGAGTGTTCCGCAGTAGGGATGGTTGTTCTTGAAATAAAGTTTATGATATCACATTGTTTTACCTCCAACGCCACAGGAAAAACTACACAGCTACAGGTCTCATCTTTCTTTTTAATAATAGAGTAATCAAGCAGCTCTACTCCGTTTACCACAATATTAACTATTACCTCTTCAGGTACATTAGGGGTATTTGTAATAACTGATAAACTACCTCTTGTAATTCTACCCGGCGCATTCATACAATAACCACCCATCCTATGGCTAGCACCTGAAGCACCATTACCAAATGAAAACTCATAATTACCTCTTCCAAGTGGCCCATTTTCTTCAGCCCACACAGTTATAATATGGTGGGAGACTTTTTTATCCACGTATGATTTTGTTGCTAAATCTCTCTCTTCTACTGGGGTTGCCGCGTTTTTTATAGAAAAACCTTGAAGGTCTATGTTAGTCACCGCCATGAAACTCCCATCCGGATTTTTTATAATAGCTCCATCGTTATCAACATAATTTTTATTGACAGCAGAGTCACGGGATACAGGATTTGGCAACCTAGTAATCGAGTTACCATTCATATCTATTCCACCAGCCATTGAATAGGAACCATCTTGTTTTTTTGTTAAAGCTTTTTCACCCGCGGTAGCCGCCTCAATAGCGGTATCCACGTAAAACTTATTAGAGGCTTGGTCGTGTCTCGTGGGGATTCCGAGATTGTTAATTACTCGTCCTCCCATTGAAATTGCATCATCTGCCTCATACCACCTTCCTTCTTTATAAACGAAGGCTCTATCAACATTATCCACATATTTTTTAGTAGCAGCTTCACTCGGTTCTGTTGGGTCCTTAACATTTCTTATCGGATTAAAACCCATATTTAAATATCCAGTAACGTGGTATCCTCCGTTTTCAACCAACAACTCTGAGTTGGCGTCAACATAAGCCTTAGTTGCTGCATCTTGAGGATTTACTGGATTACTAACCCTCGTTAATGTATTGCCGTTCATGTTTATAGACCCAGTAACAACAGTTGTTCCATCTTTACGTAAAAAATTATTATTTATGTAAGCGAGTGACACACCATCATCACTTGTTTTAACATCTTTCATTCGTCCGAATTTGTCAACAGGCATTTTTTATATAGTACTAAAAAAGTTTATTTAAAACATTTTGAAACTGGTTACCTCTAGATAACTCTTTTAGAATGTACAAACATAAATGACCACAAAATACTTGCCCAGCTTGTTGTAATTGGTCAGTATTGTACTGTATTGGGCTTTTTAAATAATCTCGAATTTCAATAGGTGGTTGTATGCCATAACTATCAAAATAAATTTTAGTTTTACCATTTTTATACCAAGCGACCCAATGTGTACCAGGCCCATCACTTTTATCAAAGTTTACTATACCACATTCTTTTTTACTCAGTTTTCTCGGTAATGTATCTAGTAAAAAAACTCCTCTAAAATAAGGAATCTTTAATCTTTTAACGGCACCCTCTAATTCGAAATTGTTCAACGGTTTATTTGGTAAAATTATGTTTTCAATCGAAATATTTGACATTTTTTTATAGTTAAATATTTCTAATATCTTTATTGTCAACCCATGAATTAAATTCATCAGGATAACCTTTCCACTTTACAAGAGATTTCTTTTTTCCTTTTTTAATAACCTTTTCTATCCTATACAGCTCTTGACTGGTTTTCTGCAGTTCAGGTTCATAAAAGGTACCTTGTATTTCTTCTCCATTAAAATCTTTAATTTTATATGTTATAGGTGATGTAAGTTTTACTTCAGAAACTATAAAAACCTCCTCAGTCCATCTTGTTGTATAACCTTTCTCAAAAGTCTTTTTCTTTTTAGTTATCCTTACTTTATCTCCAACGGAAAACTTAGGATTAAAGTCTTTTATTTCTAAATGATTGGGGTAAAGATTTCTCCAAACTCTCGTTTCATTTTCTTTTTTACTAGCGTCTACCGGAGTCATCTTAATAGATGAATGCCTTGTGTTATTATATTTTTTAACCAAATCCTGTAGCACATTAATGTAAACGTTTGTAGAGTTAGCGGAAAAATACTTCCACATTTTTTCTTTCATTGTTCTAATCCATCTCTCAACCACACTAGATTTTTCCTCATTTTCGGTAGAATATAATTCAACCAAGTCTTTTACATCTTTGTTATAAAACTCTTTACCCTTATCCACCCACATTTTTTCAGGTTTTCTCTCCTTAAAAATACTTTTTAATGCTATAGCAACAGATTTTCCTGTTTTGTCTTTTAATGGCACCAGATATCCATATTTAGAAAAGATATCAATGACAGCGAGAAGGTATTTAACACCACGATTAAACTTAGAAAATGCTTGCATGTCTACTAAATCCGCAGCCCATATCCTATCTATACCGTTTACTCTAACTCTCCTTTTCTTAAAATTTCTTTTTACAGGTTTATGTAATTCTTCCGCTAAAGTTTCGAAATTTTTTTTTTTACTCCCATTCCAAATTTCATCTTCGTTCCAATAAGTTTACTTACCAAACCTTTTTCCATTTTTTCTCTAATACTAGGATTGTAAATACCTTCTAACTCTGTTAACATATCTTTATCACATATTTCATTCCTAGTCTTTGTATCATCATGCTTAAGATAGCAAACATCATGGTGATAAGCAGCTTTATCAACACGGTTTATAGGTTTACTCCATTCCTTTGGTGTTAAATCAGGATTTAACCTCTCATTTAGTTTGGTACCTGGCCCTGTAAAGTTGTGCCCTGGTAGATGCATTTCAACAGGTAAATTATTTATAAATTTATTTAATATACTACTCCCGGTGGTTTTTTTTTTATAAATTGTGATTTAGTTATTCCACAAATAACACATTTCCCCTGCATCATATTTCTTCCATTTTTCGAAATGGTATATTTTATATCACTCGTATCAGTATGTTTTTTACATTTAACGCAATACATTTTATTTTATATATAAAAAATAAAAATATTTAAATAAAAATGGATATTATAAACTTATCATGGAATGAAGTAGTATCAAAGAGATTTAATCACCCCCTTTTACCAAAAAGTATTAGGGGTTTAATTATAGGAAAATCAGGATGTGGTAAAACTACTTTATTGTTAAACCTTTTACTCAGACCAGATTGGCTTGACTACAACGATTTAAGTGTTTTTGGAAAAAGCCTTTTTCAACCAGAATACCGAATACTAAAAAAGGCTTTTGAAGAAAAACTACCAAAAGAATATATCTTAAGGTTGTTTAACATACGTGATGAGATACAAGAAACAAACATTCCACCAACAGCTTTAGTTGAAGAATGGGTTAAAACAATTAAAAACAAATCGGATATAAATTGCAACTTCTTTGAAAATGCTAGTGATGTACCTGACCCGAGAGAGTTAAACTCAGGAAATAAAAATTTAATGATTTTCGATGATTTACTTTTAGAAAAGCAAAATAAATGTGAGTGTTACTACATTCGAGGAAGGCATAGTAATGTTGACTGCTTTTACCTCTCACAGAATTATTTTAGACTACCTAGACAAACTATTAGAGAAAACGCTAATTTTATTTGTCTTTTCCGACAAGACCTAAAAAACCTTAATCATATTTACAGCGACCACATAGGTGAAGATATGCCTAAGGATGAGTTTAGAAAGTTTTGTCAAAAGGCATGGGAAAGACCACATGGTTTTGCTATCATTGACTTAACCAGTAAAAAACATGATGGAAAGTATAGAAACGGTTTTGATAATTTTTACATACCTAAATCAGTATAAAAAATATCTAAATATTATAAAATGGAAAAACTTTTAGAACAAATTGTAAAAAATACAAATCATAAAACATCATTTCAAATCATAGTAAGCGACAACAAAACACGTTTTAGAACAAGGTTTAATCCTCCAATTCAACTGGAAAAGGATAAAGTATATGAAATAGCTCTGGTAAACCTTGAAACTTACTACTCTTTTCCAAACATTGATGAAACAAACAACATATTCGTTTATTCTCCAGACAATGGTAATTCATGGATTAAAATACGGATACCTGAAGGAAGTTATGACCTTGTTAGCATTAATGACACCATTCAACAGGAAATGAGAAAAAAGGGTCATTACGATAGAGTTAATGAAGAGTATCCTATTAACATTTCTGCAAACACCAATACTCTAAAGTCTATTATTACCTTAGAACCTAGTTATCAGGTAGATTTTAATCAACCAGGCTCCATTGCCAAAGTATTAGGATTTACTCGCGCTAAATATACACAAGGATTTTACGAGTCAGAGAATGTAGTGAACATTCTTAGCATAAATAGTTTGCTTGTTAACATAGATATTATTTCAGGAAGTTACGTTAATGGTTCAACAAAAAATACTATTTACTCTTTTTTCCCAGATGTTGCACCTGGATATAAGATAATTGAGTCACCAGTTAATTTAGTATACTTACCAATAACGTTAGATGAAATACATAACCTAAATGTAAATATTACGGACCAAGATGGTAATTTACTAAATCTTAGAGGTGAAAATTTAACGATTAGGTTTCATATTAGAGAAGCGAGATAAATAAAAAAATATTTGTATATAAAATGACGAGTTACACTAATGTTAAAGTAAATATATCTGAAGGACAAAAGCAAAAGCTTCAATATGCTGTTAAAGCTGGTTGCCCAGTAAGTATTCGTTTAGGTCATGAAGATTTACATGGTAATGATGTTTTAGCAATTACCAATTCACAAGCAAAAAAAATAGCTAAAGCTTATGAGGATGGTAAAGGTATAACTATTAGAATGACTGCAAAACAACTTAAATATAACATGAAAATAGAGGGAGGTTTCCTCGGAATGTTGGCTGGGTTAGCTGCTAGAGCTTTGCCGATGCTTGCAAAAACTGTTTTACCAGCTTTAGGTGTTGGTGCTCTTTCTGGATTAGCTCAAACAGGTGTTCAAAAAGCTATGGGGTCAGGTCTTTACCTTAAAAAAGGAGGATGTGTTTGTCAAGTTGAAACTGATGGAAGTGGATTATACTTAAAACCATACAAAGGTAAAGGATTAGCTTCCGTTGGTGATGGGTTGTATTTAAAGCAAGGAGGAAAAATGTATGATGGAAAAGGACTTTTACTTGGACCTAATAGTCCATTTGCTAATATCCCTATCCTAGGAGCTATATTGTAATACTTAAATATTATTTACAATAAATAAAAATGGATATACATAAATTTGGTATAAAACCTAATATTACTACCCAACATAAAACTATATTTTGGAAACCTCATTTACATGGAGTAAGATATCCTCCCTTAAAGCAAGATTCTCTAAAATGGAAAATATACTCACAAGTAACTATCAAGATTCCTCCTAATGATGGTATGAGAGTTCCGTTAGGATTTGGTTATATAACTACACGAGGAGTTGTAGTGATATCTATTAGTAATAAATGGAAAGATAGTTTAACCATTTCTAATGGTATACATCTTGATAATGATGTTAATGATATCTTAGTCTACATTTATAATTTCTCACAAAAACCAATCGAAATACCTGAGGGAGAGTTATTCTGCTATCTAAAATATTTGCCATAAAAAAATTATTATATTAATAAAATGACAGATACAAATCAGGAACACCCTAATAAAATATATCCTCCACTACCCAAAGAACGAAGTACCGCAAGCGCCCCGCCTATTGAAATGGAAGCTATTGAAATGGAAACAATGGATAATGGTCATTCTTATAGACTTAAAAAAATATCTGAGATTTTAAATTTTCTCAAAAAGGAAATAACTGAAAGGGAAAGATTGAATAAGAAATATAGTAGGATGGCTAAAGTAGTTGATAATGTTGAAGGTGCATTAGTTGTTGTTTCATTAGCATTAGGTGGAGCAGGTGTTGTTTTGCTTTCAACTGTTGTAGCGACACCTGTTGCTGTAGGTTTGGAATCTGCTGCTGGTGTAATTGGCCTTTCTTCATTGCTTAGTAAAGTATTTGTTAGGAAAACTACTACTAAAGCTGAAAAACATTTAAAGATTCAAATGCTTGCTGCTGCTAAAGTTAATACTATAGCTAATCATGTATCAAAGGCTTTAATGGATAATCATATATCTGATGATGAGTTTAAGTTGATAATGGATGAAATGAATAAGTATGAAGAAATGAAGAGTGAAATAAGAACTAGCTTTAAAAAGAAGGTAACACTTGAAGAAAAGGAAAGTTTGATTGAGAAAGGGAGGGAAGAAGCGAGGGATTCCTTTCGGAGGCTCGTCGAGAAGAACCATGGTGGAAAGCTTCCCTATTAGCTTACCAAGTCTTCCAAGTTTTAGATGTAAATGTCAATGTGAAATAGGGGATAATGATGATGAATAAATATATAAAAGAATATATATTAAAATCTATGATAAAATCTATGATAAAACTACGTTAAAAAAATATGTTGCTAATTAAAAATGTCATTTCTAAAAATAACTGACCCTGCAAAAAGAGACTTAATTGTAAAAGAGTATCTCGAAACGAAAAAGAAGATTCGGGATAATCTACTAGCAGAGAGAACAGGAGAACAACAACTTCAAACCGATTTGTCAAAGTTTTTTAGACCTGTTATCGAAACACAAAAAGCTACAACAAAGGAGATTACAGAGGGGCTTACACCTATTAAAGAAGCTATCGAACAGTTGCCACAAGCTATTAATCTACCAGCTTATCCAACAATAGAAGCTTATCCCTCTGGAGAAAAACCAGCTATTGAGGAATATAAAGGTACATTTGAAATTGGACCACTTGCAAGGGAGTATCTAACAAAATATCTTGGTACTGATGTTGATAGAACATATGGAATACGTGATGAAAATGGTAAATTTTATATTGGTAACAAAATGGTCGCAATTGAGCATGATGATATTGTTCTTGGTACAGATATATATATGGGAAAACCTGGTTTTTGGGAGTTAATTGTTGCTAAAGAACCAAAAAAATATACATTTGAGGATTTAATGAAGTATCACGATTTAATGAAACGAACCAACGCTCTTTATCGAAATAACGACCCAGATGAACGATATCCTAAAAGTTCTAAAGGGGAAAAATGGAATAAAATTCTTAAACCTCTTTGGAAAGTAGAAAAAGAGTATGGAGGAAAAGGAATTGTTATCCCATCTGACCCTAACGCATTACTAGAAAGACTAGACCTACTGATGGCAAGTAAAGAAGCAGGTAATACAGGTGTAAGAAATGAGATAGTAAGCATTTGTGATGAATTAAAAAGACAAGGTGTTTTAAATTCACACGCTTATAAAAATTTAATGTCTATACTATAAAAAGATGGTAATCACTAAGAAACACGGATTTAAAAAAAGGTATTCATACGGTGGTGCCGGAATCTTTGATAGTATTGCTAACTTTTTAGCGAGGCTTTTTACTAGTAGTGCAGCTAAACAAATTGCGTCTTCTGCCCTTGATGTAGGAAAGAGTGTAGCTAAGGAAGGAGCAAAAAAAGCTTTAGAGGTTGGAAAAAGTGCAGCAGTAGATGTAGGAAAAAAATTAGTTACGAAAGCTTTAACACCAAAATCGAAGCAAATTTTACAAAAATATAATACAACACCAAAACCTAATGATACTCCTAAAACACAAAACATTAGCACATTAATAGATGGAAGTGCCATTGCTATTCAAGACTTAGTTAAAAGATTAAACAGTGGAGCGGGTATTAAAACAGTATGAAGAAAAAAAAATAAATAAAAAAAGAATGTCTATATTAAATTTTAATCGTGTAGATTATAAAAAATACAATAGTGCTACTATTGAAATAGTAGGCGCTTCTTTAAACATAGAAGATTGTGAAATCCTCGAAATTAATAAAACGAAATATGGTTATAAAAAAGCTGTTGTGAAGTTATCTCCTGAAAAGGTAATCAAGATGAAAGAGATTGAGGAAAAGGTGAATAAATATTTAAAAAATTGGGGTATACCTGAAATAACACTTGTATACGGTAATAGAGTTTATCCTAAAACTATACTGGATACCGCAAAAAGCATTAAACTTCGAGGTGTGTATGTTAATGATAATAATAAGTCTTTTCCCCAGCTTTGGTTTGAAATTTAAGTAACACAATTATAATTTTTATCTTATTTAAAAATTATAATCACTATTATAAAATGGATATTTTAAAAATCACTGAACCAATTTTAAAAGATGATAGTATTGTTGAGTATGAACACCATGAGTATGAACCAATCACTGGTACCAATCTCAACAGCTCAGGAGCAGACATTAGGATTAACATTGAGACTCAAGATATTTTTACTCATCCTAGTGAAAGTTATTTACTTATTGTAGGCGAATTAGTAAGAAGTGATACTGGAGCAGCTTATGATGCTAACACTAATATTTCTTTAACAAACAATGGTCTCATGTATCTTTTTAAAAATATTAAGTATCAACTTTCGGGTATGGAGATTGAATCTGTATTGAATCCTGGTCAGGCTACTACAATGCTTGGGTTGTTAAAATATCCGGATGATTTCTCTAAATCACAAGGGTTAAATCAATTGTGGTATAAAGATACAGCAGCTAACGCGGGTGCCGGAAACACTGGTTTTATTGTAAGAAGAAATTATATTATTAATGACCCTCTTCCAAGAGGTACCTTTAGCTTCAGAGTTCCATTAAAACATATATTTGGTTTTTGTGATGATTATGATAAGATATTGTATGGAATGAAGCAAACTCTCACATTAACGAGAAATAATGATAATGATGCGGTCTTTCGAGATGGTGTTGCTCCTGCTGATGGTAGAATTAATTTACTTAGAGTATCTTGGTTTATACCTCACGTGCTACCCGCAGATGAAGAGAAAATGCAACTTTATAAAATTATTGAGAAAAAAGAAAAAATACCGGTTGGATATAGAATGAGGCAGTGCGACTCTATTGCGGTTCCCGAGTCAACATCATTTACCTGGAGACTTGCTGTCAAATCATCACCTGAAGTGCCACGTTTTATCATTGTTGGTTTTCAAACTGGTAAAAACGGTGACCAACAACAAAATCCAGCCATATTTGACCATAGAAACGTTAAAAACATTTATGTTACGTTAAATTCTACTAGATATCCCGCTGTTGATTATAATCTCAGTTTTACCGCAAACCAATTTAGTAGAGTGTATGGTGACGCTTCTCTATTTAGGTCTAAGTTTTATAACATGAATGAAATGGTGTCAAACCCTAACATTACTCCCTCAGATTATAAAACCCTTTATCCTTTGTTTTTGTTTGATGTTTCCAAACAGAGTGATAGATTAAAATACTCTGTCACTGATATCCAAATCAAAACACATTTTACTGAAAATGTGCTTGCGAATACAGAGGCATATGCTGTTATTATTAGTGATAGGTTAATTAACTTCCAGTCTGATGGAAATAAAATGAGTGTAGTGTATTAAGATTTTAATTATCTATTAAGTTTCCAAAGTTGCCATTGCCATTTTCTTATTGTTTTTTTATTTAAATCTGGTTTGATACCACTACGAATAAGTCTTTCAACTATCTCATATTTAGGTATAATTTTTACACATCTTTCACCATATATTCTGGTTACCTTAGTTTCACATAATTTTATTAATTCAAGTCTAGTATATCTTTTCATAAATTCTATTTTATCATTCATTTTATATATATATTAATATGGAATTAATATATATATAATTTCAGTTTATTTTTTTATTGACTAAATAGTAATTGATTAAAAGAACTATTTCTTTCTTCCATTAGGTTTTCTTCTCTTTGCTTCTTTAGTTCTTCACACTTTTCTACTTTAACACCTCCCAATCTCATTATAAATCCACTTTTATTATCATCACTCCTTCCCCAAAGTCCACTAACTTCTATAGCATATTTCCCTTCAGTTATTGAATATTCGAGAAATTTATTACTGGTAACCCCTACATATTTACTATTTCTTCCTTTCTCAAGAAAGAAATTATTATCAAATCTTTTATTTTCTACTTTCATTTTAATAAATCCATTTTCTTCATACTTAGCAAATATAGCATTAACATCAAAATTATCTTTTATAATTCTTTTACTATCATTATCACTAATATCATTGATACACCTTTTTAGGAAATTGCTAAATTCTTCATTATATACTATATTTACAAAAGAAGTATAATCTCCACTATTACTATTAATATAAGTATTAAGAGTTATCATATTTTCAGGAGTTGAAGATGAAAGTAAATAAAAAATTCCTCTCTTATTGTTACAAATAAAATTAGTAAATAATATTTTTCCATCATTCGATTTAACTGGGGTTGTAAGTTTAATATTTTTAACTTCACCGTTTAACCTACTCATCTTACAATAATTATGTAATAAAAAATTTTATAAATTCAAAAATTTTTTATTATTATTTTTTAAAAAATAAAAAATGATTTTAAATTAGTAATATAATGTTGTATAAATAAAGATGTCTTGGCTTAACCGAATATCAAACATAGCTCAAAGAGCTGCATCAAATGTTGGAAGAGCTATAAGTAATGTTATACCTCAATCAATCCAACGAAGAATTAATAATTTCACTAATTGGTTAACTGGTAATGTTGAAGAAGAACAATTACCACAAGTTTTAAATGAAATTGTTCAAAATGTTAGAGAAAATTATCCACCAAGGCCGCAAAGGCAACTATTTGAAGCTAGAGAGGGAGAATCAGCATTTAGAGAATTTAGTAGAACATATACTATAGATGGTATTGAAGGTTATTCACCACATAGATTCTTTGCTGATAGTTGGATGCTTTTAATAGATACTTTAAAAAATAATTTAGGGAAAAAAATAAAATTTGTATTTAAAATTAAATTTTACTTAACTACAAACCCTGATACAATAACTGATTGTGCTTTTCATAGTAGTCATTAAACTTAAATGAGGGAGTAATAGAGGAATCATTAAATGATATAATAGATGAAGTTTTAGAAAAAATAGCTACTTTTCAAAGTAGGGGTAGCGGGTGGGCATTAAAAGAAATTATACAATTAGAATTACATACAGCCACCTTTGACCCAATAAGAGCTAATGGTTGGTTATCCTTACCAGAATGGATTCGTAAGAAAGTAGCAGTTATTAATATGCAAAATAAAAAAGATAATAAATTCACCCAGAAAGAGTAGATAAAGCTTTGAAAGAAAAAGAAAGTAGTTTAAATATGGATGAAATCGTTTACCCTGTTTCACTTATTGATATTAAAAAGTTTGAAAGGCGAAATCCTGGAATTAGTGTAAATGTATATGGTTATAATGAAAACAAAAAATTTTTTCCTTTAAGAATCACTGATGAAAAAAAAGATAAACATGTTAACCTTCTTTTAATTAAAGATGGTGAAAACACACATTACGCTTTAATAAAAAACTTAATTAAATTAGTAAAAAGTCAAATAACTAATAGTCATAACTCTAAAAATATGGAAATTTGTGAACGTTGTTTGAATCATTTTGGTAGTAAAGAACTTTTAGAAAAACATAAAAGATATTGCAATAATAATGAAGCTGTTTATGTAAATATGCCAAACCCAAATACTTGGTTATCTTTTAAAAATTATGATAAAAAAATTGAGGTTCCTTTTGTTGTATATGCTGATTTTGAAAGTGTTTTAGCACCAATACACAAATGTGAAAAAGAACTTAAAAAAGAAAGTTATACTATACAACATCAACAACATATACCTTGTAGCTTTTACTATATTATAAAATGTTTTGATGATAGTGTTATGCCACCTATATTAAGAAGTTATGTTGGAGAAAAAGCTGATGAAAAATTTATAGATTATTTAGAAGATGATATACGAAAAATTCATCAAAAATATTACCAAAATCCAAAACCTATTAAAATAACAAAATCAGAGGAAGCAAAATACCAGAAAGAAACGCATTGTTGGATTTGTAATAAAGAATTTAAAATTAGTGATGAGGAATTTGCTTATAATGAAGTATTTAATGATGGAGTATTTAATGATGATGAATTCATAAATAATGAATTATTTAATGATGAAGAATTTAACGATGAAGAAATTAGTGATGAAAAACCTGATGATAAAAATTATAAAGTAAGAGACCATTGTCATTTCACAGGTAAATATAGAGGTGCCGCACATAGTAAATGTAATATAAATGCTAGGATACCTAAATTTGCTCCAATATACCTACATAATCTTAGTGGATATGATTCTCATCTTTTTATTAAATATTTAGGTCAAACTGAAGGAAAGATTGATTGTATCGCAAATACTGAAGAAAAATATATTACTTTTAGTAAAAATATTTGTGTTGGGAGCTATACTAAAAAAGAAAAAGTTAAACCTATATATCATAAAATAAGGTTTGTTGATAGTTTTAAATTTATGAGTTCTAGTTTGGATAAACTTTCGAGTAATTTAGAAGAAAACCAATTAAAAATTTTATCAAAATATTTTAATGCTAATCAACTACCATTGGTTAGAAGAAAAGGAGTTTTTCCTTATGAGTATTTAGATTCCTTTGATAAACTAAAAGATAAAGAATTACCACCTAAAAAAGCATTTTACTCTAGTCTAAATAAAGAAGGAATTAGTGATGAAGATTATGCTCATGCTCAAAAGGTTTGGAAAGCTTTTAATATGAAAACATTTGAAGATTATTTAGAACTTTACAATAAAATAGATGTATTACTTTTAGCAGATATCTTTGAAAACTTTAGAGATGTTTGTCGTAAAAATTATAATTTAGACCCTAGTTGGTATCTTACCTCTCCAGGTTTAGCTTGGGATGCAGCATTAAAAATTACTGAAATAAATCTTGAACTTTTATCTGATATTGATATGCTTTTAATGGTTGAAGAGGGTATCAGAGGAGGTGTTAGTATGTGTAGTAAAAGGTATGTAGAAGCAAATAATAAGTATATGGGTGATTTATATGATTCTGGTAAACCTTCAAAATATTTATTATATATAGATGCAAATAGCCTTTATGCTTGGGCTATGAGTCAGCCACTTCCTACTCATGGTTTTAAATGGATGACAGATAAAGAATTAAACAATTGGCAAGAAATTCCATGTATATTAGAAGTAGATTTAGAATACTCAAAGGAGTTACATGATTCACATAGTGACTTTCCTTTAGCACCTGAACGTTTAAAGATTGAAAAAGTAGAAAAACTTATTCCAAATTTAAATAATAAGAAGAATTATGTTATTCATCATGAAGCTTTAAAAACATGTGATGATTTAGGTTTAAAAATTACTAAAATACATCGGGGTATCAAGTTTGAGGAAAGTAAATGGTTAAAATCATATATCGATACAAATATTAAATTAAGAAAAGCAGCAAAAAATAATTTCGAAAAAGATTTTTTTAAATTAATGAATAATTCAGTTTTTGGTAAAACCATGGAAAATATAAGAAAAAGGAGAACCATTGAATTAGTTAATAATGTAGAACGTTTAGGGAAGTTAGTAGCAAAACCAAATTATACCCATCAAACAAGGTTTCATGAAAACCTTGTAGCGGTACATATGAAAAAAACAGAAATAAAATATGATAAACCTGTTTACTCAGGATTAAGCATTTTAGATATTAGTAAAACACATATGCAAAGAACTTATTATAATTACTTTAAAGCTAAATATGGTGAAAAGGTTAGAATGTGTTATACTGATACAGATAGTTTTATCCTTGAAGTAGAAACTGAAGATTTATATAAGGATATTGAAAAAGATGTATCAGATATGTTTGATACAAGCAATTACTCTAACAATCATTTCTTAAAAAATACTTGTAATGCTGGTGTAGTTGGCAAGTTTAAAGATGAGTTAGGTGGTAAAATTATGACTGGGTTTGTTGGTTTAGGTGCAAAACAATACGCTTATAAAACCTTAGATGGTAAGGAAGATAAAAGATGTAAAGGGGTTAAAAGAGTGGTTGTTAAAAAAGAATTATATTTTGATGATTATAAAGAATGTTTGCTTACAAAAAATGACCAATATAGAAAGATGGTTGTTTTAAGAAGTAAGGAACATAATATGTATACAGAGGAGTTAAATAAAAAAGCATTAGGTTCAAGTGATGATAAGAGATTTGTTTTAGAGGATAATATTAATACTTTAGCATGGGGGCATCATAAAATATAATTTAATTTTATAGATTAAATTATATTTATAAAATGGATAAAATTTTTTTGATTTTTTTATGTAGATTTTTTAATAAATATTTTAAGATGAGTGTGCTAAAAGAGTTTATAAAAGAAATAAAGTTAGATAACAATAAAACTTTAATGAGTGCAATAGATAATATGGAAGATAATTTAATATATATGGATATAGTTAAAGATAAGATTAAATTTTTAATTTCAGATAAAGAAATTTTAGCAAAATTTGCAATGCTTTTATCTAATTACGTAAAAACTATTTTAGATTCTATAAACCCTGAACTTAACCAAAATAAAAGTATTAAAGCTTTATTTCTTGTTGAAATTTATCGAAAAAGAGACGTTTCAAAAAAAAATTTAAGAATTAGTTATATAGTAAAATATGGATATAAAATGGATAAGAAATTAAGTAAAAACCAATTAATATATAAATTTATAACAACTAATCATATTGATTATGAAAAATCTTTAAAATATTCACGTAATATTAAAGAAATACTAAAAAATAAAATGGTGTCTTCTGAAGATACATTTATACCAAATCAAACAGATATACTTAGCAAACTTGAATTTTTGAATTAACCTAATCACCCACATATTTACCTTGGTTACACATATAATATATATACCAACCATTTATATATTATATGTCAATATATATGCTTCACCCAATCACCCCTTTAATAATTCACTGCTTCACTGCTTCAATCCCTCCTTCAATAAATCAATTAACCCCTTCACCCATTCAATAATTCACTGCTTCAATCCCTCCATCAAGGAATTATTGAAAACGGTGTTAACTGGTCAACTCTCCCCTTCTAAAAACAAGGGGAAAAATGTAATTACCTCCTCAAAAATCCTCCATCAAGAAAATGTCTCACCAAAAAAGTCTTCGGACGCCCATTTATCTATCTACTGACGACAAATTAAATGTTGCTAAATTGGTGATTTCTATCTTTGATAGGGTAGAAAAAACATTATGGGAAAGGGAGAAAATGCTGGTTACCAGCATTTTCTCCTTTTCCCGCAATGTTTTCAAAAGGCTTTTCCTTCAGGGTCGTTAAAAGTCGGGATTATGTGGTAAAGAGTTAAATAGCTCAAGTGGTACAGCTTGAGACTTTAAAGTGACAAATCTTGTGCTACTTTAGGGTGTTAATATGACTCCCATGGCTAGCCAACTAAAAGTACTAATAGTCTTTCTGATGAAACATTGAACCGAGGTCCCATGTGACGGTGCTATACACAGAGCATGTTAAAGAAACAGGCATAACTTACAATGGGTTTCATCTTGTATCGCTCCCTATCCCCTGTAACATAACTGACAGCTTCTTGAGGGTGTTGCCCTTTCAGGTCAAGGTCGTTTTGATCTTTTTTGATAAGAAACTGAAGACAGTGGCACATATTTCTTTACGAAATCATGTTTCAATTTGTACATATATACTGTACATGTATATCAATTAACATGTAAGAAATTATAGAACCACTGTATAGGACTTTTTTGTCTTTTTGCTGATTTTTTTTATTGATTGCAATTTGCATACAGAAAAGAAGAAGCAATCTGTAGTATCCATGATGAGCCAACACTCAGATGATGCTGTCAGTGTCTCATCCCTATCTCTAGAGTCTGACACACAAACTGTGCAACAAGTGGAAGATGTTCTAGTTATCTCCCTTGGCAATGATATAGAATGTCCAGGGATGATGTCAGAACAGAAGGTATGAAGATATATTTTCTCCTTTTTAGCTCTGCTGTTTTCGAGGAAAGTGTTGAGGTATTGTCATAGCCCTATCGTTGTCACTGTCTGGGTCGTTGTCGTTGTGCAGAAATTTTGTTAATTTATAATGTCTTGTTATTACTAAAGATATATGAAAACTCTGACTAATAAATTATCAAAAGGGGACGGAACCCATACAGAAGGGGCAGGTAACCACAAAAATATTTCTGACAGTTATGCCCCATTTTTGACTTTGGCTTTCACTGAAAATTAATCTTATTTCTGAAAAGCAACTGCAGCTGAGCATTGGCACCTGCTTATGGTGCTATTTTTTAATCGAGTCATACTAGCCCTCCTGCTCAATCAGCACGTGTTTTGAGTAAATTGCTTTATGTTGATGTTATCACTTATGTGAGTCATGTGTCTTGGAAAGGGGTTCAATGTATCTGCAAAAAGTATTGACCCATGTCAGCCTTCACAGTCCATACAGGCTGACCTGGATCTAAACTTTTTGCTATGGGTAAATTTTCTGCATGTGCAAGGACCATTCTACCTTATTATTCAGTTGTTTGTGAGACAAACATAGATTTTATGGATCCATAATTATGTGATGATTCTTATGTCGTAATGCAAGACAGATGCATTTGTTTTTGAGAGTTTTCTTTCAGTCTCTGTTTTGCCATTAAATTGTGATGATTGAAATATTAGCAGACCAATATATTGTTTTGAATTATCATTGAATAATGGATATTTGAATAATGGCTTGAGACTTCAATTTTGATAATTATGGTCTTTTGCAAAAACAAAAACAAAATCAGGTTAGTGAGAGAATTTTAGGAAAAAAAATGGTTTCTGTATTGAGGCTGCATATTTAACCAATTTTTCATGTCTATTCTATCAAAGTTTCTGCAAATCTTCCTTTTTATTATATGGCTTGCAGCACGCAAAAAGGGGCATTCGGACATTTGCGTAAAGTGTCGTCTCTGATCAGCCTGCGCAGTCTGCGCAGGCTGATCCGAGACGGCACTTTACGACTACATTCGATTTTGTCTTACAGTAGACTTGCACAAAACAGAAAATTACATAAGAACGGAAAGTTTCGTCTTGGATTAGCCTGTGCAGACTGCGCAGGCTGATCCGGGATGACACTTTACGCAAATGTCCGAATGCCCTTTTTCGCGTGTTGCAGGCCATATAAAAACATATACCTCTTTACCGAAGAATCCTATTTTAATGACCCCGGGTAAGAAGGTTTTTAAACGCATTGTAGGAAAAGGAGAAAATGGGGGTAACCAATATTTTCTCCCTTTTCCACAATGTTTTCTACCTTTTTTTTAAAGACAACTCCCATTGCTTTAGCCACCATTATTGTCAGCAAATGCTTTCAAATTGGTTGTGTCTAAAATTCTGTTTTTTAGTAAAGGGTTAAACAGAAGCCAATGTGAATTTCAATTGCATTTAACCAAGCAAGTCATCATATACAAGTCGTTATGGAGCCATAAAATCCATTTTGTCTAACAAGAAACTGAATTATGAGCCAGAATGGTTCTTTGACCTGCAAAAAAAATGACTAATAGCAAAAAAGTTTTGATTCGGGTCAGACTGTGTGTACTGCATAGGCTGACTTGGGTCTATACTTTGTGTAGATGCAGTAAACCTTCTTTTCACAGAACATTCATCAAATGAGAAGTGTATTTTTGTTGTCATTACAATGCTTATAGGTTACCCACAGTCATACATGTATTTCAGGTTCTGTCCTATGAGCAAGAAAACAAAAGACGACGAGTCAAGTATCAAGCTGTACCTGGAGGATACGAGGTTGGGACGGCTGAAATACAGGAGAAACGGACAAGATTCTCCTTGTCACATGACCAGGAATCAATAGGTATTGGCTTTATCATTATGAATAAGTTACGCTATCCTTAACTCTTTTCCATACAGTAAAATTTTAAGCTTGTCGAAATTGAAAGCAATTTTAGGCAACATATTGAATGTGGCTCAAATTATGATTTCTGTCTGATAGGATAGAAATTTTTGCCCTTTTCAACAATGTTTTCAAAAGCCCTCTTTCTCAGGGATGTTAAAACTCAGGATTTGGTCGTAAAGAGTTAAGGGTACTAAAGATAGATGAAATGGATATTTTGGGGCTGAAGAATATCCCTGAATATTACAGTGCTGTCTGACTTTGATACATACTGTCTGCAAAAGCAGCTATGATGTGCTTGGTAACCAAATAGTGAACCCTGACACATATTAATAATTGAAATTGATTTTAGCACATTACCAAATTTTGGACTTGAACACACTGAAAGCAATTACTGCTGAAGACAAAATATATGTAGCTCAAGTGATGATTTCTGTCATTGACAGGGTAGAAAACATTGTGGGAAAAAGAGAAAATGCTGGTTACCAGCATTTTCTCCTTTTCCAACAATATTTTCAAAGGCCTTCTTCTTCAGGGTTGTTAAAACTCCCCATTATGTTGGAATGGGTTAAAACATGTAATCTACCTGCAGTTACATTTTTTGACTTAAGCTATATACTTGTTCCGATGATTTTTAAAGCATTGGCTGCTTTCATGAGCTGTCCATAAATTTGTGCTTTTTCATTGTAACGGGTTAACCCATTACCACATAGTTCCAAGTTATAACGACCCTGAGAAAGAGACCTTGTAAAAAATCTTGTTGGAGAAGAAAAAAAAAAGGTTGGTAATCAGCATTTTCTCCTTTTACCACAATGTTTTCTATCCTTCAAAAGGCCAATTTTTTTTAACTCTTTACCAAACGACAAAATTGTAGACTTATCCAAATTCAAAGCATTTGCAGACGACAAAATAAACGTGACTCAAAAAAATTGAAATTTGGCTTTAGAAGAGTAGAAAACATTGTGGGAAAAGGAGAAAATGCTGGTTACCAGCATTTTCTCCTTTTCGCACAGTGTTTTCAGAAGGCTTCTTCTTCTGGGTCGTAAAAACCAGGGATTGTTTGGTAAAGGGTTAAGTTGACTAAACAAAATTTTTCATATGCAATTTGTTGTTAGGTAAAGAATGAAGGATTTTAAATTCCTCCTCTCTTCTTCTTTCTCCCCCTCCACCCTCATTCTATCTGGACCATTGAATTGTATGCATGGAAGTATGACTTGCTTTAAATTTCAGGAAATACCAGTGATATACAAGAAGCCATATCCGAAGGAGCATCTAGTCATTCTGTTGGATCACAAGATCTGGAGAACGATGACAACGATAATTTCTCCGACATGATCTCAGCCAATGTTAGTGGGCGTGGCACTCCTAACATTAGTGGGCGGGACACGCCATTGTCACAGGCGGAGTCTGGAGAGCAAGAAGCTCAGCCACACCCCCAGCCAGCTCTTCCAGAAACTATAAAGAAGAATAATAGGGTGGATGTTACAGAGAAATTTGGAAAATTTGAAATCAAACAGGAACTAGAATGTAAGTATTATTTGATAGTCATTGTCTTAAAATGGGAAGAGCTTGTAAAAATCATGAAATTTTTGCCATGATATGAATTCAACAAGATTTGAACAGCATGCAATCTTTTTCATAGTACATGTACTTAGCTGTTATCCCTTTACCAAACAAGAAAATTTTGCACTCTACCAAATTAAAAGCATTTGCAGACAACATATGGAGTAAAGCTCAAATCATGATTTCTGTCTTTTATAGGAAAGAAAACACTGTTGAACAAGTAGAACAAAAATTCGACATTTGATTGTTAAAAGCAGTTGCTCCTTTTCCCACAGTATTTCCTAAAGCTATCAACTGTAGGGGCAAATGGGTATTGATTTAATCTTTTCCCAAACAACATATTTTAGAGTCTTTCAAATTCCAAACATCTACAGAGAATGAATTCAAATTCATACAAAGGAACTTCAGCTGTCTAATAGGGTAGAAAACATTGTGGGAAAGGGAGAAAATGCTGGTTACCAGCATTTTCTTCTTTTCCTACAATTTTTTCAAAAGCCTTCTCTCTCAGGGTCGTGAAAACCCAAGATTGTTTCGGTAAAGTGTTAAGTAGCATTTAACCCTTTACCACACAATCCTGACTTTTGACGACTCTGTGAAAGAAGCCATTTGAAAATATTGTGGGAAAAGGAGAAAATGCTAGTACATGTAACAACTTTTTTTTGTTTTCCCACAATGTTTTTCCAACAATGTTTTCTACCCTTCCAAAACAAATTTCAATTTTTGAGTCACATTTATTTTGTCATCTGCAAATGCTTTCAATTTGGACCTTTCTAAAATTTTATTGTTTGGTAAAGAGTTAGGCAGTAATGCATTGATATTATGACTCTACCAGATGACCTCAAGTCCACTGTAAGTGATACATGGAGTACAGATGTGCTGGCCAGTGACTCGGAGCCACCTGAGATGAACCAACAGGTCAGACTGGAGGAGATAGCTGAGGAGATGGTACGTCAACACATGCTTGGCACTCAAGAGGTATTACTGACATATTAATTTCTCATATGAAATTTACTTTTTTTAAAGGGAGTTTTTCAGATTTTTAAAATCATACCAAACTTAACCCTTTACCAAACAATCCTGACTTATAACAACCCTGGGAAAACAGTCTTATGAAAACATTGTGGGAAAAAGAGAAAATGCTGGTATCCAGCATTTTCTCCTTTTTCCACAATGTTTTTTATCATATGACACATAAATCTTACCATTTGATCAATAATTAAAATGTCATACGCAAATGCTTTGAGTTTTGACTACTCTAAAATTTTGTTGCTTTGTAAAGAGTCAAAGAATGATTTATCACAGAATTAAGTAAGCCCATAGCTGGCAACGCGTTGGTAAAGAAGAAATGTCAAACATGCATCAATTGCAAGGATTCATCTTGAAATTGGTGTGACGATGTCATGTCTGATGTTATGAAAGTAGACTGAGTTACTGATTGCAAAAAGACCATCCCTGCTATTTAAACACCCAGAATTGGTCCTATTTACATGTATTTAATGTAACCATATAAGTAATATGACTGCGAAAAAAATCTAGTTCTGTTTATTCATTTTTTTTTCCTTCAAAAGTTATTTACGGCATAAGTACTAAATGGGCCTCCTTAACTCTATACAACATTACAAAATTTTAGACTTGTCCATATTGAAATTATTTGCAGATGATAAATAAAGTGTGGCTAAAATGATGGGATTTGTCTTTTCAAGGGTTACCAGCAATCTATCCCTTTCCCACAATGTTTTTAAAAAGGCTTCCTTCCCAGCATTTTCTCCTTTTGTAACAATTTTTTCACCCTTTCAGAGACAATTTCCACTATTTTAGCCACAATAGATTTGTTGTCTGCAAATGCACTGAATTTTGAGAAGTTAAAAATTTTGTCAGATGGTAAAGAGTAAAATATTGGAATTAACCTTTTCTATACACAGCTCTGTGTTTTACAAACCCTACGATACAAATCTTTTGTCCAGCCAGTTATCATATAGTATGGATCCATTTTATAAAAAAAACCCAGCCAAATCATGAGGTAGGATGGTCCTTTAACTAGCAGGAAATTTACCTAAAAAAAAAAATTCGACCAGATCTGTGCCTTTGGGCAGGCTGACCTGGTTCAATAGTTTTTTGCAGATGCAGTTAAAGGTTCAAACTTCTTTTCACAGAGCCTAATTATGCCCCCCTTCAACGAAGTGGGGATATATTGCTTTGCTAATGTCGGTCCGTCGGTCGGTCTGTAGACCTTACCTTGTCCGGATGATAACTAGACACAGAATTGACTTAGGTTCGTCAAATTTGGCACAGACATTCGTCTTGGAGTGCAGATGATCCCTATCGATTTTGAGATTAATCCATCAAAGGTCAAGGTCACAGTGGCCTTCAACTTAATGATATAAAGACCAAACCTTGTCCGGATGATAACTAGACACAGAATCAACATAGGTTCTTCAAATTCTGTACAGATATTCATCTCGGAGTGTAAATGATCCCTATTGATTTTGAGATTAATCCATGAAAGGTCAAGGTCACAGTGGCCTTCAACTTAATGATATATAGACCAAACCTTGTCCAGATGATAACTAGACATAGAATTGACCTAGGTCCTTCAAATTCTGTACAGATATTCATCTTGGAGTGTAAATGATCCCTATCGATTTTAAGGTTAATCCATGAAAGGTCAAGGTCACAGTGACCACCAGATGATTCAGGGCCCGCACTGCCGTTCGCCACTTGAACCATTTGCTCAAAAAAAATTAAAGTGTCTCAAAAATCATCATATGTGGCTCAACTTGTGGCTCCAACATTTTATTCGCGTATTATCGGGGATGTAGTAAGCATCGAAGTCGACTGGGAAAAAACGGAAGTCGAATGCGTGTGCCGAAAAGAAAATCGATAACCATCTGTGTATCGGCGACTGTTTACAATCTTGTATGTATACACACGGCGGTGTGTATAATTATGCGAACTGTTGACAGATTATCACTTTTAACAATTGAAGTGGGCTATAGATCAAAAAGATGACATCGATATTTCCCAATCAATTCTTTTGATATCAGTTTATGAACTGTGCCACTTCCTGTATCAATGTGGCAGTAGGGGGGCATGACTATTTTACAAACAGACATCTTGTTTGTATATATATTACAGGTATCAGAGACGGCCAGTGATGCCTGGAGTACAGATGTACTGGCCTCGGACACAGAGGAGAAACAAGTCGAGACTCTGTCAGAGTTTGATGATCTGAGCATGGCTGAGATGGGAGGTAATTTGGATGAAGTAAGAAGCGAATCTGATATTGCTGAAGTCACACCTCTTGCTTCAGGTTAGTCTGCTTCTCGATTTTCTTGTATGTGGACTTTTTGTTGATTGCATGAATGGCTAGTGCCTGATATCTGGTACAATACAGTGTAATGAGGATACATTCAGTCACTTCTTTGATTGATTAGTTTAATACAGTGTAGTTCTGGGAGGGGTTTCAAGCTTCAACCTTAGCTTGCACAGTATTTTTGTCCTTGTTCTGATATTTGTGATATTTGCACAACCACCTGTTTTAACCCTTTACCAAACAATCCCGGGTTTTCACGACCCTGTAGAAGAAGCCTTTTAAAAACATTGTGGGAAAAGGAGAAAATGCTGGTAACCAGCATTTTCTTTTTTTTCCACAATGTTTTCTACCCTATCAAAGCAAGATTGCACCATTTGAACCACACTGAAATTGTTGTCTGCAAATGCTATCAATTTGGACAAGGCTAACATTTTGTCATCTGGTAAAGGGTTAACCATCCTGAGTGTGAAAGCTTTTGAAACCATTGTGGAAAAAGAAGAAAATGTAGGTGACCAACAATTTCTGGTCACCAACATTCCCACAATGATTTCTAACCCTTCAAAGAAAAGTCCAGTTATTTTAGCATTATTGAATTTCTTGTGTGTGGACAAGTCTTAAATTTTATGGCGTTGGAAAGAGTGATCTGAAACAATGCAAAGCCTGTTAAAAGTGAGGTCTAAAATGGTAAATCATGTGCAGGCCCATCCATAAAGCAGAAATTAAAGATATGTCTGCCACTAACATGAAAATTTTGCAAGAAATACTAAATTAATACTTTTGTTTAACCTATCCAACTTGACAAATTTTAGACTCTCCCAAATTCAAGTCTGCAGAGGACGATTCTGAATAAATAGAAATGAGCTTCTCTGATAGCAGGAAATGGAGATTGGCATTTTCTCCCTTTATCACAATATTTTCATAAGGTATCTTCCTTAGGATCCTTTAAACTGGGGATTATTTGGTAAAGAGTTAAAAAAGAATATAACACTTCACTTGGTGAGCTTTTGATAGATAGAAATTTTCCTTTATTCCATTTTTCGCTGACCTTTTATTCTTTGCAGGTTTCCAAAGTCCAAGTGATAATGGTGATCAGTACCAAGGGGCTGCGGCAGGGGGCTCAGTTAAATCTGAAAACATGAGCATGTCGCCTACATTTTCCGATAACGTATTTTCTGACTCAGAGACCGAACGCCCTGTGGGCTCTAGAATAGAGGGTGATCAAGAGAGACGACCATCAAGTGGGTCTAGATCGGATAGACATTTAATGGGTAGCCCTGTTGGAATCGGATCAAATAGACTCTTTGTTCCAATCAAGAAAAAAAGAGATTCATCCCCTACTGGTACCCCAAATGATAGATATAAAGTGGGATCCAGCGGGGGGTTTATGACTAATTCAGCCCATAGACATACAGACCAATGGCCGGGTGTTAGACCAATGTCTGCTCCTGGTACATACAGAGATGTGTCTGCAGATTTACATAACCTTCACACTGCTAGCAATCTGTTGTCCTCAGGGGAGACAGGTGCTAGGCCTAAATCCCAAAATAATTTAAACGTAAATTCAAATAAAGAACCTCTCTTGTCAAAAAACCAATTTAATGAGGATAGTGTCAGAAATGAAGGTAATGATTTTCGAGCTGATTTATTCAGACAGGAACCTAAAGGCAGAATTTCTGCTGACTCTGGGGTCAGTTCTGCGCAATTTTTAGATATTTCTGAAAGTAAAGAAAATGTAACATTATGTGAACAACAAAATACTAACCTAAGTGAAGAAAAATTTTCAGCAGCACTGAGTTTATTTGATCCCTTGTCCCCCAGCAAAGAAACTACAGATGGAGATTTGTTGGAAGGGGCTGGGAGTCCCCATGAACATGCTTTCCGTAGTTACCAAGGAAAGGACCTTGCCCCTGACTGTGATAGGACAGATACTTTGGTTACAACGGTGGAGAAACAAAAATCCAACCAATTTCTGTTTGATACAACACCCACCGACACAAAAGAGTCTGAGGCAATCTCTGTCATAAACCAAGCATTCTTGCCAACTTCTGTAGCGGCCAATCAAAGACGGACCAGCACTGATAGCATCCAGTCATCGGAGTCGGGGAATTCCAAGGAAGAGTCAGGACAGGGAGATAAATCGGAACAAACTAGTCTTGAGAATTCTATCGGGGCTCTAGTTACTAATGGCAAGGTGGGCTATTATCACTTTACCAAATGATTCCATGTTTTGTCGACCCTGAACCTGAAGAAGAATGTTTTTGAAAACATTACATGCCTGCTGAGTAGCTCAGTGGATAGTGTATCTGACTCGTGACCTGGTGGTTGCAAGTTTGATACCCGGTTGAGGCAAGCTTGCTTTCTGGTGATTTTTTGCCTGTCACCTCTGATGCATGTGAAAAAATTAGTCAGTGACTTGGAAAGAAAGTTGTAAGTACTGGTGTGAGAAAGCCAGGAAACAAATGTGTAGGTACACTGACCTCTGTGATATGATATAATTTGACCTAAGCTATTGAAACGGCATTCAACCCCATTATAAACAAAGAAAACATTACGGGAAAAGGAGAAAATGCAGATTTCCACTATTTTCTCCTTGTCTCATAAAGTTTTCTACCCATTCAAAGACAAAGCTCATTAGTTGAATCTGGTTTGATATGTTTGTCTGCAGATGCTCTTAACTAACTTAGATAAGTCTAAAATGTTGTCAGCTGGTAACGAGTTACATTAACTCACATTTACCCTTAGGATGTTAAACACAACTCAAAAGACCTTTTGCAGACAGTGTAGATCAAGATCAGACTGCACAGAATGTGCAGTCTGATTTTGGATCTATACTGTGTGCTAAGGAGATATTCCCCCCCCCCCCCCGTGTTCCCATGTGTGTCTATCTATCAGTCTGTCCTTCTATCTGTCTGTCCTTTTTTGTTTTTTCCCCATGCTCTAACTCAAAAGCCATTTGACCTAGGACACTGAAACTTTATACAAGTGTTGCTCATGACCCAAGGAGGTGCCCTATTGTTTTTGGGTTACATGGGTCAAAGGTCAAGGCCACAGGTGAACTCTGTTTTGAAAATCATTTCTGTTCTCTGATTGTGCTGCTTCAGTGACAAGGTGCTGGTGGCGGGAGGGTATTTATCAGCTTTGCAACAATTCTAGTTTTTATTTTGCTATATATCACTAATAGTGGCAGAAAGTAAAAATTACTTGTGACTGAGTACTCTGGCGAAAGGGAGTTCAATGCTTCTCTGTGATTCATTTTACCAAGCAATTCATCATATAATTATGGATCCATGATATTCACTTTGTCTAATAACCGACTGAATCCTTAGGTAGAATGGTCCTTGACCATGCAAAAGATTTACCAAAAGCAAAAAGTTTCGACACAGGTCAGCCTGTGTAGATTTTGCAGGCTGACCTGAGTTGATTCTTTTAGCAGATGCATGAAGCACCTTTTTACAGAGTGTGAGTTTCGCACTGGTTATGCATGAAGTGTGGATAATGGATGAAAAAGAAATAGTTTTTCTGTTTCTGTTTCCAGGACCCTCCTGTAGGGGAAGAGACATCCACCCCAGGGAGAAGAAAGGGACTGTTCAAGACTTTTAAAGATAAGATACATAAAGGTAAGTTTGTATTTTGACAAACATCTTGAAAAGGTGGGATGTTTTGGTCACCTCTTTGATCCTTTACAAAATTATCCCGAATTTTAACGACCCTAAGAACAAAGGCTTTTGAAAACATTGTGGGAAAGGGAGAAAATGCTGGTATCCAGCATTTTCTCCTTCTCCCACAATGCTTTCTAACACTTCAAATTCAAATCCCAACATTTGATCTATATTGAATTTTTAGTCAGCATATCTGTGTAGTAAAACCAGTTACTCCTTTTCTCTAAATGGTTGCTACGTTATTATTTTTCTTTTCCTTTAGATGCTATTCATAATAAATTTGTAGTGTTCTACAAAGGTAGGGATTCACAAAAACTGTCACATTAAAAAAGGAAAAGTCCAGATGGGATTTGTCCCTTTTAATAATTTTTTTAGAGTTAGCCTTTTGGTGAATTTGTATTTCTCAAGATGAAAATATCTTTTGTTTGTGTAAGTTTATGGGCAAATTGTTCACTTCCGGAATAATGCATGGCAGAACACTGCATCTATAGAAATTGATACAATTTATGTGTAGATCTTTAAATACATGTATTGGCTGAAATTTCTTTAGATGTTAATAAATAAATCTAATGAAATAATAATACTTACTAACATTCACAGTTGTTGATGTTACATCCCAAACAGCGGCAGGTATACATTCATTTTTGTTCAATTGCATATTTACTGTGAAATCTCATGGATTTGAGATCAAACGGATAATGATATTAAAATGGAACGGCCAACAATTAACAAACTTCAATTCTGACAAAGATTGATTTGAAAATATTTTGGTAGAGAAAGAAATTTTGAGCTGCAGTATCTCTATTTTGCAATTCTGGTTTGATCCTATACCATACAAACCATACAAAAGTTTAAAGACCCTGAGAAAAACACCCTTTGAAAACATTGTGGGAAAAGGAGAAAGCACTGCTTAACAGCATTTATCCTTTTCCCACAACTTTTTCTATCCTATCAAAGACAAGCCCTACCCTTTAAGCCACATTTGATTTGTCATCTGCATATGATTTCAAGCTGGACATGTCTTAAATTGTTCTTTGATAAATATTTCTACATGTGAATTCTTGAGATCTCACAGTCAGTGTATTAGTTTCTGTTAAAATATGTCTGATAGTTATATTTACTGATATACTGTAAAAGTTATTCATTTTCTCCATTTTTATGCTCCATGAAAAATTTAGGGGAGCATACAGTTGCGGCATTGTATGTCTATCTGTGTCTTTCTTTGTTGGTCAGTCTCTTGGATAGTTTTTGTTCCTGAGCTATTTCTCAGCAACCACTGGACATAATTCACTAAAGCTTCATGGGAAGCTTTCTAATAAGGAAGACATGCACATTTTGTCAGTATATTCTGGTTTGATGATTTTTGTCACAGCTATGGCCTTTTGAATGTTTTAGTCCCTAATTAAGTTTCTGAGCTATTTCTCAGCCAACACTGGATGGAGTTTACAAAACATAACCCTTTACCAAACAGCCACGAATTTTAATGACCTAGAGTTAGAAGGCCTTTGAAAATATTTTCCCAAAATATTTTTTATCCATCAAAGGGCAAATTTCATTTATTGAGTAACATTTAATGTGTGGTCTTGCAGCTGCTTTCAATTTAGACAAGCCTAAAAATAGTCATTTAGTAAAGAGTTAATGGCTTCCCTGGTGGGGCAGGGGGACTTAAGTTTTTTTGTCAGCATGTTCTGATTTGATGATTTTTGTCTTGAATATGACCCTAATTTCAACAACCTGTGGACGGAATTCAATTAAACTTCATGGCAACCTTCCTTGTGAGCAGGAAATGTGTATAATGTTACCGGGCGTATTCCTTTCGCTACTCCGAACACTCCGAACATGTTCTAAATCAATGGAGTATTTTGGAACACTGCGCCGTGTTCTTCAGAACATGTTCTGACTGTTCTAATTCAATCGAGGTGCAGCGCACCTGCTGAACGGTTGCTAGGTGATTCAAGATGGCTGAAAGATGGACAGTTCTTCATGGCGAAACTTGCAATTGTCTTTTTTACGATATAAACGCTATAAATAGGAGCATTGTAGACTCAGCAGTGTCAGTCTCTGCTCCCTCTCCGCAGCTAATCATATCCTCCACTAGCAGAGCTAAGACAGTAGCTCTTGCAACAGCCATCATGGCAATGTACATTAATTTCGGTATCGATTAGAACAGTGTTTCGAAAATGCTCCATTCAGAACATAATTCCAGAACAGTGTATGTGTTCTGAAATATTCCATTCACACATTTTAGATGAGCATTCCAGAACACTGGACATTGTGCCAGAACAGGTGAATGGAATACGCCCACCGTGTTCTGTTTTGATAATATTTTGTCACAGTAATTTTTAATCCTGCATTTTGCTTCTGCTTCGCTTTTTCTCAGGAATTCAACAAAACTTAACAGAAAACTTTCTTATGAATGAGGATAACATGGGCATGTTATTTGCACATTATGGTTTGATGATTTTTCTTTGAATAATGGTCCTTTGAATTTTTTTTTTTTTCATTTTAAATACGAATCGTTGCATGGTAACCCATGTGGAGAGAGTACATCCTTTTCAGTCAGTTATTTTGTTTGTGACAAAAAAACATTTGGGTAGCATGACCTGTCTATTAGAGGACTCTTGTTTATCTATGCAAGCAGAATTATAGCCAGCAGAAAAAAATTGTCAAAGGTATACAAGAATCAACGTTTGATCTATGTACGGGTCCATACTTCAACCATTATCTTGACAAATAGACTGCGGCTACAGTTCATCTTCATTTAACTCTGTACCAAACAATCCCTTGTTTTTCCGGCCCTGAGGAAAAGGCTGTTTAAAACATTGTGGGAAAAGCTTTTTTTTTTTCTCCTTTCCCCACAATTTTTCAGAAGCTCTCTTCCCCTTAGTTGTTAGAACTGGATATTATGTGATAAAAGAGATAAGTTTTGTTTCAACTGTTGACTTCTCTTCTTCTCTTTCAAATTGTTAACTTCTCTTCTTCTCTTAACTTCTGAAAGAATTTGATAGGGTCATCAAGTCTCCTTTGACCCATCTAGATAGAATGTAATGATGAACTTATGATAAATTCCTGTTTAAGTCAATTATATACTGACCTTGAAACAATGTGCCAAAGAAACATATTGCTTTTTTTTTGGAGCAATTCATCCATTCATAGAAATTGGTATATATCTGTAATGAATGACTTTTACAGTTTTGAATGCCTTTACTTTGTATTTCTTATAGTTTTTATTAGCTCTACTGGCTGAAAGCCAGCAGAGCTTATGTCATGGTATGGTTCCCGTCGTCCGTCCGTCCGTCTGTCTGTCTGTCCGTCCGTCTGTTAATCTTTTTTCTTGTTTACGTGATAAAGTCTGCATTTGTTGTCAGATTTTCATGAAACTTGCACAGTTTGTTTATCTCATCAATAGCTTCAACCCTATTGATTTTGAAAAAAATCCAACAAACAGTATGGGAAAAGTAGCCATTTGAAGTTGAAAATTTCCATTTCTTGTTTACGCGATAAAGTCTGCATTTGTGGTCAGATTTTCGTGACACTTGCACAGTTTGTTTATCTCATCAATAGCTTGAATGGTATTGATTTTTAAAAAAAATCTAACAAACAGTATTGGACAAGTAGCCATTTGAAGTTTAAGATTTCCATTTCTTGTTTACACGATAAAGTGTGCATTTGTTGTCAGATTTTCATGAAACTTGCACAGTTTGTTTATCTCATCAATAGTTTCAACCCTATTGATTTTGAAGAAAATCCGAAAAACAGTATGGGAAAAGTAGTCATTTGAAGTTTAAAATTTCCATTTCTTGTTTATGCGATAAAGTCTGCATTTGTGGACAGATTTTCGTGAAACTTGCACAGTTTGTTTATCTCATCAATAGCTTCAATCCTAATGATTTTGAAAAAAATCCAACAAACAGTATTGGAAAAGTAGCCATTTGAAGTTGAAAATTTCCATTTCTTGTTTACGCGATAAAGTCTGCATTTGTGGTCAGATTTTCGTGAAACTTGCACAGTTTGTTTATCTTATCAATAGCTTCAATCCTATTGATTTTGAAAAAAATCTTACAAACAGTATGGGAAAAGTAGCCATTTCAAGTTGAAAGTTTCCATTGCTTGTTTATGCGATAAAGTCTGCATTTCTGGTCAATTTTTAATGAAACTTACACAGTTTGTTTATCTTATCAATAGCTTGAACGATATTGATTTTGAGAAAAATCCAACAAACAATAAGGGAAAAGTAGCCATTTCAAGTTAAAAATTTCCATTGCTTGTTTACGCGATAAAGTCTCCATTTGTTATCAGATTTTTGTGAAACTTGTATAGTATGTTTATCTCATCAATAGCTTGAACTGTATCGATTTTTTAAAAAAATCCAACGAACACTATAGGAAAAGTAGCCATTTAAAGTTGAAAATTTCCATTTCTTGTTTAGGCAATGAAGTCCACTATTTTGATCCAATTCTTTTGAAACTTTCAAAGATTGTTTAGTTCATGAAGGGATTGAACTCTATCAAAACTGAAGAAAATCTACTAATCTGTTCAGGAAAAACAGCCATTTGATAACTTAGTATTGTTTAGTCAACAAAGTTCACATTATTTGTCACATTTCTTTGAATTTGCTGAGATTGTTTTGTAACAGTTCTTACTAGGTTCAAGCCCTTTTTTTGTGTGTGTTTTTTTGTCTTTTTTCATTTTGCATCCTGAATTTAATAATGTATGCTCGCAAAAAAGCAAAATCACTGCCAGTAGAGCGATATCAGGCCCTCAAGGGCCTCTAGTATTTATTCATATAAGTTGTATTTCTAATTTTATTGAAAGTATATAGAGGTTTATAGAGAATGGTTATCGTGTCAATATTCATGTAATAAAGTATAGATCTATATTTATAGCATTGAGGATTTTTGGAGAAATTGCCTACCAGTTTGTACATGCATAACTAAATAGGGAAACGTAGTTCACCTGCATAAATAGATATAGTGGGATTTTTAATTTATCAAGGGATGCTTAAATGCATGTCACGAGTTAATATTGCTCTGGGTTCTCGTTCAGGGCTGAAATGCAGACGACCCGGCTCATTTAGCAAACTATTCTAATGTTGTATGAATCAAGCGCAGGAGTTAAACAACCTGACGAACCAAAGGTTCAATAACGACTGCCATTTATTAACATAAATGTAACATTTATACAAATAGTGACATGTACAAAAACAATAATTCAAGAAAGACAGATAGACTAATGGACAGACTTAGTAATTTGACAGAGCTGACATAATTTACAATGGCTAGGACAGGCTAAGACAGACAGCCTGGCCAACAGACAGACGTACCATAAAATTAATGCTGAATGAATGAAAGAAATGTGAAATGAGTATGATTAGAAATGTGAAATGAAAGTTACACATACCTGAAATGCAGACGACCCGGCTCATTTAGCGAACGATTCTAATGTTGTATGAATCAAGCGCAGGGGTTAAACAACCTGACGAACCAAAGGTTCAATAACGACTGCGCGGTAGCATGTCAGCAGAGCGGGAACGTGTACAAAACAGGCACGGGGAACTCGTGCATGAAAAAAAAAATGAGGCCCTTATATACAAAGTGCTAGAATGAGGCCCTGGAAAGCGAAATGGGATGAAACAAAAATGACTTATTAATGTGATATCTGACAAATACAAACACAACAACATGACGACACAATACATTTAACTCATCCTGTGACATGCATATGAGTCATGGTCTGTGAAAAGGGGGCTTAATGTATCTGTAAAAAGTGTCAACCAATAACAGCCTGTGCAGTCTCTGCAAGTTGACATGAGTCAGAACATTTTGCTATTTGTAATTTTCTGCATGCCAAAGGACCATTCTACTTCATGATTCAAATTTTCTTAGACAGAATGGATTTTATTGATCCATAATAATGTGATGACTTGCTTGGTATAATGCACATGTATTACTCGAACAAATTGACATGAAATAATTGACCTCTATTACCATATATTACACGCTTGACTTATTGTCCAAACTTAGCTTCAGCTATTGTCGTCTGCATTCGGACCTATGTGAACGTTTTTCAACTCTTAATGCTAATAGATTTATCGTGTCTTTAACCCTTTACCACACAATCCCGATTTTTAACAACCTTGAGAAAGAAGCCTTTTGAAAACATGGGAAAAGGAGAAAATGCTGGTAACCAGCATTTTCTCCTTTTCCCACAATGTCTTTTACCCTATCAAAGACAAATCCCACCTTTTGAGCCTCATTTAAGTTGTCGTCTGCAAATGCTTTGAATTTGGTCAAGTTCAAATTTTTGTCATGTGGTAAAGAGTTAAAGAATACTGAAAATACTTAAAATAAACATGATTTGTTGGTTTAAATTGGTAATATGTGGCAGGTAAGATAGATCTAAGATGCACTTTCTGTGCAGTCTGATCTTGATCCATGTCATCCGCAAAAACTCTCACATTTTAACTGTGGAACTGTAAGGGTAAAACCCAACATTTACTTTTAACAGAATTTCCCTACCATCCGTTAACAGAATTTCCGTACCGTACCATCCGATTATACCAGATGATATAAATATTCACTCTTTAATTATTCTTTGCATAGAGGTCAGTTTCAGGTCAATTTGTTTGAGTAATACCATAGAGACGCATTAAATTCCCTTTTGCCTGGACCCTGCTCATTTATGAATAATTAGGGAATTTTGGTCTTTCAACTCTTTACCAGACAACAGTATTTAGACTTGTCTGAACTGAAAGCATTTGGAGAAGGCTTGCCAAATGAGGATCGAAACAAGGCTTTTGTCTTCGATAAGGTAGAAAATGTTGCGGAAAAAGGGGAAAATGCTGGCTACCAGCATTTTCTCCTTTTTCCACAACGTTTTTTTTAAAAGCCTTCTCAGTCAGGGTGGTGAAAACACGGGATTGTGTGGTAAATAAATAAAGGGATATTTATATCTGCACATGTACATTTGTAATATGTTATCTTCTGAACTGCTGAAATGCCGTTTCTAAATAGCATGCACCAGGAAAAAAAATTCAGTTAATCTTGTAACTCTTCACTAAACGACAGAATCTTACTCTTGTCCAAATTGAAAGCATTTGCACACGACAAAATAAATGTGAGTCAAAAAATTGAAGCTTGTGTTTGGAAGGGTAGAAAACATTGTGGGAAAAGGAGAAAATGCTGTTTACCAGCATTTTCTCTTTTTCCAACAATGTTTTCAGAAGGCTTCTTTCTAAGGGTCTTTAACAACCAGTATTGTTTGATAAGGGGTTAAGTGCAAAATGAATGTTGGACTGAGTCAATCAGGAAAAAAAAAAAGACAAAAGTATTGCAAGTTCAGTAGTGCTTTTGCTCAAATGTTTCGCATTTAGCTGACAGTGTAGATCAAAGATCAAGCTGTATTTTCTGTGCAAGTCTAATCTTTGATCTACACTGTCTGCCACAGGGAGACTGATCTTGGTCTACATTGTCTACGAAAACAAAAAAAGCTGTTACGTGTAACTCTTTACCAGACAACAAGATTTTGTACTGAACCACATTGAAAGTATTTGCAGATGACAAAAGTAGCTCAAAACATAATTCGTATCTTTGTTAGGGTGGAAAAAGTTGTGAGAAAAGGAGAAAATGCTGGTTATCTGTATTTTCTCCTTTTTTTTCTACAATGCTTTCAAAAGGCTTTGCCTCCAGGGTGGTTAAACCTTGGCATTGTGTGGTAAACTGTTTATAAGAAAAGAAAGGGGAAAAAAACAGAAAAGACTAGGAAAACATGAGATTATAGATGTGCAGAGTATAATTATAGATTTGTAGAATATAATAGATATAATTGACCCTGACATTTTTTTTCCTTGTCTTGTAACAACTGTATGTGTGTTTTAAAATAGCCATTTCTTTCCTGATTTTTTTTTACCGTGCATGTTAGGTGAAACTTATCTGGGGTAGACAACAGTTACTGTTTGAAATCTTGGTATTAGGAAATGTATAGAGGTACAAATATTCACAAACCAATTTTAATGGAGAATTTGTGTGCACATGCCTCCATTTCAAATTTTTTAGGATTGCCATTTTGAACTCTTCAGTTTTTGGAGAAAACATTGAAGAATTGTCACAGCAAAGGTGTAGTTTGTGTCAATTTTATGCTAAAACTTTGATCTTTTCATGATACCCTTGTCATAACTGAAGATATTTACCAAACAACATAATTTCAGACTGGTTAAAATTGAAAGGATTTGCAGACAACAAATCAAAACAAAAGTAGATCAAGTAATGAAATTTCTCTCAAAAGAGTAGAAAAAATAGTGAGAAAAGGAGAAAATCTTTGGTGCTAGCATTTTCTCTTTTTCCACAATGTTTTCAAAAACCTTCTACCCCAGGGTCGTTAAAACACGGGATTTTGTGGTATAGGGATAAAATTTGGCTGGTTTTGTAAAAGGAGAGAGTGGGCCATCAACACAGGTATCCTTGTAAATAATTCTTACACTGTTATGTCCAAATTTTGACTTAAAATTTTCTCTTAAAAAGCAGCTGCAGCCAGATCATTGGCATCTGTATGCAGTGCTCTTGTTGTCTTCTCTGGACCTTGCATGACATTGTAACGTAGACCTTACCATCTTTTATAGATAACTATTGAATCAGCTGTATTAAGCAGTTTAATTCTTTACCAAACAAAATAATTTTAGACTTGACCATATTGAACGCATTTGCAGACGGCGCTTTAACCCTTTACCAGACGACAAAATCTTAGACCCGTCCAAATTGAGAACATTTGCAGACGACATATTAAATGTAGCTGAAATGATGCTAATTGTCAGTGAAAGTGTAGAAAACCTTGTGGGAAAAGGAGAAAATGCTGGTAACCAGCATTTTCTCCTTTTCCCACAAGGTTTTCAAAAGACTCCTTCCTCAGGGTAGTTAAAACTCGGGACTGTGTGGTAAAGGGTTAAATAATGGGACTTGTCTTTGGAAGCGTTGAAAAGATGGGAAAGGAGGAATTGCTGGTTACCAGCATTTTCTCCTTTTCTTACAGTGTTTTTCAAAGCCTTTTTCCTTCGGTATGTTAAAACCCAGGGTTGTGTGGTAAAGATGAAGTTTATAAAACCAAATGGCAAAATTAAATGAAAAATTTGCTTATTGATCTCCCCAATTTGTAACAGTGGTGACTTTTGGTCTAAATAAAATGTAAAAAATGGAGTTTTAAGTAGTTCCCAATTTTTTAGGAGTATTTTATAGGATAATTGTATGATATCAATTTTTTTTTTTCATAATGCTGTTAACTTCAGTAGTTGCAAAAAGAATTTGGTTTGGATATTTTTCTTTTCTGATAAAAATTCAAGTAAGACCATTTATTCTGCTGGTTTTCTTTTTCAGAATATTTCAATTTTTTAGACTCTGCAGATTCATGATCCAGCCAGTACATAGTTGTGTGGGTCTGATTTTCATCTGTGCTGTCTGCAAAAACAATAAATGGTGCTTAGCATTTTAACCTTCAACCATCTGACAAATGTTTAAACTTTGCTACAAAATTGATTTTGTACATCAAGAATTATGTGAATACTTGCTTGTATAATTCTTGTATAATTGATTATGGAGATGAATTCAACCCCCTTTTCCCACAGTGTCATTCTTTTATTTATGGCCTTTGAGAGCATTCTCTATCAAGATTAGTGAATATATGTTTACATTGTCATTTTTGTTATGTAATTACAGGTATCAAAAAAAAAGGATCCAAACATGACAAAGAGAGTACCCCAGGTATGTGTGTTCTGTATGAGGTTGACATCCTTGATTTGATTTTATCATGCAATCTTGGGTCGTACTAAAATACGCCCTTGGGTCATACTAAAATACGCCCTACTGGAAAATTTGCCCTACGGCGCCCTACGTTAAATTTATAGCCCTATACGGGTATATGGACTGTGTTGGATGGAATTAATTACTTATACCTTTTAAGATATACTTTATCTAACATAACCTCAAATTTTCAGGTAGGGCGAATTTTCCTGTAGGGTGTATTTTAGTATGACCACACAGTCTGCCTTGTTTTCAGTGTAATATACTCATTACAGATTTTCTTATTCTATACACATTTGCATCCTCTGATCTATAATTTGTGAGATATCGTTATGTGATAAAAAGAATCTGACATGAGTTGGCATTTGAGATAAAATTTTGTTAAACTTACCAAGAAAAAATGTTTATAAGCTTGGCAAAGGCTCACTTAATTCCTTACCAAATGACAAAGTTTAGACTTGTTCAAATTGAAAGCATGTGCAGACGACAAAATAAATCCGACTCAGATATTGAAATCTGTTTTTGGAAGAGTGGAAAACATTGTTGGAAAAGGAGAAAATGCTGGTTACCAGCATTTTCTCCTTTTCCTACAATGTTTTCAAAAGCTTTCTCTCTGAAGGTCGTTAAAACTAGGGATTGTGTAGTAAAGGGTTAATAAGATTTTATCTGAAATGCCAACTCATGTCAGATCATAAATGTCTCTCCTCTCTATTAACTCTTTACCAAACATTGACATTTTAGACTCTACCAAATTGGAGGCATTTGCAGAAAGTTTCTATTACCATCACTTCTTTCCATATTCTTCCCAAGTCACTGGCTGCCTTCCCACATGACTATCATTGAAACAATGATCAATATTGAGAGAGGAATGAATCCTGTGGCACCGACTATCATCAATCCTCGGCAAGAAATTTGCCAGACTGGGAATTTTAAACAGGGAACCCTATTAGATAAGCTTAAATGAAAGTTTATTACATGGATAATTTGGGTGACTTGCCTTGATATAAAGCATACAGTGAGTTCAAACGAAGTATAAATTGTATGCATTATCTTCACTCTTTACCACACAACAAAAATGTAGACTTGTCCAAATTGAAAGCATGAGCATACAACAATTTAAATGTGGCTCATAGGTGGAAATTGTCTTTGATAGGGTAGAAAACATTGTGAGAAAAGGAGAAAATGCTGGTTACCAGCATTTTCTCCTTTTCCCTTAATGTTTTTTAAAGGTTTCTTTCTCAGGGTCGTTAAAACTCAGGATTGTGTGGTAAAGAGTTAAACAACTTTACATTTTAGAGAAAGGTCATGTACTTGATGGTGCCATAGGAGGGGAGAAGCAGACTGCAATAACACCAGAACCAAACATTATTATCACACAGACAGGTATGGAGGCTATCTACCGGTGTCTAGAGGATCTTGTTGTTGTTGTTGTTGTGTTTTGATCAGTTGGATCACATTTAAGTCTTTTACAGACAACCACATTCCTCTTTCTTCTCTGATCGTTATTTTGATGATGGTAACGTGGGAAAGCAGCCAGTTGGTTTGAAAGAATAGTGTATAATGTAGTGGTAAAAGAAACTCTAGGAAAGCATGGATGTGTGCCAATGATAAATAATAACAAAAAATTGTAGTAAATATGACTGAAATGAATGGATTTTTTGCTAGGTACATGCAATAGGTTTTGTCTATGAATTACATGTAGTTTATCTGGAAAATTGAAAGAACTGCCCAGGTAGACTTGAGTTAAATGCTGTAGGCAAGGTAGCTGCAGTGGTCGTGGCCATGGGGTAGAGCGTTAGTCAAGCAACTAAAAGGTCCTCAGTTTGATGCCCCAGAGCTGGTGTCAACTTTGTGACTGATTATTGGCCCACACATTCTGTGCCAGTACTAGTGTGGTTTCCAGGAAGCAGAGAGATTAGTATAAATTGCAATAAGTTGTTTTTCAATTGATGTAAAATGAATATGTTGAAACTCAGGTGGCTGCTTTATACACTTTGGCTGCTATCTCAGGTATGACTGTGTTATTTTCAGAAACCTCTGATGATATCTTAGCCAAGTACAGAAAGAAATCCATTCTTGCTAGCACACCCAACACTGAGCCCATACCCACAGAAAAAGAACGACGGTTGACCTTGAAAGACAGTGACGATCCTACACCATTATATGACCCTAGTAACCTTGAAAATTGTCTGGCATTCCTGGATGCGAAGAGAAAATTGAGAATTGTGTTGAGTTCAGGGGACTTTCAGGTATTGGTTGTTATCTCTACTGTAGAAATACATATGGAATATTATGTTGTAGTAACTTTCCTGGTCCTTGTATTTGATTTGAGCAGCATTAGAAAATTTGATACCGTGTGAGATTAAATATCAAGTGAGATGTCAAAGATTTTTTATGCAGCAAGAAGCAAAAAGAGGAAAGTCACTTCAACTTTAAATTTCTCTTAATACATACATACAACTTTCAAGGACAAAATACTGCAATTAATTGACTTTTCATTCGAAAACAGTGTGAAAAATAAAACAAATAATGGATTAGTTGGTAGTAATTTTGTTTTTATGAATGGCGGATGAATATTATAGTGTAACACTTTGACAAATCATATTGCAGATCAATACATGAAAATTCAGTGCATGAGATATGTCCTCATACCATATTTAGAACCATATGGCCTGCAACACACGAAAAGGGGCATTCGGACATTTGCGTAAAGTGTTGTCTCCGATCAGCCTGCGCAGTCCGCGCAGGCTAATCTGAGACGGCACTTTACGACAACATTGGATTTTGTCCTATAGTAGACTTGCACAAAACAGAAAATAACCTAAAAATGGGGAGTGTCGTCTCAGATCAGCCTGTGCGGACTGCGCAGGCTGATCCGGGGCGACGCTTTACGCAAATGTCCGCATGTTGCAGACCATATTTAACACTATGTAGATACAGATTTTATTGGTGTGTGTGATGAATGTATTTGAGCTGGCAATTTTTCGGATATATCATATTTCACCTAATTGATGCTCCCTCCCTAGTAGTAGCGCTCCCCACAATATTACTTACTCCAGAGGCCTCCGGACAACCCCCACCCGCACCCAACCTTACCCGAAAGTCGGTGACTGGAGTGACAGACTTCCAAATGCAAGATAACTTCACTAATGAAGATGAAATTTACTGATGACATATATCTTATAAATAAACTTACTGGTCTGGCATTGACATAATTCTAATTACATGTAGATATACTTCACAACTCGATGTCATTAACACCTTACTATCCAAATATACATACACTTCCAATACCATTATAAATTTCTGGTAACACAAAATTTGTCAACTTACTTAACTAAAAAAACTTTAGGAAAGTGTACCATATAAATTGTGAATGCTATTTCATGTCTAAATGAATCATGATTGGCAGTAAAATCGATACATTCTGCATTAATATAGCGGGTCTTTCAAATGGCGATCACTTTGCACACGGCACTAACTAAAACCTGGATCAAAGTACTGTACTTACTCTACATGATGGCACTGAAATTTCGGGAAATTGGCTATGAAATAAGAGCGCCTTGTTGGTGTTTTGTATCACGCCCCGGCGCATTCATGAGGTGAAATACGGTATAATAAGACTTTATAAGCCTCTGTAGTCTACAGCTTTGGAAACTATTGTAGCCAGCAATTGCACCTTTTAGTCCAGTATTTTCCATGCTGTGAAAATCTTTCAATTGTCACCCTTTGTGTGAATTGCAAGCTTTTAGTGGGTGAAGAAAAAACCTGCTAAGTAAAAAGTAAACTCTGACTACTTGATTGATAAAATTCATAGGAGTCATGCTCTGTTGAAAAAGGGTTCAGTGCATCTACAAAAAGTATCAACCAGGTCAACTTGTGCAGTTCATGCAGGCTGACTTTGAACGAAACTTTTTGCTGTTGGTCGATTTTCTGCATGTCAAAGGACCAGTTTACACCATGATTCAATTGGTTGTGAGACATAATTGATTTTATGGATCCGTAATTATGTGATGACTTGCTTGGTAAAATGAATCAAGAAATGCAGTAAACTGCCTTTTCTCAGAGCAGTGCTTGCATTGTCTGTTGAGAGGATAACCCAAATATTGCGATCTAATGGCTATGTTGATCAGAATACCTTATGAAATAAAAGAATGCATTGATCAAAGATCAGGCCGAAGCTTTGCTGTAGCAAAAAGGACCAAAGATTGCTCTTATCGTGCTAGGAGACAAAGTTATTTTATAATTTGTAAGGCAAAAGTTACAGCTGGATAAATTTAAAAGTATCGCATAAAAGAAAAAAAAATGGAAATCACAATCCTTATTGGTTTAAAAAAAATTTTTTTCTTTTTAACCCTTTACCTCACAACCCCAACTTTCAACAACCCTGGGGAAGAAAGCCTTTTGAAAACCTTGTGGGAATAGGAGAAAATGCTTGTAACCAGCATTTCTCCTTTTTCCACAAGGTTGTCTGCTTCTTTCACAGACAATTACCATCATTTTAGCGAAATTTCATTTCTCATCTGCAAATGCTTCGGACAAGTCTAAAATGTTGTCGTTTTGTAAAGAGTTAAATCACATATTGATCACAGTTTTTTGCTACTATCGTCGGACAAAATTTTTCACTGTTCAAACCCAAAGCTTACACAGATGCCAAATTAATTGTGGCTAAAATTGTGGGAGCTGTCTATGATAGGGTAGAAAACATTGTGGGAAAAGGAGAAAATGCTGGCTACCAGCATTTTCTCCTTTTCCCACACAATTTTTTAAAACATCTTCTTTCTCAAGGTCGTTAAAAGTGGCAATATGTGATGAAAGGTTAACTCTTATCCTGTTAAATAAGTGAAATGAGCTTTCCGAAACCAATGGTAAAAACCAAAAGTTTGCTATTTCAAAAGTATTTTTTGGAAATGATATGTCCTTATTTGACAGTGTAGATCCAAGATTAGACTGCACGTTCTGTGCTTTCTGATCTTGATCTACACTATCCGCAAAATGTCCTTGTGTCGTGCTTAGCAGCCTAAGGGTTAAAGGTATTTTACTATAGGTATTATTCTTTTAGGTGAGCCATGGAGTATTTTCTGGCGGACTCTCCTCATACAGTCCAAGGGAAGTAGACGGGCCGAATCGAGATAAAACCAATGATCTAGTTAACCTGTTACGTACTCAGTTGTCCGAAGCCATCAACTTACAGAATCGTGATACTATAGCTCAACTTCATGAGGCTATCAGATGCGTTAGAATGTTTGATACAGAAGGGTAAGTATTTTGTTGCATTCTTTTATTGGAAAGAATTAACCTTGAGAGCACTAGGGAAAACTTTAACCCCATGCCATACAATCTTGATTTTAAACGATTCTGAGGAGTGAAGCATAACATGTAGAGTTTTTAATAGACAACATAAAGACCAGACTATCTTTTTAGGACAGTTTAGATAAACGTGAAACTGCACAGAATGATTCACCAACCATTCTTAGTTCCATTCTTGCTCTTATTCTAGATTTAGAAAGTAACACAACTTCTGATTGGCTAACCCAATTAGATGGTTTGTTACTCTCAAATTTTGAAAATTCTTGAGAACAGTACCAAGAATATTCTCAAGAATGGTTGGTAAATGTGGACATTGATTTTGGATCTACACTGTTGACTATTTCATGAACTTTTCTAGCAAAAAATACTCTTGATCATTTATACCATTTAAGGGAAAAGTTTTAACTAAAAATTTAATATACATCTAACTATGTGTTTGAGTAAGATGAACATATACTTTTGTTTAACTCTTTACCGAACAACAAAGTAATAGATTGATTCTAGTTGAAAGCATTTGCAGATGACTAATAAAATGTGGCATCAATGATGGGGTGTATATTGGAAAGGTAGAAAGTATTTTGAGAAAAGGAGAAAATACTGTTAACAAGCATTTTCTCCTTTTTCCATATTGCTTTCAAATACTTTACGGTCATTGTGGTAGAGGGATAATAACACATTTGAGTAAGATTTCATTGTAATTTCAGCTGTAAGAAGCTAGTAAGATGTTTACAAGAAGATTACAGTACAAGGTCTAGTTATATCTCCTATCTAGTGCGGTGTAAACAGGGACTTCTAAGTACCCTCTCTCAAATCAACAGACTTCACAGCCGCATGAAAAGGTTAGTCTTCTATCTCCTGTGCATGTAGAACTCATATAATATTTGAATAACCCAGAGGAAAGATGCTTTTGAAAACTCTGTTGGTAAGAAAGAAAATGCTGGTAACCATTTTCTCCATTTCCTTCATTGTTTTATACCCTGTAAAATCCAAATCCCATCATTATCATTTGATTTGCACTTGCCATCTGCAAGTTTGAAAAAGTCTCAAAGTTTTCTCAATTCATTTGCTGTTGAGATAAAATCTTAGCTAGAGCTTGTCTTAGAATACAATGTCAAAGGCCTGTTTGATAATATTTTTCTCTATATATTAAATTAACCCATTACCACACAATGACGACTTTTGACGACCCTTGGAAAGAAGCCTTTTGAAAACATTGTGGGAAAAGGTAACCAGCATTTTCTCCTTTTCCCACAATGTTTTCTATCCTGTCAATAAACAATTGCACCATTTGAGCCACACTGAAATTGTCGTCTGCAAATGCTTTCAATTTGGACAGGGCTAAAATTTTGTCGTCTGGTAAAGGGTTAAACTTTATCTCAGTAGTAAATTCTTCTCAGATCTTTTTGACATTTCTGCATGAAAACAAAATTACAATAATGTCTTGGCCTTTCAAGAAAAAAGAAATATACAACAGGCATTTAACCAATGTTTGTGTTTGGATGTTTGTGGAAAGCTGGGAGAAACATATGATGGCTTTTATATCAGAGTTGACATTTCTGCATGAAAACAGAATTACATTAATGTCTTGGCATTTCAAGAAAAAAGAAATATACAACCGGCATTTAACCAGTGTTTGTGTTCGGATGTTTTTGGAAAGCTGGGAGAAACATATGATGGCTTTTATATCAGAGTTGACATTTCTTCATGAAAACAAAATTACAATAATGTCTTGGCATTTCAAGAAAAAAGAAATATACAACCGGCATTTAACCAATGTTTGTGTTTGGATGTTTTTGGAAAGCTGGGAGAAACAGATGATGGCTTTTATATCAGAGTTGACATTTCTGCATGAAAACAAAATTCTATTAATGTCTTGGCATTTCAGGGAAAAAGAAATATACAACCGGCATTTAACCAGTGTTTGTGTTCGGATGTTTTTGGAAAGATGGGAGAAACATATGATGGCTTTTATATCAGAGTTTCAAAAACTAACAGTGTCTGATGAGAAGGTAAGTGTTTAGGTAATGTGATTATTTCCTGTTCACATGAGCTTGTGTATTATTAACCCTGGACCATGTAGAATCCTTTTTTTAGCTTGGTGTTTTCGAAGAAAACATCAAGGGGTATTGTTGTAGCCCTGGTGTTGTCGGCGTCTGCGCTGTCGTCGTGCGAAAAGTTTGACACTTTGTAATATCTCTGTTATTACTGAAGATATTACTTCAGACTTGGACAAGTTATTTACTTACAAAAGGGGAACCTTTACAACAAGGGCAGGTTACCATCAAAGTATTTTTGACACAGTTATGCCCCTTTTTTGACTTAGAATTTTCACTGAAAATCAAGTTCTTGCAGCTGAGCATGCAGGGCTCGTTTTATAACTCTGAGGAAGAAGACATGTAAAAATGTTGTATTTATCTCCATGAAGCAATGAAATTTTGGACTTGACCAAATTGAAAGCATTTGCAGACGACAAGTTAAATGTATTTTAAAGGATATTTTTTTGTTTTTGATAGGATGGGAATCATTTCTGGATGTTTTCAAAAGCCTTCTCATGTAGGGTTGTTAAAATTCAGGATTGTGTTGGAAAAGGTTGATTGAGGAAATGCTTGTAAATATCATATACTCCTTTACCTGCAATGTTTTTAACTGTTCAAAGACAGGAGCCAGTCATTTAGCAACATTTGGTCTGTTGTCTGTAGATGCTTACAATATGGATATATCGAGAATTTTAGTTCTGAATAACTCTATAGACATCTGAAACCATTTTTGTTATCTCTGTGTAGCTTAGCCATGATTATAAATATCTTATATATCAATTTTTTTGACTGATTGTTAAATCAGTCATATGATATTTATTATAGACTGATGTTTTTACTAGTCACTTTCTTCTTCATTTCAGACTGATCTAGTGGAGAGATTTTTACAGTATTTATATCAACAAGTCAATAATGATCCTATATGGAATGGTGAGTGTGGTTAATGAGATCAAATCATTGTTTAACCCATAAGCTGCTAAGTGCAATTCACTGACCTTTTGCGGACAGTGTAGATCAAGATCAGACTGCACGGAACGTGCAGTCTGATCTTGGATCTACACTGTCCGATTAGGAGATAATTTTCTCTAAAAAGTAAGGTTGAAATAGTAGCATTCAGATTTTTTACTATCAGCTTGAAAGTCTTATTTAACCCTTTACCACACAGTGCCGACTTTTGACTACCCTTGGAAAGAAGCCTTTTGAAAACATTGTTGGAAAAGGAGAAAATGCTGGTAACCAGCATTTTCTCCTGTTCCCACAATGTTTTCTACCCTATCAATGAACAATTGCACCATTTGAGCCACATTGAAATTGTCGTCTGCAAATGCTTTCAATTTAGACAAGGCTAAAATTTTGTCGTCTGGTAAAGGGTTAATTTATCAGGATAAGGGTTAAAAAAGAATGCATTTAAACCTTTGACCAGACTGTACTTTTTATGCTTCTCTGTTTTTGAAAGTATTTTTCTTGAGCGAAGAGGTACTGGAGTTACAATAAATTTATCTAGAATATGAGTCATGCTCTGTGAAAAAGGGGGTTCAATCTATCTCCTTGATGCAGTATACCAAGTAAGTAATCACATAATTATGGATCCATAAAATCTTTTTTGTCTAACAATCAGCTGAATCCTGATGTACAATGGGCCTTTGACATGCAGAATGTTTAATAAAAACAAAAGTTTTGACACAGGTCACCGTCAGCCTGCACAGACTGTGCAGGCTAACCTGGGTCATTACTTTTTGCAGATGTATTACAACCCTATTTCACAAAGCCTGGCTCATGTCCATTTCAAAGAGATAACTCTTTTGTTGCCTGTATGAAAGCATGTTTTCTGTGGCTTCATCAAGAACTGAGTTTGTTTTCTTAACCTCCTTTTATTTTTCAATACAGAAGAGGTGATGACCTGTAGGGTTTCATGATCATAATCATTGCTGAACCTCAGTACATAGGGTACAGGACTGGAGAACATGGGGTTGCAGGTTCAATCCTCGGCTTGGCCAATTTCTTTCAAAGGATTGATGATAGTCATTGGAACAGAATTCATTCCTCTCTCACCAATTGCCATTGCTTTGGCGATGGTTATGTGGGAAAGCTGCCAGTGACTTTGAAAGAATATTGTGCTGAGTACTGGTAAGAGAAATTCCAAGAAAGCATGGATAGGTGAACTGGCCGCTGCGATGTAACTGAAATAATGTTGAAAGTGATGTTAAACATCATACAATCAACCAGACAATCATGATGATAATCAACAGTTTTGTTGTGTTTTTTTTCCCTGCAGCTGCCACAGAGACACAACTAGACGATGCCAGACTGGCTATAGAAAGATTAATTATGTCCAGAATATACACACAGGCCATGTTTCCAAATGGGGACGGAGATGTTGATAGAGACAAGTTAGTACTGGTTTTAGCTTTTGTCTGTATCTTTTATATTTTAACTCTTTACTAGTTGACGAAATCTTAGACTTGAAAACATTTGCAGACAACAAAATACATGTAATAGCAACACAAAAATTGAGATTAAGTTTTTGGAATAGTAGAAAATGTAATGGGAATAGGAGAAAATGCTGGTAGCTGGTTGCCGGCATTTTCTCCTATTCTCTCGGGTCGTTAAAACTGGGGATTGATTGATAGATGACAAAATTTAGACTCATCCATATTGAAAGTTTTGCAGACAACCAATTGAACCTTGCTCAAATGATGGAATTCTTCTTTCAAAGTGCAAAAAATACTGTGGGAAAAGGTTACCAGCATTTTCTTTTTTTCTTACAGTGTATTCAAAACCTTAATTTTTAGGGTCAGTAAAACTCGGGATTGTGTAAAAGGGTAAACCAAATTTTGCAACAAATAAGCAGCTCAAAACACACGGCTAACCAGCTGTGTCTCCTTTTCTCACATGGTTTTGTTACTCAGTGTAAAAGACATCCCAGCATTTTAGCCATATGAATTTTGTTCTCTGCAAATATGACATGCTTTAAATGTAGACAAGTAAAAAAAATTGTTTTCTGGGAAAGAGTGAAAAAGTGTTGTTTTCATTTCAGGTTGATACAGAGTCATATAAAACAATTAAGTAAAATCATCTCTCCCAACCACAAGGACCTACGGATACCAAAAACCTATCATTTAGAATGTCCATGGCCAGCAGCACAACGAGAAATCTTTATGATAAATGCCTATAAGGTATGTATGTCATATTGATTCTCATGTCCTTGAAAACGGTGTAGACACTCTTCTTCTTGCCATAGAATTGGAAATCTTAATAAATGTCTTCTTCTTTGCTTGTTTTTCTGCTTATTTAATTTACAAATGAATTTGGGTTTTTTGCCTTTACACCATGCATCCTGCATATTGTAGTTAAGGATTTTTTGCAGGCCTTTTTTTCATAACTTCCAAGTAGAAGGAAAAATTACATGTACAATTCACATTTTTCAAGACTTTTTTCAAAGTTATCTTTACGAATTTAAGTTATCAGAAGAGTGTAAATCTATATGTCTTAATGTGATGCTTTGCAAAACAAATCCAGTATTTTAGGATCCATAAAAAGAAGGCATTTGAAGACATTTTTAAAGAAAGAGTAAATACTGAAAACCAGCATTTTCTCCTTTTCGCGTAATGTTTTCTATCATTTTATTGTAAAGAGAAATTCCAGTATTTGAGCTACATTTAATTGGTCACATGCAAATGCTTATAATATGTACGCATGTAAAATTTTATCATATAGCGTTATGTTATTCGTGACCTTTCTCTTTTACAGACGCCTAACGACAAACTGAAATGTGTACATCGCTGTGCCACCACTGTTATGAACCTTCTCCGTCTGGCCAATGAGAAATCAGTGCCGGCTGCTGATGACTTCATGCCAGTGTTTATCTTTGTGATCATCAAGGCAAATCCACCCTGTTTACTTTCTACCATACAGTATGTAAATAGTTTCTATGGAAACCGAATCCATGGAGAAGAACAGTATTGGTGGATGCAGTTTTGTGCTGCCGTAGAGTTTATAAAAACGATGGATTATACTGTGTGTAACTCTAGTGAAGCATAGATAAGAGCAACTATTATTTGACATTGTTGTTTTTGTAAAGAATTTATTTTGCTTTTTTCTATACTGCAGGGGCATGTTTTTCGACTCGCCAATTACAAGCATTGCCACGATTTTTCAATGATATGGCTGAAATTACAGTTGAAAATGTCATTAACTCTTCACTACACGTCAAAATTTTGGACTGGATCAAAATGAAAGCAATTGCAAACTACAAATTAAATGTAGCTTAAATGCTGATTTCTGTTTTTGATAGGGTATAAAACATTGTTGGAAAAGGAGAAAATGCTGGTTACCAGCATTTTCTCCTTTTCCGACAGGTTTTCAAAAGACTTCCTTTTCAAAGTTGTTAAAAGTGGGCATTGTGTTGTATAGGGTTAACTCTTTACCAGATCAATTTTTAGACATGTAGATTGAAAGAATGTATAGATGACAAATGAAGTGACTCAGATGCTGAGTTTCCTCTTGTGAGGATAGAAAACTTGGTGGGAAAAGGAGAAAATGCTGGTAACCAGTATTTTCTCCTTTTCCATTATTTTTTCTATGCTATCAAAGACAAATTCCATCATTTGTGCCCTATTTAAATTGTTGTCTTCAAATGCTTTCAGTTTGGAAAAGTGACATTTCTTGCGTGTGGTAAAGAGTTAACATACATATCCCAGCATTTGACTCATCTACATTAGACATAGTTTGAAATCATTGAGGGCAAAGGACCAATTGCTCCCCCGAACAGCTGTTTTTCTCCTTTGTATCACTAAAAACTAAAAACTAAAGTTAGAGTAAAGTGCTAGGGATAGTAAGATAAGAATCCATTTTCTAGCTAACTTTAGCACGAAGTGCTCAAGGTTAGCCTTTGTGTTCGTGCTGTGTCCAGCATCTGTCATCTAGGCATCAACATTTACCTTATGTGCACTCTAGAGGTTACATTTTCTGTCAGATACTCATGAAACTTGGTCAGAAAGTTTATCTTGATAAAATCTCAGAGATGGTCTGAAATAGGGTCACATCGAGTTGGTCACTGGGCCATATCTTTGAAAAACCTTGTTTGCACTTTAGAGGGCACATTTACGGCCTTAAACTAATGAAGCTCGGTCAAAATGTTTGTCATTATGATATCTTGGACAAGTTTAAAATGTGTCACTTTGAGTTAAAAAGCAGGTCTCTCGGCCATATCTTAGGAAAGCCTTGTGTGCATTCTAGAGGCCACATTTTCAGTCCGAAACTTATGAAACTGGGTCAGAATCTTCTGTGCTGTTTAGAAACCACATTTTCAATCTAATACTCATGAAACATTGTCAGAATACTTGCCTTGATGATATCTCTGACTAGTTAAAAAATAGGTCAAGTCAATAAAAAGTAGGTCACTTACTCTCATGTTTTTTACATCATCACAACCAGGATCTCTTCATCTTTATCAATCATAGGTGACTTTACTCAGGTGAGCGCTTCAGGGCCAGTGGTCCTCTTGTTGTAAGTACTGAAAGTATTGCAAAGCTTCTATATATAGTAGTGCTTTTGTGAAATAATTTTACAAAGTTTTATTTTTGTTTGAATTTGAATGGTGTCAAAATTCTTTCTATGTTGTATTGTTCTTTCTAGCTCTACTGGCCCAAGGCCAGATGAGCAAATGTCATGGCTTGGTTTCTATTTTCTTTCAATCTGCTTTTCTGTTCACAAGATCTTCTCTTGCATAACCCTTTTCCATACAATCCTGACTTTTAACAACCCTGAGGAAAAGGGCTATTGAAAACATCGTGAAAAAAAGAAAAAATGCTGGTAACCAGCATTTTCTCCTATTTACACAATGTTTTCTACCCTGCCAAAAACTTGTTTCAGTGTTTGAGTCACGCTTATTTTGTCGTCTGTAATTATCCCCCGCAGAAGGCGGAGGGATATGGTTTTAGTGTTGTCCGTCCATCCGTCCGTCCGTCCGTCCATCTGTCTGTGTGTCTGTCAGGGACAATATCTCCAATACCATTGGACGGAATTTCGTGAAACTTTATACACATGTACAATAACCCATTCTGCCGATACACTTTTTAAAAATTTTTTGCTTCGATGAAAAATGGCCGACTGGGAGTGATTTTAAGTTACGTGGTCAAGTAAATTTTTTGATGGGGGATATCATTTCAGCGAAAATGCTTGTTTTTAAATTTGGACTAGTTTAAAAAGTTTGTGGTTTTGTAAAGAGTAATGTGACATTACTGAATTTTTTTGCCTGATTTTTTGTGAAACTGAAACACAAGTTTTATCCTCAAGACACTGAATTTCATGAGAACAGAGAATGTTTTGCTACTAATTTTGGAAAAAAGTCTACTTTAGGTTGATAAGTCACTTTGTACATCAATATATGCATTCCAATCTAAATTTTTTTTAATTTAAGCAGAATATTTTAATCATCAAGAACTTAAATAAAGGGTCTTGGGCAGCTCAGTGGTTAAGATGTTGGAATAGCAACCAAGGGGTCCTTGGTTGAACTTTCACCTGCAGTGACAGGTTCTGTGTTGAAAGTGCCTTTGGGTAAAGCACTTTGGAGCCCCAGCCTGGTATTGGTGAAAGCAAAGAAACACAAAATTGGGTTGTGGCCCAGATATGACCCTAATAATGTTGAAAACACAGTGTAATCAGTTATTAGAGGAACCTTATTGAAAATTGTTTCTTGATTACAGATAATGGTGCAGGGCAATTTATCAAATAAACTGGAATTATTTTAACTCTTTACAAAACAATTCTGTGTGTTAACAACTCTGAGGAAGAAGCCTTTTGAATGCATTGTTGGAAAAGGAGAAAATGATGGCAACCAGTATTTTCTCCTTTACCCACAATGTTTTCTATCTTATTAGAGAATTTAAGCACATTTCTATTAATTTTGTATTTGTTGTCTGCTGATGTTATGAATTTGGGTGAGTCTAAATTTGGAAAGGGTTAGGCCGTTACCTGATTACTGTGAAAGGGCTCACTTTAAAGCACCTCCTATGGAGAGGGTGGTGTACAGGTAGTGCATGGCCCTTCTCAAAGGTTTCGGGTTGAAATCCTGTGTTGAGCATGGTCAACCTTTGGCACCACATCACAGGGCGACTACTTGGTAGGGTTTCCAAGAAGAAGCTATCAAGAGTGATTAACAGTTTGACTGCCAAGTGGGACTCACTGACCTTTTGCTGACAGTGTAGATCAAGATCAGACTGCACAGAATGTGCAGTCTGATCTTTGATCTACACTGTCCGGTAAAGAGGTATTTTTCAAGTTTCAAATAGCATTATTCAGGTTTTTACTCTTGGCTTGAAAGTTTCATTCAACTTATTTAGTAGGTCATAGATACATCTGCACTGAGTTTTCAGCCAGTTTTTAACCAATTTCATCCTTTTTTATAAAACTATAATCATTCTTGAATCTTCATGCAGAATGTTGCTTCTGACAGCTGCAAGATTGCACAGATTACGATGGATAGAAAATGTATATAATTTTTTCGGGACCTTCTAAGCAATCAATGTTATCTTTTCTAGTTTTAAATGAGGACAAATCCCTTGAGTTTTTCTATCCCTTACACCATATGTATTGGGCATTTATCTATGTTTACACAGCTGAGCCATTCTACTCACTTTCAAGTTTTTACAGCTTTTTTTCTCTCAGGTTGTAAGGATGTATCTTCTATGATAAATCTAAGTAGTAGAACTTGCTTCACAATGGATGTAAACCGGATAAGTTTTAACTAGGCACTAGCTTGTGGAGCTTCACAATCCTGCTATAAGCTTCTCATTTATTAATGTTGTTGTTGTTTTGATATTTTAGGATGTTTATTTATGAGAATAGTGATTAATGAATTATTTGACTTGATATGCATAAAGTAGAGCATTTTGCTGTAAAGAGTTGTGCACAATGCACCTTTCTATCAAACAGTCCCTTGTGTGGTGAATGACCCATAGGATGAAAACATTTTGAAAACATTATGGGGAAAGGAGAAAATGTTATTAACCTTTTACAGTCCCAACTTTTAACAACCCTCAGAAAAAAAAAGCTTTTGAAAACATTGTGGGAAAAGGAGAAAATATTGGTAACCAGTTTGGACAGGTCTATATTTATTTTGTTTGGTAAAGAGTTAACTAGCTATTTCTTCGTAACCCACTATGTTTTTCGAACCTGTCAGAGAACTTCTGTTTATTTTTACTGTTTTTGAATTTGTTGCCCAGAGAAGCGTTCAGTTTTTAGGAGTCTAAAATTTGTCGTTTGGAGAAAGGGTTATGTGCAGGCTGTTTTGTAAGAGGACCACAATGTCTTTGCCTAAATATTTTGTCAGAGCTGTAACCTTTAATCCTTTGCCACACAATCTCGAGTTTTAATGACCTTGAGGAAGAAGGTCTTTAAAAACATTGTGGGAAAAGAAGAAAATGCTGGTAACCAGCATTTCCTCTTTTTCCCACAATGTTTTCTTCCCTGCCAAAAGAAAAAAAAAAAAAACTCATTTTAGTTTTTCAGTCATGTATCATCTAAAAATGCTTTCAATTTAAACAAGTCTAAAATTCTGTTGTGTGGTAAAGGGTTAACCAAACTGTTCCATTTAAAGACCCTGAGGAACATGGCTTTTGAAAACATTGTGGGAAAAACAGAAAATACCAGGACCAAAAATTTTCCACTTTTCCTACCTTGTCTTCTACTCTGTCAAACACAAAAGAAGTCTCTTTACTAAATGCCCGCCTGGGTAATTCAGTGGTCAGCATATCTGACTCGTGACCTGGTGGTTGCAGATTCAATACCTGGTTTAAGCAAACTTTCTTTCCAGCTACTTTCAGCCTCTCACCTCTGATGTATGCGAGAAAAGTACCGATAGTCAATGACTTTGAAAGAAAGTTGTTACAATACTGTTGTGAGAAAGCCTAGAAACACATGCATAGATGCACTGACTGCCATGATATGACCTATGCTTTCATTGTTTTTGGGAAATTAGAAAAGATCTTAGGAAAAGTTTACCAGCATTTTTTCTCATATCCTACAATATTTTAAAAAGCTTTCTTGCTCAGGGTCAATAACACTTGGAAATTGTTTCGGAAAGGCTTTCTTGTAAACTATTACTTTTGAATTTTTCTTGAGTACTGATGGTTGTTACGAGAAATTATGTTATACTTGGCCTGCAACACGCGAAAATGGGCATTCGGACATTTCCATAAAGCGTCGTCTCGGATCAGCCTGCGCACTCAGCGCAGGCTAATCCGAAACGACACTTTCCATTTTTATGTAATTTTCTGTTCTGCCCAAGTCTACTGAAGAACAAAATCAAATGTAGTTGTAAAGTGATGTCTCGGATTAGCCTTGCAGAATGCGCAGGCTGATCCGAGACGACACTTTATGCAAATGTCCGAATGCCCCCTTTCGCGTGTTGCAAGCCGCTTGTGAATGCCTCTGACTGGGAGGAAACTCAACAAATATGTGATAATTGAATAAATTATGTTGATACTCAAACTTTCCAACCTTTGGCTTGATTTTTTTTGTGCCTTAACTCTTTATCAAACAACATAAATGTAGACTTGTCCAAATTGAAAGCATTTGCAGTTGACAAATTAAATGTAGCTCAAGTGATTACTTTTGTCTTTGATAGGGTAAAAAACATGGTGGGAAAAGGAGAAAATGCTGGTTACCAGCATTTTCTCCTTTTCCCACAATGTGTTCACTAGGCTTCTTTCGCAGGGCTGTTAAAACTTGGTATTGTGTAGTGAAGGGTTAAAATTTACTTATGAACTATTATTTAGTGTGTTGCCTGTAGTTGGGAGATGGAGCGTCAGCCTTGTAACCATAAGGTCCCAAGTTTGATACCTGTGAGCGGGCGTCAACTTTGGGACTATTTATATTGGCCCACACATTTGGTGCAAGTACTGGTCTAATTTCCAGGAAGCCAGGAAGCAGAATCGAGAGAGATTAGTATAAATTGCAAGAACTTCTTTCTCAATCTGTGTAGAATAAATATGTTTAAATGAAATTATTTACAGTTGAAAAATTCAGGGGTTTTTTCTGTAAGGTAGATCAAGATCAGACTGCATAGAATGTGCAGTATTATCTTGGATCTACATTGCTAGCCTTCAGTTAGCTGATTAAATTGACATTAAAAGTTTCCCATTTCATAATATACATAAACTATGAGCCATGGTATGGTAAAACGATGTTTAATGTATCTTCATGATGCATGATACCAAGCAAGTCATTGCACTAGCATGGATCCATAAAAATCAATTTGTCTAACAACTGACTGAATCAAGAGGTACACTGGTCCTTTGACATGTAGAAAATTTACCACAAATAAACAGTTTGTCCCAGGTCAGCCTGTGCGGACTGCACAGGCTGACGTGGGTCGATACTTTTTTCAGATGCTTTAGTCCCCCTTTCCACAGAGCCTGGCTCATATATTTTTTTCTTCAGAATGCTTATTTCAAACTTCAGTTATTTTTCCAGGATTAGTAAATCAGGATCAGACAGTGTTTGATATACAGTGCACTATTCTGTCAGACACATACAGCCGTGATATTGCAATATTCTTTCCATACAGAAGATGTCTATTCCATTGACTGAGACTGGTTGCTCAGTTTGTAACATAAAGCACTTGAAACCCATGTAAACCCTTTACCACATGACAAATTTTAAGACTTGTCCAATTCCATAGCATTTCCAGGCAAAAAACTTAAATGTTACTCAAATTGTGGATGTCTTTGATAGAATAGAAAACATTGTGGGAAAAGGAGAAAATGCTGGTAACCAGCATTTTCTCCTTTTTCCACAATGTTTTCAAAAGTCATTTTTTTTTTTCAAGGTTATTCAAAAGTTGGGATTGTGTAGTAAAGGGTTAGGCTGGTCTGATTTCCAGCTCTGCCAAATTCTATCCAAGGATTGATGATAGTCAATTGCAACAAGATTCATTATCATCTTGCAACTTTTTTTTGGTCATGTTTTGTATGAGAAAGCAGACAGTGGCTTGGAAAGAGTTTGTGGGAAGTACAGATCATTAAAAATAAAAATAAAAATAAAAAACACAAAGAAAGGAAAATCATGGATAGGTGCACTGGCTGCTGTAGTAAAACTGAAATAAATGATGAAAACAGTGTTAGACACCCTCAGAAGTAAAACTTAACATTCATTTACCCACTACTCTAAGGATGACTAGAGTGCCTTCTGTTTATATTTATTATCATTTCCAGAGCATCCATAGGTCTTATTTTAACCTTTTACCAAATAATCCCATGCCTAAACCACTCCATGGAGGATGGACTTTAAAAAACACTGCAAAAAAGGACTAAATGGTTGTTTTCTGCATTTTCTCCTTTTTTCACAATGTTTTATACTCTCATCTTATCGTTTTAGCCACATTTGAATCAACTGAAAATGCTTTTTTATATCCTTTACCCTACAGTCCCAAGTTTTAACGACTCTGAGGTGTAATGCATTTGAAAACATTGTGGGAAAAGGAGAAAAAGCTATTAACCTGCATTTTCTGCTTTTCTTACAATGTGTTCTACCCTATCAAAGATAAGTTCCATCATTTTAGCCGCATTTGAATTGTCATCTGTATAAATTTTCAAGTTAGACAAATCTAAATTTTTCTTGTATAGTAAAGGGTTAACTTGGACAAGTCTAAAGGGTACAGTGCAAGGTGCTAAACTACCAAATGGTAATATTTCAGACTTGGCCATATATTGAAAGCTTTTGCAGACAAAAAAAAAAATGTCCCAAATGATACACACACCCTAGGTCTCTTGAATGATTCTGGGTTAAAATGACTCATATTAGAGCCAGTGTCCATAACTTATTTAAGACTGGAAGACAAAGCATGGCAAAGGGGGGGGGGGGGGGGGGGGGCTAAGTGACTCTAGGAAAAGGTGAAAATGAAGTAGGCACTTAGTCTCATGACAGAAATCGGATTAGGAGAAAATGGCTAAAAAAGTGTCCCAAACTTTCCGTCCTGGAGAACAAGAAAATGCAAATAAAAGGAATCTAAGAATGGATTTAAAAAAAAGAAAAGCTTTGTAAGGACAAATCATTTGCACAGTGCACACGACTGTTTATTTTTGGTTGGAAGAAAAACAATAGTAGATCTACCACAACAATGATTTACTTTTATTATGCAGTTTTTTTTTTTAAAGGCTTTATAGACGATCGGAATAAAAACGATTAATTCGTTGATAAATGCAGATACAGTTTTTTTTTTAGCTCCACTGGCCGAAGGCCAGAGAGCTATTGTCATGGCGTTGTGTCCGTCGTGCGTGCGTGCGTGCGTGCGTGCGTCCGTCCGTCCGTGCGTGCGTCCGTAAACTTTTTCTTTAAAAAACTTCTCCTCAGAAACTATTGACTGGATTTTTACCAAATTTCACAGGAATGTTCCTTTGGTGGTCCTCTTTCAAATTCCTTCAAATAATTGTGTTCCATGAAGAATTCTGGTTGCCATGGCAACCAAAGTAAAAAACCTTTAAAAATCTTCTCCTCCCAAACCGCTATTTGGATAGCATTATTATTTTGCAGGAATGTTCCTTAGATACAGGTTTACAGAATTCCTTAAAAAAAAAAAGATCTGTCAAAAAACATGGCTTTTATGGGAGACTCATTTTCCTTTTATGGTATAAAGTAAAATCTTTGAAAAATTTCTTCTCTAAAACTATTCATTGGATTTCATTGTTGTTTTGCAGGTAAGTTCCTATGGTGGTTGTCTACCAAATTGTTTCTTCAGTGAGCTAAAATGCAGGATTGAATGATAATTGTTAAAAACTTCCTTTCGCCATTATAGAAATATCAGGCCTGTGGAGCGATACAGGCGCTCAAGCGCCTCTAGTTTTATTAAGTACCGATGGCTGATTTTTCTGTTTTAATTCATTAAGAAATTTATCGGGTTAGAGGACTAAAAAGGAGGTCACTCTTCATAAACTTGAACTGAATTGAATTATCACTTGCATTCAAACCTTAGATCGACAAAACCAAAAATTTACATATTGTGTGCAATTTAAAGGTTAAAACTTTACACAGGTCAAATTGTCGATCTAACCCTAAAGTGAACAAAACTTACGAATAATGTTTGCATGCAAGTTAACATAAAATAATCTTAAGGATTGCAGTCGTTAAGTTAATGATGATATATCTTCTCAGCAAATTCAATTAACCTTTAGCCTGCTAAGCGCGATTCACTGACCTTTTCCGGACAGTGTAGATCAAGATCAGACTGCACAGAAAGTGCAGTCTGATCTTGGATCTACACTGTCCGATAAGGAGAAATTATTCCCTAAAACATAACTTTGAAATAGCAGTATTTGGGTTTTTACTATCAAACTGAACATTTCATTTTAGTTATTTAGCAGGATAAGGGTTAAATTCCGATGGATAAGTCTTATTTTGGTAACCTTGATTTTAAATTTTTGGCGGTTGTTAGGATATGAAATTCAAGGGAGATTACAATCTGGTTAAATGAAATACATGTGTTGAACTGCATTTTCTTCTGTAGATCTGACATTATGGTATCATCAGAACCATTAACACTTATCATACTGTTGTAGAAATATATAAGTTCTAAGTTTCTTTCTAGGTCAGCAAAAAAACCGTTTAATTCAAGCAGCCTTAATACGGTCTACTTTTTAAATAAGGGAAACAACTCAGTTACAATAAGAGACGAAAATATATACGAATTTCCTCCCTTAGACAATAAGTTGTTCACGGCTCGATCTTTCGTGTTGTTGATTGGCCAATAATTATCCACCAATCAGAGATAAAATTTTTGGTGGCTATTACTTCCGGATCAGGAAACAAATATGCCCGGCACCGAGGAAGAGCTTCAAGCGTGGACGGAGTGTTCGTAATTTAAACCGTAATTGATAGAGCTGGATTGCATGTGTACGGGTAAGAGGAATTAGATGTCGTTACAGTTGAAGATGGATCCTAGGTGCATTTTGTCATACTTTCGACAGTTCAGTTGAGAAAGTTGAAAATGTATCGAGACGACCTGTCACATTCAATCGGCTAGCACCTATTTCCGAAGCAATACACTAATCTATCCGAACTGTCTTGCTAACTGCGTTAGGGGAAGGCGTCAGAAATTTATGTTAACCGATGCTCTGATTGTAAACAACCGTGTTATCTCCGTGGATCTGTGCAATGGGGAAATAACAAACTAAAAATTGTATCGTTGGTCCAAGTCTTAGTATCTGTACGTATCTAGATAAAATGAAGAGATAAAATCTCCAGGAAACTTTGATTTATTGCAGTAGTTTTCTAAAATAATCATGATACTGATTATGTCACCATACTATGGTTACGTAAAAGTTACGCAAATTTTGTTCGTAACAACCTTAGAAAAACGGAACCCAGGTGTATTTGTTTTAAATCTGCTTGTCAGCTATTACAATGGACGTGGATCGATATCTTGTAGGTGACATTGGGTGGACCAGTTGCCCGGCTAGCTCAGTTGGTAGAACTGCAGTACTAGTGTTGCGAGGGTTGTGGGTTCGAGTCCCACGTCGGGCAATCTTTTCTCCATTGATTTACTTCATTGGCTACGAGGATTGAAATCCAATGGGCATTGCCTGAGCGGATGTGAACCCTGCTCACAGCACCAATTATAGAGAACCTGGTCTCTATAAGAATAAATAACAATAAATAGCCAATAACTTGCAGTTTTCTGGAAGAGGTGTTCAGATATCCTGGCTGGCCAGTCTGTAGTCTGCAAACTGTTCCTTGTAAGGAGTTGTTCAGCAAATGCAGATATATAAATTTATGTTCAGTTGTAAGAAGTGGAGTAGAGTATTCTGAATCTGGTTTGATTCAAATTCAAGCTTTTCTTCACCCTTATCATAGCAGAATGGCTTTTTAACCAGAGAGAAAGGTGCATTTTTCATAGCTGGCCAAAGATTCAAAACTCAGGTATGTGTGGTAAAGGGATAAAGACTCTTTGTACATGTTGAATAAACATGGACATTTTCTCTCTTTTTTATTTTCAGACAGATAATGATGACTAGACGGATATTCCAAGATGATAATCAATCGAGAGAAGACTTTGGATGTACATGTGTTGTAAAGTGTGAAATACCATTGTGATACACCTGCTAACCAATAAATTAGTAATTGCCCAGAGGAAGGAGACTTTTTGAAATCATTGTGGAAAAAGAAGGAAATGTTGGTAACCAGCACTTTCTCAGTGGTTTTCTTCCCTTTCAAAGACAAAAATCATTGTCTGAGCCACATTTAATTTGCCATCTGCAAAATCTTTCAGTTCCCAGCAGCTGGCTACCAGCATTTTCTCCTTTCCTACCATGTTTTCAATAGTCTTTTTTTCAGGGTTTTCAAAATGCCGGATGATGTAGTGTAGAGTTAAAATATTGTGTGTATGTCTTGAGCATGATTTTGTATGAAAGTGCTAAGTATGGGTATTAACTCCTATAGAGCTAGATAAGCAAAATAGACATTCTCATTCTGCATTGTAGATGCTGGCATCATGATTTCAAGGCTACTTTTTGTCAGAGTATTCAGCAGAGAGGTGAGCAGCACAGTTCAAAATAAGACTGCAGGTTCTCTGAAGTCTGATCTTGATCTAAACTTTTCATAAAAGCAATCAAAATCAATGTTCAGCAATGCAGGTGTTAAGTTGGGGGGGGGGGGGGGAGGAAAGGACAGTTATTGTTTAACCCTTTACCACACGGCAAACTTTAAGACCCATCCAAATTGAAAGCATTTGCAGACGACAATTTCATAGTGGCTCAAATGATGCAACTTTTCTTTGATAGGGTAGAAAACTTTGTGGGAAAAGGAGAAAATGCTGGTTACCAGCATTTTCTCCTTTTCCCAGAATGTTTTCAAAAGGCCTCTTCTTCAGGGGCGTTAAAAGGCGTCATTGTGTGGTAAAGGGTTAACTCGTTACCAACAGACAAAATGTAAGACTTATTCAAATTCAAAGCATTTGAAGAAAAAATAAGCCATGCTGTGGCAAAATAGAGTTTAATGTATCTCTGTGATGCATTATACCAAGCAAGTCATCACAGAAATATATATACATCCATTTAGTCTAATGATCAACAGGATCTTGATGTAGAATGGTTCCTCTGACATGCAGAAAATTTACCAAAAGCAAAATGTTTCATTCCATATCAGCCTGCACAGGCTCACATGGTTCTATACCTTTTGCAGATGCATTGAGCCCCATTTTCACAGAGCATGGCTCAAATATTACTTAAGTGATTAAATATATTTGAATCCATAGAAAATATTGTGGGAAAAATACAAAATGCTGGTTACCAGCATTTGCTCCTTGTCCACAGTGTTTTGAAAGCCCTCTTTCTCCAGGTCGATAAAACTTGAGATTGTTTGGTTAAGGGTAACTTGATGCTGCTATGTCTACCTTTTTTTCCTCTCACTGGGAAAAGGAGAAATGCTAGTAACCAGCATTTTCTCCTTTTCCACAATGTTTCTCCCCCTTTCAGAGACATACATGTATTCCACAATTTGAGCTGCATATAGTTTGTAGTCAGCGAAACCTTTAAATTTGATGAGTCTAAAATTATGTCCTTTGGTGAAGAGTTGAGGAAGAAAGCTTTTGAAATTCTTTTCTTGGAAAAAAAAATGCTGGTAACCAGCATTTTTTTTCCTTTTTTTCCCACAATGGTTTTTAAGCTAAAACAAAATCAGTCCTTTGGACTACATTTGATTTGCTGTCTGCAAATGCTTTTAAAATTTTGTTGACTTGTTTAGAGTTTAAAAAAAAAAATATTTGAAGGAAAATGGAAGGAACATACCCGTCTCTAATAATATTGAAAACAGTGTTGAAAAAGAAGTGGTTTGGAAGAAGAAATGCTTTCTTTTCCCCCAATGATTTCAAAAGCTTTGTGATATTAGTGTGTTAAAAGTCATATTTGTGTGATTGTAATATTTGTTTTATTGCCTAGATTCAACTTATTATTGCATGACAAAATTTTAGACTTGACATAATTAAAGGCATTTGCAGAAGACGAATTGAAAGCAGTTCAAATGATGGGATTTGTCTGGGAAAGTGAAAAGAACTTGGAAAAGGAAGAAAATCTTGGTATCTAGTGCTTTGTTCTTTTCCCAAAATATTTTCACATGTCTGCCTACTCAGGGTTGCCATTATCATTGTTTGGTACAGGGTTAAGCTTTGATCCCAAATGGTTTCTTTAAATGTGTGAATTGTAATTTTTTTTTCATTTTTTCAGACAAGATTTTAGGGTCTTTCTCTGTATGTGTGGACTGGTTTTATTCTTTTCCACAAAACAAAATTTTAGACAGGTCCAAAAGCATTTCCAAGCAACAATATGTGGCTTGAATTGTGAATTGTAGATACATTGTAGGAAAAGGGGAAAATGGTGGTTACCAGCATTTTCTCCTTTTCCCACCAGGTTTTTGAAACCTTTTTTTTCTCAGGGTTGTTAAAACTGATGATTGTGTGGACTGGTTTTATATTTTTGCCAGGGAACGACATTTGAGGCTTGTTCATTTTGGAAGCATTGCATGCAAAAAATTTAACTGTGGCAAAAATGATTGGGTGTGTCTTGGATAGCCTAGAATATATTGTGGGAAAATAAGACAGTGCTGGTTACTTGAAGAAGGCCTTCGAAAACATTAGGGGAAAAGGAGAAAATGCTGGTAACCAGCATTTTCCCCTTTTCTCACAATGTTTTCAAAAGCCTTCTTGAAGATGTTTGGTAAAGAGTTACAAAAAGATTATTTTTATGACAAGGTCCAAAAACTACTCAGGAAAATTTCTTTCGATGTAAAACCCAACATCAGGCTGCCTGTGTGTGTTGTGTGAAACAGCCAGAAGAGCTATGCAGCGGGTTGGTTTCGGTTCCTAGCCCTTTTGCTAGTCTGTTATATATTCACTCTACTGTGATAAAGTCAGCGTTTTTTGGATGGAATTTCACAGAAGATGCTTGTTGTCTGTCTCTTGCCCTTTGCTAGTCTATTACATGTTCAGCATTTATGTGATAAAGTCAGCATTTTGGGTTGATTGTCACAGAACTTGAAGTGGCTTGGTTTCTGTCTTAGCCGTATGCTAGTCTTTTACATATTCATTATTCATGTGATAAAGTCAGCATATCTGGATGGATTGCCACAGAGCTTGAAGTGGCTTGGTTTCCGTACCTATAGCCCTTTGCCAGTCTGTTACATATTCATTATTTATGTAATAAAGTCAGCATTTTGGGTAGATTGTCACAGAAGTTGCGTATTTTATTCATTTTTTGCAACAGCTTGATTACCCCACTGTAAATTCTGCTTTTTTTTCAAACAGATACCAGGTACATCACAAAATGTTTTTACTGATGATTTTTTTTTTTCGTGTCTGTTGGAAAAACAGCGTTACAAATGCAGATATTGCTCCAAGTGAGCAATATCTACTTTTTCATTTCTTTTTTTTTTTTAAACTATATAACACAATGAAATGTTAGACTGGTCCAAATTGAAAGCATTGCAGACAACAAACTAAATGTTGCTAAAATTATAAATTCTGTCCTTGATAGGGTAGAAAACAATGAGGGAAAAGAGCATTTTCTCCTTTTCCCATGATGTTTTCAAAAGGCGTCTTTCTTAGGGTCATTTAAAATCGTCATTGTGTGTAAAGGGTTCAATAAGTTTCAGTAACAAATTTACTTTTATTTTGCAATCTCAAAGTTATTTTATTGATCAAAATAATGTTGTATTTATTAGCCTTGATAATATTCAGCTAGTTAAATAAAATTAAGTTGTTTAACTGTGTATTTGTTTGGTGTTCTTGTTGCGTTTAACCCTTAGGCTGCTTAGTGCGACCCACTGACCCTTTGCAGACAGGGTAGATCCAAGAACAGACTGCACAGAACGTGCAGTCTGATCTTGGATCTACCCTGTCTGAGAAGGAGAATATTTTTCTCCAAAACCTAAGTTTGAAATATTATTGCTTGGGTTTTGACTATTGGCTTAAAATTTTTAGTTGACTTATTTAGCTGGAAAAGGATTAAGTTTAAGTCTGCAGTTTGCATCCAAACTCTGCTGATCTTTCTGGACAAGTCCATAGAAGTTCTCTGACAGTACTATATATGTTAGAAAACATGAACTGGTAAACTTCTGCAGAGAAAACAGTCTTTTAAATACAAGTTTGAAAAACACACACACACAAAAATATAATAAACACTTTTATTTCATTATTGAAATAAACAATGTCAAATACACAAGGTAGCAAAATGTTAATTTTCTTTTTCTAAGTGTCTTTCTTTTTTGTCCTCAATCCGGCTGTTGTTTTTTCTATACAAGTGTCTTTCTCATGTTCCCCCCCTTCTTTTTTTTTTGTGTCGGGCATGGGGCGGTGGGGATTCGATCTCGGTTTGCTTGCGTCCGAGTCGGCGACTTTGACCAATACACCAAATTGGTGCCTACTAGAGAAAAGCTGTAGTTAATATTTGAATTGAATGTCTTGTCAAAACATTAAAAAAAAAAAACACCGATACTAATTGCCCGAAATTGCACGAGCCACTATTTTATGCTTCGACAATTCTGAAATCTTTCAGTGCTAAATTATGTGAGACATACTCTGAAAAGGGGGCTTAATGCATCTCCGTGATCCATGGTACCAGGCAAGACATCACATACTTAATAGCAACTTTTTTTTTTGAAACAACAGAATTAAACCCGAGGTAGACTGGACCTTCGACATACAGAAAATTGACCAATAGCGAAAAGTTTCGGCCCAGGTCAGCCTGCGCGGACTGCGCAGGCTGACCTGAGTCGATACTTTTCGCAGATGCATTAAGCCCCCTTTTTACAGACCGTGACTCATTTATATAGTCGACATTTGTCGACGGCTGTAAATACAATCCAGTGAAACTCCGAAACATTTTTATCTTGCAGGCTTGATTAATAAGCGGACGGTATAGATCCAAGATCAGACTGCACGTTCTGTGCAGTCTGATCTTGGATCTATGCCATTCGCAAAAACCACTGTTCCGCCACTGGCGCGAAATGGATATAATATGAAGTTCGTAAAATCCCCCATTTTTACACCACCAAGCAAGAAGGCATTTGAAAACATTGTGGTGAAGAGAGAAAATGTTGTTAACCGGCACATTCTCCCGGCTTTTTCCACATTGTTTTCTGTCCTGTCAAAGGCAAATTCCATCAATGGAGCCACGCTCATTCGTCGTCTGGAAATACCCACAATATCGTCAGGCCTAAAACGAAGCAGTCTGATCTTTGATTCAAATTGTCTGAGCCCGGCTGGGTAACTCAGTGGTGAGCGTATCTGACTCGTGACCTGGTGGTTGTGAGTTCGATAGCCGGTTGAAGCAAACTTTCTTTCCGGCGATTTTTCGCTTCTTACCTCTGATGCATGTGAGAAAAGTAGTCAGTGACTTGAAAAAAGAGTTGTGTCAGTACTGGTATGAGAAAGCCAGGAAAAATATGTAGGTGCATTGACCGCTGTGATATGATGTTAGCTTTCAAAATGGCGTTAAACTCCAGTACAAACAAATTGTTAGATATTTTGATGCGGTCTGACATACATGTATCAGCAAAACACTGAGTAACTTTTGCCACACAATACAATTGATATAGTTATAACGACTCTGTGAACGAAGCATTTTGAAAACATTGTTGGAAAGGGCGAAAACTGGTAACCAACAGTTTCTCCTTCCTCTGTTTTTTTTTACACCCTGTAAAAGAAAAATCCCATTGTTTGCGCCTCATTCGGCCTCTGCAAATGCTTTCAATTTGGACTAGTTAAAAAATTTTGTCGTGTGGTAAAGATATAACCCTTTACATGCCGATTACATGTAGGGCTTGTTAAATTGCCAACTCTTTCGTCGCGGAATGAACAGAATTCACTTAAATAACTCTATACCAAATTCAATAGATTTGAGCCAATTTTGACAAAAGGGGGCTTGATGCATTTTCTCGAACTATGAGACCAAACAAATCATGATATAGTTGTGGATCTATAAAATCTCTTGGTTTTTAACAACCGACTGAACCTTGAGCTACACTGGTCCCTTGACATGTAGAAAATTGACCAAAAGCAAACAGTTTCGGCCTAGGTCAGTCTGCGCAGGGTGACCTAGGTCGATAGTTTTCGCTGATGCATTAAGCCCGCTTTTCAAAGAGCATGGCTCATTTAGAATTACATATTCTGAGAGCCGCTGCAGACAAAAATATACTCAGGGTCAATGAAAAGTCACCAGGTAAGAGACGAAAAGAAAGTGAACCTTGGATAGTTTGCCTTCAGAAAATTGATTAGAATTAATTTTTGCACGTGCAAATAAAGATGGACTACTTAGATGTGCAAGCACGTGAAATTTTGTCAGATACGGGTCGGGAAATGAGTATAATAACGTTTAACATAATTGAAAATTTCTCTCTTGTGGCAAGGTGAAAATTATTCAACTTTAGTACCTGGTGCCTTTTCATTGACGCTGAGTATACAATAATTGTGACCCGTGCTCTGGCAAATGGTGGTTTAATGCATCTCCGTGATAAATAATACCAAGCAAGTCATTCACATAATTATGGTTGAATGAAATCCATTCAGTCGAACAACCGATTGAATCTGGAGGTAACATGGTCCTTTGATAGGCAGAAAATTTACAGATTTGTAGCAAAACTTTTCGACCCATGTCAGATGCGCGGGATGCACAGGCTGAGTCGATACTTTCTGCAGATGCATTAATTTCCCTTTTCACAGAGTATGATTTATACAAAAAAATATGGCTAGAATAGCGACTTATCTTTGAAATGGTAGAAAACATAAGAAAGGTTGAAAATACTGGTCACAAGCATTAGAGATATATAGGATCTGACATGAGTTGGCGTTGAGATAAAATTTTATTAAACGAGTCTAGGGAAAATGTTATTAAGCGAGCCTTTGGCGAGCTTAATAACATTTTTTCTTGACGAGTTTAATAAAATTTTTATCTCGTACGCCAACGAATGTCAGATTCTTTTTATCACATAACGATATTTTACAAATCATAGATAAGAAGATCAAAACCATCTATAGATGCACAGGCGGTAATATCCATAAACCCATTCACTTCTATAAAATACGTACAAAATGACGTCAAAAATGACGTCACACAATAGTGATATTAAACGTGTATGAGATAAGAAAATTCGTAATGGGTATATTACACTGAAAACAAGGGAGGTTATGTGATAAAATTAGAGAAAGGGGAAAAGGAAATAATGGCTGTTGAATATAATTATGAAAATTATACGAGTCATGCTCTGGCAAAAGGGGGCTTAAAGCATTGCCAAAAGTATTAACCCATGTCAGCCTGCGAAGACCGCGCAGGCTGACATGGGTTGAAACTTTTTGCTATCTGTAAATTGTCTGCCTTTCAAGGTACCAGTCTATCTCCAAATCTAGTCGATTGTTAGATTAAATTCCTTTTCGAGGATTGATGATAGTCATTGCGACAGGACTCGTTCCTCTCTCACTGCTGATCATTGTTTCGACGATGATTATGTGAGAAAGCAGCCAGTGGCTTGGAAAGAATATTGTGCGGAGTACTGGTAAAAGAAACTCCATGAAAGCATGGATAGGTGCACTGGCCGCCGCGATATAACTGAAATTATGTTGAAAACACCCTGCAATCATCATGCAATCAGTTAGACTAAATGGAGTTTGATGGACCCGTAATTATGTGATAACGTGCATGGTATAAATCACAGGCCTTCGAAGCTCTATTGGTCTATCACGGAACACAAAAATTTTCCTCGGTCGATCATCGAACACTTATAGTACATTAGTGCATCGCCTGTATATCACGGAATATATGCTGACGAGAAAAAGAAACGCTCCATCGGAAACAGACGATAATTTGAATATAAGAAAACATTTTGGAGAAAGCAAATAATGCATACATACGTGTATATATTCGCCGACAAACCTAGCCAACATGAAATCGATCCATTTGCTTTATCCAAAAGCTAAGCCAAAGCTTATGTGCACGCTTTGGTAGTGATGCCCGTTATCATGAACAACGTGGTCTTGCTTATCAAAATTACAGAGGTACATGTATTCAACGATACAGAACCCGAGTACAAGCGATTTTTTTTCGAAAAGTGTCGTTTTCTTAAAATGCCGAGATTAAATGCTGAAGAAAGGGCTCAATGTATGGCCATGTTGGAGTGTGGTCTTACCCAAGATCAGGTTGCGAGACGTTTTAACGTGGCTAGGTCCACAATTGTGCGTCTCGTTCAACGGGTCAGGGTGGCAGGAACAACTGCAGATAGGCCGAGGTCAGGCGCACCACGTGTGACGTCAGTGAGACAGGATAATTATATCCGTCAACGTCACCTACGTGACAGTTTTTTGACGGCGGAATCAACGTCACGTTTGGTGGTGGGTAACCGAGGGGTGCCTATTAGTCGGTTCACTGTAAGAAATCGACTGTTGGCCCGTGAGATACGCTGTCGTAGACCATTACGTGGTCCAGTGTTTACGGCTCGTCATCGTCACTGACGTCGTGAATGGGCTCGAAATCACCGAGGACAGCGTTAGCAAAATGTAGTGTTTTCCGACGAATCGCGTTTCAACTTATGTAACGCCGATGGACGTATATGGGTATATAGACGACTACTCAAACAACACTGTTCTGGAGTATGATCGCTTCGGTGGCGGCGGGATTATGGTGTGGGCAGCCATAAATCGTCGATTTAGGTCTCAGTTAGTCATTGTTGAAGGAAATCTGACAGCAAGGCAAACATTAATCAGATTTTGCAACCTGTAGTTGTACCCCTCTTCAGACAACGTCAAGGATTAGTTTTACAACATGATAATGCTCGACCACATGTCGCACGCATTACAGGGACTTTCTACAGAATAGACACATTGATGTGTTGCCATGGCAAGCACTTTCCCCTGATTGTAATCCCATTGAACACGCATGGGATTACATTGGGCGACGTTTACGTTGACGTCAACCCCGGCCCAGAAACGTCAAAGAATTGGCTACGGCCCTCCGCGAAGAGTGGGGCAGATTCCCACGATACTTGATCCAGAACTGGTGTGGTTCCATGAGAAGGCGGCTTGCCGCAGTGATTGCCAGTAGAGGTGGCCATACACGCTACTGACTTTTCTGGTGAAACTTTTTGGTGACCAGTCTGAAATCAGTATGGTATAATGCATCACGGACATGCATAAAACACCCTTTTGTCAGAATGTGGCCCTAATTCAAAGGTAAAACTACCAATACATCCGGCTGATTTATTTTTCCCCAAGATCACAAACAAGATTTACTTGGCTCATTTATGTAGCCTTAAAGTCACAATAGCTGCCAAAAGTAGATAAAGTCGAAGTGAAAATTAATTTGAATGTAAATCATACCTTTTAAAAATATGGAAATAATTGTCGTTAACATACTGCCATCTTCACAATAATTTCCACACTTTTAAAAAGGTATGATTTAAATTCAGGTGCATTTTAACACCCGTTTTATTTACTTTTGGCCCCTACTGGGCATTTAAAGACATGAAATTGAGGAATAGACGGATAAATGACGCTGCGAAAAGATTTCGACTATGAGAAAAATGTTAACAAAAGATGATGACGCCGCTGCTGATGATGATGATGAAGCCATGTAGTGAAGATTATGATTAGCAGGGTTTCCTTAATAGACTTCTAATGGAGTTTTGACATTCCTCCAAAGGAATAAATAAATACAACCGTCTATATTGTGGATGATATGTGGAGTTTTTGGGCCCAAATTCAAGGAAAAAGGGCTGATTGGTGATTGTATGATGTTTAACGCCGTTTTCAACATTATTTCGTTTATATCACGGCGTCCAATGCACCTATCCATGCATTCCTGGGATTTCTTTTACCAGTACTCTGCACAATATTCTTTCCAAGCCACTGGCTGCTTTCCCACATAACCATCGTCGATGCAATGGTCAATGGTGTGAGAGGAATGAATTCTGTTGCAATGACTATCATCAATCCTTGGAAGGAAATCGGCCGAGCCGAGGATCGAACAAGCAACCCCTTGTTCTCAGGTTCAAACAAAAAGGGGGGAGGGGACAGTACAAAACCTGGATTAAGTTAAAGACAATGAGCTATTCCTGAGAATAATAATTGGCAGCTGCGGTTAATTTGTACCTGGACAAAAAGATAATGATCAAGATGATGATGACAGGCGACTTTGATGATCGATTTGATTTTATACTGTTTCTGTTAAAATTGTGCTTCGCGAAAAATAAAAGCAATTTTAAAACAATCAAACTTTATTATCACGAAAAATTTACTCACCTCAGTGTAAATTATTTTTTTTTTACTTTAAAATCCTTTTAACAACTTGCAAAACGACTTTAATAAATACAGTACACAACTTACATAAACATTGAATTTACTGAAATATCGAGAGCAAAACACAATGTTCAAATTGGCACGTGAAACATGTGTCAAGTACGCCCATTTCAGTACGGTAAACCCTTCACTGTAACGACAAAGAAATTTGAAGTTTGTGTGTTTTGTTGGTGTTGAAATTGTTTACAAGACGAAAAAATCTGATAGGTCTATTTGAGTTTAAACCTTTTGGGCATGACGAACTTTTCCGTTTCTTATAAACAACAAAACTTCTAGAATAAAACATACGGAACCATTGCTCCCTAAAAATATGCTCTTGTCAATTACGCCTTTCTTTTTGATATAGAGGGCACCTTCGTCACGTTAAAAAAAAGAACCTGAAAGCATTGGCATAGGATGGTGTGATGGGGGTGGGGACGTGGGAGGGACGTTTCACACTCGAAAAAGGTGCACTTCTCTTGTCCTAAAAAAAAAAAATGTTTCAAACGTAACTGGGAGACTTCTCTACCCCACCCCCTCCAGGTGCACGACTCCTGCTACCCTACGACTATGGAAAGGCTCTTATTTGCAAATAAAGACGACAATTTAAACACAGCTGAAAAGATGAAATGTCTTTTAGATAGAGTAGAAAACGTTGTGGGAAAAGGAGAAAATGCTGGTTACCAACATTTTCTCTTTTTCCCACAATGTTTTCAAAAGGCTTCTTTCTAAGGGTCGTTAAAAGTCATTATTGTGGGGTAAAGGGTTAAAACTGATTTTTGGAAAGTCAAGTAATAAAGCGTTTCATTTTAGTCTATCTAAAATTTTACCGTTATAAAGGGTGTTTCTAGCATGAAATTCAGACCGCGTGGCAACATCAAGAGATTTCCTACAAATGTATATCAAGAACAGACTTCACGTTCTGTGCGGTCTAATCTTATACCTACGTCGTCCGCTCTTACTTATATATGACAAAATATTAATGGGCCTTGCTCTGGCAAATGGGGGCTTAATACATCTTCGTGAAGCATGATACCAAACAAGTCATCACATAATTATGGACCTATAAAATCCGTTTTGTGTAACAACCGACTGAATCCTGAGGTACACTAGTCCTTTGACATGCACAAAATTGATTTCTAGCGATAAGTTTCTACCCAGGTCAGCACACGTGGACTGCGCAGGCTGACCTGAATCGATACTTTTAGCAGAAGCATTAAGCCCCTTTTCACATAGCATGGCTTGTTTTTAATTAAGACGGAACTGTGTTTTTAGATTGCGAGTATAGTCGACTTAGTTAATTCGGCAGTGAAAGACAAAAGCTGCTAAGCTGCTGCCTAGTTAGCGTGAAACAATGCTATATTTAGAACTGATCTAAGAAGAACCCAGTATAGGGAGTAATTCCGAAGAAATGACACATCCTGTTCAGATACATACTCACCAGCAGCGTCCATATTCACCTACTATTCTCAAGTACATTCATAGTCTTATTCTCCAAGATTTTCTAAATTTGAAAGTAACGGAACTTCTGATTGGCTAAACCAAATGGTTTAGCCAATCAGAAGTTGTGTTACTTTCAAAATTGGAAAATTCTGAAGAATAACACCAAGAAAGTTTTTAAGAATGGTTGAATACGGACCATAACAACAATTTGGAGACTGAAGAGAACTACATGAATAGAGAAACTAGAAATCTTTGAATACACGTTATCTGTTGTCCCTGCTTAGCTCTTCTATGGGAATATTCTCTTTTTCAAACGACATACTATGGGATAGTCGTCATGTTCACACGATAGCCACAGAGTAGCCTTTGTACTTCCCAAACTGTTCACATTTGGGGGTGGGGAGTGATATTTAACATGTTTCCAATTATCAAAAGTTAACTTGTATAATAATTGGTTTAGATTTTCTCACATCAAATAAAGGAACTGCAATGACCTATATGACTCCACATATTGGAACTGAAATTAATCCATTTGAGCATCTCTTGAATTATGCAACTGGTGTCAGTTTTGTAAGTGCTCTAAGTTTCAATGTCACCCCTCAGTGCTTCCAGTGCTTTTATTGAGATGTACTGTTAACCCCGTACCAAATAGCCCAGTGTTCTCATGACCCTGAAATCGAAACATTTTGAAACATTTTGGGAAAATGAGATAGCGTACATTTCCTATTTTTCTAATTTCTTTCAATCTTCTCAGAGACAAATTCTATCGCTTGATTCCTTTATAAACTTTTCATCTGCAAATACTTTAGTTCAGAAGTCTAAATTTTGTCATCTTATAATAAGTTAAACTGCCAAATACTAGTAAATTGAACTGACATTTTCAGCCAGTAGGAAAGAAACTCAACTATTGCAATTCAAAGCTCAAGTATGCGGTGATAATCTCGCCATGTCCGACAGTGCAGATCCAAGATAAGACAGCACATTTTTTGCAATCTGATCTTGATCTCAACAAAAGAATGCCGAATTGCTGCCCAAAGGTTTTTTTTTCTAAGTAAGCCAGGTCTACAGTTGTCAGAAGAAAAGGAAGGGACGGAGTGGGGTAATAAAAAAAAAAAATACAAAAACACTTAGAAAAAAAAACCCAGAACATCTTAGCTTAGATGATAAACTGTTTATTTTAAAGCTTATTATAACGAAATTGCATATATTTAAGTGCACCTGTAACAAATGCAAGTAAATGAAAATTAAATGGTGAAGAAATACATGTATGGAATGACGGTTTTGTAAACCGTTCCCCAAAAAAAACCATCTTCTTATGACCATGAGAAAGAAAGCGTTTGAAACCGTGACAGAGAAAATAACAGAAAATTCTGCTGGTCCGTATTCACAAACCATTCCTAAGAATATTCTTTGTCTAATTCTCAAGAATTTTCTAGATTTAGCCAATCAGAAGTTGTGTTACTTTCATATTTAGAATTATCTGGAGAACAAGACTGAGAACGTTGTTAACGAATAGTTGGTGAATACGGACCCTGCTGCCAGCATTTTCTACTTTTCCTCTAATGTCTTTTACCTTTCGGACGACAAATCCCGTCATTTGAGCTATACTGAATTTGTCATCTACAAATTGTTTCATTATGGTTTATTAAAAAATTTTAGTTGTGTGGCACAGAGTTATAGAGGATAATCAACTGGTGGTGTGTGATATCAAAAATCTGTCACTAGAATGGGGTGTAATGCGGCTGAAAAAATGAGTCCGCAGGTTTTTCAACTGCATCAAACTCTATTCGAGTGACAGATTTTTCTTGAATATCACACATAACTAGTTGATTATCCTATTTATTATGTTCCTAATTCACCTTTTTTTATTCTAATAATTATCAAGAATGGTGCAATATGTGAAAAAAAGTTGTTCCGGCAAACATTCCAAAATTATATCGTCACTAGTGATGATATCATATTTATCATAACTAGTGATGTTATTCACTGTGAAATCCCAGTAATTCACTGATAAGAATATAATAAAAACCTTTACTACACAATTCTGACTTTTACCGACCCTTAGAAAGACAATTTTTTGAAACATCCCCCCCACCCCCCCTCCCAACAAGTTCTCGAGGAGATCAACGTTCAGGACACTTACATATAAATCCAACAATTATTGAGTTGCAAGCTACATCTTGCCTTATGCAAATACATCGTAATTATTAACAAATAACATGTACTGTACCTCATGAAAACAAATTTCCTGTACACAATCTCAAAAACGTTTTTGTTACATAGGAATCGTCAGCATGAATTGTGGTTTAACTCTTTACCAGACGTCAAAATATTTGACATGTCCAAATTGAAAGCATTTGCAGATGACACTATAAATGTAACTCAACTGATGGAATTTGTCTTCGATATGGTAGAAAACATTGTGGGAAAAGGAGGAAATGCTGGTTACCAGTATTTTCTCCTTTTCCCGTGATGTTTTTCTAAAGTCTTCTGCGACAGGGTTATGAAGACAAGGGATTGTGTGGTTAAAGGTTCAGTCTTGTCTTTACAAGGCAACAAAATTTTAGACTCATCCACATTGATAGCTTTTGCTCTTTACCAAATGACAAAATTATAGACTGGTCCAAATTGAAAGCATTTCTGGACGACAAAATAAATGTGACTGAAAAATTGAAATTTGGTTTGGGAAGGGTAGAAAACATTGTGGTAAAAGGACAAAATGCTGGCTACCAGCATTTTCTCCTTTTACCACAATGTTTCCAAAGGCTTCTTTCTCAGGGTCGTTAAAAGTTGGGATTGTGTGGTAAAGAGTTAAATAGGGGAGAAAACATGGTGGGAAAAGGAGAAGATATTGGTTTCCAAAATTTTCTCATTTTCCAACAATGTTTTCAAAAGCTTTCTTTCTCACGGTCATTAAAACTTAAGACGTTGGTACAAGTAAATAAATACATGAGGTGCATAAATACATGAGAAAACATCATGGGGAAAGGAAAATCACTAATTACAAGTATTTCCTCCTTTTTCTCACAATGTTTTCAAAAGCCATCTTCTTTGGGGTTGTAAAAACATGGGATTGTATGGTAAATGGTGCATATTAAATGTATGTTCTTACACAAATCATTACACTCATCACTGTGGAGAAACATCCACTGACTCAAACACAGCTGCTTTGTCAATTCAAACCACAAAGCGTCAAATAAACAGAAATACATTTTCAACCTCCAATAAAAAGCTTAATAAGCTCAACATCATCGTTGCTTTTGTTGACATTGTCTCAGCATGGTGGACTGTGTAGATCAACACACATTTTAGATGAACACTTTGTGCAGTCTGATCTTGATCTACACTGGCCGCAAAGGCAACAAAAAATGTGAAAGGCGGTTTCAGGATTAAGACAAGTCAATTCTACCCATTTCTGACCATTTTCAGACATACATAAATAAGTGCAAGCAATAACAAGAGCACCACATGCAAATGTCAAAGCCTCGCTACTGTTGCTTTTAGAAACACATGTAAATCATTTGACTGCATGCAAAAGGGCCACCAACTGAAGAAGGGGCATATCTCAAGAATATTTTGAGAGTTACCTGCCTTACTGGTATGGACTTTCCTCTTGATAGACGACATGTAGCCAGTGTTTGAAGTAAACATCTTCAGTTACAACCTATTGTATGACAATGATGTCACAGATGGCAACAGGACTATGACAATACCTTGATTTTTTTCCCTGGAAACAGCTGGGCTTGAAAAGGGAAATATTTGAAGAAAAGAAAAAAGTATTTTTTGTGAGTGAAATGGAAAACTCTATCAAGACAAAGATGCTTCCAAAAACGCAAAAGCATAGTGGCATATGTTATATTCATGTAGTAATGTTTTGATCAAGCCTCTAACATTTTTCAAAAATTAAAATTAAACAAGCATTCTGATAGTATCGCATAGCAATACCGAGTCCCCTACCGGCCATATATATTGCTGGCAGGTATAGTTTGTGAAACTCTGTGGAGGACGAAGAACATATTTGACCCCCTTTCAGAATTATAAGCATCGTGTCTGTCTTTGTATGCAATGCTTTAATGAAAGCCAGATATATAGGCATTTTCCTTGTTAAAGTAAGTTCGTTGAAGCAGTTTTACTAAGACCAGATGTGTTTGTGAAACATAAATGTCCCTGTAAAAGCAAATTTTCAGAAATATGACCTTTACCTTGTGAGATGACCTTGACCTTATCATCAGCAGGTGTGTACCAATGAGAGGTACCAGCTTACCATGTAAAAGTGTTATAACTTGAGTACTTTGAATATACAGAGAAATGACTATGAAAAGTTTTGAGGATAAGTTTTTATGATAAGGGTTAAAATTTTTGACCTTGACCTTGGACATGTAACCCACAGAAGATCGGTATCAATGACAGGTACCTACATACCAAACATGAGCATTGTAAGTAAAAATGTTGGGAAAACTGTTTTTTTCAGTGAAATTTTCGAAGTCAAAGGCCCGTAATTTCTTCAAAAATCAGTGGACCAAAACAAAACTCAAACTTGATCTGTAACTCATGGTGGTTGACTTACACACCAAAAATCAGCTCAATATCTGCCAGCGTTTAGGAAAAAAAAAAAACGGATAACTGTTTTTTTTTTTTTGTGTGAAAATGTCGATGTCCAAGGCCCATAATTTCGTCAAAAATCAGTGGACTGGAACGAAACTCAAACTTGATCTGTAACTCATGGTGGTTGACTTACACACCAAAAATAAGCTCAATATCTGCCAGCGTTTAGAAAAAAAAAGTCTTGAAAACTGTTTTTTGGTGAAAATTTCAAAGTCCAAGGCCCGTAATTTCTTCAAAAATCAGTAGACCAAAACGAAACTCAATCTTGATCTGTAACTCATGGTGGTTGACTTACACACCAAAAATAAGCTCAATATCTGCCAGCGTTTAGAAAAAAAGACTGGAAAACTGTTCTTTTGGTGAAATTTTCTAAGTCCAAGGCCCGTAATTTCTTAAAAAAATCAGTGGACCAAAACGAAACTCAAACTTGATCTGTAACTCATGGTGGTTGACTTGCACACAAAAAATCAGCTCAATATCTACCAGCGTTTAGAAAAAAAGTCCGGAAAACTGTTCTTTTTTAAGTCCAAGGCCCGTAATTTCGTCAAAAATCAGTGGATCTTAACGAAACTGGAAGTTGATCTGTAACTCATGGTGGTTGACTTACACACCAAAAATTAGCTCAATAGCTGCTAGTGTTTAGAAAAAAAGTCCGGAAAACTGTTTTTTTGGTTAAAAGTCGAAGGCCCATAATTTCGTCAAAAATCAGTGGACTGTAACAACTTTCAAACGTGATCTGTAACTCATGGTGGTTGACTTGCATACCAAAAATCAGCTTAATATCTGCCAGCGTTTAGAAAAAAAAAAAATGGAAAACTGTTTTTAAGGGGAATTTTCTAAGTCCAAGGCCTGTAATTTCGTCAAAAATCGGTGAACCGGAACGAAACTCAAAGTTGATCTGGAACTTATGGTGGTTGACTTGCACACAAAAAATCAGCTCAATTGCTGCCAGCCTTCAGAAAAAAAGTCCGGAAAACTGGTTTTTTGGTTTAAATTTCTAAGTCCAAGGCCCGTAATTTCGTAAAAAATCAGTGGACCGGAACGAAACTCAAACTTGATCTGTAACTCATGGTGGTTGACTTACACACCGAAAATCAGCTCAATAGCTGCCAGATTTTAGAAAAAAAGTCTGGAAAACTGTTTTTTCGGTTAAAATTTCTAAGTCCAAGGCCCGTAATTTCGTCAAAAATCAGTGGACCGGAACGAAACTCGAACTTGATCTGTAACTCATGGTGGTTGACTTACACACCGAGAATCAGCTCAATAGCTGCCAGAAATTAGAAAAAAAGTCCGGAAAACTGATTTGCGGGTCTGACGGACAGACGGACGGACAGACGGTAGGGGAATAAAAAGAATTAAACAGAAAATTGCATACACACATTACACACTATTAAATGCAAAATTATGTGGTAACATTATCACAACAGTAAATATGGCAGTATTCTCATTCCATCTTTTACTCTTCACCAGACTACCAAATATATATTTGACTTTCAGAACCAAATATATTAACCCTTATGCTCCTAAGCGTGACTTAAAGACCTTTTGTAGACAGCACAGATCAAGTTAAGGATATCTTCTTTGTTCAAAAGTGACTTTGAAAGCAAAATGTGGCGTCTTACTACTGGCCTGAAAGTTTCATTTCGCTTATTAAGCAGGTCAAGAGTTAACCTTTAATCATTTAAATAAGTGAAATGGAACTTTCAATCCAATAGTAAAAACCCAAATGTTGCTATTTCATTGGCATTTTTTGAGGAAAAATATCTCTTTCTTGGACAGTGTATATCATGATCAGATGGCATATTCTGTGCAGTCTGATCTTGATCTACGCTGTCCACAAACGGTCCTTGAGTGGCGCTAAGCAGCCTAAGAGTAAACCCAGTCTCTTTCAACTACGTATGATCAACTAAAACCTAGAAAGATTTTTACTGTATAGACTTCGATAATCAAGCAAATATTTTGTGCAGTCTGATCCTGGATCTGTGCTGACTGCAAACGCCCCAGTTGTTCGCCTATTCAGTTGAAAGTGTTAACCCTTTACTAAACAATCCCAAGTTTAAACAATCCTTGAGAGAAAGTCATATGAAAACATTATGGGATAAGGAGAAAATGCTGTTAACCAGCATTTTCTCCTTTTCCCATGATGTTTTTCACTCTTTCAGGGACTAATTCCATCTATTTAGCCACAATGAATCTGTCGTCTGCAAATGCTTTCAATTTGGACTATTTCAAAATTTTGTCGTTTGGTAAAGAGTTAAGGTCGCAAAACCAACAAGTCAATGATAGCTGGACTCTATACAACATTTTCATAATACAAATTAATAAATTAAATGATTATACTGTATTTATACAGGTATGTAAGCTATTTTATAAATAAAGATATGAAAGGTAAGGCACATTGATAAAGCTAGAAGCACTTGTCATGTTAAAGCTAATGTAACTCCTGCTGCCCCTGATGCCACTAAAGCTCCACCTGGTGTGAAAGCACAATGTTGCGCAATATCTGTCTGCCCCTGAAAAATAAACAAAATTAAGCTATAAATGATCATCAGTTTATTACGCAGAAATTCAGCATGAGTGGTCCCAAGCCAAGCTCTGATAGAAACGGGTCATTTTTTCCTGCCAAACACAATTTTAAATTCAGCCTTTACAGTGCAATTTAAATGAGCCATTTTGTCTAAAAAGTGACAAAATTGTGAGGTAGGACAGTCAATAGACAAGCAGAAATCTTACAAATACAATGTTGCTAAAGGTTTCGACCCATGTCAGCCTGCACAATCAATTTTTTTTGCAGATACATTAAGCCCCTTGTCACAGAGCATGCCTGAAATGAAATGGGCATATACAGTCCAATGAAAGAACCGAAATATAGTTTTATCCAGGCTACTTATATAGATCCAAGATCAGACAACATGATCTATGGTGTCTGCAAAAAAGGTTAAGTTTTGCCTGGCACACTTATAAGTCAGTAGGAAATGGATCTTTTTTAACCCTTTACCGAACGAAAAAAATTCAGACTTGGCCTAATTGAAAGCTTTTGCAGAGACAAAATAATATTGTAACTCAAATAGAATTTCACCTTCAGAAGGGTAGAAAACATTGTGGGAAAAGGAGAACATGCTGGTTACCAGCATTTTCTACTTTTCCCACAATGTTTTCAAAAGGCCTCATCCTCTGGGTCGTGAAGTCGCGGGATTGTTTGGTAAAGGGTTAAAGCATACTGCACAATTTCTCTTTTTTTTTCAAATGCTATACTGAAGCATAAAACTAGATTTTGATCCAATTGTTGTTGTTTTGATCCAATTGTTTTTTTTTTTTTTTAAGGGGGGGGGGGGGGGGGAGAGAGAAAGAGAAAATTGATATTTTGTGAAGAAAAATAATAAGGGTGTGACTGTTGACTGTTTACTCTTGGTTGGTTTAACAACAACAAAGAAAACAACAACAACAGCAACAACAACAACACAAAATAATACTACCACTTGATTTCGAACCCGTGACCTTCAAAACAAACAACTGAACTGTCTGGGTAACTGATGTTCTTCCGTGTTTAAAATGTATTTATCCCTTATAATGCAATAATATGGCTCTCTCGTTACTAACAGAAAGGGAAATTTTACAAAAATATTACCCAAAAGTGGGAAATTTCAAGTGTTTTATACACATATTTCTAAGTATTTTTTTGGTCTTGTCTTAGTTAAAATTTCAAACATTCCCAAAATGAAATCTGGTTTGATGCCAATTTGATTTCAATTTATTATACCTGAACTGTGTTGGTTCTCCCTCTATTTCAAGGATGGTTTCAAGGAAGAAATGACTTGCACTACACTTAGTATCAATAAAAGAAAAATACCTCCAGTACTTTGATGCAGGTACCAGCCACTACATCCCACACTCGCACTGTATCATCATCACTTGCACTCGCTACAAAGATACCATCACTGGAAAAAGCTAAGGCTTGAACCCAGCCTTCATGGCCATGTAAGGTGTGTATAAGTTTACCATTGCGAGGATTCCATAGTTTCACACTTCTGTCCCATGATCCTGATGCCTGTAATTGATCAGAATTCAAATTCAAATTGAAGATGCATCTTTACTTGTTTTTAACCCATCTTTATTTCATCAAACTATAATCATTCTCATTTCTTTATGCAAAATATTGCTCCTGACGGTTGCAAGGTTGCATGGATTACGACTAATAGCAAAAACATTTCATTTTCTTGGGGCCATCACTGCTGTGACGCTTCTGGTGCCGTATTCACCAACCTATCTTTAGAACATTCTTAGTCTTATTCATCAAGATTTTCAAAGTTTGAAAGTTATACAACTTCTGATTGGCTACATCAAATGGTTTACCCAATTAGAAGTTGTGTTACTTTTAAATTTAGTCAATTCTGAAGAAAAAGACTAAGAATGTTATTAAGAATGGTTTGTGAATACAGGCCCTGGTTTTAAATTGAAGATTTCCGATACAAGGTATATAAGTTCCGATAAGTATATAACTTCTGATAATTTACCTATGTTTAGACAGCTGACTAAATTCTGAACCATTCTACAATCTATCAAATTTTTACAGCTTTTTTCTTTCTGTCTGTAAGGATGTATCTTGAGTTTTGCTTCTAATTATGCCAAGGATGGATTTAGTACTTTTGCAGATGATGTGGCCACAGATATGCATGCTAAATGACCAAAGCTTTCAATGCACCATAATTCAACATTCATACATTCAGATGATGTGGATCTAGATAAGACTGCACAGAATATAAAGTCCCAATTTCTATTTGCTAACAGTCTTAAATACTTTTTAACCTTTTAGCACCCAATCCCAAATTTTAAAGATACATTAATACTCTTTTTCTCCAGATTTTAACCCATTTCATCTTATTTCAGGAAACTATAATCATTCTTTTATTTCATGCCAAATGTTGCCCCTGACGGTTGCAATGTTGCACAAAATATGACAGACAAAAATTGCATTTCATTTTCTTACGGCCTTCAAAGAAATAACTGTTGCTGTTTCCGGTTTTAAATCGAAGACAACCCCTCCAGCTTCTTCCTCCATTACACCATATAAATTGGTAATTTATCTGTGTTTACACAGCTGACTAAAGTCTGAGCAATTCTACACCCTATCATGTTTTTACAGTGTTTTTTCTCTCTGGCTGTAAGGATGCGTCTTGAGAAAATTACCATGAAGAAGAATTTAAGGCTTTTGAAACATTGTGGGAAAAGGAGAGAATGCTGGTAAACACCTTTTTCTCCTATTCCAAATGTTTTCTACCCTTTCAAAGACAAGCTTTTTTATTTGATTATCATTTGTCGTCTGCAAACACTTTGAAATTGGGTCTAAACTTTTGCTGTATGCTAAAGAGTTAAACAAAAAATTCTCAAACAATTTCATTCATGACTGTTCATGTCCCAAAACTTTGGGTCATGAAAAAAAAAGTATTTTCATGTTTTTTGATGGTGTCCCAATACTTTGGATGTCCCAAAACTTAAGCACAGAATGGTATTTTTACTACAAAACAAGATTTTTTCTGCATGTAACATTACTATCTATTACCTACCAACATCCCATCTTTAGAGAAGGTGACAGCATGCACATTCCCTTTGTGACCTTTCAAGGTCATGACCTTGTCATTTCCATCATGGCTGTACAGGGTCCACACGCGAACTGTGAAGTCCCAAGAACCTGTTGCCTGAAAAATTAAAGTATATTGTATTTGAAATACTCTCGTTAATCCCTTACCAGATGGCAAAATTATAGTCTTATCCACTTTAAAAGCATTTGCAGACGACAAATTAAATAAGGCTTTAATAACAGAATTTATCTTTGAAAGGTTAGAAAACCTTGTGGAAAAAGGAGAAAATGCTGGTACCCAGCATTTTCTCCTTTTCCCACAATGTTTTCAAAAGCCTTCTCCTTCAGGGTTGTTAAAACACAGGATCATGTGGTAAAGATTTAATATCAGGTAACACAGATATATTAACATCTAGAAAGCTATTCTTCTAAAATATGGACACTAAAATAAATATGGACACTAAAAAAGAATTCTTTACCAGATTGTTACATTTTAGATTTGTCCATATGTGAAAGAATTTGCAGTTGATAGATTTTATATATTTTAACCCTTTCCAAAACAACAATTTTTTACCTCTTCTAAATTGAAAGCATAATCTAGACCACAAAGTTTAAAATTGGTGGAAATGAGCTTAAGTTCTTCAATAGGGTAGAAAACATTGTGGAAAAAGAAGAAATTGCTTGTTACAAGCAAGTTCTTCTTTTCCCACATTTTTTTTTTATTTTGTCATCACAAAGAAACATTGGTTGAAATGAGCTTAAGTTCTTTAATAGAGTAGAAAACAATGGGGGAAAAAGAAGAAATTGCTTGTTACAAGCCATTCCTTCTTTTCCCACATTTTTTTTAAAAGGTTTCTTCTTTGGGGTCATTGAAAGGATGGGATTGTTTGGTATTAAGGATTAAATGAGAGAAATTGTCTTGGAAAGCATAGAAAACATTGTGGAAAAAGAAGCAAATGCTGACTATACAAACATTGCTTTCTACACCTCTGTATTTTGAAAAGAATGAGGGCAAAGAGGCACTTTCTTTCTACAAGAAACTACTTCTTTTTTCCCCACAATTTTTTTCCACATTGCTCACAAATAAATGACCGATTGATTTGAATGTGTTTTACATCCTTATCAACATTACTTCAGTCATATCATGACAATCGCACTTGTTTATTTGAGTCAATGGTTTCACCAGTACTAAGCTAGGGCTCTGAAGTGTCTTGCCACAGACACCCCATTAAAAAGTCAAAGCGCTTCAAGAGAAGTTCAAACCAGGGGTCCCCAGATTGCCATACCTACATCTTCACCACTGAGCCACACACGACCCTCCATATTGCTCCTAAAAGACCATTTCTTTATCTCCGACTTTTTTACTTTGTGTCATTTCCACTAGTATATCTAAAATAACTTGTACAGAAGACAAAAGTTCACACTTGTCCATATCAAAAGCACCTGCAGATGACAAATTAAATGCGAATCAAATGTTTTTTCTTTGGCAGGGTGAAAAACATTGTGGGAAAAGGAGAAAATGCTGGTTACCAGCATTTTCTCCTTTTCCCACAATGTTTTCAAAAGCCAGCTTTGTCAGAGTTTTAAATTACAGGATTGGTTGTTAATGGGTTAGTTCACAGAAAAACCTTACATTAAACTACAATGTACCCACCAAGTATTGTCCATTGTATGAGAAAGCTAGAGACTGCACCAAACTGTCATGTCCTTCAAACACCTTGAGTAGATACCCATTCTATAAATAAGAAATAACATTATGTACATTTGAACCTTTCTGAACGCACTGCTTTAGCTCTTAGCCAAACAATAAAATTCTAGACGTGATCAAGTTGAATGCATATTCAGACGACAAATTCCTCTTTGAACTCTTAGCTTGATGAATTAATATTATATGCGAGTCATTTGCTGTGAAAAGGGGGTTTACTGCATCTGCAAAAAGTATTGACAGGTCTGCGCAGGGTGACCTGGGTTGAAACTTTTTGCTATATGCATATTTCTGCATGTCAAAGAACCAGTATACCTCATGATTCTATGGATCAATAATTGTTTGAGGACTTGTTTGGTACAATGCATCAAGCAGGTGCACCAAACCCCTTTTGTCAGAGTATAGCTCATATCTCGTTTTAGGCAGTAGACAAAATACAATAAATAAAATTTATGGCTATTTCATTGGACTTTGTAGCCCAGTAATCAGGGTGTATAATTTTTGCAGTCTGATCATAACCTAAACAGTCTGCAAAACCACCTTATATTGTCCATGATGACAGTAAGGTCCTTTTTCCAGACTGAAAATGTCCATATCATTTCTTTATGTCAAATCAAATACTATGGTTACCTGTACATCCCACAGTATAGCTGTCCTATCCCAGGAACCAGAACACAACATTGTTGAGTCTGGTGAGTACTGTACAACCTCCACACTCTTTGTGTGCCCTGGAAACAGTGATTGAAAAATGGACAAATACAACAAATCTACATTATTTGCATGTTATCCAAACCAAAACTGTGCATAAGGACAAATATCCCCTTAAGTTTGTATTCATTAAATATTCTTAAAACCACAGGTCTAACTGTTTACCAAACAGAAAAATCTTAGACTCGACAAAATTGAAAGCATTTACAGACATCAAATTAAATGTGGCTAAAAAAATGAGATTTATCTCTTTACCCTTTACCACACAATCCAGACTTTTAACGACCCTGAAAAGGAAAGCTTATTAAAACATTGTGGGAAAAGGAGAAAATGCTGGTTACCAGCATTTTCTCCTTTTCCCCAGTGTTTTCTATTCTTCCCAAAACAAATTTAAATTGTGAGTCACATTTAATTTGTTCTATGCAAGTGCTTTCAATTTGGTCTAAAATTTTGTTGTTTGGTAAAGAGTTAAAAAAAGGAAGAAAGACATTATCTGAAATGGAAGAAATTCTGGCTTCCAGCATTTTTTCTTTTTCCTAAAATATTTTCAAAAGCACTCTTGAAATTCTTTGACAATTGTGTTTATAATAATTGTTTGACAAAGGGTTAGTATCTGGATTATAGTGGTTACATTTTTCCCATACTACTTGTCAGATTTTTTTCAAAATCATTAGGGTTCAAGCTATTGATGATATAAACTAACTGTGCAGGTTTCACGAAAATCCGACCACAAATGCAGACTTTATCATGGAAATTTTCAACTTGAAATGGCTACTTTTCCCATACTGATTGTCAGATTTTTTCCAAAATCATTAGGGTTCAAACTGTGAAAGTTTCACAAAAATCTGATGACAAATTCAGACTTTATCATGTAAACAAGAAACGGAAATTTTCAATTTGAAATGGCTACTCTTCCCATACTGTTTGTTGGGTTTTTCCAGAAACACAATTATTATAAACACAATTTTTTTCTCTTTGGTTTTATTCCGCAAATTCAAATAACCGATGAAATGACAAAATCACCATAACAACTTCAAAAAAGCTGATACAAAATTTGATTGGTCAATCCAGGGATCATAAATTACATTACATACGATCCCTGGTCAATCCAGACATGTGATCTTGATGTCTTTTTTTTTTTTCAAGCCATATGTGTTAACATTGCACACTTGGTGTGGTACCGTTACAGGTGCTTTTGAAGGACAGAGATTAAGATCAGACTACACATGGCTACAAAGTCACTCGTATACTGACCTATTCCTTTATTAAATTCTCCGACCTTTTCTCCCATACAGTGAAAACATCTTTTTGATTTGTTTAGAGGTCATTAGACCTCCATGAATGGGAAAATGGTAAAAGTATTAAACTGACATTCAGCATATCCTGTTTCAGTTACAGCAGGCTACACTGACATGGAGTTTCCATGGGCAAATCCCAAGCCTACTACTTGTGAATCCCAGGAAAGACATGAGCTATACTCTGTGAAAAGGGGGTTTAATGTATCTGCAAAAAAGTATCAACCCAGGTTTGCCTGCGCAGTCCTCACAGGCTGATCTTGGTCGAAACTTTTTGCCTTTGGTAAATTTCCTGCATGTCCAAGGACAATTCTACCTCATAATAAGTTGATTGTTAGACAAAATGGATTTTATGGATCTATAATTATCAGATGACTTGCTTTGTATAATGCGTCATAGAGATGCATTAAATAGAGTTTATTTCATCAGCTTGTGGTTAATATGGGGAAATATTTGCTGAAAAAGGGAAAGGTATGCGAAAATAACGAGTGCTGTAAGGCACGAGTTATTTTCGCGGACCTTTCCCTTTTGAGGCAAATATTTCCCCAAATTAACCACAAGCTGATGAAATAAATTATATATTATATTTCCTCTGATTATTTTGTCAACGAATGCCACTTTTAAAACTTAAAAACTTAAAAAACTTAAAAAAGTAGTTCCAGATTTTCGGCAGGAGGAAAATATTCACTGTGATGGGGAAATAATTCCCCCCAGCTTAAATTACGACATTTCTTTACCCATAACATTTCTAAAAATAGACACATGAAATATAATATACCCCCTTTTGCCAGAGCATGGCTCACATTTTGAGCTGTTACCATGATAATTCAGTGTTCTACCTAGGAAGGATTCTTGGAAATTTTTGTCCCATTGAATCAGGAAAAGTTCCCACCTTTATGTACATAGGTGGAACCCCGTCTCTTTCAGATTTATGTAAAAATCAGTCTTGAGTGCATTTGTGTTACTTTTTTTTTTTTTAAATGTTTCCTACTTCTGAAAGTTAATGGGACAAGTGTCTCCTCTCTGTATAATCATTTGACAAACGCTGAAAAAATACATGTACTGTTGAAAGTGACCTAAAACTCTATTCAAACATTTTTTTTGAAAGTTTAGGTGTATAACACAAGCTAGTCTTACTGATAAAATTATTTATACAACAATCTTGCACTTGTTTTACCCTTTACCAACCAATCCCGTGTTTAAACAATCCTGTGAAAAGAGCCTTTTGAAAACATTGTGGGAAAAGGAGGAAATGCTGGTTACCAACATTTCCTCATTGTCCCACAATGTTTTCTACTCTTATAAAGACCAAACCACCATTTGCGCACGTTTATTTTGTCATCTGCAAATGCTTTCAATTTGGACAAGTTTAAGATTTTGTTGTGTGGTAAAGAGTTTAAAAACTTATCCTGAAAATTGCATGAAGTATGTTCATACACAAAAGTAAGAAGAGATTGTACATACCCTCTAATACATGTATCATCTGTCCATCACACATCTGCCATATTCTGACTGTTTTATCATATGATCCACTAGCAAACGTCTTACAATCTGGGGCAATACATACACTTTTTACAGCACCTGAAACAGAGATTAATTGATTGTATGGTGTTTGACGCCATTTTCAACACTATTTCAGTTATATTGCTGCGGCCAGTGCACCTATTCATGCTTTCCTGGATTCTCTTTTACCAGTACTCCGCACAATATGCTTTCCAAGCCACTGCTTTCCCACATGACCACTGTCGAAACAATAGTCAGCGCTGAGAAAGAAATGAAACCTGTCGCAATGACTTTCATCAATCCTCGGAAAGAAATTGGCCAAGCCGGGGATCTAACCATCAACCTCCTGTTCTCAAGTCCTGCAAGCTTACGACTGAGCTACCGGGACTCGCCTGAAAGAGAAATAGGATAATGATATTTATAACTGATAATTATGCATCTTAACTTTTTACCAAACATCCTTTTGTTTTAAAGATACATCCCTTCAGCTAGAGAGAGAAAATAAAGCTGTTAAAACTTGAAGGGTGTCGAATGGCTCTGCTGTGTAAATTACCAAAATATATACGGTGTAAGGAATAGAAAAACTCAAGGGATTTGTCCTCATTTAAAACCTGAAGCAACAACAGCGATTGCTATTAAGGTCTCCAAAACATGAAATGCATTTTCCATCCATCGTAAGCTGTGCAACCTTGCAGCTGTTAGGAGCAAAATTTGGCATGAAGATACAAGAATGATTTTAATTTCATAAAACAAGAATAAAATGTGTTAAAAACTGGTTGAAAACTGGCTAAAATGAGTATTGATGTATCTTTGATAAATCTGAAGAAAACAGGTTTTCAAAAAACTTGTTGGAAAAAGGAGAAAATGCTGGTGACCAACATTTTCTATATTTCCAAGTTTTTCTACCTTTCTGACTAGCACCAAGAACAACATTATTTTCCAGTAAGTAGTTGCATAGAGATATAGATATATAAATGAGCAATGCTCTGTGAGAAGGAGGTTTAATGCATCTGCAAAAAGTACTGACTGGTCAGCCTGTGCAGTAGCTCAGCCTGACCTGTGTCAAAACTTTTTGCTATTGGTCAATTTTCTGCATGTCAAAGGACAATTCTACCTCAGGATTCAGCTGGTTGTTGGACAAAATGGATTTTACAGAACCATGATTATATGAGGACTTGCTTGGTCTAATACATCACAGAGATATATTAACCCTTTACCACACAATCCCAAGTTTCAAAGACCCTGACGAAAAAGGCCTTTGAAAACATTGTGGGAAAAGGAGAAAATGCTGGTAACCAGCATTTTCTCCTTTTCCCACAATATTTTCCAGACTTTTAACCACAACCCTATAATTTGAACCACATTTAAATTGTGGCCTGCAAAGGCTTTAAATTAGACATGTTTAAAATATTAATGTGTGGTAAAGGGTTCAACCCCTTCTGCCAGTGCATAGCTCAAAGGTATTGATGGAAGTCTGGAGGCAAGGTTTGTTTTTATCTTCACATATTAGATCTCTTGGACCTACGGTATTGGTCCTCATTAAAATTGTCAAATTGAGGTGATTTTTCATATCTGTAATGTACTTTTCAGTTAACGACCTATTTCACAAATATTCCCACACATCCTACTGGGCATGTGTTTTTATCTTGGATAGTGAATCAAAAGTGCACCTACGAAATGTATTTTTCACACATATGGTAATACTATTGGTGCACCGAAATAAGTAGCACTTTCTTCGAGTAGTATTAGTAAAGAGAAAAAAAAATGGATCTGTGAACTGTCACTATCAAATAATTAAAATACTGTTGACACACCAAACAAATAAACAAAAGCAGGAAATTTAAAGCTATGCAAGAAAAGCTGTTACCACTTTGAAATTTATTGTGGGAAAAGGAGAAATGCTTCTTATTAGCAATTTCTCTTTTTCCCATTGTATCTGCTGAGCTTTTAGCCTATTTTTTTCCTAGAAAAAAGGAACCCCCACAGTGACCTTCATCCCTGTTTCTGACGAAATAAGCACAGATAGGTGCCATCTTCATTTTCTTATTGTTTAGAGAATTATAAATACTATAATAAGTGTGGAAATTTTTAGAAAAATCTGTCCGTTAGAAAGTATGTATTTACCAAAGATTAACCCTTAATTTGGTCAAATTATCTCCCTTTTTAACTCAATGGTGTATATATAATATGCATATTTGTACATTTACCATGCTTAAAACCAGGCTTTTATATATTTTTTGTGCAATACTAAATGAATTTGCATTCAAATGATGTATGTTTATATATTCTTCTGCTAATTTTCCTGTTTAATTGACTATAATAGAAACGCATGTAAAATCCAATATAAGCTGAAATTTGGAACTTTGTATACCTTTTTCCAGGGATCGTATATACACATAAGATCCCTGCTTTTTCATATGCAAATTTCTCAGAAACGAGCACGGAAACTCATATCTCTTTTTACTGTAATCTAGAGACATGATAAGCTTTGTATGTGCAAAGTTTGAAAAAAATCTGTCTGTTAGAAATTTTTGTGATATATGTTGTTAAGAATGAAGCAACAGACCTATAATAGAGATCTCGATACAGCCCAAAAAATGCCAGATAATGGCTTTTTTCCCTAAAACACTGCAATAAGAGATATAAGGAAACTTTTTAAAGATACATCTTTACAGCCAGACAGTAAACAAACCCTGTTAAAACTTTACAGTGTGTAGAATCTATATAGCTGGGTAAATGTAGATAAACAAGCAATTTCATTGAAATGATATCCCCCGCCGAAAAAGACCTTTTTTGATACAAACATATTAGAGGTATTGTGTGTTGCATGAACATGTGGCCTTTTTGTTAATGGTCCATGATAAATTACACATTAAGCCCCCTTTTTCCATGGCACAGCATTTCATTAAATGAAAAATATATAAGCGGTCCATAATGAGATAATACATTAAGTCCCCTTTTACCATAACATGGCATTTCATTAAATGAAAACAAATGATGAAAATATACATCAAGCCCCCTTTTTTCATAACACGTCATTATATAAAAAAGAAAATTGTATCAATGGACTATCCTAAGAAAGACATGCATGAAGTTTCATAAATGTTCGTCAAGGACTTTAGAAGATATCTGTCCAGGTGGATGAATGGGCGAACTAACTGTTATTGGTCCATAATGAAATTATACATTTAGCCCCCTTTTTTCGTGACATGGCATTTCATGAAATAAAATCAAATAACTATTGTCTGTGGCTTAATAAAGATGAAGTTTAATTGCATTTTGTCCTGTAGTGAAAGAGATATTGATCCATAATGAAAATATTTGTCAAGCCCCCTTTTTCCATGACATGACATTTAATGAACAAGAGCGGCAAATTGTCGCAAGATACGCCCGTCCTACCGCCAGTTGTCAAGGGGGGATAATAATCGTAAAGGGCAGGTACAGAAAAATAGCAGTGCAGCAGAAATCGTGTAAGTGATTGAAATAGGCATGAATGTCTCCTCTAATGTTCAGGAAACATGCATATGTTTCAGGTCATTCCAACATGAAAAGACAAAGTTATATTGTACAGAAGCATGAAAAGCTGTAAAAAAAAAAATAATGAATAGGGAATAATTCAAAAAGGGCATTAGGTAAGGTTACGGCTCCAGTGCATTGCACTTTTCGTAACTGCAACAAACATGTTTACCAAGTCTCAAGTCAATTTGACTTGAGGTGACAAAGTTCCGTTCCAGACAAGCAAGAAATACTGTAAAAATGAAGATAAAAGTGGAAATACTCAAAATCCGCGCTAGGTAGAGTTATTGTTCTTGCGCACTGTACTCCGTAATATTGCAGTTATATTCCGGACAAGCACTAAATGCTGTAAAAATGATGATCAGAGGGAAATAACTCAAAGACAGCACAAGGTAGAGTTACAATTCTTGCACACTACACTTCCAAATATTGCAACAAATAAGCATACCATATTTCAAATCATTCCTACTTAAGATGACAAAGTTATGCTCCGGACAAGCAAGAAATGCTATAAATTATGAAGATCAAAGGGGGAATAACTCAAAATTTGTGCTAGGAAGAGTTATGGTCCTTGTGCACGGCACTCTGTAATTTTTCAACAATCATGCATACCAAATTTGAAGATGTTCAGACTAAAAATGACAAAGTTGTATTCCGGACAAGCAGAAAATGACAGCACGAGGTACAGTTATGGTTCTTTCGCATTGTACTCCGTATTATTGCAACAAACACAAATACCAAGTTTCAAGTCAGTCGGACTGGAGATGACAAAGTTATGCTCCGGACAAGCAGAAAATGCTGTAAAAATGACAATCAAAGGGAAATAACTCAAAGACAGCACAAGGTAGAGTTATGGTTCTTTCGCACTGCACTCCGTATTATTGCAACAAACACAATTGCCAAGTTTCAAGTCAATCGGACTGGAGATGACAAAGTTATGCTCCTGACAAGCAGAAAATGCTGTAAAAATGACGATCAAAGGGAAATAACTCAAAGACAGCACGAGGTAGAGTTATGTTTCTTTCGCACTGCACTCCGTATTATTGCAACAAACACAATTGCCAAGTTTCAAGTCAATCGGACTGGAGATGACAAAGTTATGCTCCTGACAAGCAGAAAATGCTGTAAAAATGAAGATCAAAGGGAAATAACTCAAAGACAGCACGAGGTAGAGTTATGTTTCTTTCGCACTGCACTCCGTATTATTGCAACAAACACAAATGCCAAGTTTCAAGTCAATCAGACTGGAGATGACAAAGTTATAATCTGGACAAGCAGAAAATGCTGTAAAAATGAAGACCAAAAATTCACTCAACCGCGTAACTTAAAATTGCTCCCAGTCGGCCATTTTGCATTGAATAAAAAAAAAAACAAAAATAGTGTCTCGGCGGAATGGGTTATTGTACACACATATAAAGTTTCACGAAATTCCATCCAATGGTATTGGAGATATTCACCCGGATGGACACACGGACGGACGGACGGACAGAAGGACGGACGGACGGACAGAAGGACGGAGACAACGCTAAAACTGTATCCCTCCGCCTTCGGCGGGGGATAAAACTTGATATAAGGTGTATGGCATAAAGAACTGCAAGGAATTTGTCTTTGATTTAAACTGGACACTGTGGTTGTAATGTCTAGGGGTAGCCTCCTGAGAAAGAAATGCATTTTGTATCTGTCGTAATCTGTGCAACCTTGCAACTGTCATAGGCAACTTTTGGCACAAAGATACAAATGATTCTAGTTTCATAAAATAAAGGTAATGGATGAAAACAAGTAAAGACGTATATTTAATTTTTTTTCCCCTGAGAACACAGGAGGTGGGGGTTTGTGGCTCAAAGACAAGGTCAGTTGAATTGCCCTGTATTTTTTTTTAAGCAATGATAGGTACACTGACTGCTGAGATTTAACTCTTTACCAAACGACTGGTCCAGTCGGTGAGCAATTAAAGCTGACAAATTAAATGTAGCTCAAATGATGATTTCTTTGATATGGTGGAAAACATTGAGGGAAAAGGAGAAGATGCTGGTTAGCAGCACTTTCTCCTTTTCCCACAATGTTTTCAAAAGGCTTCTTCCTCAGGGTCGTTTAAACTCAGGATTGTGTGGTAAAAGGTTAACTGAAATTCTGTTGAAAATAATTAATTAATCACAAAATATACAAAACAGACCTGTCTATATGTAGAGTAAACTGTTAACTCTTTACCAAACGACAAATTTTTGGACTGGACCAAATTCAAAGCATCTGCAGACAACAAATTAAATCTTGTTAATACGATGATTTCTGACTTTGATAGGGTAGAAAATATTGTGGGAAAAGGAGAAAGTGCTGGTTACCAGCATTTTCTCCTTTTCCCCACAATGTTTTCTATAGGCTTCTCTCTCAGGGTCGGGATTGTGTGGTAAAGAGTTAAATATTTACCTGTGTGGCCTTTCAGTTTACAGACTAGATCCCCACTTTTTGTGTTGAACACCCGCACCCTTTCATCATCACAGCCTGTCACCATGATCTGGAAATCTGATGAAAATGCCACACTGTTGACCTACAATGAATGTAATGATTTGAGCCATGCTCTGTGAAAAAGGGGCTTTATGCATCTGATAGAGAAAGAAAAAAAAATAGTATCAACCCATGCCAGCCTGTGCAGCCCATGAAGGCTGACATGGGTCAAAACTTTTTGCTTTTTGTAAATCTTCTGCATGTCCAAGGATTATTCTACCTCCACATTTAGTCAATTGGCTGAATAAATGGATTTTGAATCTATAATTATGTGATGACTCACTAGGTATAAGGGATTATGGAATTGCATTAAGCCCCCTTTTTTACAGAGATCCGCTCATTTGTATTCATATCTACTATGGAAAGTAATGATACTTTTTATCTGTACAGTCTATAATTTTGATGGTTCATCAGTACCTCTGTAGTATACCAAAATTAGCCTTTGTGATCGTTCCTGAAAAATGATTCATCAACTTCTTACCAAGGTGAGTATTTTGAGAGTATGAAATGAAAACAAGTACAAGGCTGTTTGGGTTTCTGACCATAACACATAATACCCTCAGAAAATTCCTGGTACAAGAACATCAACCCATTTATGTGTGTTCTTGTAGTATTCATTTATATTGATTATCCACATTGAACAAGAAAAAAAACTGACAATGAAGGTATTTTAGCCCTTTACTACATGACAAAAAATTTGGCTTGTCCAAACCTAAAACATCTGCAAATGACAAGTTAAATGTGGCTCAAATTATGGAATATGTCTTTGATAGAGTAGAAAACATTGTGGGAAAGGGAGAAAATGCTGGTTACCAGCATTTTCTCTTTTCCCACAATGTTTTCAAAAGTCTTCTATCTCTAAGTTGTTAAAAGTTGGGATTGTGTGGTAAAGGGTTAAAAAAAGAAAAACATGTATTCACCTCATCTTTATGGCCTCCGAACTGTTTTAGGTCCAGTCGACTGTAATCTCTTGGTCCACGAAACATGTCTTATATATTTCACTTCATTGTTCTTCGTAAACCCTTTACAGAGACGATCACCATCTAATTATATGTAAATATCACTGTATATCATCTCTTTAAGTTTAATCCACTGTCATTTTGACCCTGAAGACGAACATTTTGGAAATAGTAGGAACAGAAGATAATGCTGGGTTTCCAGCATTTTCTTCTTTAAGCAAATCACATCATTTGAGCTATAATTAACATGTAGTCTGCAAACATTTTCAGTTTGGACAAGCCCAAATTTTGTCATCCAATATATATCCAACTTCAAAAACAAGCTCTGTTGACAAAAGGCACAAACTCTGATTCTAATACTTATTTCAGTAATTTCAATAATTTTGTGTTTCAAATGGATTTAAAACTGACAGATATGTTTGATTGGAACTACTGATAAACTCACTGTCACCTGCAGATATCTTTTATTACTTGCATCAGTCAAGTTTAGAAAACATTTCAGCTACGCTGAAATTAATGAGAAATTCCCAATAATTTCACATTTATTCAAAATCCATTCATGTCTCTGCCTAATCCACCGTGTGAAGGGGGGCAACTAAACAAACCCATTGACATTGAAAATGATGGCTTTGAAAACATTGTATGAAAAGTAGGAAACGCAGGTTACCACAATGCTTCCCCTTTTTCGTGGACCAATCCAATCATTTGAAGCTACTCTGAATTCGTGGACTGCAAATGCTTTCAATTTGCAAAAGACTAAAATTTTGTTTTTCAGAAAAGAGTTATGTTAATTTTCGTTCTGAGTTTGTCTTTTCGACGTTCTCATGCTAAACCAGTTGTAAGCTTCCTAAAAGTTTTAAGTCGACGAGGTTAAAATGTACTAAAGATATATTCCTGACATCAAAAGATAAAACAGATCTATCAAAATAATGTACATATCAATTCAATTCAGTTTTTGAACATGTATTTGATCTCTAATCCGGTTATAACGCGTAGATGACAATCTAATCTTGCGTTATTTACATTGGAAACCATTTAACAGGAAAAGGCGCGTCTAGCTGCTGGTGCCTCGCCTAGTCCTAATTTCTTCTAGCATACCGGTATATTATACAAGCAGGAAATCATTTTGTTCAGGGAAGGGAAATAACTCTCCAAATCTTCAAAATCAAAGTACAACGGTACTCAAGAATCATGAAGGCATTTTATAAAGGGGGGAAAAGTGTTCATTTACACCAATGTCGCCATAAGTAGCCTTCTTTTGCCTTATATTTTACTAGAAAACATTTCTCATATATACTGTGTGAGGCATATAATTTTTCCCTGATTATCTCTACAACCAAGTTTAATAGTGAATAAATCCTGTACCACAAACTATCCTGGGTTTTGATGACCCAAAGGAAAAAAAGCTTTTATTGTGTTAATAAGCATTTTCTCCTATTCTCACAGTGCTTACTTTCTTTTCACCGGGAATTGGATGTACATATACCATTCCTGCCTGGACAAACCTCATTCTTTCAGCTACAATTTTCATCTGCGAGTGCTATTTAACTGCCCAACAGCTACATCTGGTGGACAGTTCAGTAAATTTGAAATTTTCTCCTGAAACTTTCACTTTAGATAACTGTAAAAGAAATCACTTCTTTAGTTTGTATGATGCTTAATATAATTTCACATATACTGCAGCAGCCAGTGCACCTATCCATGCTTTATGGGATTCTTTTTACCAGTACTTTAAAGAGAAGTGACTGATACCCCTAAAATAATACATTTTTTTCCCTTTGGGCTGTGAACATGAACATTGACTACTGACATCTCTTACAAACACTTCTGATCCTGGTGTGACTTTGCCCTTTGACCTACTGACAAATTTCTTGTATGCTACACATCAATTATAATAAGTATGTGGTTGACAATTCTAGACAGTTACACTGAAATTCATTCATAACCAAAAAGTTATTGGCCAAACACGAACACTATCTCCAAATAACACATTTGACCTTGCTGTGACCTTGACCTTTAACCTACAGACATAACCCTTGGGCATGACACCAAGTGGTTAATATTTGTGCGAAGTAATTTTGTAACAGGGAAAAGACTTATGACCTGGACACAAAAACAGCCATTTGCCATGACCTTGAGGTTTCACCTACTGACATTGTTCTTGTGCCTTACACCTCATCTTTATGTGGGATAATTTTGAACAGTTCTATTGAAATTCATTCATAATTACAATACTTACAGACAGGACACAAACATAACAGTCTAAATTACTCTTTTAAAACATATTTAACATGGCCATAGCCTTGACCTTTGACTTACTGACATGGTTCTTGCATGCCAACACAACACTTCTGACCTTGCTATGACCTTGCCATATGACCTACAGACAAGATTCTTGTGCGAAACACAATATTTACATGTGGTTGACAATTCTAAAACGTTACATTGAAGTTCAGTCAGCATTAAAAAAGTTATAGGCATAGTTATAAACATCAACACTACTCCACAAAAGCACATTTGACCTTGACCTTTCACTATAGACATGCCTCTTGCGCATGTCACATTGTCTTGGTGTGTTAAACATTTGTGCAGAGTAATTTTGAAATTGAATCACAGGGAAAAAAGGGTATGGCTCCCAAAAGCGAAGACTAACATTTAACCTTGTTTTGACCTTGACCTTAGATGTACAGACATGGCAAATGCTCGCCACACAAGATCTATATGTGATTGACAATTCTGCTCATTTGCATTCATAATCAAAAAAGTTACATGCTGGACACAAATAAAACTGTCCATATTCTTTTTTAAAGCATATTTGACCTTGCCGTGGCCTTGACCTTTGACCTACTGACATGATTCTTGCATGTACCACATTGTCTTTATGTGGTTGACAGTGCTGCATAGTTATACTGAAATTCTTTCATAATTAAAAAAGTTACAGGCTGGACAGAAACAATAACCCCCCCAAAATGCATTTGACCTTGCTGTGACATTGACCTTTAACCTATGGACATGACTCCTCGTCTTGATGTGGTTAACATTTGTGCAAAGTTATTTTGAAAATAAGTGATTTGAAAGTTATGGCCTAGACATGAAAACTGACTGATAGATGGACTAAACAAAAAACTATATCCCCCCATTTCTTTTTGGGGGCATAAAAAATTGGCTGGTGTATAGTGGTCATTAATCAAGGTGGAAATTTCTAAAAAAGAAAGATTAAATATCTTTAAAATGCATATAAAATAAATTTTTATTTCCATTGTTACTCTCAACTTCACAATCCTTATCCTTTCATACATTAACATGGCTTTCAATCTTAACCTGACTTTTAATCTTAACCCTGAACTTACCACAATACCTATAATAGATGACTATCTAGGGAGATTTTTGCAAATATGAACAATGTGGCAAAAGGAGAAATAGCATTTATGAGCAATTTCTCCTTTTACAACAAATTTTTCACATATATTCTAATGTATAACTTCTATCCCTTTTGATAATTCCTCAATATTTTTAAAGTTATCTAATGCTAGTTTGATTTAACCTTTCCCAAACAATCCCTTGTTTTAATGACCTTGAGGAAAAACACTTTTTGACAACATGGTGGAAAAAGAGACATATGCTGGTAACCAGCATTTTCTTCTTTTCCCACCATGTTTATTTGCCCTTTCAGAGACAAACCCCATCATTTGAGCCACATTTCATTTGTTATGCTAATTCTTTCAATTTGGACACTTCCTAAATTATGTTGTCCAGTTAAGGGTTGAGGGGGTTATAAGTTAGGGACACAGATCTTGAACTAAATCAATCCAAAAATAACTCTGTACCAACCAAACAACAATTTTGGACTTGTCCAAATTGAAAGCATTTGCAGATGACAAAGGTGGCTCGAATATTGAAATTTGTCCATGCTAGGGTAGAAAACATTGTGGGAAAAAGGAGAAAATGCTGGTAACCAGCATTTTCTCCTTTTCCCACAATGTTTTCATAAGCCTTCTTCCTCAGAGTCATTAAAAGTCGGGATTGTGTTGTAAAGGGTTAAATGAACTCTACATTACCTGGTAATTAACCATTTATCCTTCAACATGGTTTTTGCGTTGATCCTTTATCAAACATTTCTCCTTTACCTACAATGTTTTCCACCCTTTCAAAGACAAATCCCAACATCTAAGACACATTTAATTTACTTTCTGCAAATGGTTTGAAATCTTATGTTTAAAGTTTTGCCGCTTCGAAAAGAGTTAATCCTTCAACAGATAATGGATAAATTTCTCAATCATTTATGCGGAGAGTCTAGATCCAAGATCCCAAAGCACAGAAACTGCAGTCCGATAATGGATCTTAATTGTGAATACTAGATATATTTATTTTGATACTTTGCCCAATACAATGATGTGCTTACAATTACCGTACCTAATGCAACGCATCAGTCTATGCATTTATGGACCCCTAAATTAGAATACACGTATTTACCGGTAGTTATTAAACAGAAGTGGGTTTGATCTGAGACAAAGGTACATCTTCACCAATCATTCTAAATATCACTCTCTGTCCTAACTCTGCATTTAGAAAGTAAAACAGTTTCTGATTGGAAATGGCTCAGCCAATCAGAAAGTGTGCTACTCTGAAATTCAGAGAATTTTTCAGAATTAGATTACATGTTTGTTAAGAGAATAAAAATTTTAGTAAGAATGGTTGGTGAATAGGTGCTTTGGATGGCATATTTATCTGCCAGTTACATTTGGACACTGTCCCAGAACTACATAAAAATGACCTCAGGCTGCAAATAAATGTCCTCAAACAAAAACAGATAAAAAAAATATGAACATGTTCACTTGCTGACTAATATTCCCTTGACATAGAGATGCTACATTTGAAGGAAGTAACACAATATCTAACTCTAAAGCTTCAAGTAAACCAATCACACACATTCAGTCTATAAAATCTCTAATAAATGCAATACATGTACAAACAAAGTGGACAGAGTAGATAAAAAATCAGAATGCACATTTGTGCATATTTCATCTTGATCTACATTGGCCACAAAGGCAACAAAATTAGTTTAACCCTTTACCAAACTGCAAAATTTTAGACCTATCCAAATTGAAAGTGTTTGCAGATGACAATTTCATAGTGGCTCAAATGATGCATCTTTTCTTTGACAGGGTTGAAAACTTTGTGGGAAAAGCAGAAAATGCTGGTTGGTAACCAGCATTTTCTGCTTTTCTCACAACGTCTTTAAAGTCCTTATTGTGTGATACAATGTTAAGGCACTTTAAGGGCTAAAAACAGATAATGGATAAACATATTAGAAAATGGAGCAAATTATTAAGTTATATATATATATACTTACGTTTCTAAATTTATTTTTTGGTCCCCCTGCATTCCTGCATTAACTCTTAAATAGATGACCAAATTATAGATGTGTCCAATCTCAAAGCATTTGCAGATGGTAATTAACCCTTTACCAGATGACAAAATTTTAGCCTTGTCTAAACTAAGAACATTCGCAGATGACAATTTCAATGTGGCTTAAATGGTGCAATTTTTCTTTGATAGGGTAGAAAACATTGTGGGAAAAGGAGAAAATGCTGGTTATCAGCATTTTCTCCTTTTCCCACAATGTTTTCAAAAGGCTTCTTTCCCTGGGTCATTAAAAGTCGGCGGTAAAGGATTAAGTGATAGTCATATGCTTGCATTCTTTACTGTAAGAATGAAAAACTTTATGGGAAATGCTTTTAATTTGGACAAGTCTAATATTTTTTTGTCTGGTAAAGAGTCAAAAGCACTGTTCTTGCAAAAATCCAGTGCCAAGTTTCACAAAAAAACTTGCTGAGATCCACTAACAGACTCAATTTCTGACTATAGTAACTGTTGAGTTTGTTATTTGAGACACCTTCCACTAACATTAACGTTCAAAACTCCTATGCTGACGTAATGTTCCAGATTCAACTCCGCAAAATAATGGACTTAACAAGTCTGTTAACTGAGTTGATTCCATTTATTTTGCTGAATCAACCCAGGATTTGAGAATGTTTCTTAATTCTGTCAATATTAGTGAAAACGTGTCTCAAATAATGAACTCAACCTAAGTCAGAAACTGAGTTTGTTAGTGGATTTGGACGAAATAAAAGACTTGAGTTTTATCTTGAAACCAAGCCCAGACCTGTATTACATCACAATTAGTCAAGCTCAACTTGAACCACTCTCACTTTGCATTTTAATTATGATCACACAAATAACTTTTCACACTCTTACAATGAACAGTTTCTGAAAACATTGTAGGTATAGGAGCAACAGCTCCTTTTCCCCCAACATTTTTCATTTTATTGAAAAAAATCCACTTTGCATATTAAATTTGTTATCACATAAATGACTTTCTACATCTTTACAATTGATAGCTTATGAAAACATTTTGGGCAAAGAACCTCTAACTTGTAAAAGAAAAAAAAAAAATGCTTTTCCAACAATGTTTTTCATCTTTAAATCCACTTTATTTCTTTCTTGTGTCTCCATTTGTGTCACTTGCACTAGTTACAGGTATAGATAAAAGTAGCTTTAACTCTTTACCTAATAATCCTATGTTTTAAAGACCCAAAACACAATTGCTTTTGAAAACAATGAGGTAAAAGAAAAAACTGCTGGTTACCAGCATTTTTTACTTTTCCCACAATGTTTTCTACCCTACCAAAGACAAAAAAAATACATTTGACATGTCTCCTGTAAATGTACTTTAATATGGACAGGTCATAAATTGTTTTTTGTGTTGCAAAGAGATCACCATTTACCAAACAAGCCCATGTTTTTATGACCCTGTGGAAGACAGTTTTTGAAACTGTCCTTGGAGAGGGTAAAAAGAATTTCCTCTCTTTCCTAGAATGTTTTCCTCCCTTCAAAGACATAACCTGTCTTTTCAGTCACAATTAATTTGTTGTCTGCAAATGCTTTAAATGTCAGGAAGACTAAAACTTTGCTATTTATTAAACTTAGAGAAAATTAAAGGCATAAAGCTTGATTTTTTTCATAATTCATCACGCTTTTTGGGTGGAAAATCCCAAAATTTTGTTGGGAGTTTGTTGACATCTCTCTCCCTTTTCACAAACCCTGTAAATGTTGAGATACAGTTTCCTATAAAATAATCAGATTTTCCAAGTAAAGCTAAATCAACATGTGGATTTGCTGGCTCATGCTTCACAAAACTAACCTGAAAAATAGTAAAAATGGAAAAGATGGAACTAGAATGCATGAAAAAATATACACATATCACTTTACCCTTTACCACACAATCCTGTGTTTTAACGACCCTGAGGAAGAAGCTCTTCAAAAACATGGTGAGAAAGGAGAAAATAATGGTAACCAGCATTTTTTCCTTTTTCCACAATGTTTTGTGCCATTTAAGAGAAAAATTTCATCAAACAAGCTACATCTAAATTATTGTCTGCAACGGGTTTGAATTTGGACTAGTCTGAAATTTTGTTGTTTGGCAAAGGGTTAACAGTTTACGAAATGGAAAAAAATGTAGACTCATCAAAATAACAGCATTTGCAGTAGATTAGATAAATGTGACTGTACAACTGAATTTTGTCCCTGGATGGGTAGAAAACATTGCATTTATCAGCATTTCCTCCTTTTCCCACAATGTTTTCAAAAATCTTCTTGAAAGTTGTTAAAACTTCAGATTCTTTGGACAAGGTTTAAATTGTTTGTTTGTATGGTAATAATTGCCATTTTCTACTTATTTCAGTTATATCACAGCAGCCAGTTTACCTATCCATGCTTTCATTTACCAGTATTTCACACAACTTTTTTTCCAAATCCACTGGCTGCTCTCCTAAATAATCATTGTTCAGACAATAATTAGTGGAGAGAGAGAAATGAATCCTGTCACAAAAATTATGATCAATCCTCGGAAAGAAATTGGCCAATTTCTTTCCGAAAATTGATCATATTTTTTATGAGAGGATATGGTTTTTAAGTTGAGTACATGGCTTGAAACCAGGAAATGGCCGTTAAACATTTCAATACAAAATGAAGCCCCCATCCATGTGAGGAAAACATATCTATGACAAAACTGGACAGAAGAATAAGTTATTTCATTGAAATGATATCCCTCGCCAAAAAAGGCCTTTTCCGATAGAAACATATAAGAGGTATTTTGTTTTGCGTGTACACATGGCCTTTATATTATTGGTCCATAATAAAATTTTACATTAAGCCCCCTTTTTCAATGAAATGGCATTTCATTCAATAAAAATGAATAACGATTGTGTGTGGCTTATGATAAACAATAAAATATGAAGGTTCATAAAATTTTGACAAGTAGTTAAAAAGATATTGGTCCATGTTGGAAATATACCGGTACATCAGGCCTCCTTTTTCCATGACATGAGTTTAAGTATATCGGCGGACTACTCTAAGGAACACATGTATGAAGTTTCATAAATTTTCGTCAAGGGTTTTAGAAGATATCTGTTCAGACAGACGGACAAATAGACAGACAGACAAATGGAGGGATGGACAAACCGATGGACAACACAAAAACGATAGCCCTCTGCCTTCAACGTGGGATAAAAACATGAAATACATATGAACATGATAGTTACCTTAACTACTCATCACTGACTAATGTGTCAAAATAAAGTTGATCTACTGAAATGTTATAGTTTCTGAGAAAAATATCAATACTGGATACTTACATCTTTGAATTTCTTCGACAACTTTGAGATCAGATCTTTACTGTCTGTGGCAACAAATACAACTTTATATCCTGGTATGGATATTAAAATAAAGAGCGAACAATTACATCTTTACCAAACTACAAAATTTTTGAATTTCCCAAATTGAAAGCATCTTCAGGAGAGAAATAAAATGTGACTAAATAATGAAATTATCTTTAAAATCATAGAAAACCTTAGCCCTTATCCTGCTACATAAAAGAAATGAGACTTTCAAGCCGACAGTAAAAACCCAAACATTGCTGTTTGAAAGGTATTCTTGGTGGAAAGATATCTCCTTATCAGACAGTGTAGATCCAAGATCAGACTGCACATTCTGTGCAGTCTGATCTTGATCTACACCGTCCGCAAAAGGTCAGTGAGTCGTGCTTAGCAGCCTTAGGGTTAAGTCTTAGCACTTTAAAGTCAGTTATTGAACACAGACTGTTTAGTCCAAACATTTATCACAAGACAAAATTCTAGACCCTTACATATTGAAAATATTTGCAGACAACAAATTCTAAAACAATGTGGAAAAAGGCTTGTTACATGCAACTGCTCCTTTTCCCATAATAATTTAAAAGACTGTCTTCTATAGCAAGTTGCAAAGTTGTCAGTACACTAGAGTGGGTTAAGAACATTAAAAAACACACAAACAACACAATGTTTAATTCTTTACCAAACAACTCTAAAACTTTAATGACCCTGAGGAAGAAAACTTGAAAGTATTGTGGGAAATGGAGAAATGCTTTTATATTCTGCATGATTTCCATAGAGTAAAGGCATTTTCACATTTTCCTACAATGTTTTCTACCCTTTCAAAGATAGCATCCCCAAATCTCAGTCATATACATTTGTCATTTTAAAATGCTTTAAATTTAAATCAGTCTAATTCTTTGATGTTTGGTGATGCATTAACTTATTACCAAACGACAAAATTTTGGACTTGTCCAAATTGAAAGCAACTGCAGACAACAAATCAAAGGTGGCAAAAATGGCAAAATTTTTCTTTGGAAGAGCAGAAAACATTGTGGGAAAAGGAGAAAATCCTGGTTACCAGCATTTTCTCCTTTTCTCACAATGTTTTCAAATAGCTTCTTCCTCAGGGTCGTTAAAAGTTATGACTGTGTGGTAAAATGTTAATAGGAAATCAGAAATGTTCAATGAGCAACTTCACATCAGTATATTTACCTGTTTTCTTTAGAACTGACTTTAAGTCTCGTATAATAGTTTTATCTGACTGATGACACATCTCTTTACTTGGAGGTCCTTTTTCACCCCTAAAACCCAAACACTGGGCTGCACCAAACATTAATGGTGACTCTTTTAAATGGGTACAGGCATTTTCCTGGATGAGAAAAATCATGTGTATGAGATTCTAGGTTTACACACATAGAGTATATTTTTCTTTTCTGCATTTTTTTTTTTTTTTTAATATCTATATATTTTCTGCCTCAAATACATATATATGCATTGCATGCTGTTAGAATCAGACACAATAGAAAAAACAAGAGGGCCATAATGGCCCTGTATCGCTCCACTAGCTAATAAGTAATAACACTACAAGCCAAACATTACAATACTTGGCCAATTTGTTTCAAACTTGAAGACTTCCAAAATTTTTTCTATAAAATCCTACGAGAAAGTTATGACCCCCGGGCAAAGCCATTTTTGACCACAAAGCTACAATTACTTGAATCCTGGTGGAGGTCCACAAGATAAAGCCCCATACCAAATAATACAAGTCTAGAATGTGTGATTATAAACAAGAAGATTTTCAAAGTTTCCTCAATAAAAGGCCCCGTAAAACATGAGAACCATGAGCCAGGGCTAAATTTAGTAGCCCTAGGTCTTATTATGGTTAGTAACAAGAGGATTAACAATAAAGTTTTCACCACAAAAGCCCATGTAAAACTTGTGACCCTTGATGTGGGGACAAACTTGACCCCAAGACTATCATTGGTCCCTCTTGGTAGAGGCCCACTAAATAAAGCTACATGCAAAATTTGGTAGTCCTAGGCCTTATGGCTAGGTACACGTAGATTTTAAAAGTTTTCCAAATATAAGCCCATGTAAAACTTGTGACCCTCGGGGCTGGGCCAAATTTTACCCCAGGGCTATAATTTGGGCACTCTTGGTAGACACACACTTGATAAAGATACATGCCAAATTTGGTAGCCCTAGGCCTTATGGCTAGGTACCAGAAGGATTTTAAAGTTTTCCCTATATAAACCCATATAAAACTTGTGACCCCCGGGGCGGGGCCAATTTTGACCCCAAGGCTATTATTTGAAGGAAATTGGTAGAGGTCCACTAGATAAAGCTACATGCCAAATTTGGTAGCCCTAGGCCTTATGGTTTCAGACAAGAAGATTTTCAAAGATTTTCAATATTTTTCAGTTTTGTTGCCATGGCAACCAGAGTTTCTGAAGGAATCAAATTCTTTCAAGGAATTCTGAAGACGACCATGGCAGGATCATTTCTGTGAAGTTTCATCAAAATTGGATGGGTAGTTTCAGAGAAGAAGATGTTTGAAATAAAAGTTAACGCATGGACGGACGCATGCACACACGGACAGACGCATGCACGGATGCACGACGGTCCATGACATAAGCCCGCTGGCCTTCAGCCAGTGGAGCTAACTAGAGCTGTCACTGAATGTGACTTAATACCCCCGCCAGCTCTTTGACAGAAACAGGCAATTTAACAAAAATTTCTCTAAGTTCAAGGGGAGATTACCCTTGAATCATAGGGAGTAGGTGATTGAAAACTGCGTCTTGCATAACTTCAGTGTACGATCAATGTTTCAACAAACTTTCAATACAATAGCAGCAAAACTGTAGGAGGAGTTCGCGACACAAAATTACTAGTATTTTGTACACAGACGGACACACAGACACGCAGACGGACACACGGACGGACGGACAGACAGGCTGATTCCAGTATACCCCCAAAAACATTCATTTTGTAGGGGTATAAAAACTGTATCTACATAGTGTCAAATACAATACCAAATATCCTATGATTTTGTAACCCACATGCAAAACTTGTTCAGTTTGGTTTGTGATTTGATTGGTGAAAGAGTTACACTATGATATGCAATTGATATTCATTAAAACAAATTGATTACCAACTAAACCAGTGTTTCTTTCCTTTTTTTTTTCCCAATTAACTGCTTTCAAATGAACTTGTCCATGAATTCAAAATTTTGTTGTTGAAGTTTACAAGTATATAATGAAAGGAACATTATGATGCAGTAACTTTTCTGGTGCTTGTGTTGACTTCTCACTGCATAACAAATTTTGACATCTTGTTTCACCTGCAGTCTAGCATGATGTCAAATTTTCTCACACAGCTCCAAACTAATACTGTACAAACAAAAGGGAAAGTTACAATAGCATATTATTCTATACATATATTCAACTTTTGTTCATTTAAGCCCAATATGTATGCCCTGTCTGCCCCTAAACACATTTTACACAGATCTACCAGCTTTTTGAAGGCTGCATTAGGTGGTGGGAGAGACAGGAATTCAGTTGCAGTAACCATCATTAATGATCTGCAAGACTTTTATCCAAGACAGGATTCAAACCCATTTCTGATTCAGTCTCAAGCCATTACCACACATACTATTTTCAGATATAATTTTACCACAAACCACTTAAAGTAATACAAAGGAGAAAGATTTGAAGGAAAGGAAATTATCCTTTTTGGTTGTTACCAGAAGCATCGTTTTACAAGCCATTGCTCCTCTTACCACTTATAAAGAAAGCTTGCAAAAAAATTGTGGGAATAGGAGAAAATGCTGGTACCAAGCATTTTCTCCTTTTCCCACAATGCTTTTCACTTTTTTAAAGCCAAATCCCAGCATTTGGAACACATCTAATTTGTTGTCTACAGATGCTTTTAAACTGAATGAGTCTTAAACTCTGATTGGCCACAACATAACATGCTGATCAACTGGGCAGTTTCTGTTTTAGAACTTGACTGAACAACATAATAATGATTGATCAAAAGGAGCCCTGGTTTTGATTACTGAGTCATGACTTACAAAATCAGATCCAAGTCTCAAATGTATCCCAATGTATTTTTCCTCTCCTATTTTGTCTTTGATAAAGTCATCTCTCAGCTTGGCTATCTTGTCAGACCAAAACAAATATTTTTGCAAGCTAACATGGTTTTTTTGTACAGGAAACTGAGCAGGGGCACCGGTAAATGCAAGAACTGGGAATGTCTCTGGATCATACCTGTAAAATGTCATTAGAAATATATTCTATGTGAGAGTAGAAACTACTGGTCTTGGTAAACTAAACTTAAGTATTCCAAGCAATCCATATGGCATTCTTAGTCTTATTCTAAATCTGAAAGTAAAACAATATCTAATTGTCATCACCAAGAATGGTGTAGCCAATGAGAAATTGCATCAGTTTCTAAATTTAGAAACATCTTGAGATTTAGACAAAAAATCTAATTTAGAAAAGTTGCCGACTGTGGCCCCCAATTGGTTCATAGTTGACCATACACAATTTAATTCAATAACTTGTTCTCATTAAAATATAAGTATGCTTTCCTTACACACTTTATTAGAAAGTTCCGCATTTTAAAAAGGAAGCCTTTGAAAACTTGTGGGAAATGGAGGAAATACTGGTTACCACCATTTCCGTGTTTTCCTACAATCTCTTTTACCCTTTCAAGGACAAATCTCATTATTTGGGGCACATTTAATTTGTTGCCTATCATTGCTTTTGATTCTGATCAGTCTAAAGTGTTGCTTTCTAGTAAAGTGTCATATGAGAATTATAATGGAAATCAGTTTGTTTTGATGGATATACAATATATATGAGCCATGCTCTGTGAAAAGGGGACCTAATGCATCCACAAAAAAAGTATCTACCCAGGTCAGTCCGTACAATCTGCACAGGCTGACCTAGGTCGAAACTGTTTGCTATTGGTAAATTTTCTGCATGTCAAAAGACCAGTGCACCTCATGATTCAGTGGGTTGTTATACAAAATGGAATATATGGATCCGTAATTATGCAATGACTTATTTGGTATCATGCATCACAGAGATGTGTTAAGCCTTCTTTTGCCTGAGCATGCTTCTTTTATTTGCTTTACTAATCATGCTTTTGTGGAATGATTCACACTCGTGGGTCCACATCTGATTTCATTACACAGCTGGTAAAAAGTTACAGATGCAGATATGGATTTGTTGCTTCTGATAAACATGAAAACTCATGAGCACTTCAGTGTAAGGATTACTGATCGGCAGTTAAATTTCTACAAATGCTGCTTGGTATCATGATTTTTGCAGCAGCATTTTCTGAGTCAATTTGGGCAAGTGTTTCAAAATACCAACGACAGAGTCTGTGCTGACTATATAATAGTACATGCCAAAACACTTGTGGTTTAAGACATGAAGATCCTTAAAATTTCCTTCAGTATATCTATTGAACAAAGCTTGAGAGAGACAGCAGGGTAGAAGAAAGGTTTTGGTCTCTTCCATCAGAGGTTACAGGTCCACATCCTGTGATGAGTGAGATCAATCTTTGAAACTGCCCGTATCATAATGCAAAAGCTGGTAAGCTTTCCATGAAGCAAATAATCGAGAGTTTCAATGATCTTATAAATGCTAAATTATTTAACCATTAACATTCCACCATACCAGTGAGCTCATGAAGCAACTCACCTCTCTTTCCATCTCTGTATTTCATGTAGATTGGTCGTATCGTAATAAAGAGGAGCATAAAACTCAGAGTTATCAAATTCTACATTGAAAGTGTTCCAAAATGGTCCAAATGGATTTCCTTCTTTAGCATTGCAGTCATTCTTTTTGGCACCATGAGTCCTGGCTTGGTAGCAAAATACTGAAAATAAAGAAATATAAAACAATGACATGGATACTCAAAGTAAAGTGACATACATGTAGATACAGTGACATGTATGCTAAAAGTAAAGTAACATAGATACAGTGATGTATAAATAATCCAAGTAAAGTGACATAAAACAGTGACATGGATACTAATAGTAAAGTGACATAAATACAGTGACATGAATGATTAAAGTCAATGTACATAAATACAGTGATATGGCTACTAAAAATAAAGTGACATAAAAATAGTGATATGAATTATCAACGTAAAGTGACATAAATACAGGGATATGTATACTAGAAGTAAAGTGACATAGATACAGTGACATGAATAGTCAAAGTAAAGTGACATAGATACAGTGACATAAATATATGCGTGCTAGTAAGATTTTTACAAAATCTTGAAATCATCAAAATTGATCAATTTTAACATTGAAAATGAAGAAAAAGTGGTTTTTTGACAGTAACCGTCTATCAGTCCTAAAATCAGAATAATTTCAGAAAACTTTCACCCAAGTAAATACACAAAATTTAGAATGTAGAATAAGATCAACATTATAGATACATCTTCGGACCAAAGTATATGTAGAATAAGATCAACATTGTAGATACGACCAAAGTATATGTAGTTATTTTTTTCTTTTATCTTACACAGCATCTTCTTTCTTTTTGCAGCAATATTTACCCGTGTATTCATATATCAAACACATCAGTTTTTACCTTTATGAACCCTTTACCAGATGACAAAATTTTAGACTGGTCCAAATTGGAATGATTGCAGCTAACAAATGAAATGTAGCTCAAATGTTGAGATTTGTCTCTAAAAAGTTTTTAAAAATATTGTGGGAAAAGAAGAAAATGCTGGTTACCAGCATTTTCTCCTTTTCCCACAATGTTTTCAAATGTTGTTAAATCGTGGGACTGAGTGGTAGAGAGTTAATGTTGATAGTGGTAAGTCATGTAACAAGAATGTTTTCAAAACCTATCTGCTGTAAATTTGTTTCAGAAGATATTGAAAAATCCTCTGACTGCAAAATAATTGAAACTGATCTTGTCCCTTTGCATGAAGGACCTGTGACTGGTATCATTCCATTAAATAGAGCACTTTCATAAAAAAACAATATTAATGATAAAACTGCAAAACAAATACACTAATATAATGTTCCCTATGTCTGATCTATCGTATTTCAGATATAGGGCAAATAACAACACATATTTCTGTAGGTGTATTAATTTATGGTTGTGTACCTTGTTTATTAGAATGACTTAAATGCAGGGCCTGAATGCCAGGTTAAAAGGACCTAAAAACAGTAACTTCAAGGTTGTTCTACACAGACTATTTGATAAAATACGAAACAGCGAAGATTTAAGATCAGACTTCAATAATTGTGCATTTCGATCTTGATTTACACCCACATGGAAAGAACTTAACCCACTATGAATTAACAACTTGTGTAATGACTATAAAGAAGAAAGCTTTTGAAAACATTGTGGGAAATGGAAGAAAAGCTGGTAATCAGGCTTTTGTTTTCTTTTCAAACAATGTTTTATACCCTTTCAACCCTTTCCCACTCAGCAAATTTCAGACATGTTCACATTGAGGGAATTCACAGAAGACAATTCACATGGTTTTCAAATGGTAATACTTGTTCTTGAATGGGTAGAAAACATTGTGGGAAAAGGAGAAAATGCTGGTTACCAGCATTTTCTCCTTTTCCCACAATATTTTCAATAGCCCTCTTGCTTAGGATCATTAAAACTTGGGATTTTGTGGTAAAGGGTTAATTATCATAAACTTAAGGTCAATTCCATCATTTAAGCCACATCTAATTTTGTGTCTGCAAATGCTTTCAATATGTACAAATCTAGAATTTTGTCATCAGGTTACGAGTGGTGTTGGCTAGGCATAATTAGAGAAAACATGGCTTTACCTATTCTCTGCCCCTCAGGCCATATAGTGGGTGCTAATTCCTTCATAAATGTTTCCATGGTGATCACACGATGATAATGCTGTAAAGGTTCTACCTTGAAGTATTCATCAAAAGGCACTTGAACCTGAAAGACAGAAAACAAACAAAAAAAATTTAATTCTGGTCTGGTCTCTTTTTTTTTTTTTTTCCTTTATAGCATAACCATTCCTAAAAAGAAGGACCAAAGTAACAAGCAATTACTCATAGTTCCAATCTATGATTTCTTTTTTTTCCAAAAGATATACAAATTCAACATCTGCAGTTTCTATTTAATCCCTAGAATGCTAATGCACAACTCTAACTGTTTTTGCAGACAATAAAGATCAAGATCAAAATGTCTTTTGCAGGCACAGTAGCCCAAGACAAGACAGCACAGAACATGTAGTCTGATCTTGGATCTACATTGTCAGCCATTTTGTGAAATACAATGTTTTGGTCTATTATTCTCAATGAGAAAAGTCTATTCCATTCTATTTAGCACTTTAACCTGGTACTAAATAATCCTGTATTTTAATGACCCAATGGGAAAAGCCTTTTGAAAACATTGTGGGAAAGTAGAAAATGCAGATAAACAGCATTTTCTCCTTTATCTACAACATTTTCTTATCTTCGGAATATAATCATCATTTGAGCCTCATTTACTTAACCCTTTACCACACGATGACGACTTTTAACGCCCCTGAAAGAGAAGGCTTTTGAAAACATTGTGGGAAAAGGAGAAAATGCTGGTTATCAGCATTTTCTCCTTTTCCCACAGTGTTTTTTACCCTATCAAAGAAAAATCATTTCATATGAGCCACGTTAAAACTGTCATCTACAAATGCTTTCAATTTGGACAGGTCTAAAATTTTGTCGTGTGGTAAAGGGTTAAATTGTTATCTAATGCTATTAATTAAGACAAAGTCTAGAATTTTTCAATCTGTTAAAGAGTTAACTCTATACTAAACAACACAATTGCAGACTGGTTCAAATTGGAAGAATTTGCTGACAACTTATTTATTTAGGTGAAATGATAGTAATTATCAATGAAAAGGTAAAATACCTTGTGTGAAAAGAAGAAAATGCTGGTTACCTGCATTTTGTTCTTTTCCCACAAAGTTTTAAAAAGGCTATTTCCTAAGGGTTGTTGAAACTTTAGATTGTGTGGTGAAGGGTCAAGGGATACTAAACAAAACTGGCACTTGAAGTCAATAGGAAAACCCAGTTGTTGCAGTTTCAAGGCTTTGTTTACAAGAGTATTTAACAAAATACTGCATAGCGAAGATGACAGATCTAAATAGTTGCCATTCTTTATCTACACTGTGAACGGAAGAACCTAATTTGTATTTGTACTGGAGTTTAACTCCTTTGTAAAAGCTTAGGTCATATCACAGCCGTCAATGCACCTAAGCATGTGTTTCCTGGCTTTCTCACACCAGTGCTGACACAACTTTCTTTCCAAGCCACTGACTACTTTTATCATATGCATCAGAGGTGAGAGGTGAAAATTACCTGAAAGAAAGTTTGTCTAAACTGGGTATCTAATCCAAAAACACCAGGTCATAAGTCAGAAACCCTAACCACTGAGCTACTTGGCTGGGCAGAAGAACCGAAACTTGTACTCAGCATTGCATGCCATGCCTGCATGGTTATGAACTATCATCACTCCCTCCTTACTGCATAGCTTCTTTTGGTATAAGGTCAATACCTAGCAACAGCATTAAGGAGAATTCTATTTAGCTCACTGGTTAAAGCATTGGTCTTTTGAGCCTCAAAAATTGAAGATCTTTGCAACAAAGGTTCGAATCCCAGCAGGGGTGGTTGTATTTCAGCTATGCATTTGTTGCGAACTTTCATGTTCATAAGATGGTGGCTAGTGCGGGATTGGCTCTAATTAATAGACTTACTGCCTTATAAGGCTTTATGTCGTCAAAACGACAACCTTTAAGGGGGGGGGGGGAGGATGTGTTAGGGCAGATCATTCCCTCCTTACTGCATAGCTTCTTCCCTTATAAAATCAATACCTAGCAGTTGTGTTAAGGAAAATTCTCTTTAGCTCAGTGGTTAGTGTATTGGTCTTTTGAGCCTCAAAAAAATGAGTATCTTTGCTATACCGGTTAGAATCTCAGCCTGTGGCAGTTTGTATTTGTTGAACGTTCGAGAGACCCTCCATCATTTATTACTCCTCACATTATATCATATTGGCCAAGGTTTAGAAACTTCCTATGGTTCAACTTTTACAATTAGTATTTTTTCTACTCACTGATTCAGATTTGGGTGGATGGTATTCTACCCATGGGGGTAACACCAGCGTCCTATCCAGAGCTTTTGCAAATCCTAGAGATCCCAAGAAATGGTCTGCCTGGTTTCCAAATCTTCCTGTAAATAGAATTCATAAACACCATAGCTAGAAATCTCACATTTTACCACACAACCAAATTTTAGGCTGGTCCAAATCGAAACAATTCACAGACAACGAATTAAACAATGCTCATATGTTGAGATTTGTCCTTGATAGGTTAGAAAACATTTTGGGAAAAAGGAGAAAATGCTGTTTACCAGCATTTTCTCCTGTTCCCATACTGTTTTCAAAAGCCTTCTTCCCCTGAGTAACTTGAATGAGGGATTGGTAATTGATTGCTAAGTTGTGCATATGTTGTGACATTTTGTCTCTAGAATTTGGGTCACGACAACATTTTCCCTTATTTGTTATTTTGATGGATCTGTTCTAAATTATTGAAAAAGGGCAAAGGTTGAATTTATGTCGTCAAAACTTGACGAACCTTTGCTATCAGAGATGTGTTATTTTTCTTCTTTTTACCTCCCTTTATTCATATGAGTTTAACCAGCACTGAGTACACGTACAAGAATACTGTTAGCTCTTTATTAGACAACATTTTAGATGTGACTAGTTTGAAAGCATTTACAGACAAAATATTACATATGGCTCAAATTATGACATTCATCTTTGAAACGGTAGAAAATATTGTGGTAAAAGGAGAAAATGCTGTTTACCAGCATTTTCTCCTTCTCCTACAATATTTTCAAAAGCCCACTTCCTTAGGGTTATGGGATTGTTTGGTAAAAAAGGCTTAAATCTCAGGTTGAAGCATGCCTTTGAAATTCCTGATACAACAGTTTGTTGCCTGCCCTGAGTGCTCTAGCAAGTCAAGATGTTGTTGTATTAGACATTTGTTTTCATGAGCTATACATATGTTGTAATCGTTGAACATCGGAACAAAAGTCCTAAGACAGTACTGGCATAGTTAAGAATGGAAATCTTGCAAATACATACATAGTCAGTATGTAAATCTTTTAGAGTCTGATTTCAACTTAACAGCAAGTTGCTTACAGTAACATTTGTATAGAGAGAGGATACACAGACAGATGGGCAGACTGACAGACAGATAGAATAGGAAAGGCTACATCTACAGACCGACAGACAGATAGAATAGGAGAGGCTTCATTGACTAGGTGATTCAGAATACATGTACCACTTACCCATACAAGGACAGTACATCACATAACCTTTAGGGTCAGGTTTCATGTTACCAGCAACAGTAACAAAGTGTAAGAACAATGCAAAAAACAGGAACCACATCATGGATGACATCTGAAAAGTAAACAGTAACAAGTAAAGAGTCTATACAAAAAAACAACATCATTCCAAACAAGTCTCCAGCTACAATATGAACTAAGCATAATTTACTCTTTACTATTAGACAAAAATTTACACTACTATTATTCAACTATGTACGATTCACATAACTGAACCTGTCTCTGAAAGAGAATAAAACAATGTGGTAAAAAGGGAAATACTGGCAAGTCTTCTTCCTAAGGGCTGTAGACATGGGACCTTAATTTTGAAAAGGGTCAAGTGTGAATTGTGAGTGTGTATACATGTGCATTTTTGAAATAAGTTCACAGAGTTAAGTCTTTGTTTTTACATACATATCTCTTGTTGCTAGAGCAGTGTAAATTCAGATCAGACAACACCACTCATGCAGTATGATCTTGGACTAAATCTTTCCTACATTATGTCAGAACAGCTCTAACCTTTTTACAAGACAACAAAATTTTAGCCTTGTCCAAATTGAAAGCGTTTGCAGAGGACAATATCTTTGTAGCTAAAATGGTGCAATTATCCTTAGACATGGTAGAAAACATTGCGGGAAATGGAGAAAATGCTGGAAACCAGCATTTTCTCCTTTTCCCACAATTTTTTCAAAAGGTCTCTTTCTCAGGGGCATTAATAGTCAGCATTGTGCAGTAAAGGAATAAAATAACACGAATGTAGGCCATTTTTCTGGCTAAAATGCCGTTCTTCTCAATAGCTATGTGACACAATTAGATTTAGCTTAAATAAACATTCTATATGAGCACATAGCCAGTCGCTGATGCTTTTGTTTGTCATCAAGAAGACCAGTTTTAAAAACATCTAAATAATAGGAAAAAATGCTGGTAACAACTAACAACTAATTTAACTTCCTTTGTCACAATGTTTCACAAGTATTTGTGTATTAAACCTAAAAATGTGATGATTGTCCATTTTTAGTAGGACAATTCTACGGTCAGCTGAGGTGAGATCGTTTCATGAGGCAAAGAGGTTAAATTGTCACTTTTCATGCCCAATGTAATTGGGGTATTGTAATATTAAGCAAATAGGCCTAACTTGATAACATTTGTATAGAAGCCTCAATTGCAGTGCAAGGGCGCGAGTGAAATGAAAGGATTTAGAGCCCTATATATTTAATCCGATACTGATTTGTGAAATAATTAAGTTTTAATCCATTTATTGTGAATATTTTGTTATATAAACAAGTTCGAACAATACTGGGATCGAAACCAACCAAACTCGCGAAATCCCATGACATTAAGTTTAAATCATGCAGAAATTGCTTGCTCTACTTGAAAAAATATAAATTTTTGATTATCTTTTTAAATTGTATAAAATGAATATTTAAGTGACTTATTCGATGATTTACAATGACAAATAGAATATCTCCCTCAAACAGTACAGTGATCTCCCCTGCCTACGTTTTATGGTAGGCAAGGGAAACTACTACAACTCCTGGGTTTCAACGTGTGTTTGAGTTGCCTCCCTTTACTTAACAAAAAATCAACTACACAGTTGCCTTATCTAAAATTACTCTTTTTGGATCAGCGAATGTCTTATTGTACAAGAACAACATTGATCCTTGTGCAAAATTCATGGCATTAAAATGACATCCATTGCAATGTCAGGGTTTTAAACCCATAATTGCACCCGCCCCCTTTCAACTATCCCGTGTTTTAAAGATCCTGACCAAACAAGTTATTGAGAACAAAGTGGGCAAAGAAGAAAGGTGACCAACATTCCCTCATTCTCTTATAATGCTTTCTATCCGTTCAAAAACAAATCCGGTCATTTTAGACTGATTTGATTTATCGTCTGCAAATGATTTTAATATGGACACGTCCAAAATATTTTCGTCTAGTAAAGAGATAACCAGATCTAATTTTGATGGTTTTCTCATTTCATATTGATCAATACATCTATGGTTGGCTAGAAATCTTACGAAAGCCGGTAGAAAATTTTTCTTACGGAGCTTCCTAAATAGATAACCGTGATAACAATACGCAAAAACAGACAAGTAATTTGTCATACGATATTTCAATACAATTTTGCAACTAATTTTCCTTGCGTAAGATTATACATTCTATATTTGGAACACCGGTTACTAAAATTAACCTTAACCTAATGAAATTACGGTTTCATCATTTACTAAACAATCCCGTTTTTTTTTTATTTCTAAATCTTTACCACAAAATCCCGAGTTTAACGATCCTTGCAGAGAAGTCTTTTGGAAACATTATGGGAAAAGGAGAAAATGCTGGTAACCAGCATTTTCTCCTTTTCCCACCATGTTTTCTATTCTATCAAAGACGGATCCCATCATTTCAGCTAAATTTAATTTCTCGTCGGTAAATGCTTCAATTTGGTTTATTGAAAATTTCTCTCGTTTGGTATAGAGTTATGACCCCAAAGAAGAGGGCCATTTTTCATAATGTGACACAAGGAAAAATGATGATGAACAACACTTTTCTTCCTTTGCAACATTTTCTATCCTTTTCTAATTATAGAAGCGTAAAGCACCTAAAAATAGAACACGAAAAAAGAAAGATGTCAAAATCCCAATGGTCAGCGGCAAACTTACCTGTTTCACTTACACATACATTCTATAATAGATTCTGAGTAACTATATGCTACGTATAGTTTCTATATTAAGCATCAGATGTCATTATTAACCCTATGCTAACTGTCAGGCTGCTAAGCGCGACTCAAAGACCTTTTGCAGGCAGTGTAAATCAAGATCAGACTGCACAGAACATGCAGTCTGATCTTGGATCTACACTGTCTGATAAGATGATATCTTTCTCCCCAAAAATACCTTTGAAAGAGCAAAATTTTTCGTTTTTACAGTCGGCTTGAAAGTTTCATTTCATTTTATTTAGCAGGATAAGAGCTAAGCAATATCGTGTTTTACCGACCCTGAAGAAGAACATTGTAAGAAAAGGGGAAAATGCTAGTAAACAGCATTTTCTCCTTTTTCTCACTGTGCCCATCCTTTCTAACACAAATTCAACGTTTTGAGCCAAATTTAGTTTTTCATCTACGACAGTTTTTAAATTAGACAGGTCGAAAGTTTTGTTGTCTGGTCAAAGTCAAAGTTAAGCACAGTTCGTCACAATATCGCAATATTACGAAAATAGCAGAAAGCGTCACAGAGTTTAGATTAACTCATCAACTCTTTATTGTACGACAAAAATTTACTCTTGTCAAAACTGAAAGCATTTGCAGACAACAAATTAAACTTAGCTCCAATTATGGTATTTGTCTTTGACAGGGTAGAAGACATTGTTGGAAAAGGAGGAAATGCTGGTTACCAGCATATTCTCCTTTTCCCACGATATTTTTCAAAGATTTCTTCCTAAGGGTCGTGCAGGAGCGAGATCGTTTGGTAAACAATCAGCCTTTTAGGTGCCGAATGGACTTCTGGATGCTTTACTGAGTCTGACAGTGAAGATGAACAGAATGTGCAATCTGAACTTGGATTATCACCTTCCAGCATCTTTAACAAGATGTTCATCCTAAAGTTGCCTGAAAATCACGCAAAGAAAAAAGAAATATCTTTAAAAAAAAAAGATAGATGACGTAAATTTGTCAGCAAATAGGCAGGGGCCCTTACAATAAACACGTCTACATTTTTGACCAATCAATAATTTCTATTTATTCATTTGTTATCAGTACTAAAAAGTAGGTCAAAAGCCAGCACATTCAGCTACGCCAGGGATCTTATACTATATACGATTCCTGGCTACGCCGAAAGACCAACAATAATAATATTGCTAGAATTTTTAATTCGTTGGAAGAGACTACAAGAATTTTATGCCGTACGCGGTAGCTCAGTCGGTAACGTACAGTACTTGAGACCAGGTGATCGCTGGTTCGAATCCCCAAATTGTTTCTTTCTGAGGATTGATGGTAGTCAGGCGACAAGATTCATTCCTTTCTCACCGCTGATCATTGTTTTTGTGATGGTTTTGTGGAAAATCAGTCAGTGGCTTGGGAAAATATTGTGTTAAGTACTAGTAAAAGAAACCATGGGAAAGCATGGAAAGGTGCACTGATCGCTTCGATGTAACTGAAACAACGTTGAAAACGGCGTTAAATACAAATCAAACTAACGAACAACAGTCTCGGCGCAGTTTTCCCTCTAGACGCCTTCCGTATTATAGTGAAAAAGAAATAGTATTTTTTCCCATTGCAATGCTTGACGTTTGTGTCTTTTTTAGTAATAATAATAATAATAATAATAAAGAATGTACTTTAAAGCCCCAATAGCAGCCAAAATTAAACAAAGCAGGTGTTGAAATGTTTTTGAATTTAAAACATACCATTTAAAAGTATAGAAATTATTGTGAAGATGACAATCTGCTATAGTAGGTCCAAGTGTAAGTTGGTGGCAGAAAAATAAATTTCAAACCTAGGTCTAAAGTGTCGCTGTGTCTCTTTTTTACTTTTTACCTGGTTTTAAAATGAATGTTTCTACCAGCGACTAACACTTGGACCGACTGTACAATAACAGATTGTCATCTTTTCACTGATTCCCATACTTTAAAAAGTGCATTTTAACACCCGCATTGTTTAATTTGGCTGCTTCTGGGGCTTTAATGGGTTTTATAACGTAACCGTTAAAGTACAGCGGGTAAGTACAGTTGATTTCATCTTAACACGCCAACTTCCGGTTCACTCACCCGCTAAAGTGCATCCACTTCACTGTACTGTAAGTTATCTAAGGTTTGAAAACTTGGGGGTGTTGGATGCAAAGTGATCGTTGGTGGAGGAAAAGTAAGGGTTTCACCGTTAATCAAACAATAAGAGGGTTAAACGACCCCGAAGAAGAAGCCTATTGAAAACATTGTGGGAAAAGGAGAAAATGCTGGTAACCAGCATTTTCTCCCTTTTCCACAATGTTTTCTATCGTATAAAAACAATTTGCAATCATTTTAGCCACATTGGATTTGTCGTCTGCAAATGCTTTCAATTTGGTCAAGAACAGAATATTGTCGTTTGGTAAAAAGTTAACTATTTACTAAAACGACTCCGCGTTTTTATCACTTTGGGGAATCAGGCTTTTGAAAACACTGTGGAGAAAGGTGAAAATACTGGTAACCACGATGGTTTCTAGCCTTTCTAAAACAATTCCATCATTTGATTCAAAATTTAATTTCCTTCTGCAAATGCTTTCGATATGGACACGCCCACTTAAAATGTGAACGTAAATTAGATCTAAGGTTTATTACACAAATACATGCAAAACTGCGTAACAAAAGGATGAATTACTTGTTACGAGCATCTTCTTCTTTTACCACAATGTTTTTAAAGAATAGTCTGCTGGGAGACCTGAAAAGTTTTCTGTCAAAGATGACTATTCAACTTGTGTTTTAACGACCTTGAAAAAGAAAAAAAAAAAAAAAAAAAATCTTGAAAAACATTGTGGGAAAAGGAGAAATTGCTGGTAACCGAGTGTTACTGACCCTTGGGAAAAAAGGCCATCATTTGAATCACTTTAAATCTGACGTCTGCAAATATTTTCAATATGGACGGGTCTAAATATTTGTAGTCTGCCAACCCTTTTACAAACAATCTAGTCGAAGAACCCTTTTGAAAACATTGTTGGAAAAGGAGAAAATGCTGGTTTCCCACAACATTTTCTGCCTATTCAGAGACAAATTCCATCATTTGAGCTACATTTGATTTGTCCTCTGCAAATGCTTTGAATTTGGACCAGTCTAAAATTTTGTCGTCTGTAAAAGAATTAAATTGGTTATCTATCATTATAATTTTCACAAGGATCTTTGCAGTTTCATACTTTAGACCCCACATTTTTCAAAATTTAACCCTAACCTACTAAATACACGAAAGTTAAATGAAACTTTCAAGCCGATAGTGAAAACCCCCAAAATAATGCTATTTCCAAACTTTTTTTTTGGAAGAAAAATATCTCCTTATCGCACAGTGTAGATCCAAGATCAGACTGCACGTTCTGTGCAGTCTGATCTTGATCTACACCGTCCGCAAACGGTCAGTGAGTCACGCTTAGCAAGCCTCAGGGTGATTGAAATATTTTGACCAGACTAGCTCGGAATTTTCAATGTTTCAGTCTGTTTTTTTCCGACTGAAATTGTCGGCCTTACCTCACTTTCAGTTTGACTCGTCACGTCCTGAAACAAATCTGCAGCAGCAAAACTTTGAAAAAAACAAAATCATTGTCACAGGTAGATAATCGACACTAATTAAGATATAAGTACGTAAGTAAATATATAGACATTGTGACAGACGGAGAAATCGCTCTAAGCGAGCCATTTTTTTTTTGTATTACAACAATGTTTTCAAAAGTGGTTTTCTAAAACAAGTAAATACAATATCAGCCATGCTCTGGCAAAATGGCGGTTTAATGCATCTCCGTGATGGATTATACGAATCGAGTCATTGAATAATTAAAGATCCATAAATTCCATTTTCTCTGACAACCGACTGAATCATGAGGTAGACTGGTCCTTTGACATACAGAAAATTAACCAAACAATCAAGTCATTAAATAATTATAGATCCATAAAATCCATTTTCTCTGACAATCAAGTGAATCATAAGGTAGACTGGTCCCTTGACATGGAGAAAATTGACCAAAAGCAAAAAGTTTCCAGCCAGGTCAGCCTGCGCGGACTGCACAGGCTGATCTAGGTCGATAACTTCTGCAGATGCATCAAAGCCCCTTTTCACAGAGAGTGGCTCGTGTGTTTTTGTGTTTCACCGTTCCCTGTACATAGTATAAATCGTTAGGTTGCAACCTGCGACACTGTGTCCGGTTGTAGACAGTGTAGATCAAGATCAGACTGCATAGCATATACAGTCTGACGTTTGATCTACTCTGAGCCAGATACAGTGAGATTTTTAGGCTGACTTTGAATCGACATCTTAATTTAGCGTTTAAGCTGTTAGTCTGAAATTTCTATTTTAACTATATAAGGGGTTAAGGGTTTCTTTTTTGTTTTTAAATCGTACTCTTCAAACACGTGATTGCTCCCCGGGTATGACTCAATATTGAATGACATGCCATTTTTTCAAACCACAATACCCTACACAGTTTTTAAATAGAGGCCGTCTGTGGCCCAGTCGTGAACATGACAACACCTAAAAGAAAATACAAGAAAAAAGAACTCCAAGTACTACATATATTCTACTTTTTTCACCGTGTTTTCTACCTTTTTAAAGATATAACCCATCATTAAAGTCTTAATTTATTTGTCGTCTGCAAAAACGTTCAATTTGGAGCAGTCTAAAATTCTGTCTCTTGGCAAAGATTTAAATATAAATATATTAGTCCGAGAGAGAGAGAGAGAGTACTTTGTATATTTTTATATGCGTAAATTGATCAAATATACAAACATGACGTAATTTTGAGAGCAAAAGAGCGGTGACAGAAAATGAGAGAGAGAGAGAGAGAGAGAGAGAGAGAGAGAGAGAGAGAGAGAGAGTTGTATCACGTGGGACACTTGGAAAGTAACTGACTATGTACAGGATGTATAAGTCAATAAAGTCATTCATTCATTCATATAACGATTTCACAAAATCCCATTCGACGGGGAAAAGTAAACAGTATCGGGCAATGAAGATCAGGCAAGACCAGTCTGCACGTTCTGTGCAGATCTGAACAAATGTTATTTTTCTCTTGTTTTATTAAGCAAAATGTTACTTTTTGCATCTGAAAACAAATTTTGAAAAAGTTGCACCTGTACGCTATTTCTTTTTATCTTCCAATGCCTATGAAGGAAATATTTTACTTTCAATCCAAAAAAAATGTTCATAACGTTATATGAGGAAATAGAAGCGCTACTATACTATTTCTCAGTGAAAAGCTCATTCCAGTCGAACGAACGAACGATGGAACGAACGAAGGAAGGGACGATGATACGAACGTACGAAGGAGCGAACGACCAACATCTTGGAATAATGACCGACTCTTAATCTACAAGTGTGATCAATCATGTACATGTATATGGGTCATGTTCGAGCAAAAGGGGGCTTAATGCATCTCCATGATGCATAATACAAAGCAAATCATCACATTACCGGTACTGTGGTTTCATAAAATCCATTTTGTCTAACAAACGACTGAATCATGAGGTAGAATGATCCTTGGCCATGCAAAAAATTCATACATAGCAAAAAGTTTCGACCCACGTCAGCCTGCGCGGACTGCGCAGGCTGACATGGGTCGATACTTTTTGCAGATGCATTAAGCCCCCTTTTCACAGAGCATGGCTCATATTAACCGTTTATATCTATGAGTTTGGTTGATCACGTATACGTATTAATCATTATAGACCTACAAGACTTAGAGTCGAATGTCAAAGAATCTACCCACGTTAGTCAATAATGAAGTGACTGCATTCAATAGTATTTATCCTTTAACAGTGCCAAAATAGTAAAATAAAGATTTTCAGTCAATCTTTAAGACCCAAATATAGCAATGTCAACACCCTTTTGATAAGAGAATATCACAAATATAACGCACACAGTAAATATAGAAGATCAGGCTGTAGGACCTGTGCAGTCTGATTTTAATCTACACTGTCTGCAATAGCTATTATAATTGCGATAGACATTTTAAGGGTCAAACCTACACAACCGAAGGTATCCGAAATATTTCCGATTTCCGATTTACTCACAAAGCGTGACATGTTTACCCTTTCACAGACATAGATGAAAACAAGGGCTTTTGAGGAACGCATAGATCAAGATCAGACTGCACAAAACGTGCAGTCTGATCTTGGATCTATACCCGTCCGCTCGTTTTTTTCAACCCTGTAAGATAGTAATCATTTTGTGTGTTGGTGGGTTGTGTTTTTCTATAGCCATAGACATTGGTTGAGTTCACATATTTTGTGCAGTTGGAGTTAAGAATCAAAATGTTAGTGGGTGGACATAAAATTCCTTACGCCATCGGAACTATTACTGTACAGAATGACATCCTCCTTTCCCGAACAGTTGACAGCTTTCAATAACAGTTCGGGGAAAGGAGCAATTGATTGAAGCTTTATCAAACAGCAGTCCCGTATTCGAAGGGGTCCTGCGTGGCTCAATTGTACCGTGTAGAACTCGTAATCTGGAGGCCCCGGATTCGATCCTCACTTATTACTTTAACGGGAGTGTCCTTGGGCAAGAAATTTTGGAGTCCTAGCCTAGAACAGTTTCTGGTGAAATCTAGAACATGCATGATTATGTAAACTGTTGCCGTGATATAACTAAAATAATGTTGAAAACGTAGTAAAACACAAAGCGACCAATCAGTCCAAAAATTCCTCCTACCACAATGTATGCCAAATTCGAAACAGAAAAATCTATATTTTCCTTCGAATCAAATGCGTCGTTTTCCCACAATGATGTCAATATTATTTAGAGAATAGGATCATTTAACAAATAGACGTTGTCACTAAAGTCTTGTGTGATTAGTAATAGTTTTGTATTGGTTTAGAAATAGCCTGTAAAATAATGGGTTAACACAACTCCGACCCTCAGGAAGGAAGTTTGTATAAAACTCTGTGGGAAAAGGCAAAAGTTCTGGCAACCAGCATTTTCTCCTTTTCCCACAACGTTTTCTAACCTTTCATAGTACAGGGTGTCCAAAAAGTCGTGCACCATCCTAAAAATCTGTTTCTCTCTGTGGCTCATTTTGCAATTCAAGTGCGTGAGTACTTGAATGACACTTTCAGAAACAAATGGATTGGACGGAGGGGGCCTGTGGAGTGGCCACCAAGATCCCCGGATCTTACTCCACTTGACTTCTTATGGGGGAATCTAAAATCGGTTGTGTACACGAACTGTCCACGCTCTCTTGACGAATTGAGACATGCAATCACAACTGAGTGTCACAACATCCCACCGGACACCCTACGGAATGTTCAAAATAGCTTTTTGCGGAGAGTACAGCGTTGTATTACTGAAAATGGTGCTCAATTTGAGCATCTGTAACAATGAATGTGTTTTCAGGATGGTGCACGACTTTTTGGACACCCTGTATATAGATAATTTCCCTCTCTTAGGCCAATTTTTTTCGTCATCTGCCAATGCTTTGAATTTGGACAGGTCCAAAGTTTTGTTGTTTTGGTAAACAGTTTGCATATTGGGTTGCAACACGCGAAAAGGGGCATTCGGACTTTTGCGTAAAGTGTCGTCTCGGATCAGCCTGCGCAATCCGCGCAGGCTAATCCGAGACGGCACTTTACGACTACATTGGATTTTGTTCTTCAGTAGACTTGCGCAAAACAGAAAATTACATAAAAACGGAAAGTGTCGTTTCGGATCAGCCTGCGCGGACTGCGCAGGCTGATCCGAAATGACACTTTACGCAAATGTCCGAATGCCCCTTTTCGCGTGTTACAGGCTTAATTATAGGTAAATGTATAAAAACGTGTCGTTTCGAAATTTTTGTGAAGTGAGTAAAAGAATTGAAAACTAAAAGTATTTTATACTCATTCGCTCCCAAACAAACAATTTCAACGTTTTTTCGAAGTCTTACAACAGATTATCACCGCAGTTAAAGATGATATTGGCCAAAGTTTAGCATCAAGGTTGCGGACGGTGTAGATCCAAGATCAGACTGCACGTTCTGTGCAGTCTGATCTTGATCTACGCCGTCCGCAAAGGCGATCTAAGCCGCTATATGGAAGTGAAAGCGTTTATATCCATTGCCAACGTGGATAAAGACACTTTGTAAGGAAAAGTGACTCAGTCAGTATACTAAAACACACCCAAATGTTATTAGTATAAGTGGATTAATAAAAACATTCCCTAAAATCCTGTGTTAAACCACAATCTGGGTTAAAAGTTGACCCACTCATGCAGCAGCTGCATCGGAGGCTTTCTTTGTCAAAACATTGTGGCAAACGGATAGGTTTCTCATTATGAGGAATAATGTAAGACGTAGATTCATCAGCAATATACTCGTAGTTGTAATAAGATTCTCGAGATCGTGAGTTGTCTGTATTTTTTGTTTCGGAAAAAAAAAAAGAATACAATAACAAAAGCATTTTTGTTAAAAAATCTGACTTATTAAACACACAAAATAGATCAGAGACCAGACAGTACGTTTCGAGCAGTCTGATCTTGAATGACATCGTCTGCAGACGTTTCTAATTTTACCTTTAGAACTTTAGAACCGAACAGATTGCATGTTTTGCGCAGTCTGGTCTAAATCTACCACGTGCGTAGCGTTCACCGATAATGATAATAATAATAATTCTGTTTTCTTTGTCGAGCCAGGCAGATCATTCGGAACGTTCTAAGCTTGAAACCAAGTGGTCGCTGGTTTGGTTCTCAGCTCAGCCAAATTCTATCTGACATTAGTAATTGATGACAGTCATTGCGACAGGATTCATTCTTCTCCCACCGTTGCATATTCTTTCGCCGAAGTTTATGTTAGAATGGAGCAAGTGGTGCGTTGTGCTAAGTAAAAGTGATGGAAAGGAATGGCCGGAAGGCATGGATAGGTGATCTGGCCACAATTATATAGCTGAAATAATGTTGAAAACGGTGTTGAACAGCGACCAAAAAAACGAAAACTTTTTTTTTTCTTTGTGAATATCTTACTTTTTAATTCAACCCCCTTATTACATAAAAATGTGTGGGCTGGGCATAAAGAATAAAACTTATTTTGTGTTTCTACGGGGAGACTAGTCACCCACTTTGCGGTTACATATTTTAGCGCCAAATATTATATAAGCCATGCTCTGTGAAAAGGGGGCTTAATGCATCTGCAAAAAAAGTATCGACCCAGGTCAGCCTGCGCAGTCTGCGCAGGCTGACCTGGCTCGAAACTTTTTGCTTTTTGGTCAATTTTTTCTGCATGTCCAAAGACCAGGCTACCTCATTATTGGGTGAGATGTTATACATAATGGAATTTTATGGATCTACAATGAATTATACTCGGTATAATGCATCACGGAGATAGATAAAAGCTTTCTTTTGCTAGAGCACCGTCTTATTATAAACACAATGTCTTTCGACATGTGAAAACATAGTCCTCTGAGACTCAGATAGATTTTTATACTGTAGGCTTAACTAAAAAGCAGATCAAAGATCCAATGTTCTTTGCAGTCTGATCTTGGTCTATGCCGTCCACAAAAAGCACCTGTTTTCGTCCATGGGGTTGAAATCACATGAGTTAATTGATCTTTATAAAATTCATCTAATGAACGTTGAACTTTTTTCGGCATAGCTGAATGCGCTGGCTTTTGACCTACTTCTTGGTACTGATGAAGAATGAATAGATGTTAATTTGCGATTGGTCAAAAATGTGCATATGCTTATTCGGCGGGTCCCTGCTACAATATTTTCTCGCACATTTATGAAACCATTTTTCACAAGCATTGCATTGCTAATCGATGCTCTGGGGCCTTGATTCATACCTTAGCAAATCAATATAATAGAGTATGATCTTTTTCTTGTTCTATTTGGAAGTTTAATATTTTCATAAGGCTCAGCCATTGGCTGAATACTATTTTTCAGCGAAATGAAAAACGGTGAGGAAAAAGAGGCAATTGTTCTAGAGGTTACTTTTCATTATTTTACTTCATTTTCAGCCACAAATGAGTTTCAAAATTCATATTTCAGTACCTCCTACGTCGTTTATCTTTTTTAGAAAGATATTTCTTGTTTCTTTCTATAGACTTTTTTCTTGTAACACTTTCCTTTATTTATTGTGGACCAGCACAATATAGAGTTTATTTCATCAGCTTGTGGTTAATATGGGGAAATATTTGCCGAAAAAGGGAAAGGTATGCGAAAATAACGAGTGCCGTAAGGCACGAGTTATTTTCGCGGACCTTTCCCTTTTGAGGCAAATATTTCCCCATATTAACCACAAGCTGATGAAATAAATTATATATTATATTTCCTCTGATTATTTTATCAACGAATGCCACTTTTAAAACTTAAAAACTTAAAAAACTTAAATAACTTAAAAAAGTAGTTCCAGATTTTCGGCAGGAGGAAAATATTCACTGTGACGGGGAAATAATTCCCCCCAGCTTAAATTACGACATTTCTTTACACATAACATTTCTAAAAATAGACACATGAAATAATTATAATATAAACTGTTGCTTACTTATCCGTTTCAGCACCATGTGCGAAACGAAAGCTTCTGCGAACTGTTTATATAAAGGCTCAAGGACTATAAATTTATGTTCATATTTCATTATCATTACAGTGGCATCTATCCAGTTGCTCGGGTAGCTCAGATGGTAGTGACACTGAGAGGCCCAGAAGTGGCCAAAAGAATGCAAGTTTTAAAATGCATTTACAATGTAAATTTTAAAAAACGCGGTTGAAAAGTATGGCAATTATTGTGATGATGACAATATGTTACTGTATATTTGGTCCAAGGTTTAGTCGCTGGCAGAAAAATGAATTCTAAAACATTAGGTAAAAAGTTGCAAGGTCGCCTTATCTTTTGATTACTTTTTACCTGGTTAAAAAATTCATTTTTTTCTACCAGCAACTAACACTTAAACCGACTGTATAATGACAGATTGACATCTTTACAATAACTTCCATATTTTCAAATTGCATAATTTAAATTTAAACATGCATGCTAACATCCATTTTGTCTACTTTTGGCTGATGATACTGGGCTTTTAAGTTATAGTGTAGAAGGTCGTGATCTCGAAGTCTACTTCGGCAAATTATAGATGAGCCAAGCTCTGAGAAAAGGGGGTTTAATGCATCTGCAAAAAGTATCGACCCAGGTCAGCCTGCGCAGTCCGCGAAGGCTGATATGGGTCGAAACTTTTTTTTCTTAAAAATAAATTTTCTGCATGTCTACGGACCATTCTACTTCATGATGCAGTCGGTTGCTAGACAAAACGGATCGTATGGATCCATAATAATTATATAAAGACTTGCTTGGTACAAAGCACGACGAAGATGCATTGAAGTCCCCTATTGTCAGAGCATGGCATTTGCATTTTATTTTTTTTTTTTGCCTTCAGCTAAAAGTAAACGGTTACGTCCTTATTACTTTTTTTCCCTTAGAAAATATCAAAAAAATGAACTTTCCCTCTTCCACCCACTCCATACACCTTTCCCCCACCCATCCCCCCCACCCCACCCCCCACCCCCCGAAGAAAACTTTAGGGTCAAAATCTAGTTTCAAGCTCCTTTGAAGGCATCGTCTTTCGATACAATCAAGATATGTCTGTATTTGATGAGCCCTTCCCACATTTCATTATACAGCATACCGCACCTAATGAGGGTGCGAGTTTTTGACCACAAAAAAAAAGCTTTATCTCCCTGTAGACAACTTACGTTTGTGATACAGCAAAGGACCTTTGAAAACATCGTAACAAAAGGAGAAATTGCTCGTCACGAGCAATTTCTCCTTTTGCCACGATGTTTTCTACGTGACATTGCATCAGTAAGCCTCAATTTTAAATGTAGCTATCAGTATTTTATATGGTTGATTTATCAGAGCCGCTCGCTGAATATTTGGTACAGGAGGCAATGACAGCGAATGACTTAATCGATAAATTGGACAAAGGATTAGGTTAAATACAGGAGTGACTGTCACACTAACCTAAATAATATGAGCCATGCTCTGGCAAAAGGGGGTTTAATGCGTCTCCAAGATGCATTTTACCGAGGAGGTGATCATACAGTCATGGATCCATAAAATCCATTTTGTCTGACAACCGACTAAATCATGAGGTAAACTTGTCCTTTGACAAGCAGAAAATTGACCAATAGCAAAAAGTTTAGGCTCAGGTCAGCCTGCGATGACTGCGCAGGTTGACCTGAATCGATAGTTTTTGCAGATGTATTAAACCCCGTTTTCACAGAGAATGGCTATTTATTTGATGAAAAAATGCGGTGTAACAGAGGCCCCAAAAAACAACATTTCCGCAATGTTCTCTATCCTTGATGAGACATATTTCATCATTTTAGCTAAACTAATTTGGTTTGTCGTCTGCAGATGCTTTCAAAATGGATGAGTCCAAAATTTTGTCGTTTGGTAAAGAATTAAAGTAAGTTAATGATTTCCAATTTAAGATTCCTGTTTCATAAATTTTCTGATTTGCAATTTGTTTCGCAAAAAGAATGCATTGTTGGCAAGTGAACAACATTATACAATATTTTCTTTTCTTTAGATTAAAAGAGTTGTCATAGATCTAGTTTATACCGAGCAGGTTTATCGACGAGTTTGACAGAGATCTATTTTTTTTTTTCAGATCAATACGCAGAGTTCACGGCCTTCAGAAAACAAGGCGTGATGACGTCAGCAGTCGCAGCGCGTGGGAAGTAATCACCTACATACGCCATTCATTTCTCGGCGTAAATTAACTCTTTTCCAGTCAATAGCGACATAAATAGCTTCTGTAGGCGATGCGGATCAAGTTCAGACTACACAAAACGTGCAGTCTGATCATGGATGTGCGCCGTCCACTGCCTGATACTGAGCATTGACCAAAACCATATTTGAAAGTGGAAATCTACCTTTAATAAACTTCGGGAAAAGTCGAGCCGATTTAGTTGGGAAATAAAGTTTTGGAACTGCTTTGGCTGCTCCAGGAAATGACGTCATTTTATATACCCTTATTGAAACATGCTAACATTTTCGATGTTGCCAGTTTTTCCCACTATTTTCTATTCTTTACAAGATGGCGAAACTTTTAAACTCACCAATATTGATCTAATATTTGACATGCCCTTATTCAACATGTTAACATTTTCGATGTTGCCTTTACCCCACTATCTTTTACTCAAAATACCAGATGACAAAATTATCAAACTCGTCAATATTGAAACCGTTTGGGGACATTTATCATCCCTTTTTAACAACTAGATGAATTAACTTTTACGCTGCTAAACGTGACTCAAGGCTTTTTCACGGCTGGGCAATACGGGCTGGTTCCTGATTTCCAGTGCAACTAAGTCTATGCAGAGTCTCAATACAACATGTGACATAATTAATCGTAGTGTAAAGCAAAGGGATGGGGTTAGATTTGGGGACGCTAATCGCACAAAAAGGTTCGACAAGGGTGGGATTCGAACCCACGCGGGCAGAGCCCAATGAACTAGCACTCCATCGCCTTAAACCTCTCGGCCACCTCGTCTTACTTTTATAACAAAAAAGTTTCATATGATAAAACTGCAAACTATATTGTGCAATAACTTTTTTTTTTACAGACATGTCAGTCTATTGCGTCATTCATTTTGGTCAGCTGAGAATATCCCCTGATTTACAATAATAAAAAGTTACCTCGATGAATACATTGGAGTCATGCTCTGTGAAAGGGGGGCTTAATGCATCTTCGTGATCCATGGTACCAAGCAAGCCCTCACATACTTATAGATTCATAATAGCCACATTTATTAAACAACCGACTTAATCCTGAGGCAGACTGGGTCCTTAGACATACAGAAAATTGACCAATAGCGAAAAGTTTCGGCCCAGGACAGTCTGCGCGGACTGCGCAGGCTGACCTGGGTCGATACTTTTCGCAGATGCATTAAGCGCCCTTTTCACACAGCGTGGCTCATTTTCTTTCGACATGAATTGACCAGAGATTCAGAGAAGTCCCCAAATTCTAAAAAACAGTGTTTCTTCAGTAAAATCTGTGTTATTGTTACACGTTAAAATTTTCTCGAAGAGACAATTCTTAAGCGTTCCAATGACATAGATTTTAGTAAATAACGAAAACAGTACTATTATTATTTACCTTATCATTTAGCGTTCAGTGATGACCTTTCTTCTTTTTAAACATTATTTCAAGTCATTCACAGATGCGAAAAAGAATTTCACGAAAAACGTTGAAAACGGCTTTAGAATCATTATACCTTTTCAGGATTCTAGTACATGTATTTCTATCGACGTGAAAAAAAATCGACCAATCAATCAATCAATCAATTAGTATTAACCCTTAGGCTGCTAAGCGCGACTCAATGACCTTTTGCGGACAGTGTAGATCAAGATCAGACTGCACTGGACGTGCAGTCTGATCTTGGATCTACCCTATTCAGTAGGACGATATTTTTCTCCAAGAAATAAGTTAGAATAACATTATTCGGATTTTTACTATCGGCTTGAAAGTTTTACTGAACTTATTTCGCAGGATATGGAATCTTTCCCAGAACAAAATGTACCCAACAGATTTCTCCTCATGCTTGTCAGTTTAAGTGTACGACATGTAACAAACCTTCAGTAAATAACATTGTCAAATACTGCAGGACAAGTAAGAACTATTGCTTGTAAAGTGGTCTCCGTTGTGCCAATACACATTGGTTGTACAAGGGGAGGTGTTACAAGTATTAGCCGCTCACTTACTACCTTTTCAGAGACAACTTCCATCATTGAGGCTCCATTTAATTTTTCGTCGGTAAATGCTTTGGACAGTCCAAAATTCTGGCGTTTTGTGAAAGGATTGTAAAATACAATCAACTGAAAGTCAAGAAACATTGCTGTCTTAAAGACGTTACTTAACAATGGGACGGTATAGATTCATGATCAGCCTGCACTTTCCGGGCTGTCTGATCCTCTTCTATGCCTTCCGCACATGTTTATAGGACTGAAAGACTTTAGACGAAAAGGGTATTTAGTTGTACAGAAGAAAGAGTAAAATGATATGGGAGAGGACTAATTCCCTACACCCCCCCCCCAAAAAAAAAAAACTAGAGCTGTCACTGAATGTGACTTAATACCCCCGCCAGCGCTTTGACGGAAAAAAGTGTCAAGTTCAAGGGGAGATAATTCCTCAACCAGGAGGAGTTGACACTTGAAAATTGCGTCTTGCAAATCTTCAATATATGATCAATATATGTGCAAAGTTTCAATACAATTGAAGGAAAACTGTAGGAGGAGTTTGCGACACAAAATTACTAGTATTTTGTACACAGACGGACACACGGACGGACGGACACACGGACAGACAGGCTGATTCCAGTATAACCCCGAAAACATTCGTTTTGCGAGGGTATAAAAAAATGGGGGGGGGGGGGTATCTGCTCCCTCATGGTCCCATAATTGTGTCAGGTCTCAATAAAACATACGTGACAATGTAATCATAGCGTCTTGTAAATAATGGATGAATTATAAAAGTATCGGCGAGGGTAATAGCCTCAATATTTAGGGAGGAGCGCGAGGACTGATCCCATACCTCCCCCACCCCCCGCAAAAAAAGGGAAAGGGAACTATTCACTGATCCTCACTTAGTCTTGCGTCACTGCTAGTCTCTATTCAACATCTTTCAAAAGAAATCGTAGCGTCTAGCAAAGGGGGGTAGATTTAACGAGGCTTAACATGGACAAAAAGAATCGACGAGGATGGGATTCGAACCCACGCGGGCAGAGCCCAATGGATTAGCAGTCCATCGCCTTAACCTCTCGGCCACCTCGTCTTACTGACAATAATCGTAAGTTCTATTAAAAACAATAAACACAATATTGCACAAAATGTTTCACAGACTTGTCAATTGATTGCATCATTCAATGATGGTATGCTTATTATCCCTTTCGGCGCCATAGGCCAAAATACTGACTTTTGCGGACGGCATAGATCAAGATCAGACTGCACAAAACGTGCAGTCTGATCTTTGATCTATACCGTTCGCTGGTGTAGTCAAGCCTACACAATCAAAATCTTTGTAAGTTTCGAAAGATTGTATTTAGAGCCGTCAAAAGAGGTCGAGTTTATTTAATTGGCAATGAAAGAGTTAAAGCAAGTCATGATTCACGCTACCATACCTGCACATAGACAAACAAATTCGAATTGACTGGATCAGCTGCTTACACAAGACGGGGGAATTCACTAAATTCTAAAAACATGTCTTCATGATTTGTGATTTAGGAACTTTTAGAAACCAATACCATACTTGCCATACCTACAATGACATGTTACAAATTACACTTGACTTATACACTTGACTTGAGAAAAAAATCATTTTCAGCAGAACTGAAACAGCGTGGAAGAAGGAGTAATTGCTTGTTTCAAGTACTGAGTCGCTCCTTTTCAAAGGTGCTTTAGGATACAGTCAACTGAAGTGGCGTAAGAAGTCTTGTCAGTATCACATGAGAGTTTTAATCTACCTTTTAAAAAAGAGAGTCGTGCGTTTTCACTTTCCTTTAATTCTTTACCATACAATCCCAAGTTTAAAAGACCCCGAAAAAGAAGCCTACAACGAAGAAAGAAGTAACAAAGCGGGAAAAGAAGAAAATGTTGTTAACCAGTATTTTCTCCTTTTTGTGGCATTTGTCAAAGACAATGCCACTATGAGTTCAGTATTTAATTTTGAAGACCCTGTATGTATTGTATTTTGTGCAAAGCCGAAGGAAATAAACCCAATTATTTAACAATGTATTGAACCATTTTACAAACAATTTTCATCATTACTGCCACAATTGATTTATCGTCTGCAAATTCTTTTTCAATTTGGACGAGTCTAAAATTTTATCGTTTGGCAAAGAGTTAAATACCTGGTTTACCAGCTGGTTATCTTTGTCGAATATGCATGTGGGTTAAAGCGAAAGCGAAACAAAGAATTTCAAAACTCAAACCTTAGTCTTATCAATACATGTAAACGAAATAGTTACTTTTAGGAAACATAAAAGTGTATATTTTTTGATGTTTATGAAATAACACCCATTCTATTAACCCTTTACCACACAATGACGACTTTTGACGCCCCTGAAAGAGAAGGCTTTTGAAAACATTGTGGGAAAAGGAGAAAATGCTGGTTACCAGCATTTTCTCCTTTTCCCACAACGTTTTCTACCCTATCAAAGAAAAATCATTTCATATGAGCCACGTTAAAACTGTCATCTACAAATGCTTTCAATTTGGACAGGTTTAAAATTTTGTCGTGTGGTAAAGGGTTAACCCTTTATAATCCCAAGTTTTACGACAATATCAGAAGAGCCTTATGAAAACATTGTGGGAAAACGAGAAAATGCTGGTAACCAGCATTTTCTCCTTTTCCCACAATGTTTTCTTCCCTTTCATAGACCAAGCCCATAACTTGAGCCAAACTGAATTTGTCGTGTGCAAGTGCTTTACCTTCAGAGGAGTCTGAAAATTGTTTGGTAAAGAGTTCACTCTTTTTTAATAGATGTTTAATCAATAAATAAGAATATGAACATTATAATACCCCTCCCTCTTGTTTTTTCTGCAAATTTCAAAATGTTTCTGGTATTAATATACTAACAACTACACATTTAGAAATTTTTCGGCGTAGCTGAATGATCTGGGTTTTGGCCTACTTTTTGGTACTGATAACAAATCAATAAATAGAAATTTGTGATTGGTCACAAATGTGGACATGTTTATTCTAAAGGCCCCTGCCTACATGTATTTGCTGGCAAATTTACGCCGTCTATCTTTTTTAAAGATATTTTTTGGGCCCGAGGAAGAAAGCTACTGTAATCACCACGGGACCCAGAGCAATTTATTTGGTTTAAATAACCGCTCCTTTTCCCACATCGCTTTTCATAACTGATTTCAGTGGATTTAAATAAATTTTAAATTCTTTGCGATAGTACTAGCTGACTAATACATAATCATTTTTTTCGTGTTCGAAAGACAGCTTCTAAAAACAGTGAGGAAAAAAGGGGTTTATTGTCTGTTCCAAATAAAAACTCCTTTTCCCTAGATGCTTTAAGCAGAAAGTGTAAGAATGGCCAAAACTTAACTCTTTCTCAGACGGGAAAAAAGCCATGTCAAAACTGAAAGCATTTGTAGACGAAAAATTACACATGACTCAAATGATGAAATCCGATTATGAAAGGGTAGAAAAAATTGTGGGGGAAAAGGAGAAAATACGGGTCCTTTGCTTTACTACTGCGCCACGCAGGATCCCTAATGAGTTCATTTGATATTTAACCCTTAGGCTTATAAGCGCGACTCACTGACCTTTTGCGGACAGTGTAGATCAAGATCAGACAGCACAGAATGTGCAGTCTGATCTTGGATCTACACTGTCCGATAAGGAGATACCTTTTCCCCAAAAAACACATTTGAAATAGCAGAATTTGGGTTTAATATCGGCTTAAAAGTTTCATTTCACTTATTCACCAGGATAAGGGTTAGGCCAGTCTCGAGTACAAATTTCCGGAACAAAAGTGAGTTTCAAGAAATTACTCATCCCACTTCACTATGGTATCAATTATGTTTTTAATTGACTAGGCAAAATACAACAATTACGTGAATTTATACATGTATAAACTGAAACTGTTACGATACGATCCCTGTTTGAACGATCCTGTGTTCAATAAAATTTGAAAACATGATGGAAGAAGGAGAAAAATCCTGGTAACCAGCTTTTCCATCTTTCCAACACTGTTGTCTACCTCGCCATATTTAATTTGCATTGACAAAACTGTACACATGCCATATCGTACATGTATGTACATTACTTGCATTATCACGTAAAATTTGATATCGGCTGGATATAAATGAGTCATGCTATGGCAAAGGGGGGGGGGGTGAAATGCATCTCCGTGATAAATGATACCATGCAAGTTATCGTATTATCATGGATCCATAATATCTATTTTGTCTAACAACCGACCGAATCATGAAATAGAATGGTCCTTTGACATGTTGAAAATTTACAGAAAGTTTCGAACCATGTGAGCCTGCGCAGACTGGGCGACCTGACATGAGTCCATAATTTTTTAAGTGCATATAGCTCCTTTTTCACAAAGCATGGCTCAAGTATACATATATATATATATATATATGTGTGGCTCGTATGTATATTTTTTTTTGAGAACTAAGGAAGTTTTAAGCAGTTTTTAAGTCCACATGCCCACATAATTATTGACATGTAAAATCTTATAACTCCTAACCACACAATCCTGACTTGTACCCATTTGACTGCTAAGCGCGACTCAGAGACCTTTTGCGGACAGTGTAGATCAAGATCAGACTGCACAGAACGTGCAGTCTGATCTTGGATCTGCACTGTCCGATAAGGAGGTATTTCTCCTCCAATAAAAACTTTGAACGAGCTACTTGAAGGAATTATTTAACTTATACAGCGGGATAAGGGTTTACAACATTAACAAGGATACTTTTGAAAACAATGTTGGAAAAGGAGCAAAAGCTCATGCTAACCAGCGTTTTCTCCTTTTCCAACAATGTTTTCTTCCCTTACAAAGAAATTAATGATTTACCTGAATCTAAGTTGTGGTCTTCAAATGCTTTCAGTTTTGTCCCGGCAAAAAAAATTGTCGCTTAACAATGTACCACACAATCCCGAGATTTAACGACCCCAAGAAAAAGGACTTTTGAAAGCATCGTGGGAAAAGGAGAAAATGCTGGTGACCAGAATATTATCCTTTTCCAACAATGTTTTGTACCCTTCAACGACAAATTTCATCATTTGTGTAACGTTTGATTAATCGCCCGAGGTATATGGGGGTGAGGTTAGGACCAATGTTTATAAAACTTAAATTTGTGCTAAACCCAGCTTGTGCTCACAGTTTGAAGTTCATTAATTCTTGGATATGATTGTGCAATTTGAATTAAGCACAAAAAAAAAACATTTGAGCCAAGCTCTGTGAAAAGGGGGCTTATTGCATCTGCGAAAAGTACCGATAAGGAGATAATTTTCTCCAAAAAATAAGTTTGAAATAGCATTATTCGGTTTTTTACTTTCGACTTAAAAGTTTAATTTAACTCATTTAGCACGATAAGAGTTAAGTAGGTACATGTACTTGCTTGATGTAGGGTGCGCTATACTTGCCCTAGTGGCAGACACAGCTATGTAATCTGGTACCCGCGATTATAAAACTGGAGTCCGTGCTAAACTTAGTTTGTGCTCAAACTTGAGGTTTCATTTATGCTAACAGATGGTATAGAAATCTGAAATGAATATTTTGATATAATAGACAGAAACAAAGAAAAGCTCTAAATTTCAGAAGTTACTCCATAAGGTTAATCAAATTACGTTTATACAAATTTGAAATTTAATGCTGAGCCGAGTTTTACAAGTATTGGCTGATGTTGATTGGCACAACATATTTTTACTTGTTTTACGACTTGTACAAAGTACATCGTCCGTTGCACAAGCATTATACTGAACACCGTGGTACATGGAGTTTATACGAAAATGTTGAAAAAAAAAAGAAATATGGTAACGTTAAAAAAATAGATTCAATGTGAACAGCATGGTTCGGTTCTCGCTTTTTTTGCAACCCGACTCGACTTGTTTGTAACTAACAGGAAGAAGGTATTTGAAAACAATGTGGAGGAGAGTATAAAATGCTTTTTTCCCCCCAAAATGTTTTCCATCCTTTCATAGAAAACTCCAATCATTTGAGACACATTCGATGTGTCGTTTACGGACACGTTTAACAATTCTTCCGTCTGGAAGTTAGATATGAATGTGCCAGAATGGCGGAAGGGGGAAGGAAAGAGTCGCTTAAATCTTAACTCTTCATCTGTTAAAAGACTTAAATGAAACTTCCAAGCCGATAGTTAACACCCAAAATGTTTTCTATTTCAGTCAGAGTTTTTATGGGGGGGTAAAAATATTCCTCATCGAAAAGTGTAAATCCAAGATCAAACTGCACATTCTTTGCAGTCTGATTTTAATCTACACTCTCCGCAAAAAAAGTCTTTGAGTTAGGCTCACCAGACAAAGGATTAAAAATATCAGACGACAAAATTTTAGGCTCGTCCGTGTTGAGAGGATTTACAAACGTCAAATGAACTGTGGCGCATATGGTGAAATTGGTCTGTTGAGAGTGGTAGAAAACATTCCGGGAAAAGGAGAAAATGCTGGTTACCAGCATTTTCTCCTTTTCCCACAATGTTTTCAAAAGCCCACCTCCCAACGGTCGCCAAAAAACAAGGGATTATTTGGTAAAGGGTTGTTCAATCGATAGAAAAACCCAGCTCGTTTGTTTTAGAACACGGAAGTAGGACAAAATTACCAGGGATGGCGTTATCTGACCCAAAGTTTCATAATTGTAAAACTAGAACGTCCATTTATTAACAAACTATTCTTTGTTTAAAGGTAGCTTAATGAATCTTCAAAAATTCATATTAGTCAATTCAAAGTCGTCTAATTAATCTGCGAAAAGTATTGACCCATATCAGCTTGTCCTGTCGGCGCAGGCTATCATAGGTCGAATATTGTTGCTATTGGTAAAGTTTTCTGGTTGTCAAAGACTATGCTAACCGACGATTCAACCGGTAGGGGTGGGGCCCGGTGTGGGGGGGGGGGCGATTTTTTTCTTTGCAACGCCTTGCTTGGAATCGTGCATTACAAAGATGCGCGAAGCCTCCTTTTCCCCCCAAAAAAACCATCATTTACAATTAGCACGCCGATTCGTGTTTGTTGCCCTGGGATTGAAGACAGCTTTTTCAACAGGGTCCATTTCTCTCTCACCGCTGATCATTGTATCGACGATGTTGAAAAGTAACCAGTGGCTTGGGAAGAATACTGTGCAAAGTACTGGCAATAGAAACTCCACGAAAGCATAGATATGTGCAAATGGCTTCGCGATATAACTGCAATAATGTTGAAAACGGTTTTAAATACCATGTACAAACAAACAGTTATGATACCGAATGGTGTTGAAATAATTCTAACCTATTATAGCAATATGCACAATTTTAGTTGTTGTATGCATTTTGAATATAATATAGATCAAAATCAAAGTTCCTTTTGTAGGAAGTATAGATCAAGATCAAACAGTACAGAACATGCAGTCTCCTCTCTGACCTACATTGTCCGCTCAGTCGTTAAATAGCCTAGCAAAAACAGCATCGAAAATGATTCATGCTCTGGCATGGAAGGGATACATTATGCGAAGCAAATCATCACATAGTTATGGATCTAGAAAACCCTTTAGAGTAACAACCGGCTGAATCAAGAGTTAGAACGGTCCTTTGACATGCAGAAAATTGACCAATAGCAAAACGTTATGATCCAGGTCAGGCTTTCGCGGACTGCACAGGTTGACCTGGGTTGATTCATACTCTGGCAAACGGGATGGTGGGTTTAATACACCTCCTTGATACATTATACGAAGAATGTCGTGTCATAATTATGGGTCCATAAAACCTTTTTTCCCCCCCTCACTACCGGCTTAATCATGAGGTAGACTAGTCCTCTGACATGCAGAAATTGATCAATAGCAAAAAGTTTCGATCCAGGTCAGCCTAGGCGACCTGAATCGATACTTTTTGCAGTTGCATTGAAGCCCCTTTTCACAGGGCATGGTTCAAATGGTCTGGTCAACTAACCTGATCGAGAAGGTTCGTTTCATTTATTTAGCGCTTTAACAAGATTTCTAGAAAAGCATTCTAATTGGCTGATATAAAAACGTCTCAGCCAACAGAAAGATGGAGTCATATTTATCAGCACAGACGCTAGTAACCAGCATTTTCTCCTCCCCCCCCCCAATGTTTCTACCCTATTAAACCTAGAATTTTGTCGTCCAACACGGATTTACGTGTTATTTTTGTAGAAACTAGGCGTAAACAAGTTGATTAATTGTAGAAGAATGAAGTAATCTGTTCCACCCACTTGAGATCCGCAATGTCGACTGAGTGACCTTTTTTTAAAAACCGTATCCTTAAACTACTAAAGGGATTAAATCAAAATTTCAAGCCGATAGTAAATATCAAACCATTGCAATATTGCTGTTCTTGTCGTAGGGAAGATTTAAAAATCTTACCGCATCGGACAGTGTAGATCGAAGATCAGACTGCACGTTCTGTGCAGTCTGATCTTGGATCTACACTGTCCGCAAAAGTGCACTGACTCGTCGCGTATACCAGATTTAAAGGTTAAGCAAAGATTTGAAGAAATGACGTCACGAGCTGTTAGATCTAAATATAGACATTCCTTTTAAGGACATATCATTGAAATACTACGTAGATTTTAACCCCATAACCTTACCCGTATGTAAGTGTTATTAAAATTTTATTGCACCAGAAAATATATTTGTACCAACGTATCTCAGTACAGCTGGCTGGGTCACTCCTTTCGTTATTCAGATTTTTGTTCGGTGTTATACGCCATTTCCAAATTAATACAGTTATATCGAGGCAGCCAGTGCAACAATCCATGCTTTCCTCGAAATCCTGGTACTTGGTGAATTATTTTTTCCAAACTACCGGCTACTTTTCCGCGAAATGACCGTCTTCACAATGTTCAGCGGTGAGAGAGGAATGAATCCTGTCGCAATGATTATCATCCATCCTCGGAAAGAAGTTGGTCGAGCCAGGGACTGGAAAAAAATTTCGAATCATGTCAGCCTGCGCGGACTGCGCAGGCTGACACGAGTCGATACTTTTCGCAGATGCATTAAACCCCCTCTTCACAGAGCACAGCTTATCTTTTCATATTGAAAAAAAAAACGACAACGGTAGAAAACTGGTCAAAAACATGTTTACAACTCTGTGTAAATATTTGAGGACTTTGAACTATGCTGACATATTTTCTGAAGTGATTCATCCTTTACTTTACTGTTGGCATCTTGCGTAGCTTTGGGCAGACAAATGTAGATCATCGCAAGATCAGACTGCACAGAACGTGCAGTCTGATATTGGATCTAATCTGTCCAATACTTAGCGCGGTTATCTGAAAAACAGTGACGTGGAATTCATGTACATTGTACAACGTATTTGGGTCGATCGTCCTGAATGAACTATATTTGCTGCTTTAATAATCTGAAGGAAAAAAATCGGTTAAGCCGGAATACTTCGACAAAGCGGATAGTGTATATAGTTTCAAGACCAGACAGCACGTTCTGTGCAGTCTGATATTAATCTAGACTGTCCTCAAAGCACACAAACAAACAAACAAGCAAACAAAAAAAGAAGCATAACACGTTAGGGGTAAAAACGGTGTAAATTTCCATGTCAAGTTGTCAAATAGGATCAGTATAGGAAATGAGTCAATTTAACATATAAACTAAGCATGATGTGGGATTGTTATCAATAATTTGACATCTCAATTTGCTCTAGTTTATTTTTTAACATCCACGTCACAGTTATATATATTTATGTATTTTGCTAATTGCGAACAATGATGTCCTTCGCAAGGTGTTTAGATAAAGATCAGACTGCACATCCATGCAGTCTGATCTTGGTCCACAATCTTTAACCAATATCCAATTCATACGTCAAGTTCAAGTTTACTCAGCGATGTGAAAACGCAAGTGAACAAGGATGGTATAATAACCCTTTACTAAACAATCAGATAAATTTAAGTTTATTTTTGAAATGATAGAAGGTGAAAACACCTGGAAAAAAAGGAGAAAAATGCTGATTACCAGCATTTTCTCCTTTTTCTCACGATGTTTTCAAAAGCCTGCATCCTTAGGGTCGTTAACTTAAGTTTTTTAAGTACATTTATGTTGTCTGGAAATGCTTTAATTAGGACATTAATTGATAGATTGTTTGGTGTTTAACGCCGTTTTCAACATTATTTCAGTTATATCGCGGCGGCCAGTGCACCTATCCATGTTTTCCTGGAGTCTCTTTTACCAGTACTACGCACAATTTTCTTTCCAAGCCACTGGCTGCTTTCCCACATAACCATCGTCGAAACAATGGTCAGCGGTGAGAGAGGAATGAATCCTGTCACAATAACTATCATCAATTCTCGGAAAGAAACTGGCCGAGCAGATGTTGTCTAGAAATGCTTTTAATTTGGACAAGTCTAGAATCTTGTCGGTTTGAAGATTTAAGAATGAATAACCCAGGTTAAAGATTACGATCCCTAACTCATCGGTAAATATCGTGTAACATCGGACGTTTTCGTAAAGGCTATTCTGCCAATCTCGGCAGCTTCCGTCCTTTAATATGAGAGTTAGGGGCCGTAGACTTACTAACTCGTCGGTAAATATCGTGTAACATCGACGTTTTCGTAAAGGCTATTCTGCCAATCTCGGCAGCTTCCGTCCTTTGATATGAGAGTTAGGGGCCGTAGACTTACTAACTCGTCGGTAAATATTGTGTAACATCGACGTTTTCGTAAAGGCTATTCGGTAAATCTCGGCAGCCTCCGTCTTTCAATATGAGAGTTAGGGGCCGTAGACCTTCAATGTACAAATGACGTTGCACTGTTTACAAGACCTTGTTTTCAAACCTTTCTATGACAAACGCATTATATGAGCCACACGTAATTTGTCGTCTGCAAATACTTTTAATTTGGAAGAGTCTAAAATTTTGTAGTCAGGTAAAGGATAATAGGACTGAAATTTGATTTGTTCATTGATTGATTGATTGTAAGGTCTTTAACGCCGTTTTCAACATTATTTCAGTTATATCGCGGTGGCCAGTGCACCTATCCATGCTTTCCTGGAGTTTCTTTTGCCAGTACTCCACACAATTTTCTTTCCAAGCCACTGGCTGCTTTCCTACATAACCATCGTCGAAACAATGGTCAGTGGTGGAGAAGAATGAATGTTACCATTATGCAACCAATATAATGCCAAGTTTTCTACCCTTAGGTTGCTAAGCGCGACTCGGGGCCCTTTTGCAGACAGTGTAGATCAAGACCAAACTGTACAAAACGTGAAATCTGATCTTTGGTCTACACTGTCCGATTCAATTTCTTTTTCCAGTGAAATCAATTTTGAAACCGCAGTATTTGGGATTTAACTATTAAGTGGAATTTTCTTTTTGTTTCACTTATTTAGCAGTTTCACGGTTAAAATCAGTTACTCGGTTGCACTTACTGGCAGATTAATCTGGATTAAAAGTCCTTTTCTCAATTTTGAAATCCCCTTTTGCAGTTTCCTCATACTTATTTCAAAACAGTGAGAAATGGACAAATTACGACGTATTAATAATTAGTAATCATGTCAACATGGCTGACCTCACCCTGACCTCTTTACCTCCCGAAACAAATTAAACCCAGGCTGCTAAGCGCTACTCGGTGACCTTTTGCGGACAGTGCAGATCAAGATCAGACTGCACAGAACGTGCAGTCTGATCTTGAATTTACACTGTCCGATAAGGAGATTTTTTTCCCTTCCCAAAATAACTTTGAAGTAGCAATATTTGAGTTTTAACTATCTGCTTGAAAATTTCATTTATCCCTATAGCTGCTAAGTGCGACTCACTCACCTTTTGCGGACAGTGTAGATCAAGATCAGACTGCACAGAACGTGCAGTCTGATCTTGAATCTACACTGTCCGATAAGAATTTTTTTTTCCCTTCCCAAAATAACTTTGAAGTAGCAATATATGAGTTTTAACTATCTGCTTGAAAGTTTCATTTATCCCTTTAGCTGCTAAGTGCGACTCACTCACCTTTTGCGGACAGTGTAGATCAAGATCAGACTGCACAGAACGTGCAGTCTGATCTTGAATCTACTCTGTCCGATAAGGAGATTTTTTTCCCTCCTAAAATAACTATGGTGAAGCAATATTTGAGTTTTAACTATCTGCTTGAAAGTTTCATTTAGCATATTCAACAGATTAAGGTTAAAAAATCCTTACAAAAGTATAGATAATAAACATCGACCAATGTATGATACATCGATACATGTGTAAACATTGTGGTAAAAGGAGAAATTGGTCGTTACGAGCAATTTCTCCTTGTATCACAATGTTTACAAAAATTTTCTGTTGAAAAAAAACTACATGTAAAAGAAAAAAAAACAAACAAACATGTGTTGAAGAAAAAGGATTAACTGTGACTTAACGACTAATCTTCGATCTAAAAACATTAAGTCTTGACCATTGTGGTTAAACTTTGAACATTCAAAATTGACTTCCTCAACTCTTTCAGCGCAAAATATGATAAAGTGGATCTTCATCGACGTCTGAAAAATACAATCAACTGAAATGCAGAAAGATTTTTTTCTGCATTGTAGCCTTGACTAAACAAGCGGACGGAATAGATCCAAGATCAGACTGCACGTTCTGTGCAGTCTGATCTTGGTTCTATACCGACCGCAAAAGTCCATGGTTTCACCTAAAGCGCTGAAAGGGTTTCCATTGATTCACGTTCACACTCCTTTAAAGCGACTCTTCGCCTTTAACTGTACAAGAAACGTAATTTAACCTATGTACTATAGTTTATCATGGAATGAGCCATGCTCTAGCAAAACGGAGCTCAATGCATCTCCGTGATCCATGGTACCAAGCAAGCCATCACATAATTATGAATACACAACAGTCACCTTTTTTTTTTAACAACTGACTAAATCATTAGGTAGACTGGTCCTTGTACATACAGAAAATTGACCAATAGCAAAAAGTTTCGGCCCAGGTCAGCCTGCGCGGACTGCGCAGGCTGACCTGGGTCGATACTTTTCGCAGATGCATTAAGCCCCCTTTTCACAGAGCATGGCTCAAATTAATTAAATACAAGCCGTGCTCTGGCAAAAGGGGGCTTAATGCATCTCCGTGATACATGATACCAAGCGAGTTGTCACATAATTATGGATCCATAAAATCCGTTTTGTATAACAACCGATTGAATCATGAGGTAGACTGGTCCTTTCACATGCTGAAAATTTACCAGAAACAAAAAAGTTTCGATTCAGGTCAGCCTGCGCGGAGTGCGCAGGCTGACCTGGGTCGATACTTGTTTTACAGATGCATTAAACCCCCTTTTCACAGAGCATAGCTCATACGATTTATAATCACTTTCAACTATGCTTATCTCATTTTACGGGGGCCCGGTCGGGTAGCTCAGTGGTTAGAGTATCTGACTCGTGACCCTTGCGGGTTCGATACCCGATTGCAGCGAATTTTCTTTCCGACGATCTTTCGCCTCTCACCTCTGATGCATGTGAGAAAAAATGGTCAGTGGCTTTGGAAAGAAAGCTGTGTCAGTACTGGCGTGAGAAAGATAATGACCTAAGCTGTTAAAATGGCGTTAAACTCCAATACAAACCGAACAAAATCAACAGTTACTATGCTTATCTCATTTTACGGTGACTATTTTCACAAACGGACCAATGACCCATGAGTAAAGTCCTACATTGACGGCGGAGTAAAAGTAAAACATCATGATTAGTAACGTTTAAATAGAGCTGTCAATACTTGACCTATACCCGAGAGTATGAAATAATGACACACTAACATTGCTCAATGTCTGACAAATTGCAACGGTTAAAGTGAGACCAAGAGAGAAATAGTGAAACGATTCATCTGTACGTCTTATACTGATAGTTCAAACGAGTATCAATGGTTAAACGCAGAGTCCATCAATTCAATCAATTCCGCATTTGAACTACCTGTATATGTCGTTCCGTTCATCCATCCATCCGTTCGTCCGTCCATCCGTTCGTCTGTCTGTCCGTCCATGCATTCATGCATGCATGCATGCATCCATCCATCCATCCATGAGCATTTTCCTCTTTTCTCATCACGCTTTTACCCTTTCAGGGGTAAAATGCATTAACTGAGTCATATTTGATTTGTTGTCTGAAAACACTTTCAGTAAGAGAAGTGTAAAATTTTGTCATTTGGGAAGTGTTTAAAGATAATTTCACAAGAAAACATTGAGGCAGAAGGAGAAAATTGCTTGTTACTCGCATTTTCTGTGTTGCCCACATCTTTATTACATGTTTATTCGTGTCGCGAAACGAAAACTATTTTTCTACAGGTTGTAAAATTTCTGATTTATTGGAAAATAACTAGGGCGCAACGTCGGGTATTTAGAATGGCTTACATAAGTAAATCAAAATGGGCAAAATATTTTCATACTTCAATGATTTTTTTTTTTTCTTAGAGTCCGCTCTATTTGTTTCAGTTGATTTCTTATAATCTCTGTCTTCTAACACCATTCGAACACAGTACGACCTTGCAGTTCACAGCGTTTGAAAATACCGAGGAGAAAGGGGCAAAATTATTCTATCAATCAAAAGCATGTCCTCACGGTATATTTTTCAAGCAAGTCTTTAATAAAGTATAGCCTTTAGCGTTATGTAGGCTTATTTTCTCATTTCTTTCACTTACATACATGTTAAAACATTTTGTGCATTCTTATCTTTATCTACACTGTCTGCAAAAGAAACCTTAGTCGTGAAAGGCGCTTTGTACGTTAAGATGTTAATAGCCCAAGACCGACACACACAGACCGACACACACAGACCGACACACACACACACAAAAAAAAAAAACCGTGGGTGTTATAGATCTAATCCATTTAAAAGTATGGAAAATATTGCGAAGATGACATAGAGGATAATCAACTGGTTGTGTGTGATATTGTAAATCTGTCACTCGAATGGGGTGTGATGCGGTTAAAAAAAATCGTCCTTCGAACTTTTTTTTTTCTACCGCATCACACCTCGTTCGAGTGACAGGTTTTTAATGTCACACACAACCAGCTGATTATCCTATTTAATATATTCCCAATTCACCTTTTTTTTTTTTCATTCTAACAACTATCAAGAATGGTACAATATGAGTAATATAGGAAAAAAGTAGTTCCGGCAAACATTCTAAAACTATATCGTCACTAGTGATGATACCATAATTATCATCACTAGTGGTTTTATTCACTGTGAAATCCCAGAAATTCACTGATAGGAATATGATAAAATCTCTTATTGTTTGGTCGGTCCAAGTGTCAGTTGCTGGCAGAGAAATAAATTTTTAAATCAGGCAAAAAGTAAACAAAAGACAGGGCAACCTACAAACTTTCAACCTAGTTTTGAAATTAATTTCTCTGTCAGCTACTAAAACTTGGACCGACCGTACGATAGCAGATTGTCATCTTCGCAATAATTTCCATACTTTTAATTGATATGATTTAAATTTCAATTCAGTTTAACATCCGTCTTGTTTACTCTTGGCAGCTATTGGGCCTTTAAGATATGAAGGCCACAGACGTTTCATACATTTCATAAGCCGGGGTCAAACAAGTGCAGAGGGATGAGAGAAATGAAACCGTTAAACACTTGATAATTCTATCAGATCAATATCTCCTATCTATATTGGGAGTAACGAACAAAGAATTACAGTATCTCAAATTGTCCTCCCACTCCCTTTCTCTTTTCCTCTCTATTCCCATCGCTCTGCGTATCTTCTTTCTTCTCTCTCTCTCTCTCTCTCTCTCTCTCTCTCTCTCTCTCTCTCTTGCAAGCAAGGAAACACGAATGTATCTAACACTCAGCAAAACTTCTAACCGGCCACTTTTTGTTTCTCCTATAAATTTGACCAAGTCATAGACAGGTAAATTAAAATAACATATATCATATGTCTGGACGTGAGACATGGTATTGCCATGAAAAGATTCTCGATTTTGCCTATAGAAGGCATCTTTTTTTAAAAAAAGGGAAAACACATGGTTTGCGCATGCGTGGTATATATCAGACAAACTAGGTTAAAAAGAGAATCATACATTACTGAAATTTTGTCAGCAATTAGGAAAAACATGAAAACTACTTTCTGCACAAAAATATAAACCGAGAGAAGGAGCGTGAAGTTTAAAAAAAAAAAGATTTTTCAATTTTCAAAGTTAAGTGAATGAATGTTTAATAACTTCAGTTCAATATAACAAGTCAACAAATTCTTTTTAAACTTAGGCTGGAGTATGCATTTACATTGGTCAATTATTCTCCAAAACATCAAACTTAATGAACAGCCTCTTTTCGGGACAGCGGATGCAAGAAGAGGTCTACGGGGAAATCCGGCTTAAAAGTGGCCGTTTAGAAGTTTTGTTTAGTGTATACATCTATATCATATACATGTATGTTGATTGTATGGTGTTTAACGCCGTTTTCAACATTATTTCAGTTATATCGCGGCGGCCAGTGCACCTATCCATGCGTTCCTGGAGTCTCTTTTTACCAGTACTTCGCACAATTTTCTTTCCAAGCCACTAGCTGCTTTCCCACGTAATCATCGTCGAAACAATGGTCAGCGGTGGGAGAGGAATGAATCCTGTCGCAGTGACTATCTTCAATCCTCGGAAAGAAATTGGCCGAGCCAGGGGTCGTAGCCAGGGATCAAACTCTGGACCCCGTGTTCTCAAGTCCAGCACGCTACCGACTGAGCTACCGGGGCTCGGCTATACATGTATGTACTAGATATCAATCCCTGTTCAGTCATTTCCTGCAGTAACCAGATATAATCAACATATCACTTACAGACCACAAAACACAAAGACCTTTCTTATGTACCATTATCCTGCTAAATAACTATAATGAAATTTTCACTCGATAGTAAAAACCCAAATATTGCTATTTCAAAGTTATGTTTTGGGGAATAATATCTCCTTATCGGACAGTGTAGATCTAAGATCAGACTGCACGTTCTGTGCAGTCTGATCTTGATCTACACTGTCCGCAAAAGGTCAGTGAGTCGCGCTTAGCTGCCTAAGCGTTAACCAATACTCTACCAAATGTCATGTCATACCCGAGTGCTGAACATTTTGTAACTCTCCTTTTCATTCGTACTTTTTAAAATCCTTGCTGCCTCTTGTCTTTTGTATTTTTTAATGTGTGTGAGGCGCAAAGTTTTGTGTTGCTAACTTACTTAATTATCATACTGGTGACCAAGACTTGTCATTATTAATTCTAAAAGCATTAATTTAAAACAAGAGCTTCGCAGAGCGGCGCATATACGCCCGAAGGGGCTTGTCAGTGAGTAGCCGCACAAGGAATTGGTTATTTCAGAAATCAAGGGCAGATAACTCTAGAACGCCTAAAGAGATCCAAATGTAAAGAGTCACATGCACAACTACACATCATAGAGATTCATTGTGGTAACTTTCAAGTTCTTCCGATAGAAACTGTAGGAGGAGTTGTGCACACAAGAAATTGCTAACGGACGGACGGACGGACGGACGACCGGGGCCATAACATAATACGACCCTTTGGGCGTATAAAAATAATGCACTGGAAATGTGTATCAAATTATGGGAGTTTGCTGGTGGCAAGCATTTTCTCCTTTTCCACAATGTTTTCAAAACCATTATTCCACAGAGTCGCTAAAATATGAGATTGTTTGGTACAGATATAACTCTAAGACTATTAAAGATATAAAAACGAATGAAATGGACATGATAGATTACTAGTATGCTGTTTGGAAAGGTTACCCTTTAAACCTAGTTTCCAATATGTTCTCCTTCACCCACAATATTTTAAAAAGTTTTCCCCTCCGGAACGTAAACACACGAGATTTTTTGGTAAAGGGTTAAAACTTAAACAGTTTTACATGAAATATATATCATATATTATTTCATGCCTTCCGGTAGGTTATCGAGAAATATCGGTGAAATATTTTTCAATATTTCATGGTTACAACCAGTGAAAATACCGATTTTTATATTCTAACTCTTCAATTGAAGGCGGAAACAGTTGTTCCCGCGCACTAGTTACCTAAGTAAAATGCGCGTGCCTCACAACCAGATGGAAATATGACGTAATTTACCTTACATTTCTCGCGCTCGACGTAATATTGTAATGCGTTGCTATGTGGAGGGGATACGCCACGGGGAATAACCGAAAAGAACTGTACTGGATTTTGATTAAGTTCCCCCCAGAAAGGGTTAAAAGCATGATATAAGTAGAATATTTGTTTTTTTCGGTGAAAGATCGAAATTTATTTCATCGAGTGAACATCATCGGTAATATTTTCACGAGTGGCGCATGAGCCACTCGTGAAAATATTACAGATGATGTTCACTCGATGAAATAAATTTCGATCTTTCACCTGCGCCACTCGTGAAAATATTACCGATGATGTTCACTCGATGAAATAAATTTCGATCTTTCACCGTAAAAAAACAAATATCCTCTATATAATGAGTCACGCTCTTGAAAAAGGATGCTAAATGCATATTCGTGATGCATTATACAAAGCAAGACATCACATAATAAAGGATCCCAACTATCTTTTTTTCTGATAATTGATAGACTAGTGAGGTAGACAGGTCCTTTGACATGCAGATAATTGACTGACCGCAGAAAGTTTAGACCCGGGTCAGCCTGCGCGGATTGCGCAGGCTGACCTTGGTCGAAACTTTTTGCAGATGTATTTAGCCTCATTTTCATAGAGCACAGCTCATTTATATTGTTTTGGATTGATTGATTGTTAATGCCGTTTTTTACATTATTTCAGTTACTAGTATATCGCGGCGGCCAGCGCACCTATCCATGCTTTCCTGGAGTTTCTTTTACCAGTACTCCGTACAATATTCTTTCCAAGCCACTGGCTGCTTTTCCACATAACCATTGTCGAAACAATGATCAGCGGTGAGAGAGGAATGAATCCTGTCGCAATGACTATCATCAATTCTCGGAAAGAAATTGGCCGAGCCGGGGATCAAACCAGAGACCCCCCTCCCCCCTGTTCTTGAGTCCTGTACGCTACCGACCGCGCTACCGGGGCTCGGCATATTGTTTTAGAAGTGTGCAGTTTTGCCCTTTCAGCGCCACTGGGGACTTTGCCTACGACATAGATCAAGATCAGACTGCCCAGAGGGTGCAGTCTGATCTTGGAACTATATCATCTGCTTGTTTAGCCAAACCTATATATAAAATAATAAAAAAAAAATAATCTTTCCGAGTTTTAGTGGATTCTGTTTTCAACCGTCCGTCTAACAAAGTTGAGTTTATGTACCATTCTAAACTGCATTCTTATTCTAGTTCTAGATCTAGAAGGTCAAGCACTTTTTGATTGGCTTAACCATACTAATTGGTTAAGCCAATCAGAACGCGCGTTGCTTTCAAATTCAGAAAATTCTTGAGAATTAGACTAGAACTTAACAAAGAAAAGTGGATGAATACGGGTCATGCTGATACAAGCTAAAGCATGTTCTACATAAAATAGGGATGGACTTTCAAGTTTAAACATAAAATATTTATGCGGTTTGATCATAGAGAGTAGGTAACATAACATCAAACAAGCAGTAGTAGTTATATTCAGTACAATAAACCTTCCCTTTCTGTAATGATTCAAATATCGGTTTTATTTGAATGGGAAAGTAGATGTTTATGATGTATATAGATATCAACAAGTACATCTTATACATGTACATGTGTAAGAGCGGCGCTGTGGGAAAAGGGGGTTTAATGCATTAATCCGAGCAAGTCGTCACATTAGATAGACCTTTTTTTTTTTCTAAAAACCGACTGCATAATGAAGTACAATAATCCTTTGAAAAGCAAAAAGTTTCGACCGAGGTCAGCCTGCGCGGATTGCACAGGCTGACCTGGGTCGATACTTTTTGCAGTTGTATTGAACTCCCTTTTCACAGAGAATAGATCCAAAACAAAGATTTCGAATTTATGATGTATGTCATGACGATGCATAGTTGCACCGCAGACCACATGAAAAAAAGGCAAATCCCAAAACAGCTAAATAAATTCAAGGTATTTATTTAAGGTAATAGTAAAACCCAATTAATGTGATGTGATTTCGAGGTTCTTTTCGTCGGAAAAATCTAATCGTATCCAATGTCAGACTGCAGGTTCCGCAAGCAGCTAAAGGCAACTCAGTGCACTTTTGCACAGTGTAGAGTAGACCTATATACAAAAAGTGCAGTCTGATCTCGATTTACACTGTCATAGGTCTATACAGTGATTTTACCTGCAAAGAAAACTTGAACATCGCAATATTTTCGGCGTTACCATTGGCTGGAAACACGTGTACATGTATACATTTAATCTATTTAATCCATAGGCGAAAAACAGGAGCATTTGCGGACGACAAAGATCAAGGTCAGGCTGCACAGAACGTGCAGTCTGACCTTGATCTATACTGCCCGCATGTTTAGTCAAGCCTATAAGATAAAAATATTACTCAGCTACTTTTAACCGTCGAAGGAATCGAGTTCTTATATTTGGGTCTGAAAGTGTGAAGGACTTGTACAGAAATTTATCTATTCAGGCTACAATGGGTTGAGTGCAGAAGTTAATAGGTACAAAGACAATCTTGACTGTCTATTCCTTCACCAGATAATTCCTTGTGTTCACGACCAAGAGGATAAAGAAAGTTTTTTTTAAACATTTTTGAGAAAATGAGTAGATCTAAATGCTGGTAACCAGCAGTTTTTCCTTTTTCCTCAATATTTTCAAAGCTTTCTTCCCTAGGGTTTTTAAACTCGGAATTGTTCGATAAAGGGTTAAACCGCTTATAAAAGGTAACGGACATTTTAAGTCAGTATGAATGATACAACATAGTACAAATTCCATGGTGTTTTGGCTACAATATTTCATTATTTTGAGCAATTCGAATCCAAGATCTGGCTTTTGGGCAGTTGCTACACTATTTCATTTTATTGAATAATCTGAATCCAAAATCGTGCTTTTGAACAGTTGCCACACTATTTCAATATATTGAGCAATTCTGATCCAAAATCTGGCTTTTAGGTAGTTGCTACACTATTTCATTTTATTGAATAATCTGAATCCACTGAATCCAAAATCGTGCTTTTGAACAGTTGCCACACTATTTCAATATATTGAGCAATTCTGATCTAAAATCTGGCTTTTAGGTAGTTGCTACACTATTTCATTTTATTGAATAATCTGAATCCAAAATCGTGCTTTTGGACAGTTGCTACACTATTACAATATATTGAGCAATTCAGATCCAAGATCTGGTCTTTGGGCGGTTGATCTTTATTGTCCTAAAATAAACACTGCCTATTGCTTTTAGCTGGTGAAAAGTGAACGATTAAAAATAAAATAATCTACCATTTGTCAAACAAATACGTGTTTTAAGGGCAATGAGGAATAAAGTTTTTCAAAACATTGTGGGAATGACGAAAATGCTGGTACACAGAATTTTCTCCTTTTTTTCTACAATGTATTCTACTTTTTACAAGTCTTGGTCATAATTTGAGCCAGATTAGATTTGTCTTCTACAAATGCAATCCGTTTGGACAGGTCTAAAATTATGTCATCTAGGAAAGGGTAACGGCCTGACTTAACTACAGATATTTCACAAGTATGGGGTCACATGAGTGCAGACGGATGAAAGCCGAACCCATTGAGTGCAAAATGAACAACTTGGACCAACATCAGTCAGGATAGAGGCTCGACTAGTGCTATACCGAACCAGACTAAACAGAGCGGAAAGTGTAGATCAAAGATCAGACTTTAGGTTCTGTGCAGCCTGATCTTGATCCACTTCTATTGCAAACTGGCAAGTAATGGTGTTCACTCTACGGGTTCACGTTCTCGATGTCTCTTTCGAAGGGAATCAATGCAATTATAAAGCTGTCTTTGGTATCTTCAAGCAGAGCCAGAAGAAAAGTCTACATTCCGGGGGCATGGAGAGCAAAATGAGGACCAACCCGATTTATTAATCCCACGTTTAGTAGAGGGATGAGTGAAGATGAATTAACCCTTAGGCTACTAAGCGTCACTCACTGACCTTTTGCGGACAGTGTAGATCAAGATCAGACTGCACAAAGTGCAGTCTGATCTTTGATCTACACTGTCCGATAAGGAGATATTTTTTTTCTTCAAAAATAACTTTGAAATAGCAACCTTTGGGGATTTTTTTATTAAACGACTTGAAGGCATCATTCAACTTATTCAGAATGATAAGGGTTAAAACGGGATTGTCTTATTTCATAGCTTCGCAGTACCACAAGAAACACGCCCACACTTTTTAAAGATTGCAACAGCAGAAAAGAACTACATCGAGGCTATTCCCAGAAAACATAGACAAGAGTTTAGGAATTTTCTCAAGAAACCTGCTTACCCATCATGGAGTTAGTTTGTATAAGTCATCTTGTTCAATACATTGGCCAACATTACCGGAAATAAGACGGCAACCGAGATCCTTTAGCGCAAGACATTAGACAGCTATCGTTACTACATGTATATTTAACTCTTTACCAAATGGCAACATGTTAGACTTGCCTGAATAGCATGCATGTGCTGACGAAAAACTCAGTGTTGCTCAAAGAAGCTTTTATTCACAGTCTTAAATTTTTCATTTAAAACATTGGACGGTGGACAGGGATTGCGCAGCCGCTCAGTAATACATTTTATGCACATTAAATTTTAAGACTTTTTACTATCAGTCCAACATTTTTTGGAATCTTTTTATCACAATCTGAACTTCATCTTTTATGAGTAGATCTTTTATGTATATCAAGATCACACATAATCCTTCTTCATTTAACTCTTTTTATTGCTATCGTCTTGTTCAAATTTTTTTAGCTCAAAAACTCTGCTTTTATCATCAGTTAATACAGGCATGCGCGCTGAATGACCAAAGTTGTCGATGCACCAAAAAACAACATTCATTCATTCATTCATTCATTCATTCATTCATTCGTGGTTAAAAGAATGGAGCTTGTTTCGAAAAAGGTAAAAACATTTTGGGAAAAGGAGAATGTGATTTACCAGCAATTTCTCCTCTTTCAATGGTGGTTTCCATAGCCTATTTCCCCCAAGATCGTTAAAACACGAGTTTGTTTGGTACAAGATTGACCAGAAAAGCTCGGCACAATACAGTCGACAAAATGTATTTCTGCTTCCCTGTGTGCCTTTCACAGTCATAAGATGTTTTTTTTTTTTGCGGACAGTGTAACATCAAATGGCCTAAAACACGCGAAAAAGGGACATTCGGACATTTGCGTAAAGTGTCGTCTCGGATCAGCCTGCGCAGTCCGCGCAGGCTAATCCGAGACGACACTTTCCGTTCTAATATGATTTTCTGTTTCGCGCAAGTCTTCTGTAGGACAAAATCTGATGTACGTGTAGTCATAAAGTGTCGTCTCGGATTAGCCTGCGCAGTCTGCGCAGGCTGATCCGAGACGACACTTTACGCAAAGGTCCGAATGCCCCTTTTCGCGTGTTGCAAGCCAAATAAGACTGCCAAGAACTTGCAGTCTGTTCTTCGATCTGCACTGTTTATTATTAAGTGACAGCTTTTTATGTCCTTTTTCTATGTCATTATTACTAACTGAGAAAGTCCCGTTTGGCGCTCAAAGACTCTAGTTTGTACAGATAGAAATTTTTGCGATTCACATTACATCCAGTGTAATCTTTATTCAGTGGCTGAGCATGACTCAATCGGCTGTTGTGGACGATGAAGATCAGCAGGATCAGAATGTACATGACTTGCATTCTGATCTTTGATCTCCACTGCTCAAAACGGTGAGATTTTCCTTACAAAGAGAACTGTGACAACAATACATGTATTAAGTTTTTTTTGTTTAACCCTTATCCTGCCTGCTAAATAACTTAAACGAAACTTTCAGGCCGATATGTCAAAACCCGAATAATGCTACTTCAAACTGATCTTTTGGAGAAAAAGTATCCCTTTATCGGGCAGTGTAGATCAAAGATCAGACTGCACGTTCTGTGCTGTCTGATCTTGATCTACATTGTCCGTAAAAGGTCAGTAAGTAGTGCTTCGCAGCCTGTGGGTTAAGTACTTGCAGCAAAATTTCATTTAACTTGATTTATGCAGCAGGTAAAGAGTTTAATTAAAAAAAATATATAAGACCTGGGCTCGTATTCACCAACCTTTCCTGAGAATATTCTTAGTCTTAGTCTCAAGAATTATCTAAATTAGAAAGTAACGCAACTTCTGATTGGCTGTACCATTTCGTTTAGCCATTCAGAAGATGTGTTTTTTTTTTATATCTAGAATAAGACCAAGAAAGTTTTCAAGAACGGTTGGTGAATACAGAAGCCTGGTTCACTGACCTATCGGTACTTTGAAATGAAAATTCCTACCCACATATATAAAAGGATGGTGTAACCTTTAGTGTGATTAAAGAAAACAAGATTGGCATTTTCAGGCAGGAGAAAATACACAAAAGCTTCAATTTCAAAACTGCTTTTAATCAGAATTGGCTCAACACTGCGGGGAGTGTAGATCCAAGATCAGACTGTCCGCTCTGTGCAGCCTGATCGTCATGTTCACTAGCCACAGAAGCACCTGAAGCTACGATAGTCGCTTCAAAGTTTAGGCCTTTACCTAACAATCGTGAGTTTTAACGACTCTGTGGAAAACAATGTGGGAAAAAGAGAATATGCAAGTACCCAGCATTTCCTGATTTTCCTACAACGTTTTCCACTCTTCCAAAGACAAATCCCATTAATTGAGCCGACTTGAGTTTGTCGTCTGGAGATGCTTTGAATTTGGACAAGTCTGAAATGTTGTCGTCTGGTGAAGAGTCAATATGGGGTCGTAACCATTAGAAACGCTTCAACAATATTGATTTGCTTTTTTCTGTCGCGAACACTGACCCGTTTTCTGCCTCCGAATATCAAATTAACCCATTACCACACGATCATGGGTTTTACCGACCCTGATATAAAAAATGGTTTTTGAAAAAAAACATTGTGGGAAAAGAAGAAAATGCTGGTAAACCAGCATTTTCTTCTTTTCCCACAATGTTTTTTTTTTTTACCCTATCAAAGACAGAGACCATCATTTGAGCTATACATTTTCTGATCATCTTCAAATGCTGTCAATTTGGTCTAGTCCAAAATTTTGTCGATTGGTATCGAGTTTAACCTTCATTACACGATCCCGAGGTTTTACGACCCCTGGTGGAATTGGCCTTTGTATTGATTGATTGTTTGAATGGTGTTTTACGCCGCTTTCAACATTATTTCAGTCATATCACGGCGACAGCTCACATATTCATGCATTTCCTGGGTTTTACCAGTACTAGGCTAGGGCTCTGCTCAAGGTGTCTTGCCCAAGGACACTCCCACGAAAGGCCCTGTAGAGTCAGTGCGGCTCGAACCTAGGGCCTCCACACTTCACCACTGAGCCACGCAGGACCCCAATTGGCCTTTGAAAACATCGCAAGAAAAGGAGAAAATGTTTTCAGTTTTTCTGCATTTCCCTCAGTATTTCTTAGGTGATCAAAGGGCTAAGCATTTACCAGGGGATTCCGCGTTTTTAGGACCCCTGATGTAATTTGCATTTGAAAACATTGCACGAAAATCTATGTGGCATGTTCTCCATTCTCCACGGTATTTTTTCCTTGAATAGTTCAAGAGATAAGCCTGTACCAAATGATAAGCCCGGCTAGGTAGTCACAACAGCGGTTTGGGTATCCGACTCGTGACCTGGTGGTTGCAATTCGATACCCGGTTGTGGTCATCCTTCTTTCCGGCGATTTTTCGCTTTACACCTCTGATGCATGCGCAAAAAGTAATCAGTAGCTTGGAAAGAAATTTGTGTCAGTAATGGCGGGAGAAAGGAAACGACGTTAAACTCCAATACAATACAGTTAACAAACTACAAGTAAAACGCGTTTTTATGAAGCCTGTTTTAACTATTGTTTTCAAAACATCGCGAGAAAAAGAAGAAAACATTTGTAACATTTTGTTTATTTCCCATGATGCGTTCCGCTTTTTCAAATGCGATTTTATGTCATCTTTAATTGTCTTCAGCAAGTCCTTCCGATACGGACGAGTCTGAAATTTGTCGTCTGATGAAGGGTTGATACTTTTAAAGTAAAAGTGCTGAGGGAAATATTTCTCTCTCTTTATCATAGCATGGAAATGCAGCTACTTCAGTTTCAAACACCCATCAGGAAATTAATCATGAATCCGCAGTGATTTGTCCAAAATTCCCAACATTCTTACTGGGAAAATAAACCACTCCAGTTCGCGCTATTTATAGAACAGGAAGAAAAGATTACATAGTTTACTGAAATATTACCCTTTAGGTGCCCTACTTTACAGTTATACCGTCTGGATTCATTGATTTCAGACGTCGATCAAAGTTTCAAAGGATATTTGCCGTTAGCTCCTTAACTGCTATTGTTGGATTTATTGATTGAATGCAAATATCGATCGCACTCTTTGTTTATACGTTCAACACTAACTTTCCGATGCTCGCCATTGAAAAAGAAAACGACTAGATCGAGCTTGATTTTGGTTGGTCACATGATACCACGTGACCTGCAAGTCTCGGTGAATGTACCGTGACTCAACTTGAATGTCTATCTCTCACGGTACTATGACTACTCTGTACATGCTTCTCCTTTATTTGGCGGGTCAAATCTATTAATAGACCCTGATATCACGAGGAAAATAACCAGTCCTATTTTAACGCGTCAATTTGATTGGTTGATCGATTGAACGATGATAACGATTGGTTGGCTAAATATATTGTGACGTCGAGTTTTAAGAAAAGCCAATATTTTACTACTACAGAGCATTGTAGTAAACGACGCGAGTCGAAGCGGACGTACAATTACAGATCTCAGGAATATATTACGGATTTATTGAATTAAACTTGGTAGTTTTATTTGTTTATTTACACTGGACTATAAAAGTGACAATGGCTGGATGTGAAGCTCAACGATTAATCGCTTTGTCCCTCGGGAAAATAGCGATGTCTCGGCAACAACGTGGAGGAATTAATTTGCATAAGAACTTACTAGTGGCTAGCGTGTTACATAAGGCACGTACTACATACATGATGGATAATTTTCAAACTTTGATAGCGAATCGAAAAGCTCAAGCAGAGCGAGAAGCTGCTGCTAAAATGGTTGTTGATGCTCCTGTAGAAGAAAAACAGAAATTAATTGCTAGTAATACCTGTGATGAAGATACAACTGGCGATCAGGTTGTACCCTCGCGTGGGGTCAGTGACTGTAACACGAGGGTAAATGTGAATGAGGTATCCAGTGGGGAACGTCCCGCTTCTGGATCATCTCGCCGCGATAAAGAAAATGAAAAGCCCAAACAAGAAAGTGACTCCATTTCTTATCCTGTTGGAGTGGAATGTTCAGAAACCGGTGTTACTGTACCGACTAACAAAAAATCGTGTAATTCGGACACTCCTTTAGTAACGGGAAAACAACCGTTAGCTCAACACAATGAAAACATCGATAAAGACAACAATCGATTATCGTTCTGCAGGTGCTCGGGGGTGAAGCGCAGAAGGTCCCATGTGGAAAGTAGTGACTCATTGACTCAGGCGAAGAAAATTCGCCTTGAAGAGGAATATGATAGTTGTGAATCAGACAGCGAAAGTGAAGTTGACCCGTCGGAAACAAAGGATTACGAAAGCATGCACACAGAACAGTCGCAGGTGACAAATCTAGTGGACATTTTTAATTCTGGATTTTCTGGATTATACAAAGAAAGTAGCCAAAGCACTGACAATACGACCACTGGACACAGTGGTCAGATTAATGTGTATGTGAGTGCGGACCGTCCATTGCCAGGGGCACAATTTGTTCTGAAAGATGTGTCATGTGCCACTCAAATTAAAGAAAGTGTTGCCATTCCAACAGCAATAGCTCTTGCAGTTTAACTAGAGCAGACTTATATAAAATTTATTTAGTATAACTGTAAGATAAACAAGAAATCTCTTATACATGTGTCCATGTCAACGAAATCAGGTGCAATTTCTTCAAGTTTCATGTAACTAGAAGGAACTTTGTATTTTTATTTTCAGTTTGGCCTATACCTACTGTATGAAAGGTCCTCTTTATCGCCATGTGGCGAGTTTGAAAACGGAGGAACCTGCCATATAACACTTAAAACTCTTTACCACATGAAAAATGTTAGACATGTCCAAATTGAAAGCATTTGCAGACGACAAAATAAATGTGACTCATAAATAGATTCATGTGCTTGTTCTTGGAAGGGCAGAAAACTTTGTGGGAAAAGGAGAAAATGCTGGTTACCAGCATTTTGTCCTTTTCCCGCAATGTTTTCTTAGGCCTCTTCTGTGGGATCGATAAAACTCTAGCCTGTGTGGTAATATGTTTTAAACAGTTATCGATGAGCAAAAGGTTTTTCGTGTCAGTGTTTACTCAGACTTTCCAAAACTCATAACATCATGGTTCAAAATAATCACATTACAGACGCATTTTGACATCATGTCTAAATCATACTCATGCCTAAATTAGTCATCATTCACATTGTGAAATAAGCCTACATTTATTGTCCCCGCCAAATCTGTATTATCAAGTGCAGATGTTGAGAGCTTATTGACTTTATATTAGTTTTCATAACGTGGCTCTTCCTTGTCAAATCGGAATCGCCATACCTCCATGAAATAAAGGGTTAGCTTTGAAAAATGTGCAAGCTTACCGGACTTTTGATGTCGATTTATTACTACCAAAGATACTATAAGTTTTACTTGCTAAACAAAAACAGAACTTGTTATTATTCGACCAGTTGCAACCTTATACTTAATTCATTACGTGCCTTTGAAATCGATTCTTTCAAATTTCTAGGAAGGTGCAGAGCAACTTGTATCGCCCAGTGTGTAATGGTAAATTCTCCCAACCCATCTGTACGTCACTTGGTGATTCTATTTTTAGAAGCGAAACATGTTTACGTAAACAGTCCTGTTTATCGTACTACGATCGGTGGTCAGTTGACCTGTAGGCAATTTCATAATGTAGGCGTCACCTGGAAAACTTGACCCAGATTTACACTTAGATACGTAAGGAAGGTGAAATTTTGTACCCACAAAGATCTACGCACCCATCAAACTTGTGAAGAACACACTGTTAAGAAAAACCAGTTTCAGCTGGGAACGCTGTCTGCTTCAACTGGGATGTACTTCTCTTTTCTCCGACTTTTCTGTTTTGCGTGATGAAAGCGTGAAAATTGAATATTTCTAAAGCTTCAGCGAGAGTCCTAAACGTAGATCACCCTTACAGTGCTCGTACACTCGTTAATAATTCTCCAACACACATCTGTGTCTGTAGAAGCCGTGGGATTTGAAGCTTTCATCTTCACAGAAAGCGGATAAAACGGGACGAAAGGGATAGCCCACGCGATGACGTTGAAGGTGATACATTATGAACCCTTTACGGATAAATAAGGACATCTAGTCTCTTTTGTCGACAGTTTCTGTCAAGATCACGGTCCAAAATGTGCAGTCCAGTCTTTGAAAACATCTGTTTGATATTCTTTTAAGGCAAATATACCAAAATAGCTTTGAATATGAAATAAGTTTCTGTATTTTTAGTCACAGACAGCTGACCTCTATTTCATAATGCCCCAAAGGTTAAATCTTCACCAGACATCTTTTGTACTTTCCACATTTGAGATAATTGCTTTGATTTCATGCAAAAAACTGTATTTGGCTTAGAAAAGGAGGAAAGAGGAAACATAATGTAAAAAAAAAACCATTGTGTGAGAAAGACGGAAATGCAGGTTACATGCCTTTGTAGATCTAGATCTACTGTTAATATAGTATTTTCAGTTTTGTCATATCGGGTTGTTAAAAACCGGCGTGTTCTGTAAAGGGTTACAAAGCAGTCATGCATAGAAAATACCAAGTAGGACGTTTTCTTTGTTCCGGCTTATCGAAACACGATGTGTTGACGTAGCCATGGCGTTTACCCTTAACCCCTGCATTTGTTACAGATATTTATAGACAATAACTGTATGCAAAGCAAAACAAACATATTAAAGTTAAGCACCTTTGAGTCTTTAACAAACGTGTCTTAGTTTGTATCAAGAAATAAAGTCTTTTTTTTTTACAAAGCACTTCAAAAGCTAAAAAGGTATTAATTTACAATCACTAAAAATGTGTAAACATTTGTTTACCTGATTTCCGTCTCCCATAATCTTTTTGTTAAAGGTTACCTGTAAACATAGACACAAATGGAGTTAACCCTTTACCACACGAGCAAATATAACCTTGTCTGAATAAAAAGCATTTGCAGTCAATTATTTTAGTGTTGATCAAAAGATGGGATGTCTTTCATAGAGTAAAAAACATTGTGGGAAAAGGAGAAAATGCTGGTTACCAGCATTTTCTCCTTTTCCTACAAAGTTTTTCAAAAGGCATGTTCTTCAATGTCCATAGAACTGGGGATTGAGTGGTAAAGGGTTAATAGGCATGTTTAAATGAAAATTCTTGTTGATTTCTCACTTTCAAGATGGTTTAATGGTGCAGATAGTGTATTTCAACATACTGGGTTTGCAGGTCAAGACCCTGTATTCTGTGTAAAGGGTTTCAATAGTCGATGCAGGTGTGGTGAAGTTATTATTCATACACTGGGTCTGCACGATTTAACCAAAGTGACGCACAAAAAGGATTAAACACTTGTAAAACTGAATAAATAAAAATGGGCATTTGTTTTAACTTTGGAAAAAGAGTCTTATTCTCTTTATTTCTGACTATTCATATGAACATCAATTTATGTGGACATCACGCAACACCTCGGACAAGTTTGAATCCAATATCAGACTGCGCAGTCTGTACTGTCTGATGTTGGGCAAGATTGGTCCCAAATTACCTGGAATTGTGCAGAGCCATTTTGGGTTAAAGCTATAAATATCATAATATTTTTAATGAAATGTTTTCAGTTATAAAGAGGTATGACTGACGAATCTAAAGCATTCATCCAAGTTCTTTGTCAAAAATAAATGTACTTGAAGAAAAAAAAAACGTCTTTTAGTGACTGTCTGATTGAACTCTTTCATTATACTATGGAATACAACGGATCGAAATATGTTATCGATTACTTCTTTTCACACGTGTACATGGTTTTAAATTATAGTGGAAAGAAAATATTTATAGCTCTAAAATTGCTAAACCGAAGAAGGTTTTTGACCAGGATTACCGAAAAAAAACAGCGCACAGTGCAGGTCAAGATCAGACTGTATATATTATACAGACTGATCTTGATCTGCAATGTCCTTGAAGGCACGCAAAAAAAAGACAATATTGTTTAATTGGTGAAGTATACATGTATTTGTTTTTGTTTGTGTAAGAGAAAATGTTTTGCATTGTAACATTTCGAAATTGGCAAAACGTGACGAGAAAGAAATAGATAAGGTGTCAGAGTTAGATGAATTGATGTTTATTCATGAATTGAGGTTTATTTCAAGACACATGGGAAAACATTGTGGCAAAACGAGAAATCGCTCGTATAGAGCGGTTTCTCCTTTTGCCGCACTGTTTTCAGAAATCGTAAGATTAAAGGGAAAAAAAAAACAACACATTTTCAGATAAGAGCGTGTTGACCTAATACAGGTACACATAATTATTACATCTAAAATGCAAGGTCTGTAACATGTTGTCACAAGTTGAAGCTTTTATTGCATTCTAAATGGAAAGGATTGTTATGTCGGCCATGTTTTGCCAATGAGACGAAGGTCAAAAGGTCATGTACTCATTATTTAAGACAAAGATGTTGTAAATAGTAAATATTTATTGAACAATGATTAAAAAGGAAGAAAAAATTGAAAATAATGAAGAAAAAATACAAAATTAAAAAAATAATGAAAATAACATTGTCTTTCTGTTGTTTTTACTTTATTTATTTACTTATTTATGTACTCGTTTGCTTGTTTCAGCCCTACGGGGCTTCTTCTCTACGCAATACAAACATCAACGAAGATTTAAGATGGATTACGACGGATTAGATTGAAAATGTTTTTACAAATGGAAAATTTGCACATGAAGATGTACCATTTTCCATTTGTCAAAATAGTTTTCTTTATTTTCGAAACTCAGTAAGGAACATGATGGTTAAAATACTTAGCCAGCTAATATTGGTGTTACAGTTACGCATGCAAAGGTGAGCTGTCACCGTGATATGACTGTATCGCAGTTGAAACCAACACTTATTGTATCGATTCTTTAAGAAATGGAAAGGTTTGCTTTCGAAGTGCAATTTTCTATTGTACTAGTTGTTTTTCTATCCCTAGGCAAACATTTATGACTTTTAAATTCAGATTACTCCAGATTGAAAAAACAGAGAAAGGACTTACCAGTCTCTCTAGTTATTTAATGAAAAATATGCGGAGAAAATGAATCTGCTTTCCAAGAACCAATCCCTTTGATGCTACATACGTGGGCTTCTTCACCATTTACCGAACAAATTCGTGCTTTAAGATCCTGGAAAGAAAGCCTTTGAAAGAAGGAGATGATGCTACGAGCTAGTACTTTCTCCGTTTCCAACAATGATTTTTACCCTGTAGAAGCCAAATTTCATCATTTAGAGATATACTCGAGCCATGCTCTAACATACGGGGCTTAATGCATCTCCGTGATGCATTGTATTAAGCAAGTCACCACATCATTGGAGATCCATACAATCCATATGGCTTGCAACACGCGAAAAAGGGGTATTCGGACATTTTCGTAAAGTGTCGTCTCTGATCAGCCTGCGCAGTCCGCGCAGGCTAATCCGAGACGGCACTTTACAACTACATCATAATTTGTGCAACAGTAGACTTGTGCAAAATAGAATATTACATAAAAACGGACAGTGTCGTTTCGGATTAGACTGCGCGGACAGCGCAGGCTGATCCGAGACGACACTTTACGCATATGTCCGAATGCCCCTTTTTGTGTGTTGCAAGCCAATTATAGTCTGACAACTGTCTGAGTCATGATATAGAACGGTCCTTTGACAAGCAAAAAAAAAATACCAATTGCAAAACGTTTAGGCTCATGTCAGCTTGCGCGGACTGCGCAGGCTGACATGGCTCGATACTTTTTGCAGATGTATTTAGTCCCTTTTCAGGGAGCATGTCTAATTTAAATTTTGTCGTCTGCAAATGTTTGCAATACAGACGAATCCGGCATAACGGTCTGGTGCATTTTATACCAGAACTACAGTTGCAATTGCAGACAGTGCACGTAAATCGAAATCAGACTACACACAATAGACCAGAGCTACAGCTGCAATTGGAGACAGTGCATGTAAATCGAAATCAGACTGCACACAATGGTTTTTTTTGTATAAGTTAGCAATTACTTCGTTTCTAAAAGCATTACATGCTGACAAGTCAGGGAGGCATGGTTTACCTGGGTTCAACCAGGACTAGGCTGGGTTTCTGCAACGCCTTGACCAAGGTCGCTCGCGACACAACAAGCTTGCGGAAATCGAACTAAGAACCAATGAATTACAAACCCATCAACGTAACCCTTGGAATATTGAGCACCACTGTGGTATGCGCTGTCACAGGCAATGCAGACTAGCAGATCAAGATCAGATAACTCTAGACAGGAGGAGATGAGATTTTTTCCGTTTTTTTCTAGTTCTACCATCCGCTCGAAATTTTCATTTCAATATGTCAAGCAGTGAACGGGTTAAAACTTGATTGAGCCACGCACCCCACCCCAATCGTATTGAACAATGGAAAATGTTATGGAAACATGATACGTATTTCGTAATGAGCTAACACTTTACCTCATGATCTATTGTTTTTTTTTTTTGCGGCCACGTGGAAGAAATTCTTTTAAAAACAGTATTGAAAAAAAGAGGAAGAAATGCTGGTAGCAAGTATCACCTCAGTTCTCCATAATGTTTCGCTTTCTTTTCACAGACAAAAATTCGGCCCATTTATTTCGTTTGCAAATGCCTGCAGTTTAGACAAATCCACGACAAAATTTTTCGCTTAACGAAATTAACTGCATTTGCGGGCGTTCAACTAAAATTTATCCCAAATGATTGGTTTGCCATGAAAGAGTAGGAAACATTGTGGGGGAAAAAGGAGAAAATGCTGGTTACCAGCATTTTCTCCTTTTCCCCCCACAATGTTTTTAAAAGGCTATCGTTTTTTAAGGGTCGTCACAACCTGGGATAGGGTTGGGTAAGAATTTAACCCTGTACCACACAATCCTAAAATTAACCGACCTTGAAAAACACTTGTTCTTAAAAACACTTTGGGGAAAGGAGAAAATGCTAGATACCAGCATGTTCTCCTTTTCCCAAAATACTTTCTTCTCTTTCTGATAAAAGTCGCATCCCTTGTCCCGTGTTACATTAGATTTTTTTTGTCTGCAAAATGCTCTCGATTTGGACAAGTCTATAGTATTATGGTTTGGTGAAGTGTTAACCCTATACCGTAGGATACCGACTTTTAACGACCTTGGGAAAGAAGCTTTCTGAAAACATTGTGGAAAAGGAGAAAATGCTGGTAACCAGCATTTTCTCCTTTTCCCACAATGTTTTCTACCCTATCAAAGAAAAATTGCACCATTTGGCCACACTGAAATTGTCGTCTGCAAATGCTCCCAATTTGGATAAGGTTAAAATTTTGTTGTCTGGTAAGGGATTAAATGGGAGGAAATATCGACGTGTAACGTGATCAATAAAGTTCGTGTTCAGACAGGTTAGGTGACACATTACAAAATGACAGTATGTTGAGCTGTGGACCCTTTTCAAAAAACATAGTGGCAAAACGATAAATTGCTCGTGGCACATTGCAGAATGACGGTATGTCAAGCAGTAGACCCTTTTCAGAAAACATAGTGGCAAAACGATAAATTGCTCGTGGAACATTACAAAAAGACAGTATGTCAAGCAGTATAGACCCTTTTCATAAAACATCGTGGCAAAACGATAAATTACTCGTAACGAGCAATTTATCGTTTTGCCACAATGTCTTCAATCGTTTTCATGTATTAAACTGAAACTAACGCTGGCTATTCATATATGAGCCATGCTCTATCAAAAGGGGACTTAATTTGCGTTTGCGAAAAGTATCGACCCATGTTAGCCTGCGAAGTCCGCGTAGGCTGACATGGGCCGAAAAGTTTCGCTATTATCAAATTTTCTGCATATCAATGGACCATTTACCTCATGATTCTGTCGAATGTTTGACAAAATATCGGATTTTATGGATCCATAATTATGTTATGACTCGCTTGGTATAATGCATCACGGAGATGCATTAAGCACCCTTTTGTTAGAGCATGACTCATATAATTGGCTTGCAACACGCAAAAAGGGGCATTCGGACATTTGCATGAAGTGTCGTCTCGGATCAGCCAGCGCAGTCAGCGCAGGCTAATCCGAGACGGCACTTTAGGACTACATTAGATTTTGTCCTACAGTAGACTTGCGTGAAACAGAAAATTACATAAAAACGGAAAGTGTCGTTTCGGATTAGCCTGCGCGGACTGTGCAGGTTGATCCGACACGACACTTTACGCAAATGTCCGAATGCCCCTTTTCACGTGTTGCAGGCCATATAAAGATGTTAGTAAAACTGTTTGCATTTGTTTCGAAAAGTAAAAGGTTTGAACACCTCGCCTAGGTTTTATTTGATTTATCTTTTATTTTGTTTGATACGGACTGAGAATAAGCATGCCTTGACTTAGATCAGCACAACATTCAATATACTTTGTTTTGCAGCAGTTTAGACCGAAGTAAAACTGCACCAATCTTGCTTTCTGATATTGGATGTACGAAACACTACGCAACAAAGAAAGTTCCAAGAGAACCCCAACAGCCCCCAAGCAACCACCTGGGAAAATTGACATCAAGTAACAAGCAAGCTCAGCCCAACTTGACAAGATTTAGTAGACAATAAAGATCAAGATCTTTATTCACCAACCATTTTTAAGAACGTTCTCTGTCTTATTCTCCTGAATTTTCCAAATTTGAAAGTAACGCGACTTCTGATTGGCTAAACCATTTTGTTCAGCCAATCAGAAGTTGTGTTACTTTCAAATTTTGAAAATCTTGGAGAATAAGACAAAGATTGTTTTTACGAATGGTCGGTGAATACGGACCCAGGTCAACTTGTACTTTACTTATTGTCCGGTCTTTGATCTACAAATTCCAATATTTGACTAAAAAAAGTCAAGAGGGCCCTTACGGCCCTGAATCCCTCATCTGAGAAGCCATTATATGAAGTGACCTGAGTGACTGATACAATATTCAACCTCTTAGAGCAAACAAGCGCGCTTTTGTGGACAGTGTAGATCAAGATCAGACAGCACAGAGTGTACAACCTGATCTTGGATACACTGTCTGATATAGGACGAATGGAACTTTGAAATAAAATTCTTCGGGTTGTTATTATTGGTTGTAAAATTTCATTGAATCTTTATAGCGGTATAAAGGTCAATGTTTTATTAACAATATTGACGAATCCCGTTACCGGTGATTCAAATGGGATTTTCCGATTTATTTACTGATATATGCCCTAGTCGAATCCACACATCATACATATGAAAACATGATTGATACAAAATGATAATAATAATAATAAGAAAAAAGAAAGAAAATGAATACTATATTTACACTTTTGGAAAGTCATTATCCGTTAGGATGATTGATTATAGCAACAATAGGTCAATTCATCACCCACTGATACAAATTTGGCGCAGACGATTTCTGAAAACACCTATTTAACCCTTTACCAAACAATCCAATGTTTTAACGACCCTGAAGAGGAAGGCTTTTGAAAACACGGTGGGGGGGGGGGAATAAGAAAATGCTGGTTACCAGCATTTTCTCCTTTCCCTGCCCCCCCCCCCCCCCCAACAATGTTTTCTACCCTTTAAAAGACGATCATATCATTTGAGTCGTCTGCAAATGCTTTGAATTTGGACAAGTATGAAATTTTGACGTCTGGTAGAGAGTTAAGATATGAAAAATAAAACAGAACCGGGGTAGAAAACGTAAGTACATGCACCTGTACAAAAAAAAAAGAGAAACTGTTGTAATGTGCATTTCCGCCCTATGTCACATTTTTTTTTCAAAAGTGGGATGCGTGTTAGACGCAAAAAGTCGTCTATTTGAGGTATTTAGTACCGAGAAAAGGAACTGTAGGCAAATGGGATAACTTCAAATGAGGTAAAGTGTTTTATGATTAATTATGGCGACAAAGAAAAATAGGTCATTGTGGTTTTGTTTTAAATAGACGTTGCTGCATATTGATATACATGCCAGCATCTGTCCATTTTAACTTAGGAGAAGTGTTATGGTTGCTTGGTTGTTTAGTGAATAACGTCACTTTCAACAATTACTTCTGTTATAATGGGGCGGAGGATGCACTTATCTACATGTACGTAACTCTGGTTCTCTTCAATCAGCAATTAACGCAGCATTTTCCCCCGAAACACCCGACTTCTTTCCCATCCTCACGTTAAACCAAAGGCCGACAGATTGTTCGTTTTCTTTTTTATCGGAGTTTAGCGCTGTTTGAACAGCTTAGGTCACATCATGGCGGTCAGTGCACCTACATCTGTGGTTTCCTGCCTTTCTCACACCAGTACTGTCACAACTTTCTTTCCAACCCACTGACTGCTTTTCTCACATGTATCAAAGGTAAGAGGCGAAAAAATTGCCGGAAACAAAGTTTGCCTCAGCCGGATATCGAACTTGCAATCACCAGGACACGAATCAGATACGCTAACCACTGAGCTACCCGGTCGGGCCAAAGGATCGACGGAATTACAGCGATGGATGGTAAAATAATTCCTGCTGCAATGACCATTATGAAAGACCGTAAAGAATTTTGGCCTAGTGGAGATTCGAACTTAACCTGAGAGAAAGGTTGAGTCGACTACAATTGTTCAATATACAACTCATTACCAAACAACAAAATTATAACCTTTATGCTGCTCAGTGTGACTCAATCACCTTTTGCGGACACTGTACACGTAGATCAAGATCAGACTGCACAGAACATGCAGTCTGATTTTAGATCTACACTGTCCGATAAGGAAATATCTCCCCCCCCCCCCCCGCCCCCCAAAAAAGCTTGAAATAGCAAATTTTTGTTTTTACTATCGACTTAAAAGTTTCATTTTAGTTATTTAGCAGGCTAATGGCTAACATACCTCCCAGAGGCTAATATTTTCACCTTAACCCCTATCCTGCGAAATAAAAGAAATAAAACTTTTAAGCCAATAGTGAAAACCCAAAATACTGCTGTTTGATAGGTATTTTTGGAGGAAAGATATCTTCTTATCGGACAGTGTAGATCCAAGATCAGACTGCACGTTCTGTGCAGTCTGATCTTGGTCTACACTGTCCGCAAAATGTCAGTGAGTCGCGCTTAGAAGCCTCAGTGTTAAAACAGGCATTTAAAAAAATCATTGATAAAAGGTTAATACGCCATAGGCCTTCATCTATAGAAAACGTGTGCAAAAACCTGGAAGAGGCGTTTAACTGGAAAATACAGTCGTTTAGGCAGTAACGGATCGCTAACGAAATTATCGCTGCGTACGTTTTTAATCCATCATAAATGGGATAATAAATGGTACCATTCGACAGCAAAATATGTGATCTTTCAAAAGCAGTCCACATTTTTAGCTGAAAAATCGTCTAACGATAAAAAATACATGTACCTTCTTTTTCGAAGACGCTAATTAGGTCAATAGCGGATAGATTTGGGTAGTAACGGATAGTATATACTAATGTAGTTGAGGGGTCATCTCAAATCAGTCTGAAAGCTGTCAAGTGCCGTAAATCTACAATTAAATCGTTGGTGGTGCACTTTTGATATATTTACATGGATCCAGAGTTTGACTCACAGACAGGCCAAGATTGTTTTTAACATTTAACAATTGTAGTCGTAGTCTCAGCACTACCTACCTTCAGTCTGAAGGCTTGCTCCGATGTTCTTTTTGTGACTGGGTCTCCGGAGTGGAGAAACAATCAAAAAATAACATCGGAACTCCCCTTCGGATCGAAGGTAAGCACTACCCAGCCAATCCAGTTGCAAGGGATTTTTTTTTGTGTGTGCCGTAATTGTAATTGAAAAGGCCACGAAATAGACTGTAAGGTTAATTGGCTTCAGTAAAATGGTTGAAAGTAGAAAACAGCATCCTTTTTAAATGGTATTTGAAAAAAAAAAAGGGGGGGGGGGGGCAATTTCAACGCATAAGTCAGAGATAAAGAGTGGTAAACTACATCAGTTCACTGTTTAATGATATCGACTGTTGCACTCAAGTGGAATTTTAAAACAGTATAAACTAGTCAAACCGGTATACTGACACATTCATGAATCAGTAACCCATGGTTGTGTCAGTAACTATATTAATTTCTGTCTCCCATTATATGATATTCTTTTAAGGTGAAATTTGAAAAAAAAAGTTTTGAGTATAAGTGAGAATTCCTCATGATGAGCATTTTCACCATTTTGCTTCATTGTTTTCACTGAAAGCTCATAAAAAACAAACATGCTCTCTAGAAAGACTCCAGCCAATAGTTTGACATCATTAACGTACAACACAGTTTGTTCTCAAATATTTTGTTAGTACATGACATACCATCTTTCTTCATCAATATGAATAGGGTTTTCAGTTATATAATGCAGTTACAGCTAATTGTATGCTGCTTTATACAATAAGCTCCATGGTAAGATGTAAAAAGCTTCGACTGTCTGATGAAATCCCAGATACAGTTCTTAGAATAAATAATCAGTAACCCGAATATTCATTACACTGCCCTTTGGCATAGAAGACATCGTTTTATTTAGCTCTTTAAGCATACAACAATGTTTAAAACTGCTCCAAAATGAAAGCATTTGCAGCTCTAGGACAAATTATAATTATATGGCTCAAACTACTGTTTCTAAAAAGTTTGCTATACCTTGAGGGAAATAAAAGGAGAAAATGCTGGTTACAAGCATTTTCTCCTCTTATCACGATGTTTTCAAGATCTAGTTGCTTAGGCATATAATTATATCTGCTACAGTCTGCAATAAATCATAAAAACAACTTGCCAATAGTCTGTCTTAGTGGCAGATGACCTATAGTTAAACCTGCTATATCAGATATTATATGATTCCTTTGTTGATCTGTGACCATTTTATGTAGAGTTATATCAAATATCAGTAAATCTGGAATCCACACTAGACAAGCATTTTTGTCATTCATATTGGAGTATTCTCTATTGACCAATAACTTTGTTTTTGTTTCAGCTTGTGGTGGCTTTATTTCAAAGGCACAATAGCCTTAAATTACTGAGTTTTCTGTCAAAACAGTTGCAGTGCCACTGCATGCAGAACTGAGGGTTGATTTTTCTTTGTTGAAGAAGACAATTATCAGATGGTTCAGTCATGAGTACCTGAAACAAGACAAAGCTTCATATAATTAACGCACAAATTCACACTGGCCTTGCTTGAGCTTTTACCACTTACATTCACTGGTTTTTTTTGTAAAAGGTCTATTTATCAGTTGATGTAAGTGCTAGTGGCACTAAATTTCCACCATGCATTGGTCACAATGACCATAATTATTACAATTTATGCAAGATATAAACTAGTCTACAAGCATTTTGATCAGAGATGAAGATCAACACACCCTAAGATGCAATTTTGACAAGATACCTGGTTTTAACCAATACCAGATATACATAAACCCATATATCACAAAATACAGTTCTTGATTTTACAGTGACCTATATTTTCTATTTTCTAGACCTTCATCCTCATTTTAAAAAGTTACAGATTAAGTTCAATTCACATTTTACATCGGTTTGACAGTCAACATTGATTTTGGGAAGGCCCCTCTGAAGTTCTGCATATACACATTACCTCGCAAGGCTGATCCGCTACTGACCAAATTGGTCGCGCCATCTTTAAGTCAATATTTAATGCCACGCGTTTATACATGGAGCTGGTATTCTTTGTGGTAAAAGAAGACATATTTATATACCATTTCATACCAAAAACTCGTGATTTAAACTTTACATACCTGAAAATTTGATTGAAGGTTTCGTCTGCTGTATTTTTTCCTGCGCTAAAAAAATTGAACTTCCGGTTGCCCCATTTTGGTTTTTGTGAGATTAGAATACCGTCACAAATGCATATTGTTAAAAAAAAAAAACATCATAAATCTATCGTGGAAATATCATTCTTTCCAATGGTAAATGGATTTGTTCTATTACATGCCGACAAAAGATTTTCTCGGTAAAACATTAACGGCCTATCCGCTATACCCCAAGATACGCTACTGCCTAATCGACTGTACATGTGCGTATACATGAAGAAGATTAAATCTTTTAATGAAGAATGAAGAACATGGAAAAACTTGCTCTCCTCTCTCCTATTCCTCTCTCCAGACAAAAAGAAAAAACCCGCAAAAAATTTCATAGCTGTACGGAAAATTGATAAGTGAGGGAATGGGACAAAAAGGATGCAACATTGTTGAGAAAAGAAAGAAAAGTTATTTTTGGGAGGTTGAACACAGCGTCCGCTTTATAAATGCTCTACGCGTGAAAGAACACGTGTAAACCTTTGACCCCAAAAGGAAGAGGTCATACAATGGGCAGCTATTTTATAGCTTTCGAAAATCAAGATGATCCTACATAGGGATGTTCCTTAACTCTTTCATTAGTGAGAAAATATCCGGCCGGGTGGCTCAGTGGTTAGCGTATCTGACTCGTGACCTGGAGGTTGCGGATTCGATACCCGGATGCGGCGAACTTTCTTTCCGGCGATTTTACGCCTCTTACTTCTGATGCATGTGAGAAAAGTAGTCAGTGGCTTTGGAAAGAAAGTTGCGTCAGTACTGGTGTGAGAATGCCATGGGCGCGTCACTCACCGCATTGATATGACCTAAGCTGTTAAAATAGCGTAAACTCCAATACAAATCAAACCAATACTGAATAAATAAATAAATTGCATTTTCTCAAAGGCTACAAATACAATTCCGCTGCAAGAATCAAGAGACATTTTGAGACCAAGATCAAGAGACAGAATACAGCAGTGGACAGTGTAGATCAGAGATCAGACTGCACGTTCTGTGCAGTCTGATCTTGATCTACAATGTCCACAAAAGCTTCTGGTGTTGTCTATGGTATGGAAGGAGTTAACACAGCGCTTAGCATAAATGTGTCATGCTCTAGCAAAAAAGGGGAGTTTAATGTATCTTCGTGATCCATTATACCAAGCAAGTCATCACATAATTATAGATCCATAAAATTCATTTTGTCTAACAGACTGAATCCTGAGGTAGAACGGTCCTTTGAGACGCAGAAAATTTACCAAAAGCAAAAAAGTGTCGACACAGGTCAGCCTATGCGGACTGCGAAGGCTGACCCGTGTCGACACTTTTCGCAGATGCGTTAAGCCCCCTTTTCACAGAGTATGGCTCCAATGTAGCTGCTTTTCACGCGGACAGTAAAGATAAAGATCAGACTACACAGAACGAAAAGTCTGATCTCACCCTTACATACACTTACATTTACAATGTCCGATATTTCGAATTTTGTACATTCTTCTAGTATTCGGCACAAAATGTAAAATGTATCCGCGTCAGCATGTTTTACCGGCTGTATGTTTGTGTTTCATGGCGCTATTGCAGTGAAAATATTGACATAATTTATTGACATTTTCAATCATTGTTAATATTTTCCAGTTATCACCTGCAAATAACGCTTTTTTTTCTGCTGGCAGCTGATTGTTTTGAAAACATTGAAGCAGAAGAGAAATTACCCCTTTTCCAACTATATCTTCATAAATTCGAATGAACTAAACATCAACTCTTGTTGATGACCTGTATTGTACCGTGTAATTTTTAACCCTTGACCTGCTAAATAATTAAATAAAAATTTTCAGTTCGGTAGTAAAATCCCTAATATTGCCATTTAAACAAGAGCCGTCGAAGACGGATTATGCTCCCCGAACAGGTCTCTGTCTAGGAAAGTGAAGGCTGTCGATAAAACCGAGAAAAACACATCGGCGCAATATCCTAAGGAGTTCATATATGAAGTTTCATCCAATTTGGTCCAGGGGTTGTGGAGAAATGGTTTCGGACGGACGGACGGACGGACGGACGGACAGACGGACGAAGCGGCGACTATATGCTCCGCCTTCGGGGAGCATAAAATTATGTTTGGGGGAATAACTATCTCCCTCTCGAACAGTGTAGATCCAAGATCAGACTGCACGTTCTGTGCTGTCTGATCTTGATCTATACTGTCCGCAAAACGTCAGTGAGTCGCGCTTAGCAGCTCAAAGGTTAAGGAATGCCCGATGTAGATAATGGATTAACCAATCGAATATAGAAAGAAAGAACATAGTGGCAAAAGTAGAAAATGCCGGTAACCAGCTTTTTCTCCTTTTCTAACAATATTTTCTATCCGTTCAAAGACAAAACCAATTATTTCACCCGCGTAAAAATTTTCGTCTTCATATTCTTTGAATTTTGACAAGTGTCAGATTTTTGCCGATTAATAAAGAGCTAAACCGTTATTCAGGCGAATGTATATAATGAGAATATCAAAAATAGAATACATTTGGGCCATACTCTGTGATATGGGAGCTTAATGCATCTGCGAAAAGTATCGACCCAGGTCAGCCTGCGCAGTCCGCGCAGGCTGACCTGGGCCGAAACTTCTCGCCATTGGTCAATTTTCTGTATGTCAAAGGACCAATCTACCTCATGATTAAGTCGCTTGTTAAAAAAAAGTGGCTCCTATGGATCCATAATTATGTGATGACTTGCCTGGTATCATGTATCACGGAGAAACATTAAGCCCCCTTTTGCCAGAGCAGGTTCATTTGGTTTCTCGGCTTAATTATAATGAAGACTTGAAAACCGTATAGCCTAAATGGTGAAGCATCGAGTACAGACTAAGATCTGAAGTCACCTATGTGCAGTCAGATCCATGCAAATAAAACATACGTGAAAACGTATGACAGAATAATGGTTCACCTGTGACCTCAAGGTTGTCCTGTGATTGGCTGATGAAGCAGGTGAACCAAAAGACATTGACACAACTTTTGACATTCTGGATTGTCACCTGCCCTCGCTCGTCAAAACTCGGTCGATTCCGTAACTCGACTTGATCACCCGAGGTTTGCCGAAGGAGTTACCCTTTCTCTACCTTTGCCCGTATCCTTCATGTATCGCGACCTCAGGTACATGCATTCACTGTGAAACTTGATTGCAGACTAAGATAAACCTGCAAATTCGTGCAAATTCTGATCACAAAAAACACACAAACACACACAAAATATTTTATTTTCAAAGGCGTTTTTTTCTTTTTTTTTTAAGTATTTCATAAGAGTAAAGGACAGTATAGGTGGAAGATCAGACTGCACGTTCTACGCAGTCTTATCATGGTCTACAGTGTCTGCAACCACAAAAGACAGTCTGAACTTGATCTATGTAAAATGCGTGTAAAAACGACTTTATCTGTGCTGAGCACAATGATTTAACACTTAAAAATAAAAGTGGCTGGCAACGGTTCGATCGAATATTGCGATCTAACGGTAAAAAGCGAAAAGAACAAAAGGATGGGATCGTCACGGCAGATGGCAGCGATGTTTACCCTTAGACTGCTGAGAAAAAAAAAAGACTTTCCCACGTAACGGCAAAAATTCGAAAAATGCTAATTTAAGGCATTTTGGTTTTTAACGCATCCGTTTCTCGGAGTGTGTATAGATTCAAAATCCGAATGTACAATTTCCGAAATCTGATCTTGGATTTACACTACCAGCAAAAACATGACCTCAATTTCATCTTGACATTCTATGGGATTAAACAATCGATTTTTTCTTTGTCGACAAGCAACTATCCTTTGTTTACTCTCTTAGCGTTTTAACTCTTATCCTTCTAAATAAGTGAAATGAAACTTTCAAGCCGATAGAAAAAATCTATATGTTGCTGTTTCAAAGTTAGTTTTAGGGGGAAAATCTCCTTATTGGACAGTATAAATCTATGATAACACTGCACGTTCTGTGCAGTCTAATCTTTAATTTACACTGTCCGCAAAAGGTCCTTGAGTCGCGCGTAACAGCCTAAAGGTTAAGGAATAGAATTAACGGTTACAGTCAGGACTGGAAAAAAACTCCTACTTGACAACATCAAGGCTTTTTTTGCTGGAATAAAGATAAATGTATCGGACAGTGTAGATCTAAGATCAGGCTGCACGTTCTGTGCAGTCTGATCTTGATCTACATTGGCCGCAAAAGAATAATGGTTGTACAATGTACTGTAAGGATTAAATATTGGGTGTGGGGCGGACATAACGCGTGAAGATGACAACAGAAGCTGAGTTATTATTGATATCAATATCCAGTCCCGACACTTTGTTAACCCTTTACCAAACACTCCTGAATTTTGACGACTCTGACAAAGACGACATTTAAAACCGCGTGGGAAAAGGCGAAAATGCTGGTGACCAACATTTTCTGCTTTTCCCACAATGTTAATTTGTCTTTAAATCCTGTCTAAGACAAGCTCCATGGTTTGATCCACACCTAATTTTGTGCCCTGCAAATGCTTTTACTTTGGACTAATCTAAGACTTTGTCTTCTGATACAGGTTTAAACTAATCACATTCTGCAGAAAGCTCTCTTTTGCGTCTCGCGGCAAATCGCTGTGAAATCATCAGTGAGGAAAAAGGAGAAAGGAGCAGTTACTCCTTTTATAACTACATGTATTTAAATTCATTATTTTACCACAGTGATTTGCATTGTATCCATACATCTCGGAAACACTCACTTAGCCAACTTACTGCGCAACGAGTCGGATGTTAGCAGCCTTTAGCACAAGTTAGAACATTTGGGAGCTAGTGGCATCTACCTTGCGTTACAGGACGGGACCTTGACTTTGATAAGCTTACGTAACATGACCGGAATCTATCAGCGGTTGCCTTGCGTTACATGAGCAGAGTCAAGCAGTTGTTGTTTAACTCCTTAACTGGACCGGAGTTTTGCGGCTGTTGCCTTGCTTACTAAGATCGGAGTAAAGCAGCTGTTGCCTGAGTCTGGTGGCAATTACATAACGTTACAAGATGGGACTTTAGCCTGCTTTCAAAGCCTCAGGTCTTGTGAAAGTTAGCCTGCGTTACAAGGCTGGAGTATACTGACAGTTATATTATGTTACGAGACTAAAGTCAAGACGCAGTTAACATAATTTACAAGACTGAAGTCAAGTTGCAGTTAGATTACGTTACAAGACTGAAATCAAGTTGCGGTAAGCTAAAGTTACAACACTGATGTACAGTTGCAGTTAGCTTCAGGTACAAAACTGTGGTAAAGTTACAGTTAGCTTACGTTACAAGACTGAAATCAAGTTGCGGTTAGCTAAAGTTACAACACTGATGTCCAGTTGCAGTTAGCTTCAGGTACAAAACTGTGGTAAAGTTACAGTTAGCTTACGTTACAAGACTGAAATCAAGTTGCAGTAAGCTAAAGTTACAAGACTAATGTCAAGTTGCAGTTAGCTAAAGTTACAAGACTGAAGTCAAGTTGAAGTTAGCTTCAGGTACAAGACTAAAGTCAAGTTGCAGTTAGCTTAATTTACAAGACTGAAGTCTAGTTGCAGTAAGCTTCAGGTACAAGACTAAAGTCAAATTGCAGTTAGCTCAATTACAAGACTGAAATCAAGTTGCAGTAAGCTTCAGGTACAAGACTGAAGTCAAGTTGTGGTTGGCTTCAGGTACAAGAATGAAGTCAAGTTGCGGTTACCTTCAATTTCAAGACTGGAGTCTATTGGCTCTTAGATTTTGTTACAATACTGGAATTTATAAGCAGTCATATAACTTTACAAAACTTTAGTCAAATTGCAGTTACATATACCTTGTGTTACAAGACTGGAATCTAGACGCGTTTAGTCTACGTTGGAGACTTTTGTCTAGAAACTGGAGTGTTGAAGCAGTTAGAGCTTGTTACTAGACTGGAGTCAAGTCGCAGCTAGCCGGCTTTAGCAGGCCAGAGTCGAGGAGGAGGAGTCAGCATCCGTTACATGACTGGAGTCGAGTGGCAGTTATAATGCGTTTCAAAATTTGGTGTTTCGTTACAGTAAGCCTACGTCACATTTCAAATGGTAATAAGTGCTACATAGCCAAGGTCTGGCGACAGTCACCTTGCGTAACATAACCGGAATTTAGCAGCAGTTGCCCTGCGTTACATGATCGGAGTCTACATGGTGGCAGTTGTCTTGCGTTACTTAGGCTTAGGCTAGCAATGGTTGCCTTTCGTTACATGACCAGAGTTTAGCATCAGTTTCGGCTCTCGTTTGCAAGAAGTGAGGCAATAACTAGTTACCTTGAGTTATAAAAATTGAGCCCAGAACAGTTACCCGGTACAATGCGTTAAATGACGGAAGTTTAGCAGCAGCTACCTTTGTGTTTGAGTTGTTCGCTTTAAAGGCATCAATAGCAAAACGAAACGATTAAACAAAATTAAAACACATAATTAGCTCATGATGAAAGGGACATAGATATTTTTGCATCACAGAAATGCTTAATCATCATTCATTAGCATATAAATAAACCACGACGTAAAAAGATCCCGATTTTAAGATGATTTGAGTCATGCTCTGTGAAAAGGGGGTTTAATGCATCTGAAAAAAAGTATCGATTCAGGTCAGCCTGCGCAGTCCGCGCAGGCTGACCTGGGTCGAAACTTTTTGTTTTTGATCGATTTTTCTGCATGTCCATGGGCCATTTCACCTCAGCTTTCAGTCAGTTTTTAGATAAAATTGATTTTAGGGATCCATAATTATTTCATGCTTTCCGGTAGGTTATCCATAAATATCGGTGAAATATTTTTCGATATTTCATGATTACGACCAGTGAAAATACCGATTTTTATATTCTAACTCTTCAATTAAAGGCGGAAACAGTTGTTCCCGTGCACTAGTAACCTAGAAAAAATTCGCATGCCTCACAACCAGATGGAAATATGACGTAATTTACCTTAAATTTCTCGCGCTTGACGTAATATTGTAATGCGTTGCTATGCGGAGGGGGTACGCCACGGGGAATAACCGAAAAGAACTATACTGGATTTTGATTAAGTCCCCCCTCCCCCAGAAAGGGTTAAAGGCATGAAATAAATAGAATATTCGTTTTTTTTCGGTGAAAGATCGAAATTTATTTCATCTCGTGAACATCATCGGTAATATTTTCACCCGTGGTTGCGCCACTCGTGAAAATATTACCGATGATGTTCACTTGATGAAATAAATTTCGATCTTTCACCGTAAAAAAAAACAAATAGCCTCTATTTCTGTGATGACTTGCATGGTATGATGTGTCACGGAGATACATTCAACCCCTTTTTGCTAGTGCAAGGCTCAATTCATATGTCAAACAGCCCGCCCAGGTGGCTCAGTGGTGAGCGTGTCGGACTCATGACCTGGTGGTTGTGAGTTCGATACCCGGTTGAGGCGAACTTTCTTTCCGGCGTATTTTCGCCTCTCACCTCTGCTGAAGCATGTGAGAAAAGTAGTCGGTGGCTTTGGAAAGAAAGTTGTGTTAGTACTGGTGTGAGATAGCCAGGAAACACATCTGCGTCACCGACCGCCATGATATGACCTTAGCTGTTAAAGTGGCGTTAAACCCCAATACAACCAACCAACATATGTCAAACATATCTATTATTTATGGTTATACGAGCATTCACCTTTAGAAAGCTTAACCTTTCATCCCCTCAAACAAAATTACAGCGATAAACTTTGAAAACATCTTTGTAAAGTAGGGATAATCAAACTGAAAAAAAAAAAACCAAAACATTTAATAGATAAATACAGTTGAAAACAATGTAACAAAATGAGAAATTGCTCGTTACGAGCAATTTCTCCTTTTGTCACAGTGTTTTCAATAATTGGTCCGCTGCAAGACGCCACAAGGTTGTCTGAAAGATGTTTTAAGTTAATTACCTGTATATTTTAGGTAAAGAAAACGCGTCTGTATATCAATGTATGAATGCAGGTCACTGTATAATCGTCCGACTCTTTACCTAAACGACAAAATTATGGACTCGACAAAATTGAAGGCATTTGCAGGTAATACTTAATCTAAGTAATAGTTAAAACGATCAATTCTGTCATTGAAATGGTTGAAAACGTTGTGGGAAAAGGAGAAAATACTGTATCGGTAACCAGTATTTTCTACTCCGATTATTTAAGCTTTCTTTGTCGCTTTAAAACACGATATTGCTTGATAAAGGGTCAACGCATGCATAAAGTCATGAGGCAATCAATTTGTGATTAAACCGCTGATCCATCATACATATTTATCCATCCACCTACACAGACAACCTCCCTGACAGACAGACGGTCGAACGGTAGGGCAGGCGGGCAGACAGACAGACACACGAACAGTCGGGCATCAAGTTGATATGCAATTCAGTATACAGACCAAACACTCAGCTATTTTCAATTTGTGGGCCTTATTATCTTATTCGGGATCAAAGGTCGGTCTTCCAAAGCATGTCACCTTTACCTGGTAGGTCAAAGTGGTGATAGCCACAAATACCAGTTAGAATTGTCAAAATGAATATATTCATCGGCTCAAGAATAGTTTGTCTGTTTAAGTCCTTACAGAGCCTGAGTGCAGGCGGAAATATTTTTTGATCCCCACTTTTTGCATTCTCCTTTCACGGTCTCCTTTACAGATCTGTGGCAAAACTGCATAACGGTTCCGCAATTATTCGTCATTTTTGACAAAGTAACGTCCGAATTTATATCAGGAAAAAATGATCAGGCTGGAACCCCACGGCTACTCCTCACTAAACAATCTCGAGGTTTTAACATACTCGTGGAAGAAGGCCTTTTCTCACTTGGACCTATATTTAACCCTTAGACTGCAAAGCGCGACTCGCTGACCTTTCGCAGACAGTGTAGATCAAGATCAGACTGCACAGAACGTGCAGTCTGATCTTGGATCTACACTGTCTGATAAGGAGATATTTTCCTCCAAAAAATAAGTTTGAAGAACTATGATTCGGGTTTATACTGTCGGCTTGAAAGTTTAATTCAACTTATGTAGCAGAAGAAAGGTTAATAAATACTTCTAACATGACACGTGAATTCGGCTGTATAAATACAGTGCAACGAAAGCGTGGTAAAATCTACGTCATTCTATATAGAGTGACGTCATTCAGTATAAAGTAAGTAAGTTATTCAATGGAATACAATCTGCATCCGTGTTTTCACTCAAAGTATGAACTTGTTTTCCCTTGATTAAGAGTTGGTCATGTTATAATCGAAATATTCTTCTTTCTATCGTGGTTTATCGTTCAATAAACCACGTTGTGAGTTATGAGGCGCAATGAATAAACCACTCGGGCTATCGCCCTTGTGGATTATTTATTTTGCCTCATAACTCACAACTGTGGTTTATTGAACGATAAACCACGATAGAAAGAAGATTATTTCTTAAATATACCATTCTTAAGACAGATCCGATAATTTGAGCCACATTTCATTTTTTCGTTTGTAAAATCCTTTGAATTCGGGCAAGTTTAAAATTTTGAAGTCGGGTAATGAGTTAATTTCGCAGCGGCAAGTGTCCATATCCTTGCCTGGGTTCCACAGTCCGATCATTTTTTCTTTTGTTTTTTTATATTCGGTAGTTACTTTGTCAAAAATGACGTTTTTTTTTTGACAAAGTAACTGCCGAATATACAGTATAAAAGGAAACCATGATATGACTGGAACCCAAGCTACAGCTATGTTAGAACCAACACAGCTATCCATGCAATCCTTACTTTCTTTCTTGGTACAACACATAACGCTCTTTCCAATACAATCAGTGCAATCCGACATAAACAAAGCCAAATTTTGTAATTTATCCTTTAAATTGAAAGGGAATTTGCCACTAAGACTTCCATCGATTCCCGGAAAGAATTTTTTAACCGAAACGGTGGAAATTCGGTACTTCTCGGTTACCTGCCTTGCGTATTACAGCAGACCAAACAGTAACCGTTTGTTGACACGGATATTGATAAAAGGCTATAAAATAACTCTTTTACCGGACACAATTTCAGATTTGTCTAAATTAAAAGCATTTGCAGACGACAAATGTGACTCAAATGATGGACGTAGTCTGTGATAGGGAAGAAAACGATGTTTTCAAATGGCTTCTTTCTCAGGGTTGTTAAAACTCCGGACCTTGTAGTAAAGGGTTAAAGCAAACGGAGCTCATAGCAATCACGTTACAAGGATACTTTCAAAGCCGTCTGCTACGTTTTTTTTCAAGGGGTAAAAATGAAGTCTTTCATGACCAAACGACAAAATTTTAGACTCTTCTAAACTAAAGGATGCGTAGACGATAAATAAATCAAATGTAGCTCAAATGACAGAATTTGTCTTTGATAGGGTAGAAAACATCGTAGGAAAAGGAAAACATGCCGGCTATCAGCAGTTCTTCTTCCCATGATATTTTATACCCCGTCACAGACAACTTCCATCATTTTAGCTCCATTTAAATTCTCCTATTCCCATCCACAATGTTTTCAAAATCATTTTTCACCCAGAGGAGCGTTCTAACATGGGACTGTTTGGTGAAGGCATAAGTTTACAGACGGGAAAAGGCAAGAATATGATAATTACGTATATATAAAAAGTAGTTCCGGAATGTGGTTAAATAACTTAAAACGCCCTACCTTATCTAAGAGGGTGGGTATAGAGAAACATGTAGGCTCTTGCAGTATTAACCCATTACCACACAATCCCTACTTTTGACGCCCCTGAGAAAGAAGCCTTTGGAAAACATAGTGGGAAAAGGAGAAAATGCTGGTAACCAGCATTTTCTCCTTTTCCCACAGTGTTTTCTAGTCTTCCCAAACCAAATTTTAATTTTTCAGTCACCTTTATTTTGTCGTCTGCAAATGCTTTCAATTTGGACCAGTCTAAAATTTTTTCGTGTGGTAAAGGGTTAAACCCATCCTTGCATAACTCACGGTTTCAACTACATGTATACGAGACTGGGCCTTGACAGTGCCTTGCCAAAAGGACCAATATTTCAACGCCTTAACCGATGGGCCATGGAGGACGCAAGATTTTCAGTCTTTCATATAAAAAAAACACCACTAATCCTCATCCTGCTAAATAACTAAAATTAAATTTTCAATTCGATAGTAAAAACCCAAAATATTGCTATTTCAAAGTTATGTTTTTGCGAATAATACCTTCTTATCGGATAGTGTAGATCCAAGATCAGACTGCACGTTCTGTGCAGTCTGATCTTAATCTACACTGTCCGCTAAAGGTCAGTGAGTCGCGCTTAGCAACCGCAGTGTTGAAAATAAGGTGACGGAGGAAAACATTGCTGCTATTTATATGAAATATTACGTACCATTTGTCATATCATATCGAATAGTATAGATCAAAGATCAGACTGCTCATTCTGTGCAGTCTGATCTTGATCAACACTGTTCCTAACAGAATGTTAAGTCATAATATTAAGCAGCAGCATGAGGAGGTTTTAACATTTACTAGTGAATGTTTTTGATATACCTGGAATCATAACGGTCTGTACATTGAGGAGAGAGTTTTGCTGGTCTTTCTAGAAAAGGCGGAATGACGTCATGCAATGAATCTACCTGTGCAACGCCCCACATCTGCTCATAGTTAATCAAGAAGAGTTTTTATGAGCAATGAAATTTCCAGAAATAGATAATCAGTAATCTATTTATATCTTTTTCGATGTTTCTCCTTCTTCCCCCCTCTACCTTTGCCGCCTCAACGTCTGCGTTAATTTTTATACTGCCAAGGAAAACTTTATCCGCGTTTTTTCTGACAGCGTAAATCAAGATCATGCTGCACTAAATGTGCAGCCTGATCTAACATTTCCACTGTCAGATATTTTGTGAAATATTCTAGAAAATATAACGTTGAAACTGCAGTTGTTGGGTCCTTTTTTGGCTGATAAGAAACAAAAAAAAAAGTTATTTTCAATAACTTAAAACTTCAGGGTTACATAGCTGATTCATAATGCATGTAGATACTATTTTGACATGCTCATACGTGTGTGGCGCCCGATCACAAGTTAACCATTTACCACACATTTCCGAGTTTGAACGACCAAGAGGACGAAGGTCTTTGAAAACATTGTGGGAAATGGAGAAAATGCAGGTAACCAGCATTTTCTCCATTTCCCACAATGTTTTCTACCTTATCTGAAAAATTCAGTCCATATGTATCAGTTTCAAAATTGTTGTCTGTCGGTGCTTTCAATCTGAAATTTGTCATTTGGGAAATGGTTAAAGCTGTAGGTAAGTTTAATGCTTATTATGTATTGAGCAAACATGGGAATAATTTGCGGATAGTGTAGACCAAGTTCAGACTGCACATATGTGAGGTCAGATCTTGATCTTGACTTGCTGCAAAATCTCAAAGGGTCGAGGATTATCCATTTTGAAAAGTGGACAATGCTTGTAACCAGCATTTTCTCTATTTCCAAAAATGCTAAACAAAAAGTATTGACCAGACAACATCTTTTCAGAGTGCCGAGTCACGGTAGCGCAGTCGGTAGTGTACAGGACTCAAGAACAGGGGGTCGCTGGTTCGATCCCCGACATTGCCAATTTCCTTCCGAGGATTGATGATAGTCATTGCGACAGGATTCATTCCTCTCTCACCGCTGATCATTGTTTCGACGATTATTATGTGGGAAAGCAGCCAGTGGCTTTGAGAGAATATTGTGCGGAGTGCTGGTAAAAAAGAAACTCCAGGAAAAGCATGGATAGGTGCACTGGCCGCCGCGATATACCTGAAATAATGATTAAAACGGCGTTAAACACCATACAATCAATCAATCTTTTCAGAATTGTCCAAATTTAAAGCGCTTGCAGACGACAATATAGATTGGCTCAAATGATGGATTTTTTTCTTTAAAGCGCCTTTAAAGCGCTAAAAAGGGAAAAAAAAAAACCTTTTTTTGCCTGTATTTTCTACTTTTCCCACAGTCTTTTTAAAGGCCCTGTTCCTTTAGGTCGTTAAAACCGGGATTAATAACCCAGTAAACGGCTGACCCTTTAAGAAACGACAGTCCCAATGTCTAACGACCTTAAGGAAAAGGATTTTTGAAAGCATTGTGGGAAAAGGAGAATATACTGCTAGCCAGCATTTTCTTCTTTTCCCACAATGCTTTTTTACCCTTCCAGAGACAAATTTCATCACTTGAGCCAGGTCTATTTCCTCGTCTGCAAAGACTTTCAATTTGGACCAGTCTAAAACTTTGTCGTTTGGTAAAGAGTTATCCCTTAACCTGCTAAATAAACGAAATGAAACTTTCAAGCCGATCGTTAAAAACTCACAACTTTGTTATTTCAAACTTATGTTAAGGGGAAGGAAAATATCTTCTTATCGGACAGTGTGGATCCAAGATCAGACTGCACGTTCTGTGCAGTCTGATCTTGATCTACACTGTCCGCAAAAAGATTCTGGAGTCACGCTAAGCAGCTTTTAGGTTAAAATTCCGGAAGTATCGACAACTACAATATTTATGGTCGGGTGAGATAAAGTAGAGGTCTGAGGACCTATATACTTGTAGACGTACATGTATACCAGGAAGGAGAAATTTGTAAACCCCGAGATCTTAGTGGTTTATACATTGACAAGACTGAATTTCAGATAAATTAGATTAGCCTTTGGCTTACAGACACATCCTTAAAGCTGGGAAAAAAAAACTCTGTTGAAACTTGAAAGTGTGTAGAATGGTTCAGATGTATAAACATAGACAGATAACTAATATATATGGTGTAAGGGATAGAAAAACTCAAGGGATTTGTCCACATTTAAAACCGGAAACGACAACAGTGATTGCTTTGAAGGCCTCTAAAACATGAAATGTATTTTCTATCCATCGTAATCTATGCAACTTTGCAACTTTACAGCCATCATGGGCAACGTTTTTGACATGAAGATTTATTAGAATAATCATAGCAAATCAAAATACATGTAAAGGATACTTTCCAACAGCAAGGATCAAATGTAGAGCAAATGAGCAATTACAGCTCAACATACTTCAATCCTGAGTCACTTTTGAAAAACACCCAATCTCCCCACAGAAATTTCCCGGATCTGTAATGACTCCTCATCCGTCAGTTATGCACTTTATCGAGTTAAAACTCATTAATGAGCCATGCGCTGCCAAAAGGGGGCGTAATGCATCTCCGTGATGCATTATACCAAGCAAGTCATCACATGATTATGGGTCCATAAAATACATTTAATTTAACAACCGACTGCATCATGAGGTAGAACGGTCCTCTGACATGCAGAAAGTTGACTAAAAGCAAAAGGTTTCGAGCCAGGTCAGCCTGTGCGTATGGGTTGATACTTTTTGCAGATGTACTGAACCTCGCTTTTCAAAGAGCATGGTTCGTTTATTTTACATTGGTTGTGAGGCAAATTTTAATTTTTAAATCAATCAGTTTAATTCATTTCATGCTTTCCGGTACGTTATCGAGAAATATCGGTGAAATATTTTTTGATATTTCATGGTTACGACCAGTGAAAATACCGATTTTTATTTTCTTACTCTTCAATTGAAGGCGGAAACAGTTGTTCCCGTGCACTAGTTACCTAGATAAAATGGAAATATGACGTAATTTACCTTACATTTCTCGCGCTTGACGTAATATTGTAATGCGTTGCTATGCGGAGGGGGTACGCCACGGAGAATTACCGAAAAGAACTGTACTGGATTTTAATTAAGTTCCCCCAAGAAAAAGGTTAAAAGCATGGAATAAATAGGATATTTCAGCCACTCGTGAAAATATTACCGATGATGTTCACTCGATGAAATAAATTTCGATCTTTCACCGAAAAAAACAAATATCCTCTATTTCTTCCTGCAAACTTTAGTCAGTATTCGCGCCGTGAAGTGGGGGTTTAACCCGGGTATCACGAAATTTGAACCCGAAATCTCCTAAAGAAAGGCTGGACGCTTTAATCCCTTCACTACTCTCGTGGGGGTCGGCGTGGCTCGAGGTTAGGGCGTTGGATTAGTACTAGTATTCCAAAAACACTAGTTCAACTCCCGCAGGAGGCGTCAGGAATCTGTGAGCCTTAAGCTGATAAGACAGTTGCCCCATAATGAAAAGCTATATCAAGCCACGTAACCATTTACCACACCATCCAGAGTTTTAACGACCCCAAGAAAGACAACTTTTGAAAACATTGTGGGAAAAAGAGAAAATGCTGGTAACCAGCATTTTCTTCTTTTCCCACAACGTTTTCTATCCTTTGAAAGACACATCCCCTAATTTTAATCAAACTTTTCGAACCATTTGAGAGCCTTATACTAGTAATCCCAACAGACATGTACAATCTAGAAATAAAACCCAAGTAAATGTAAAATTCAGTTTTCTTTTGCCTAGAATATCAGAGCAAAGTGGACAGTGTAGATTTATGATCAGACTGCTCATTTTGTGCAGTCTGATCTTGATCAACACTGGCCAGGCAGCAAAAGCAACTGTTGTTGTGATAGGTGCTTTACAGGTTAAGATTTGTTTTTTGAGTTTGTGTTTTAAGTCGTTTTCAGTACTATCTCATGTCACAGCAACCCGTGCACATTCACGTACGTTCCCAACGTGCCTGGATTTTCATTTACCTGTACTTTGCATGGCACTTTTTCCAAGCAACTGCGCCTACTTTCCAACATAAACTTCATGAAAGGAAATATTCATTTGTTAGAGAGGAACACTTTGTTAGGGAGGAATACAGTATTTCCCCCTTTTACCACGATGTTTTCTACCCGGTCAAAGTCGGTCCCCATTATTTGAGCCACGCTTAATTTGTCGTCTGCATATACTTCGGATTTGGACAAGTCTGAAATTTTGTCGTTTGGTAAAGAGTTAAAAGAAATCAAATACTAACCAACCGGAAAATAAACAGCAATTAAACAAAGAATTACGAAATATTGTTCCGGTTTCAACATGTCTTTTTTTTTTATCTTTACCGACTAAACGTCGTTTAAAATGGTAAGATAACAAGACGGGCAACGAACTTAACACGTAGGCTGCTAAGCGCGACTCACCGACTTTTTGCGGACAGTGAAGATCAAGATCAGACTGCACATAACGTGCAGTCTGATCTTTGATCTACACTGTCCGATACTGTGAGCTTTCTCCAACGAGCAACATTTTTAAAAACGTAAACTGTGGAGTTTCACCATTGGCTGTAAATCTTAATGTTTAATCTTATAGCAGCTAATGGGTTAATGTGTTCTTCTTGCTTAAACCTCAGCACACCGGAACCGACTGAACGTGATTTTGTAGACAGTGCAGATCAACATCAGCCTGCAAAGAATGTGCGGTCTGATCTTGAATCTATACAATCCGCGACTTTGCTACTTATTCTGGTCAAAACAACCTTAAAATAGCAATGGTATGGCTTTGTTTCTTCATTATAAGGAGTCCTTTTTTCTTAATCTAGCGATCAAAGGGTTGAACTTTTCTAAAGCACAGTTTCGAATCTACATATAAGCCGTGCTCTGTCAAAAGGAGGGTTTAATACATCTGCAACCATATCTAACAACCAACTGCATCATGAGGTAGAATGGTCCTTTGATATGATGAAAATTGACCAAAAGCAAAAAGTTTCGACCCCGGTTAGCCTGCGCGGACTGCGCAGGCTGACATGAATCAAAACTCTTTGCTATTCATCAATTTTTTGCATGTCAAAGAACCATTCTACCCCAGGATTCAGTTGGTTGTTAGACAGAAATGGATTTTACGGGTCCATGATTACGTTATGACCTGCTCGGTAAAATGCATCATGGAGCTGCTTTAACCATTTTACCACTCAATGCCGACTTTTAACGACCCTTGTGAAAGAGCCTTCTGAAAACATGGTGGGAAAAGGAGAAAATGCTGGATACCAGCATTTTCTTCTTTTCTCACAATGTTTTCTACCCTATCTAAGAAAAATTGCACCATTTTAGCAACAATGAAATTGTCGTCTGCAAATGCTTTCAATTTGGACAGGTCTAGGATTTTGTCGTCTGGTAAAAGATTAATCTCCCTTTTGCAAAAGCACCGGTCATATCATATGACTATTTGCCTTCTGGAAGAAACTTACTACGAAAATCTAATTAAGTTCGTTTGGCCCTTTACCAAATAATACCGACTTTTGTGAATACCGAAGAAGAATCCTTTCTGAAAACATTGCAGGAAAAGGCGAAAATGCTGGTAACCAGCATTTTCTCCTTTTCCCACAATGTTTTCTACTATTTGCATAAAAAAATCCCACGTTCACATTTAATCCACCAGTGCTTTCATTTTGAACAAGGCTAAAATTTTGTCGTGGATTAAAGAGTTTACTAACTAAAGACTGATGAGCGGAGGGTGTGTAGAACAAGATCGGACTGCATTTATGGGGTGTAACTATGCTAATCTCAATCTACACTATCATAATAAAATGTTATACACCATGGTCAAGTTTAGTTTGGATAAGGGTTTGAGAAAAACACAGTGTGAAAAGAGAAGGTGGTTTCCCTTTTGTATAGATCGTTTTTTTTTTCAGATTCCATACATTTTAGGCTGTTTAAAGGCACAGTAGCGGCCAAAGGTAAACAATGCGGGTGTAAGATGCATTAAAACTTACATCATACATTTTAAAGTATGGAAATTATTAAGAAGATGACAACCTGTTATTGTGTGGTCGGTCCAAGTGTTATTCACCGGCAGAAAGAAAAAGAATTTTAAAATCAGTTAAAAAGTAAACAAAACTTTTGACCTGGTTGTAAAATTCATTTTTCTATCAGCGACTAACACTTGGACTCGAACCAACAGTAAGAGATTTTCATCTTCACAATAATTTCAATACATTTAAATGGTATGATGCAAATTTGAACGCATTTTAACGCCTGCATAGTTTACTTTTGGTTGCTACTGGGCCTATAACAATGTTCACACTGCTTTCTGCCCTTCCAAGGACATTTTTTTAATTGCTTAATCCACATTCAAGTTGTCGTATGTACATTTTTACCCATTATTGAGTAAAAAATTTTGACTTCTGAAATGGAATCCAGTCGACCTATGAATCACGATGCATGCATTTAATTTTAACCTCTAAAACGCCAAATAACCAAAATAACACCAAAATAAGTTCAATTTCTAGGTCGATTTTGTTCCGAATGTCTCAGCAAATCCCACAGTGTAGATCGAAGATCAGACTGAACCTTTTGTGTAGTCTGATCTTGATCTGCACGGACAAAAAAGGCAACTGCTCAGGTGCTTTAAGGCTTAACAAGCTTACGCACTCCCAACACAATGTTTGCAACAGGCGATTTTGAAATAATCTCGGATGAGATTTCATGAACGACATGAACCAAGGTAAAATACACGATTGCATCTGAAAACACTTTGACAAAAGGAGAAATTACTCGTTATAAGCAATTTCTCCTTTTGTCACAGTGTTTTCAAATCTACACACGTATACTGCAACACGTAAAGCAATCTAATGCAGCTTGTCACGTAATTGTGTTAACTGGATCTGTGTGGTTACGAAATGAACAAAAATAAGTTCCGTCAAAAGTCACGACAATCTCGAATTACGTCAGTGCCGGAACTATTTTATCTATCAACGCCATTACCTCCTCGAACAAATTTACAGCAGACGAAGACCTTCGTAAATAATCATGTTAATTACTTGTAATTTACACGAATTATACCACCAAATACGTAAATACACATGAAAGCAAGACAAGAAAATTGCTCGTTTATGGCAACACGAAAAGAATCTTATGCAGCTGGTCACGTAATGTGTAGGATCTATTTGGTTGTGAAATAAACAAAAAAGTCACGTCAAAAGTCACGATAATCTCGTAATACGTCAGTGCCGGACCTATTTTTTATCTATCAACCATATTACCTCCTGAAATAAATTTTGAAGAAAAAGTTGACGACTACGAAATCAATCTTGTAAAGTAATGATAACTAGCCTTGATTGAATTGTGATTTACGCCGCTTTCAACATTATTTTAGTAATATCACCGCGACAAAGCACTTATTCAAACTGATATTTAGCACGAATTATATTGCCAAATACTCTTGAAAGCAAGGAAATAAAGTGGTAGATCACAGCAATTTCTCATTTTTAAAGGCGCTCTGCAGCAAGAGGAAAGAAAAAGTCGTCTGCAGTTGGTAATAGAATAATCGGTTTAGACTTAATGCAATTCTTGTGTGACTTTGCACACTCAACTCTTTACCAAACGACAAAAATTGCAGACCAGTCCAAAATGAAAGCATTTGCAGACGACAATTTCAATGTGGCTCAAGTGATGAGACGTGCCTTTGATTGAGTAAAAATCATTGTGGGAAAAGGAGAAAATGCTGATAACCAGCATTTTCTCCTTTTCCTGCAATGTTTTCAAAGGTCTCTTTCTTCAGAGCAGTTAAAACTCAGGACAATGTGACAAAAGGTTAACTAGATTTATAGATAACAATGAGTCGGTAACATAAAAAAAAGAACATGCCGAAAGCATAGGCGACTAAGTTCGCAATGGGTGGGGGACTTTTTAAAGACACATTCTCATATTTTTAATGTAAAAGAAAATGCCAAATACTCGTAATTATGTTATGCATGTGGCGTTTGAGAGTCGGGAAGGGGAGGGGGGAGGCTACAGCCCTCACCCCATAAGAACAGAATAGATATTTTATAGATATTTTATTCAGAGATATACATGTACATAGTAAATTGTATGGTGTTGAGAGTTTGGGGGTGGGGGTGGGGGGTAGAAACTGCAACCCTCACCCATTTTAAGAACAGAACAGACAGTCGTACACAAAGTACTTTGTCCCGTCAAAAATATGTCTTTCAATAATTACTGTCACATATCAAAGATTAAGTAAAAGACCTGTAGAAAAAAAAAATTAAAAAATGTGATTACCTATGAAATAGGAGATTACCTATCAAATAAAAGAAGAACTAATACGAATTACACAGAACAATTTAGAAAAAAGAGACTAATTTCTGAAACCTGATAGCAAGAAATAATATATATGAATAGAAATAAGATATAATGGGGAATATAATTATATAATTATGACCAAATTGTCAATTGTCAAACCATGGAAGTAAACAGAGACAAGGAAATTCTTGGGGGGGGGGGGGGAGGTTTGCTATTTCCCCCGGCCTACCGGTGATATTGGCCCCTTAGTAGTCCCTATTTCAAGGTCTGTGGAGTAATATACTGTTTACACTGTTTACATGTACCTCATTACAATAATGTCATGCAGGTAAAGGTAGGTTAACATATTCAGACTAAAAACTAACCCGTGTCATGTCGTGTGACATTGTGGGCATGACTTTTGACAGATGACAAAACTTCAGATTCTTCCCTTCTTAGGTTGCTAAGCGCGGCTCACTGACCTTTTGCGGACAGTATAGATAAAGATCAGACTGCACAGAACGTGCAGTCTGATCTTTGATCTACACTGTCCGATAAGGAGATTTTTTCCTACAAAAAATAAGTTTGAAATACCAAATTTTTGGTTTTTACTATCGACTTGAAGGTATCATCTAACTTACTCAGCAGCCTAAGGGATAAAACAACTGCAGACCACAAGGTAAATTTAGCTGAAATAATAATGTCCGTCAATAAAAAGGACTGAAAACATTGTGGGAAAAAGGAGAAAATGCTGGTTACCAGCATTTTCTCCTTTTCCCATGATGTTTTCAGAAGCGCTTCTGCTCCATGGTGGTTAAAACACAACATGATCGTTTGACGGTTTAACCGGGCTCGTACGTTATACAGGGTGCATTGTACCGTACAATACTAACCCAGTATGATGCAATACACGCTTCACGTCTGTCCAATAATGAGTACACTTAACAACATGAAACACAGCAGGGGGTTCTATACGGCGGACGATATTAACAACAGTGCAGATCAAGATCAGATCCAACTGAACGTAGTGTCTGCTCTTGGATAAAACTCGATATATCATAAAGGATTCACGACGAGAGGGAATCCTGGAGCAATGACAATCACTACTCCTTTAAAAAAAAGCTTAGCCGACTTTGGATTCAATTGGTTGTTTAGATGGTGTTTTATGCCGCTTTCAACATTATTTCAGTCATATCACGGCGACAGCTCGCTTATTCCTATATCCACTCGCTTTCACCAGTACTACGGTAGGACTCCTAAGTGTCTCGCCCAAGGACATTCCCTCGAAAAAAACAAGTTTTGAATAGAAAGTCAAAATCCAGTGTGAGACAGAGGTGAAGAAGTAGGACGCCGGCTTCTCACAACAAAAGTACCAGCTTCCAATCTTTTGGCAAGCATGGTCAATATTTTGAACTACCAACATCATGGCACGAGTACTGCTTAAGGTTTCCGGAAAAGCAATCAGCGCGATTGATTGATAGAAGTTGTAAGAAATTGTTTCTTATGCGATTTACACAACGAATGAACGGCGCTTCGGCAAAAAAGGGGATTCAATGCACCTCGTGATGCATTAGACTAGAGCATACAAAGTAGGTCATCACATAATTATGTATCCATAAAATCTATTTCGTCAAACAACCGACTGAATCATGAGGTAGAATGGTCCTTCGGCATTAAAAAAAATTGACAAATAGAAAAAAGTTTCGACCCAGGTCAGCCTGCGCGGACTGCGCAGGCTGACCTGGGTCGATACTTTTTTCAGACGCACTACGCCCCTTTTCACAGAGCATTGCTCATATGCATTAAACCCTTTTTTCACACAGTAAGAATCAAATCAATTTAAACTAAGTTAAAAGTATTTAGTTTTAGCAGATTGAATCAATTTTTTTTTTAAATTCGCGACAGTGCTACCTGGCTCTGCCATCCACGAATCTTTCGCAACAGATGTATTCATCCATTTGCAAAACAAGTCCGACTTTTAAAAATCCTATGGCATAAAAAGTATTTGAAAACAATGTGGGAAATGGAGAAAGAGTTACCGCCTGTCCGACTGTTCGTCTCGTACCCCTGATGAGTAATTGGCTGTCAATTGCTGTTTTATATGTTTCTTCATGAGAAAAATCAGCCTACAATTTACTGATGGACATAATAAGACAGTTTGGCCATTATGTTAAGTTTAAAGGGCGTTCAATGCATCTCCGTGAGGTATGATACCTAGCATGTCACCACATAATCATGGATCCTTTAAATCCTGTTTGTCTAACAACCAACTGAATCATAAAGTAGAATGGACCTTTGACATGCAGAAAATTGACCAATGGTAGAAAGTTTCGGCCTAGGTCAACCGGCGCGGACTGTGCAGGCTGACATGGGTTGATACTTTTTGAATCTGCTTTGAGACCCCTTTTCACAGAGCATAACTCAGTTATACACACAAAATTGCTCGATGACAAAAATGTCTCATTCTGTCGCAATGTTTTAACAGTTGGTCTTACACAAGAGGAGCAAGATCGCCTGAAGGAGAATGAAAACATTGTGAGAAGAGGTAAACGTGTTTTTTTACTAGCATTTTCTCATTATCTCAAAATGTTTTCAAAATCTTCTTACCACTGACCATTGTTTCGACGATATGGAAAAGCAGCCAGTAGCCTTGAAAGAATTTTGTGCGGAGTACTGGCAAAAAAGAAACTCCAGGAAGCATGGACAGGTGCACTGGCCCCCGCGATATAGCTGAAAAAATGTTGAAAAGGGCGTTAAACACCATATAATCAATCAACCCATCCACCCATCCATCCATCCACATCCATCCATCCATCCATCCATCCATCCATCCATCAATCAATCAATCAATCAATCAATCAATAATATAAAGTCTTCTTCGCCAGGGTCTTTAAAACACGGGATTGTTTGGTAAAGGGCTTAATCTTTCAGTGAAAAATATATAAACTCGATCTCTTTAGACGGCTGAGAAAAACTATCCACTGAAACTCAATAACTTATCTTACAGGCTTAACTAAGTAAGCGGACGGTATAGATCCAAGATCAGACTGCACGTTCTGTGCAGTCTGATCTTGATCCATACCGTCCGCAGAATCTCCAAGGGCGCGGAAAGTGGGTGAAGTTCAACAAGGCGAAGTAAACCTGCAGTTTTGGGCGTATACTTTTGAAATACCACAGATTTAGATATAGCACGATTATCACTTATGAAATAGACTCACTAGTCTACCGCCCTTTTCTCTCTGTTTAACCCCGTTTAAACTTTTAGCCGCTTAATGTTTGTTCGTTTGTATTGGAGTTTAACGCCGTTTTAATAGCCTGGGTCATGTCACGGCGGTCAACGCACCTACACATGAGTTTCCTGGTTTTCTTACACCAGTACTGACAACTTTCTTTTCAAGCCACTGACTGCTTTTCTCACATTGCACCAGAGGTGAGAGGCGAAAAATGGTCGAAAATAAAGTTTGTCTCAGACGGGTATCGATCTCGCAACCACTAGGTCCTGAGTCAGATATGCTAACAACTGAGCTACCAGGCTTTATTAGTTGTACGGTAAGGTGGCAGGGGACTTGGAAACTTGTTCACGGCTGTGGTGAATCATGTCGTCCCGAGCCGAAGGCGACGTGGTGACATTATTCACCACAGCCGTAAACAAGTTTCCAAATCCCCTGCCACCTGACCGTACAACGATTTTATTATACTGCAAAGTTTTACCATTCCAACGTGTATTAAGCGAAATTTACCTGTTTTTTGGTTTCAAAAATTGAGTACGCCAACAAAGTAGAATTTCCCTTCTGAGTGCCCCAGTTCAGTGTAAACTGACGTCACTGGGAACTGGCGTCACTGAAACCTTGGTAAAACGTGCAGTTTGGTGCATAATCTTGATGTTAATCTTGATCGACGCCGCCAATTGGGATGTTGTGTTAAAAGTGTAGTCATGTATACGGGGCTCCCGAAAGGGAAACTGCTTTTACGTTCGTTTTGCCAGTGGACATGATATATATGTTCGGGGCAGATTATCCAATCAGATCACGAGAAATTTCTTTGCAGTATCATAATACATGCTGTTGTTACTCAAAAGGAAATGTCTCGACCAGTACCAATATAGGTTTTGTTTGGTTTAAATGGTGTTTTACTCCACTTCCCCAGCTCACTTGTTCATGTACATGTATATGTGAGCCATGGTCTGGGAAAAAAGGGTTTTATGCATCTACGTGATGCATTGTACCAAACAACCTACTAAATCCTGTGTTAGAATGGTCCTTGAATTTATAGAAAATTTACCAAAAGCAAAAAGTTTCGACAAAAGTCAGCCTGCGCGAATTGCGCAGGCTGACCTTTGTCGATACTTTTTTGCTGATGCATTAGAGCCCCTTTTCACGAAGCACTGCCCATTTTCATTTGATTCACCAGGAATATGCTTGAAAATATGAAGTACCCAAGGACACCACATAAAACCCAGTGCCTCAGTCGAAGATCGAACCCAGAACCTATGGACTACTAATCTAATTCAACAAAAGTTTTAGTGACGAACTTGAGAGATGTTTCTCTCTGACTCCGAAAAGATGCGCCTGATATCTGGCGATATCGAATTTTAATGATGTCGAATGACTTAGCCTGTCATGTGATGCATTCTTACATTCAGTCCCCGCCTCCTCCCCCACCCACCCGATAAAATCCCCTATAAATATTGATACATGTATTTCATTGGAATTTCTCGAAACGTAAGAGAGAGAGAGAGAGAGAGAGAGAGAGAGATAGAGAGAGAGAGAGAGAGAGAGAGAGAGAGAGAGAGAGAGAGAGAGAGAGATTTCAGATTTCAGATTTTTTTTTTTTCAGATTTCAGATTTCTTTATTCTGTAGATTAGGCCACCGGCCCATAATACATAACATACATAGTAACCACAATATTGTTATCGTCCCACAATACACTGGTTAGTCAAACTTACCGCTTGCAAACGCTTAATAAAAAGTACAAATAAACAGTTAATTTAATTACCTATCAGACGACACAAAAAATTACAAAAGATTCCATGAACTTTATAGAGAGAGAGAGAGAGAGAGAGAGAGAGAGAGAGAGAGAGACAGACAGACAGACAGACAGACAGACAGACAATACTTGATTAGTGCAGTATGATCTTGAATCTTCACTGTCCGCAAATGGTCTTGTCACGATCAATAAGTGGACCAGTCCCTCTCGAAGCGCGCCATTTTGTCGAAAACCACGTTGGTCTAAAACGATCCCTAGCCCGTACCCTGACCCTTACCCAGATGAATTGTGTGTCTGAACATACCTCCCAGACAGAGCTTTTCGAGGAATAAATCTTGGAACTCAGCAATCGGTATTTCAATTGATTGATTGATTGTATGGTGTTTAATGTCTTTTCAACATTATTTCAGTTATATCGCGGCGGCCAGTGCACCTATCCATGCTTTCCTGGAGTTTCTTTTGCCAGCACTCCGCACAGTATTTTTTCCAAACCACTGGCTGCTTTCAAACATAACCATCCTCCAAACAAACGGTGAGAGAGGAATATATCCTTTCGCAATGGCTACCATCAATCCTCGGCAAGAAATTAGCCCAGCCGGGGTTCGAACCAAGGACCCTCTGTTTTCAAGTCCTGTACGCTACCGCCTGAGCTACCGGGGCTCGGCAATCGGTATTTTAAAACATACATAGTACTCGAATTTCGAAGAAACGCCAATTTGACAAAATATCGTGCATCGGTCCCTCACCGAGGGAACATCATTCATTTAGACCACAAAGAGGCCTCAAAATCTTATTACATTTAATTAACTCTTTCCATACCATAGACAAAACCAGGAGCTTTTGTGGACAGTGTAGATTAAGATCAGACTGCACAGAACGTGCAGTCTGATCTTGATCTACACTGTCCACTGCTTTATTCTAGATTATGACTGAACTGTCTGTTGATTTTGTAGCAGAACTGTATTTGTAGCCTTTCAGAAAATGCATTTTTTTTTATTCAGTAGAGTTAATTTCCGATTAAAAAGGAAGACGATTGACATAATGGGGACAAAAGATAATAAGGCTATGACGAATTATGCAGCACCACCAATTAGAATGCTTTGTTTTACGTCAAAATAGAAAATAATAGAGCGTGAAATGAAGTTTCTTTGTGTTGTAAAGTTTACACTTGTTCCTTTCAGCGCTATACGAATGTAAACAAAGGCCATTCGCAGACGGCACAGATCAAGATCAGACTGCACAGAACGTGCAGTCTGATCTTGGATCCATATCGTCCGCTTGTATAGTCATGCCTATATGAAAAAAAAAATCTGAGCTTAAGAATTGTACTAGTATTTTCCACCATTGAGAAAAGGTCGATTTTATAAATTCTAGTAAAGGTAGGAAATATACAGCGCGTTTACCCACTTGATAATGACGCAAGCAGTTACATTTCTCTCTTACCAATCCTTTGCGCGTGAAATTATCTGGTTCTAAGGAACTAACATTTTAGTATTTCGAAAATTAACAGATAGATCTACTCATGCAACATTTCATTATTTTGTAATATTTTTGACTGCATTCTTATTTTTACTTTAACACTCGAGTCTTTCCCAAACGACAAAATTGTACACTTGTCGAAATTGAAACCATTTGCAGACAGACGAAATATTAAAGTGACAGTAAAGTCCAAAGGTAAACAAAGCATGTGGTTAAATGCATTTGAATTTGTATCATACCATTTAACAGTATGGAAATGATTGTGAAGATAGCAATCTGTCATTGTACGGTTGGTCCAAGTATTAGCTGCTGACAGAAATTAATTTCAAAACTAGGTTAAAACCTGCCAGGTAGATGTGTCTTTTGTTTACTTTTTGCCTGATTTTATTTTTTTTTCCTGCCAGGAACTAACATAGCCCCGACCACACGATAACAGACTATCATCTCCACAATATTTTTCATACTTTTAAGTGGTATGATTTGAATCTAAATGTATTATGACACCTGCTTTGATATTTTGGCCTTTACTGTGCCTTTAACTGTGGCTAAAATGATGAATTTTTTCTGTAAAGAGTAGAAAATATTGATTGAAAAGAAGAAAAATGCTTGTTATCAGCATTTTCTCCTTTTTCATAATATTCTCAAAATTCTTCTTCCAAGAGTCGTCAAAACACGACATTGAATCATAAAAGGTTAAAACACCTTATACAGCTTTAGTTATCTTTGCGACTAGTGTAGATCAAGATCAGACTTCACAAAACTTACAGCCTGGTCTTTGATATATACATTATCCGCTATGCTGAGACATTCAGGACGAAAGCAACATTTAAATTACATCTATCACCAAATAATAAAATTTTGGACTTGTCAGAATTTAAATTTTAAAGCAGTGGCTCAAATGATGGAATTTATTTTGTAGGGGTAGAAAAAATAGTGGGAAAAGGAGAAAATGCTGATTATCAGCATTTTCTCCTTTTCCCACTATGTTTTCAAAAGCCTTCTTGGTTTGGGTCGTTAAAGCTCAGTACTGTGAGGTAGAAAGTTAACGTTTTATTTCTAGACTGAAGATGTGTGTTCGGTTTAGTCTATTTAGCTTTTCTAGGTGCTCTAAGCCGAGCTCTGGTTGCAAAGTCGGTAGTGCACAGGACTTGAGAACAGGGGGTCGCTGGTTCGATCCCCGACTTCGCCAATTTCTTTCCGAGGATTGATGATAATCATTGCGACAGGATTCATTCCTCTCTCACCGCTTACCATTGTTTCGACAATGGTTATGTGGGAAAACGGCCAGTTGCTCGGAAAGAATGTTGTGCGGAGTACTGGTAAAAGAAACTCCAGAAAAGCGTGGACAGGCGCACTGGCCGTCGCGATATACTAGTAACTGAAATAATGTTGAAAATGGCGTTAAACACCATAGAATCGAACAATCTAGGCGATCTAAGTTAATCTACCAGACTATGCAAGTTTTCACCCATCCATATTGTAATCCTGCTAAAGTAACTAAAATGAAATTTTCAATTCGATAGTAAAAACCCAAATACTGCTACTTTTTAAGCTATGTTTTGGGGAATAACATATCTTTATCGGACAGTGTAGATCCAAGATCAGACTGCACGTTCTATGCAGTCTGATCTTGATCAATAACGTCCGCAAAAGGTCATTGAGTCGCGCTTAACAGCCCAAGGATTGAACAGAACCATGCATTATTTCTGGAATCAACTGATCACAAAATGAACACATTAATTAAATCCAAAGTAATTAATCAGTCACCGATGGTTGCAGAACAAGATCAGACTATCCGTTGTGCAGGCTGATCTTGGGCTATATTCTTCGCAAAAGATGTCAACGGTTGCCACTTGCAGTGTGTGGGTTGGAATTAGATTAAGAGAAACACGGTCTTTACATCCTGACCTTTTCAGTGACGTGTAACTCTTTACCAAACGATCCCGAATTTCAAACGACCCTGCCGAAGAAGGCTTTTGAAAATATTGTGGGAAAAGGAGAAAATGCTGGTAACCAGGTTTTTCTCCTTTTCCCACGATGTCTTTAACCCTTTCAATGACAAATTCTACCATTTGAGCCACATTTGATATGTCGTCTGCAAATGCTTTCAATTTCGACAAGGCTAAAATTATGTCGTCTGATACAGAGTTAACTCTTTCAGTGCCAAATATATATGAGCCATGCTCTGTGAAAAGGGGGCTTAATGCATCTGCGAAAAGTATCGACCCAGGTCAGCCTGCGCAGTCCGCGCAGGCTGACCTGGGCCGAAACTTTTCGCTATTGGTCAATTTTCTGTATGTCAAAGGACCAGTCTACCTAATGATCGAGTCGGTTGTTGAAAGAAGTGGTTATCTTGGATCCATAATTATGTGATGACTTGCCTTGCATCATGTATCACGGAGGTGCATTAAGCACCCTTTTGCCAGAGCATGGCTCATATAAATGTAACCACTTTCGGCGACTGAAAATACAATCCACTGAAACTAAAAAAAAAATATTTACCTTACAGGCTTGGCTGAACAAGCGGACGGTTTAGATCAAAGATCAGACTGCACGTTCTGTGCAGTCTGATCTTGGATCTATACCGTCCGCAAAGGCCTCTATTTACATTTCTATGGCGACGAAAGGGTTTATGAAGTAATTACGGTGTTTTTTTTTTCCTTTCTCGAGGTTTTAAAACCATCCCACATCAGTCAAGTTTTATGACGCTGGCATTTAAAGAAACCTTTCTTTTCATGAATGTCTTGGATTTAACCTTTATCGCACAGAACTTATGAGTCTTAAATAATACAATCAATAGTAGTTCTGAATACATACGTTGCTTTTAAATGGACACAAATTAACTCCTTTTCAGGCGACAAAATTTTAGACTTGAACATTTTGAAAGCATATGCACACTACAAATTAAATGGAACACATTTGATATAATTTTTCTTTGGAAGTGTGGAAAACTTTGCAGGGAAAACGCACCATTTCCTCCTTTTCCCACAACGTTTTAAGAATCATTAATACTCCAGAGTAAAGGGTAAACACTGAATAATGAACCCTGAAACCGTATTTTACAATTTGGGTTGCCTTTGAGGACAGTGCAGATCAAGAGCGGACTGCAACAAAACATGCAGTATGATCTATGATCTACACTGTCCTTTTTGCTGAGAAATTCTGTTTTAAAGCAACTTTAGTGTTGTACGTTGTATAGCGTTTTTATCTTAGAAAACGTGTGTGGGATTTGTCTGATGCTCTAATGGTGAAGATAGGTTCTGAGAGAAAAGACCGAGATCAGACCGCAAACAAAAACAACAGTTATGCATTGATTAGTACTTACAGTTGTTCAGCATAGAAATGAACAAAACGCTGTAAAAAATCGAATTATCGCTCATGTGATCAATTTCTCCAATCGTCACGATGTTTTTAATTGTTTTATTGGCATGCAGAAACGTCACGAGAAACTTGCTTTCATACGGTGTTTACCAGTTTTAACGAGTTCCTCCTTCCTTGTATAACGTGATTCATTGGCTCTTGACAACAAAACCTTATCTCTATATCAAACAAGAAAATTTTAGACTCTTCCAATTTCAAAGCAGTTGTAGATCAACATTCAAATTTGGCTAAAATGATGCTGCTGTCTCTGACAGGCTAGTAACATTGTGGGAAAAGGAGAAAATGTTGTTAACCAGCATTTTCTCCTTTTCCAACAATGTTTTCTAAAACCTTTACAGCTGGGGTAGTTCACACTCGAGATTGTTAGGAAAGGGTTAAATTCACCGTATTAAAAGCATTTACAGACAACTAAAATATAGTCTATATGATATAATTTGTCTCTGTAAATGTAGAAAACATTGTGGGAAAAGGAGAAAATGCTGGTTACCAGCATTTTCTTCTTTTCCCACAAAGTTTTCAAAAAGCCTCCTTCCTCAGGATCGTTAAATCACGGGATTGTCTGGTAAAAAATATTTGAACCATATCCTATTTTAATTTAAACATATTTTATTCCACAGAAATACAATATACATGAGCAATACAATACAATCAATTAACAAAAATGATCCTGCAGAAATGGATCGGAACGAAAGCAAGGCTTATAGAGTTCCTCTCCAATTTTCGGTTATTGCATGTATAAAGTACGATATATTAAAGTTTAGGGGAAAAAAACAATAATAATGTAGAAAACATTGTGGGAAAAGGAGAAAATGCTGGCTACCAGTTTTTCTCCTTTTCTCCTTTCCCTCAAAGTTTTCAAAAAGCCTTCTTCCTCAGGGTCGTTAAATCACGGGATTGTCTGGTAGAAGATATCCTGCTAAACAAATAAAACTTTCAATCCGATAGTAGAAAACCCGCATAATGTCATTTCAAACTTTTTTTTTTTTTGCAGAAAAATATCTCCTTAGCGGACAGTGTAGATCTAAGATCAGACTGCACCTTCTGTGCAGTTTGATCTTGATCTACACTGTCCGCTAAAGGTCAGTAATTTGCGCTTAGCGGCCTAAGAGTTAAAGGTCACGAGTATCCTGTCTGAAAACCGGAACACGATAGATTCCCGGCCTCACCTTTCGTAGTTAACATACGTCAATCGAACGTCAATATAGACGGGGCGACACACTCTCTGAACTATTTACTTCCTGCAAACGACCTTGGTTGTCTTGTAGAAGATTATATTTGAAAACATTGCGGCAAAAGGAGAAACTGTTGGATGGTTAAAAACAAAGTCGCCTGCAGTAGATTAGTTTTGAGGGAAAATGAGTTCTATGAATTTTAACACATCTCTGCTAGCGGTTAGAAAACCTTGAGGGAGAGAGAGAGAGACAGAGAGAGAGAATGAGAGAGAGAAAGAGAGAGAGAGAGAGAAAATGAGAAAGAGAGAGAGAGAGAGAGAGAGAGAGAGATAGGGAGAGAGAGAGAAAGAATGAGAGAATAAGAGAGAGAGAGAGAGAGAGAGAGAGAGAGAGAGAGAGGGAGGGGGGGGGGTTTGGAGAAGGGCCTTGTAAAACTTAGAATTTCGATTTGAAAATACAGATACAATTTTTCTACTTCAAGGAAATATGGCTATCTACGTTGAACTCTACATTGAATAGTTGTTGTATTCTGTTCCATAATGGGAATGGGCGTGCCGCAACTTTCAATCTTTACCAAATAATCACATGAGTTATCGACCCGTAAGAATAAACCTTTGAAAAAATTTTGGGAAAAGTAGAAAATGCTGGTAACCAGCATTTTCTCCTTTTCCCACAATGTTTTCTACTCTATCACAGACAAGTTCCGTCAACAGAGTCACTTTTAATTTGTCGTCTGCAAATGCTTTTGATTTAGGCAAGTCTAACATTTTGTCGTTTGGTAAGGAGTTTTGGGTTAATAAATGTTAAATAATACAGTAGGTCAGGTTTACATTAATTTACTTATCACTTTACGACTCGTAACGCCCTTGCGGTAAACAACTTTGGGAACAATGATGGAAAAGGAGCAATTAATTAATATCAGCCGAACCTAGGTAACCCATCTATCCGTAACGAACCTAACCTTGTATCGAAAAGGTAACTTAACCTATATCCTACCAAATAAGTGAAATGAAACTTTCAAGCGGATAGTAAAAACCCGAATTTTGCTATTTCAAAGATACTTTTTGCGGCAAAGATATCTCCTTATCGGACAGTGTAGATCTAAGATCAGACTGCACGTTCTGTGCAGTCTGATCTTGATCTACACTGTCCGCAAAAGGTCGTTGAATCAGCCGTTCGTCGTTGGCAGCCCAAGGGTTAAGTTGGAATCCCTGCTCTGGAAAACAATATTTCAAGGACTGATAAAAGTCATTGTGACAGGATTAGTTCCTCTCTGACAACCGATCATTGTTGAGACGATGGTTATGTGGGAAAGCAGCCAATGGCTTGTGAGGAATGTTGTGCGAAGTGCTGCCAACAAGGAACTTTAGAAAAAACATTGATAGGTGCACGCGGGCCGCAGTGGTATAAGTGAAATAATGTTGAAAAGGTGTTAAACAACAAACGATTCACTTCCATGTACAGATTAGGCTATTTAGCATATTAAATGTACTGGAAATCACCTTTCCCCTTCTTTCCACCCCCTTTCCCGCAATGCATAGATAGGTGCACTGGCCATTTTCATATGAGAAATGGTGAAAAACGAAACAACTTCTAAAATAGTTATGGGGTTAAGGATTCTTCTGGGGCCCGGCAAAGTCAACGAATCAGCTGATAGCAGTCAGTTAATTATTATTGTGTACATGCTTGTCACCATAGTTGCAAAATATAGTCCAAGGACTTACCCGTTGCAATATAGAAGCTATATTTATTCCTTTTATCAACCAATACTGTGTTTTCCATGACCTTGGGAAAGAAAGCTTTTGAAACCATTGTGGGAAAAGGAGAAAATGCTGGTAACCAGCATTTTCTCCTTTTCCCGCAATGTTTTCTTCCCTTCACACCCAAATCCAAATCGCATCATTTGAGACACATTTGATTTTTCATTTGCAAGTGCTTTCAAATTTGGACAAGTCGGAGTAGTTTGGTAAAGAGTTAACTCTATTCACACGACAAAATCTGAGTCTCACCCGTACCGAGAGAATTTTGCAGACGACAAAGTGTACTAGTATGGGAACCATATGACAGGATTTGTTTTAAAAAGGGGAGAAAACATCGTGGGAAAACGAGAGTAATATTGCGAGTTACTACGATGTTTTCAGAAGCTCTTTTCCTCAGGGATGTAAAAAACCACATTGTGAAGTAAAAGGCTGACCCTTCACCATGTAGGTAATTTTAACAAATATGAAAATCAAATACATTTGCAGAAAAAAAAAAACTATGTCTTTTGAGTGATGAGTAAAAATTTTGGTATAAGGCGCTAAGACAAAGGGTAAAATGCTCCTTTTCTCACAATCTTCTTATAAGCTTCCTCCTGGGATTCAATGAAGTCGTATTTATGTCGGAATGGTTGGAATAATTCAACACTTGTTGCGCTCAGCCTGGTCTAAATAGTTCGAGCATTCGGTGTAGATCAAGATCAGGCTGCACAGAACGTGTGGTCTGATCTTTAATCTACACTGTCCGCGTCTCTGCCACAAATTCTGACAAAAAAAAAGGCTTTGATACTGCAATAAACATGTAGATGCATTTTTACTGACTAAGAATGTCTAATTTGAGTTATTCAGCACTACTACGTGGGATATCACTTTACCAGACAACAAAAGTTTAGACTTGTCCAAAGTGAAGGCATTTGGAGACTTCGAATTAAATGTGGCTCAAACGATGGTGTTCTTCTGTGAAAGTATAGAAAACACTGTTGGAAAAGAAGAAAATGCTGGTTACCAGCATTTTCTTCTTTCCCAACACTGTTTTCAAAACGTCGGAGCGTTTTGTGCAGGGTTAAATGGCAGACGGCGGTGAGCAACGAATCGTGAAATATATCGACAAAAACTAGAACAGTCGTGATAAAGCGATATGCGTAATAACTGCCCTTGTGAAATAATTGACCTTGATCAACATGACACTGAACAATATTATGAAATGCAAGGTTTTCATCGATATTTGTTCCCCTGGCGCTATCTGTTTGTGTGTTTGGCGTTTAGCGCCGTTTTCAACATTATTTTATCAAAATCACGGCGACCAGTGTACCTATCCACACGTCCCTGGAGTTTCATTCACCTGTACTTTGTACAGCCCAATTTCAAAGCCACTTGCTGCTTTCCCAAATAGGTATTGATGAAAGGATTTTCAGCAGTGGGGGAAAAAGGAATCCTAACGTAATGGCTATCATCAATCCTCGACAACAGTGTGGCCAAGCTGGAATTTGAACTTCACGACCCCAGGATCACTAGGTCTTTATGAAACTTTATGAAAGTAAACGACTCAGCAACCGGGCGCGGCCCCAATCCAATCTGGCACATTTTCCCGCGGCTGAGGTCATTCTGTTTCTTTTGCCACTAAACACTATATAGATCCTAAATTCTATTATTTGAAATGCCCAATGGATTAATTCATTCTTGTTTTCATTGTTTTTTAGCTCACCTGAGCACGAAGAACAGGTTTGGTGAGACAGGGGCTTCAGGCATTATCAGGCCAAAATTACACGTTCTACCCCTACCGCAACCCAACCCTTTTTCCGATTATGTCAGGACGGAGTAAGACGTTCTAAGACCTAGTTTGGTGTGCGGGGGCTTTACCAAGCTCGGACATTTTTGAAAGTTGGAATCGATAGAAAAAATTTGTGCATGAAATCAGAAAATTATATTTTTAACTATCATTATCATTTCTTTTCAACTTCCGTTTTAGGACGATTTGATTGGTTGATTCAGAATGGCTCCTTAACCGGAAGTTGATGTCACGAAAAAACAGAAACATCTCGTTAGTCAGTGTAGACGGAACTTAGAGGAATATAAAAAATAAATACAGAAGACTCCAATGACGTACATAACAGAATGAATGAATACATGAAACGGATATGACAAATGAAAAAAAAAACTAGTCTAAGACTCAATTAACAGGAAGGACTTGTTATTCAAAATAATGGTAGCCGATCTATGCCACTCCTACAGCCCAGCTTCAATAACAAAATCTATTTTCCTATCGTGTTTCACTGATGTGATATTCTAACCCTTAAAGTGCAAATTAAGCCATTCCCTTATAATCTTGTGAAAAATTGTGTTAGACAGCTTCGAAAACATCTCTATGAGATATGGACAATGAAAGTGAAACCAAGTTTTAAGATCTAAATACAAGTGGAAACATTGTGGCACAAGAAGAAATTGCTCGTTACGAGCAATTTCTTCTTGTGCCACTATGTTTTCAAAAGTGATCATTGCTCAGCGAAAAAAAATATCGTGTGAGGTAGGTACAACATGGGAATTTTGAACAGGTTGAACCACCTGAAGGATATTGTAATATCAAAGCTGTTTCGATCACAAAATCCCAATAAATTATTGAACAATGAATATCTAAGATCAGACTCCGATGAAGATTCCTAGATCAGACTGCAGAGAGCATACAGTCTTATCTAGGTTTCACATAACTGTAATTAGTGCACTAAGGGTAAAGGAAACTGTATCAATCCCCCTCCCACATTATGCGCATTGATTTCCAATACTAACGTTACAATTGTGCTTATAACGTACATCCGTCAATAAAAGTCAACGTTCCCAAATGCCTTGTTTATTTCACAGAATCAACTCACAACATTTTTGATTGGCTGTGAAACCCATATATACGCAAAATGTATTATTTCTGCCAATGGTAAGGCTTGTCTCAAAGTTTGGTCTGTTTATTTGTAATATGGGGCTGAAGTAAGAGCTTAATAATTATCTCAAGTTATTTTGATTCCAAGTTCTATGAGGTAATTACATTATTATTTAATAATGTGGGTAGACTATCCCTAAAACAACAAACAGGGATTCTTAAAGACATTGTGTAGATAGATGTAAGTGTAATATAAGTAGACATCAATGCCCTACTATTAACGATCACGTGTTCAACGATTCTCAGATGAGAAGGCTTCTGAAAACCTTGTAGGAAGAGGAGGAAATGCTGGTAACCAGCATTTTCTCCTTTTCCATCAATGTTTTCTACCCCATCTTGGACAAATCCCACCATGTAGTTCAATTTTAATTTTTCGGCTGCATTTTTCTTTTATTTGGACCAGTCTAACATTGTGACATTGGTCGTCTGGTAATTGGTTATGTATCATGGCTGTTCTCATAAAAACGCCTTTACTAAAGAAACTTTCTCTATCAGAGTTCGAATCTTTCTTATGATAATTATGATACCACAGCCCAGCGTCTTACGTGGCTAATTATCTAAGCTATTGAATCTGGTAACCAGCGTTTTATCTTTCTCCAACAATGTTTTCTATCCTTCTAATCATGTTCGCCTCATTTAATATTTCGTCTGCAAATGCTTTCAATTTGGGAGGATCTAACATTAAGTCATCTAGTGAAGAGTTACAGAAACTCTCGTAGGCACGAAGATTATCGACATCTACATGTAAGATACGTTCTAACAATGTTCTCTGCCCTTTCAGCCGTGCCCCGGCAGCACAGTCGGTAGGGTACAGGACTTGAGAACAGGGGGTCGCTGGTTCGAATCCCAGCTCGGCCAATTTCTTTCCGAGGATTGATGATAACCATTGCGAGAGGATTCATTCCTCTGTAACCGTTGATCATTGTTTCAATGACAGTTATGTGAGAAAGTAGCCAGTGTCTCGGAAAGAACATTGTGCAAAGGACTGGTTAAAAGAAATTCCATGAAAACATAGACAAGCCCACTTGTTGCAGTAATATACTAGTAACTGAAATAATGTTGAAAGAGGAGTAAAATATCAATCAATCAATCAATCAGTCAATCAATCTCTACCTTTTTAAAGACGCATTCGACCTTTTGAGCCATATTTAACGGTACGTCTGCTAAAGACTTTCAATTTGGACCATTCTAAGATTTTGTCGCCTGGTAGAGAAACCCTTTATCACACAATGACGAGTTTTAACGACCCTGAGGAAGAAGCCTTTTTGAAAACATTGTGGGGAAAGGAGAAAATGCTGGTAACCAGCATTTTCTCCTTTTCCCACAATGTTTTCTACCCTATCAAAGACAAATCCATCATTTAAGCCGAATTTAAATTGTCGTCTGCAGAGGCTATCAATTTGGACCATTCTAAAATTTTATCGTCTGGTAAGAGTTGTGGAAAATCGTGTAGGCACAATATCGACCTTTGTCTCAAAAGATATGCCACAATTCTCTCTAGTCGTTTAGCCGAGCCCCGGCTGCACAGTCGGTTGGGTATATGAGAATAGGGGATCGCTGGTTCGAATCCCCAGCTCGGCCCATTTCTTTCCGAGGACTGATGATAGTCACATTGCGACTGGATTCATTCCTCTGTAACCGCTTATCATTGTTTCCATGATGGTCATGTGAGAAAGCGTCCAGTTGCTTGGAAAGGATATTGTGCGAAGTGCTGGTTAAAATAAACATCAGGGAAGCATGGATATGTGCACTGGCTGCAGCGATACAATTGAAATAATGTTGAAAAATTGCGATAAACAAAAATCAATCATTCAATCAATCAGTCAATCAATCAATCAGTCAGTCAGTCAGTCAGTCAGTCAATCTCTATTCTTTAGGTGACGAATTCAACCGTTTGAGGGATATCTTACAATTTGTCTACTACTGCTTTCAATTTTGACCATCCTAAGATTCTGTCGCCTGGTAGAGAGCTAAAGAAAATCTTGTAGGCACAATATTGACCTTTGTCTTGATAGATACGCTCCCATTCATGTAGGCGATTCAACTTTCTTTGAACTTAGCAATACTGTATCTATATTTACTGTTTTGCGTTGTCGCCGTTCCCATGGAAACCACACCAAGATACCATTATTGGACAATACCCTTCCTCTGACCAATATAGGATGGTTCTTGAAAAAAAAAATATGATTGTTCGGAGAAGAAATTTATCGTAGAGTCAATTGAAAGGTGTGTACGTGTACGCGCGCGCGTGTGTGGGAAGGGGGGGGGGGGAAAAGGGGACTGGGCGTGGGAATGGGGAATCACACTGGGAAGCACTTGCTTCTTCCTTTGCTAAAAAGGCTTTTAGCGTCTTGCAGCAGGCCACTTTTGAAAGCATTGAGGCAAAAGGAGAAATTGCTCGTTACGAGCAATTTCTCCTTTTGTCACAATGTTTTCAGATCAAGTCATATAAAACCTGAAAAACAGTCTTTCAAAGGATGTCCGCAGCAAACTCATTGCTAGAGGTAAAGATCATTGCTGGAGGTAAATACCGCTATTTTAATCAAATGCAAAGTCTTGTGTTTTGCAGGCCTGGGCGGAATTAATTAACCTTTAAACCCTTTACGAAATAACCCCGGGCTTTAACGATCTTCAGGAAGAAAGCAATAGAATAGATTGGTAGAAAATACTAGAAGAAAATGATGGTAACCAGCACTGTCTTCTTTTCCAATTATGTTTTCTACGCCTAGCCGGACAAAATTTATCATTTAAGTTTCATTTAATTTGTCGTCTGTAAATGCTTTCAAAGTAGACAAGCTTAAGATTTTGTCATCTGGTAAAGATTTAACCCTTTACCACCCAACCCCAACTTTTGACGACCTCTAGAAAGAAGCCTTTCGAAACATTGTTGGAAGAGGAGAAAATGAGTTTTCTCCTCCTACCTTGTATTCTAACCTTTCAAAAACACATTTCACAATTTTTGAGAGAATCTTTTTATTTTCGTTTCCAAATGCTTTCAAAATTAATGGGCAAGTCTGAGATTTTATCGCCTGGTAAAGAATTAACTCTTCACATAACGATAAAATTTTAGACTTATCTAAATTAAAATTGTATGCAAACACCTAATTAAATATGGCTGAAGTAGTGAAAGTTTATCTTTGAAAGGAAAGAAAACATTTTGGGTACAGGAGAAAATGCTGGTAACCAGCATTTTCTCCTTTTCCCAAAATGTTTTCCAAGCCCTCTTCCTAGAGGGTGGTTAAACCAGGGATTGTGTGGTGAAGAGTTAAAGTGTTAAACATTATTTTTGAGATGCACCACTCCGCGATAGCTTGGGTTCCAGTCTGATCATTTGTTTTTTTATAATTTATACAATCTAACATTTCAATTTTTTGTCAAAAATGACAAAAAAAAAAACAGATTAACCCATTACCACACAATCCCTACTTTTGACGACCCTGAGAAAGAAGCCTTTAGAAAACATTGTGGGAAAAGGAGAAAATGCTGGTAACCAGCATTTTCTCCTTTTCCCACAATATTTTCTACCCTTCACAAAACAAATTTCAAATTTTCAGTCACTTTCATTTTGTCGTCTGCAAATGCTTTCGATTTGGACAAGCCTAAAATATTGTCGTTTGGTAATGAGTTAAGACTTTACAACACAATCCTGAGTTTTAACGACCCTGAAGAAGAATGCTTTTGAAAACATTGTGGGAAAAGGAGAAGATGCTAGTTACCAGCATTTTTCTCATTTTCCCACATTTTTTTTAACCCAGACAAAGATTGAAATGATGTTTAACGCCGCTTTAACACTATTTCAGTTATATCGTGGCGGCCAGTGCACCTATCCATGTTTTCCTGAAGTCTCTTTTACCATTACTCCGCATAATTTTCTTTCCAAGCCACTGGCTGCTTTTCCACATAACTATCGTCGAAACAAAGGTCAGCGGTGAAAGAGGAATGAGTCCTGTCGCAATAACTATCATCAATCCTCGGAAAGAAATTAGCCGAGCCAGAGATCGAACCCACGACCCCCTATTCTCAAGTCCTGCACGCTACCGACTGAGCTACCGGGGCTCGGCACTCAGTCAAAGAATTTTGGTTCATTGGAACCACTTATGAATTTATCATCTATGCAGATGCTTTCAACTTGGAAGAGTCTGGAATTATGTCGTTTGGTATAGAGTTTGAACAGAAGTTATTGTAAAGGTGTATTTATCACATAAATCCTCCTCCGGCAGTGTATTAAATCCATAACTTATTTTTGATAATACACTAGTGTATTATCGTTTTTTGGGTCCCGGTTCTGATCAGTTTTCAGTCACGAGCGCGTGAGGCGAGAGAAACCAACCACAGTTTGTGCGGGAATTTGTACTGTTACGCCGTTTCGGGGAAAAATGACGTCACTGTTGCTAAGACGTATACGCCTGATAAGTTTTTGATTTTCATGTTTGATAAAAACCAAGAAATGCAGCGAAAGTCTCTTAAAATCAATATTATTGCGGAAATAGGTGGACTTAACCCCTCTATAAACTATTTCACTCTTCTTTTGGTGTAAATGTCACAGAACTATCTAGTTGTGTATGTACACATTTAAAACCAATCTACAACGTAAACATGGACCCGTGAACGGTATAGAGGCTGAAGGTGATGATGCGGGATATTTTTCTGTCTGTCATTCGTTTTGTGTGATAAATAGAATCTCACATTCGTGTTTATGTATTATCATTTTTATCAAACTCGTTGACCAAAATGTATTTGACGCTCGCCAAGGCTCGCGTCATACAATTTTAGTCAACTCGTTTGATAAAAATGATAATACATAAACACTCATGTAAGATCCTCTATTTATACATGTATAGACCTAGATAAGGAGACTGCCATAAGAAGACCGCGATAAGGATTGGTGGACTAAGGCTACACCGAGATGTCATTGTTGGACATTAACCTTTTCTTCAGACCAACAGGGGTAGTTTCAAAGGGATTTATTTGCTGTGAATCTTTCTTTTTTCATAAACAATTAGAATACTGTCAGAGATATTTTTTCTCTTCAAACGTAAAGAAACTTGACGGTCACACGCAGTAAAAAGGTTTAAATTTGGCGTTCAAATAGTGGGTTCGTCGCTTTGGAATCGGTATCTCTAATTATTTTATGCTATCAAATATGACGTCATAACACTTATTTGAATACGTTACCACATAATCGAGGCGTTTTATTGATCACTATCGTGACATTTCCAAATACCTTTTTCGAAATTCGTCAGCAGATCTAAAAAACATCTTTTAAGGAAACGAAGCCCATTAAGGAAATACCACGGAAATATATTTCTTTTCATACATTTGTCTTTCTTCTGCACTGATAGTTTTTCAGCTATCGCGTTACTTAATCCAGCGATGAATCATTTCTGAAGTTGTGAGAGATTACAAAAATCTGAATAGCTTCCTTTAACTCTTAGCCTGCTAAGCGTGACACACTGACCTTTTGCAGACAGTGTAGATCAAGATCAGACTGCACAGAACGTGCAGTCTGATCTTTGATCCACACTTTCCAATAAGGGCATGTTTCCCCCCCCCCCCCTGCAAAAAAAACCCCCTTTGATATAGCAAAATTTGGGTTTTTTACTATCGGCTTAAAAATTTCCGATTTCACTTATTTAGCAAGATAAAGGTTAATCCATCGCTATATCCGATGACCTTTCATGGCCAAATACGCCTTCATATTACACGGAGGGCTAAAATTTGAAGGAAAGTCTATCGACCAACAGCAAACAATATATTGTTGGCAAAAGGAGAAATTGATTGTTACAAGCTGATAAACTCTTTTCCCTAAAGTTTTCCAAATCTGTAAGTAGTGTTTGATTGATTGTACAGCAATAAGGAAAATGCCCCCACCTCCCTCAGGAGTGTCGTTGCACGGCTACTGACACCGGTTATCGCTTAAATCGAATTCTATTGCAAACTCGTACACCTTTTCTCTACTTTTCTATTTAGTTGTTTGAAAAAATCACTAATGTGCTTTAGTTTACGGCCTTTACTGACGACTATATTTCATAAAAATAATTGAGCCATGCTCTATGAAAAGGGGGCTTAATGCATCTGCCAAAAGTTTCGATCCAAGTCAGCCTGCGCGGACTGCCGAAACTTTTCGCTATTGGTCAACTTTCTGTATGTTGAAGGACGCAGTCTACTTCATGATTAAGTCAGTTTTTAAAAAAGCAGCTGTCATGGATCAATAAGTATGTGATGGCTTGCTTGGTACCATGGATCACGGAGATGCATTAAGCCCTCCTTTGCCGGAGCATGGCTCAATCAAAATATAGAAGAGTGTAAATCAAAGACAAGGCAGAACTTTTTGTGCATTCTGACCTTGACGTTCAAGTTGATTGTCCGCAAACGTAGATCTACCTAAACTCATCACAGATGGTTCCACGATAGCGACACTAAGATACAAAGCTTTTGAAAACATTTTGGGATAAGGAGAAAATGGTGGTAACCACCATTTCCTCTTTTCCACAAAACACTAGAAGATCCGTTTGAATTCACCACTTCGGGTACATTTAATTAGTCGTCTGCAAATGCTTTCAATTTGGGCAAGTCTAAAATGTGTTTGTCTGGTAAACGGGTTGAGTTGTCCCGTTAGCACCCAAAGGTTGAAGAATACAGACGGTAAAAACAATTTGAGATATATTTTCCTTGGATACTATGGAAATAAACAACTTTATTTACGATGCCTATTGAATACGCAAAATAAAAATTCCCAATAACAACAACGCGGAGTGCAACTCGGCCATGGCAACAAGACTATCCCACAAAGAAAATCAAATACCAAATACTTTCCTGAATGGAATATTTCACAAAGAATGACGTCACAGAACGCGCCTTTACAGCCTCTCGCCGTTTGTTAGTGAATACGTCATCGTTCGTATTGATTGCTCCTAAATTATCTAGAATGGTGTGAGAATGTCAATTTTTGCGCAAATGTAGCGTCTTTTTGTGCGTCTTTTTACCAAAGAAAAACAATCTGCCAAGACTTCGTACTGAGATTTTGGCAACCATTCTTTTAGCAGCCGTCATCGGCTTTTGAAACGTGCAGTCTGATCTTGAATCTACACTGTCCGCCACTTTATACGAAACATGGCCCTAAACTGTCTTGAAATGCAAAGGAACTCTATTTAATGACCTCGAAAAGAAGTCAAATTTATTTTGTTGTCAGCGAAAAGTCACTTCAGCTGGGCCCGTATTCATCAACTGTTCTTGAGAACATTCCTAGACTTATTCTCCAAAATTTTCTAAATTTGAAAGTAACACAACTTCTGATTGGCTCAACCAAATGGTGGATGATTGCTTCTTTAAAATTTTAAGCAGTACTCGCGCCGTGATGTTGGTGGTTCCGAAGGTTGACCCACTCATCACGGGATTCAAACCCAGAACCTACTCGTTTTTGCCCGCTTTCGAGGGGGAGGCGGGCAGGGTGGGGGCTGGTAATCAGCAACTGGGACGTAAACCTTGACACTGATGAAGTCCGAAATAGGACCGGGAAATGGAGGGGAAGCTTTGAGGTAGGAAAGATCACCATTCTTTCGCAACTGTTTCCTATAATGTATTTTAAATGAAAGTAAGTCGATTCCGAGATATTAATCAACAACGGTTTAATTCTTAGAAAAAAAAAAAAACAATAACGAAAATTAATCAAAATTAAACTTCAAATAACAAGTTTTCTACGCAATTCTGTCACGTTGGCCAGAACGTGCTTATTAACGCTTTCACTGCCAATGACAACATTAGTGGCTTTTGCGGGCGGTGACGATCAAGATCAGACTGCACAGATCTTAACAACTCACTAGCTGATGCTCATATATGATCAAAATCATCTTCAGCTGGAGTGGAAATCTATTTTACGACGTCAAAAACAAAATTAATCGAATTTACAGAGTCCGTAACTTAAGAGTGAAAAACACAGGGTATGTCGCAGAAACGAAAGGAAATGATGTTTTGACTTAACGCTTTATCCACCTGTAGACGGCTCTTTTTCGTCATACAGAAGAGCACATTTGAAAAACATTGTGTTAAAAGGAGAAACTGCTCGTGACGAGCAATTTCTCCTTTTAACACGATGGTTTTTTTATACGATATTCAAACGTAATGTACATTGACTGTTTACATTTTTACAGTGCTGTCTTCTAAGTCGTACACTGCAAAATTGTCTCAGGTGATGATAAGTGACACAGGCTTCGCTTTAATTACTTTATTAATCCTATTCTATAGACGTAATTTTCCATTCTTAACCATCATGTAAGCTGTTTAGCAAGACTCAAGGCACTTTGGCGGACAGTGTAGGTCAAGATCAGATTAAACAGAACGTGCAGTCTGATCTTGAATCTACACTGTCTGATACGTTGAGATCGCAATATTTGTTTTTTTTTTTACTTTTTGGAAACTTCGATGTTTATAGCGGTTTAACCCTCTATCTGGCGACAAAATTTTAGACTTGTCCAAATTGAAAGTACATGTGCAATGCACATATGAGCCAAGCTATGGAAAAAAGGGGTTAAATGCATCTCCATGATGTATTCTACCTAGCAAGTCATCTCATAAATAATACAGAGCTCCAGATAAGACGGAGTGATGGTATCCTAAATCCATTATTTCTCTGCCAAACCCTATGTTGTGGGTACTCATTAGAATCGTCTCGATGAGACGATTCAATTGAGTACCCATAACATAGGGTTTAGTGTAGAACAATTAATATTTTCAATTTTGAAATCAAAATCACTCCCTCTATCTGGAGCTCTGTTTAAATAATATGGACCCATGAAATCAATTTTGTCTAACAACATACTGAATCATGAGTTTCGACGCATGTCAGCCTGCGCGGACAGCGCAGGCTGGCCTAATTCGATAGGTCTTGGAGGTGTATCAAACCGCCTTTTCACAGAGTATGACAAAATTTTAGACTCGTTCTTATTAAAATCATTTGTTACCTAAAGTTTAAATGTAGCTCAAAAGATGGAATTCGCCTATGACAGAGTAGAACAAATTGTGGGAAAAAATGCTGGTTATCGGTATTTTCTCTTTTTCCTTCAATGTTTTACCCTAGGATCGTTAAAACACGGGACTGTTTGATAATGAATTCAAACGGCATACACTTTCTTTGCTTTTGATTGTGACCTCCTATCATGCCAAGGACATGTTGGTTTTAGCCAGCGTACAAAGAGACCGGATTACAGAGGTGGTCGAAAAGTCCAGGTAGCCCAGTGGTAAAGCACAGGACTACATATCGATGCATGTGAGTTTAAAGTAACAATAAAGGCCAAATATAAACAAAGCGGGTGTCAAATGCATTTGAATTTATATCATACCATTTAAAAGTATGGAAATTATTGTGAAGATGACAATCAGTCATAAGTCGCTGACAGAGAAATTATTTTCAAAACTAGGTTAAAACCTGCCAGGTATCTGTGTCTTTTGTTTAATTTTTGCCTGATTTTAAAATTCCCTTTTTTTTTCTGCAAGCGACTAACATATGGCCCTGCCACACGATAATAGACTGTCATCTCCACAATATTTTCCATAGTTTTAAATGGTATGATTTAAATTTCATGTATCATGACACCTGCTTTGGTATTTTGGCCTTTACTGGGCCTTTAAATATTGGCTCGGCGAAACTCTTCTCTTACGGATTGATGATAGACAGGATTCATTTCTGTTCCACTGACTGAACATTATTTCGATGTATGGAAAGTAGCCAGTGGCTTGGAGAGGGCAATGAGCGTAATATTAGTAACAGAAAGTCCGTTCGGCAGATGCACTACGGTGGACAGCCGCCGTTATTTAACAAGAGTACTGCTAAAACGGACGTTAATCACTTTATATACTTAGTCTACGTTTATGTATATACTGCCTGCGGAAAATAGTGAACTATTGAAATTACAAAACTGGTCCCCTAAATTGGCTAAGACAGCAAGTTTCAGCCAGTCTCAGAATTTAGCATCAGAAATGAAATTAGAACGGTTTGTGAACACGGACCTCGTTGACTAGAATAATGACCTCATAATATTCAAGCAGTCAGCATAAAACATAATGCACTACTGAACGGCATCTGTAGATGAAGGATTTACTCTAAGGCTCCTATGCACGATTCAGTTCACTTTTGCGGGCAGCGTAAATCCCAGATCAGACTGCACAGTATGTGCAGTCTGATCTTATATTTACACTGTCCGATACAGTCAGATTTTTTTTCCAGCAAAAAATCTTTCAGGAAATAGCAATAATTTTGGTTTTACTTTTTGCTGTACTTTTTTATCTTTTACCACACAATCTCGCGTGAGGAAAAAAAAAAAACTTTTGAAAACGTTTTTGGGAAAATGAGAAAATGCTGGTAACCTGCATGTCTTCCGTTTCACACAATGTTTTCTATCACTCCAGGGACAAACTCTATCATTTTAAACTCGTTTAATTTGTCGTCTGCAAATGCTTTCAATTTGGACAAATCTAAATTTTTTGTCGTTTGGTAAAGAGTGAATCTATGTAGCAGGTTAACTCCTTACCAAACGACAAAATTTTAGACTGGTCCAAATTCAAAGCACTTGCAGACGACAAATTAAAGATGGCTCAAATGGCAGAATTTGTCCCTGATAGAATAGAAAACATTGTGAGAAAAGGAGAAAATGCTGGTAACCAGTATTTTCTCCTTTTCCCACAATGTTTTCAAAAGGCTTCTTTCCAAGGGTGGTGAAAGCACAGAATTGTTTGGTTAGGGGGTTAAGGGTGTAGAATTTCGGTCGTGATCAAAATGATTTTCTAGGTTAAAACCCTTAGAATGCATCGCAGAAGTTAATTGATCTCCACACCTCGTAGCTTGCGATAAAAATGCACAGAACGTGCAGTCTGATCTTTGACATACACTGTCTGACATAAGTGACGTATTCTGGTGTAATCTTGGTTAAAATAGGAAGGATTTATCTTAATTTTACTAAATGAAATGATGATCTTACTTATGTAGCATGTGAAGGCCGAATCATGTTGCGTTTCGTTGAGTTATACAACAATCTATGTTATGAAACAAACAAATACGTAAACCCGGTTACCATGGAATCAACTTTCATTGAAATCGCTCACTCTTGTGGCTAGTTCAAGGGCATTTTGCGGACACTGCAGATAAAGATGAGCCTGCACAGGAAAGGCGTGTCAAATGATGTGACACTACACCTTACAGCGTTAAATAATATAAAATTCTCCTGTAATCATTGAAGATATTGTTTCTTCACCCTCAATGTTTTTCTGATATGAGTTTAAGGACATTTTCCTTACCTATATATTTTTTTCTCACTGGTGAGACTTTTTACTGTGCTTGCACAATAATGGTAAAATAGCAATTTTTTACCCTAACAAAATACTTGTCCAAGATTGAAAGCGTTTGCCGACGAAAAATTAAATGTGGCTCGGTTGATGGGAGAAAAGCCATAGTGGAAAAAGGAAAAAAAAAAAAAAATGCTAGTTACCAGCATTTTTTCCTTTTCCCACAATGTTTTCATCAGCCCAAGAGAAGCCAAACCCTCAGGGTCTTTAAATTTCGAGATTATTTGGTAAAGGGTTCTATAAAAGAGAAATTTTAGTGATTATAGAAAATACCCAAATATTTAAAACTGTTAGTCTAACGGTCACTCTTTACTCGAACTTCAAGGGAACACTGGTATTTAACATTTCAATACTGGAAAGTGTGGAACCAAGATCGGACAGGACGTTCTATGCAGTTTTGTCTTTGATCCACTTTGTTCTCTAAAGTACAAGATGTTCTCAGTCTTCGAAGGCGTAATTATCATAGTTAAGATGTTTAGCCCTTTATCAAACCATCACATGTTTATACGAAAGCATTATCGAAGAAGCAGCAGAAAATACTTGTAATCAGCCTTTAGTATGGCCTGTAAACTGAGTGTTTTTTCTCTTTCAAACACAAATCTAACTTTTTGAAACCACATTCAAAGTTGACGTCTGCAAGTGCTTTACATGTAGACGAGTCTTAATTTCAATCGTCTGGTCGCAGAAGTTAACAGCGAAATTTAAGACTTGTACATATTAAAAGCATTTACAGACGATTAATTATAGCTCATATATTTTTTTCTTTGAAATGGAAAACAACAACAACAACAAATGTTGGAAAAGGAGAAAGTGCTGGTTCTAGCATTTCCTCCTTTTCATACAATATTTTCAAAAGCCTACTTTCTCAGGGCCGTTAATACACAAGATTGTTTGTAGCAGAAGTAAGACAGGCTTGGTTTATACCGTGGACAGACCACTCCAATCTCGATAATTTTCCAGTCACGCTCCCATTCCTATGATATATCTAACGTGACTTACAAATTATCATCAAAACCTACCTAACTATGCAAGGATGGACTTTGCACTGTACTTCTCTTATCATACGACTTAATTTTAGACTAGTTCTAATTCGATACATTTTGAACACGACAAATAAAACGTGGCTTAAATGATGGAGTTTGCCCTCAAAAGGGTAGAAAACACTGTAGGAAAAAGGAGAAAATCCATTTTCTTGTTCTATACCACTGTTTTCAAAAGCCTTTTTTCTCAGGGTCGTTGAAACCCGAGATTTCTTGGTAAGGAGAAAATGTCAACTCTTTCGCTGCCAACTCAGTATATTCGATTATTTTTTTTTTAACAGGTCGAAACTTCTACTAATTTCATTGTGTGGTAAAAGGTTATAGGCCCAAAAGCCGCCAAAAAACCAATGCACGTGTTAAATTACTTTTGAATTTAAATCATACCATTTAAAAGTATGGAAAATATTGTGAAGATGACAATGTGTCATTGTATAGTCGGTCAGTCGCTAGCAGAAAAATCGATTTCTGAAATCAGGCAAAAAGTAAACAAAAGACAGACCGACTTGGCAACTTTTAACCTAGTTTTTGAAATAATTTCTCTGCCATCGATTAACATTGAGACCGACCATACAGTAACAGTTGTCATCGTCACAATAATTTCCATACTTCCAAATTGATAAAATTTAAATTTAAGTGCACTTTACCGCTAGTTTTTTTTTTTTAATTTTTGGCAGGTATTGTTACTTTAATTGTTCAGTTCTAAGAATATACCCTTCAAAAAGGACAGTTAGTACATCCGAAAAAGCAAACGTCGAATCCAATGGTCACATTAGTTCAACATTATGAAAGAACATATTTGCCTGGCTCTATGTTCGAACTCAACACCCATTTATTCAACTCATTACCGAAAGACAAAATTTTAATCTTGTCAAAATTCAAAGCTTTTTGCAGACGACAAATTCAGTGTGGCTCAAATGACGAAATCTGTCTAAGAAAGAGCAGAAAAAATTTCCCAAAATGTTTTTCAAAAGGCCTCTTCCTCGGAGTCGTTAAAACACGGGGTAGTACGATAAAGTGATCAAGACTTGTCCGTAATATGACCATATCCTTTCATATGTCTATAGATTCCTTATTTATCCATCGATACTCTTCGTCCTTTCTCTCATCGTGTTGTGTATATATTTAGTGTAAGAAATCATTGGACTTGCCATTGGTTGAAAAGACAAGAATTATTCAATTTGTATTGTAGGGGAAGGATCGATTCAAAGTCGATAGAAGTTGTGATTCAACTCCATTTCAACTCGTATGAAATAAAATATGTTTAATCTTTATGATCGTATCGACAGAACTCCAGGTCCCCCTAATGACATTATGTACAATGTGAGTCTTTACGACTGTAGAAAAACATTGTGAGAAAAGGAGAAAATGCTGGTTACCAGCATTTTCTCCTTTTCCCACAATGTTTTCAAAAGGCTTCTTCCTCGGGATCGCTAAAACACGGGATTGTGTGGTAAAAAGGTTATAGACTTGTCTAATCATGATATGACCATACCCTTTCATCTCACTTTCCCCTATCTATCAATACTCTTCTTCCTCTCTCTCATCGTGTTTTGTATATATTTCGTGTAAGAAATCATTGTAGTTGCCATTGTTTAAAAAGAAAAGAATAATTGAATTTGTATAGTAGCGGAAGAACCGATTCCAAGTTGATAGAACTTGTTATCCAACCCTATTTCAGCTCAAGTGAAATAAAATATGTTTAAACTATGTATGATCACATCGACAGAGCTTCCGGGTCTCCATAACGATGAATGAAGACTGAATAAGATCCGGAAAACGCCTGCTTTACATCCACACATTTCCTCCCCAGACGATTTTCTTTTTTTCTTAGACTTACAGCCGACCACTTTCTCAAATCAGGTTGGCAAAAGGAGAAAGACTACGAGACTAACAATATTTTCCTCCTAAGTCACCAAGATTTTTCTTGTTTACATGTACATGTATCGATTACAGGTCCATTTTTGTTACCTATACTTAACAAGACGGTTTGTTTCATGGAAAATGAGTTGATGAAAAATAACATTGTTTTCTATTGTTCCTTATTGTTAACCCAACCCTGATGGTGGTAAGATATAAGTCAACGGTCAAAACTCAAAATCAAGTGTTGCTATTCTAGTGTCTTACGAACAAAGTCCGTAACAGAGAAACAAATGAACAAATGCATGGCAGAAATACAGGGACCGGGCAGGATTCGAGCCTAGAACGCCCGGACGAAAGGCCAACACCATAACCACTGAGCTAAAGAGAATTCTCCCTAACGCAGTTGTTAGGTGTTGTATTTAAACCGGGATGAAGCCATGCATGAAGGAGTGGTATCCCGTAACACGCCCCCTCTTAAAGTCATCATTTATTGATGACTCAAAGCCTTATTAGGCAGAAAGTCCGTTTTTGGACAACAAATGAGATTAATGGCTCAATGGCCAATCCCGGACGAGCCCCCATCTTACGAACAAAGTCCGTAACAAGGAAACAAATGAACAAATGCATGGCAGAAATACAGGGACCGGGCAGGATTCGAACCTAGAACGCCCGGACGAAAGGCCAATACCATAACCACTGAGCTAAAGAGAATTCTCCCTAACGCAGTTGTTAGGTATTGTATTTAAACCGGGATGAAGCCATGCATGAAGGAGTGGTCTCCCGTAACAAGTGCCCTTTAAGTCAAAAATAGCTTAACCATGCTCTGGCATAAGGGGGTTTAATGCATCTCCGTGATGAACTATACCAAGCAAGTCATCAAAAAAATTATGGATCCATAAAATCAATTCTGTCTTACAACCGACCAAATCATGAGGTCGACTGGTCATTTTGACCTGCAGAAAATCGACCAATACCAAAAACTTTCGATCATTATAAAAGCTGTACACAAAAGCACCTCAAGATTTGTGCAAATTAAGAGACTTAAGTTTTTTTTTTCGTAACAATGGGCCCAGTTTTATAAAACATTTTACACCAAGGAGTAACTGCTAGTAATAAATAAGTTCTACTTTTCTAATAAGGCTTCCAATATCATTGAAAATAGATATAAATTCTTTAAAGTTGGACAAGTTAAGAATTTTGTCATCTTGAAATCTTGAACTGTCAAAACTCTTAAAAAGATAAAAAAAAAAAAATCAACAATCCAGTTTCAAAGCTCTGTTTGTCGGGGAGGAATATCTAACCATATCCGACAGAGTAGATCGAAGATTAGACTGCACATTCTGTGCAGTCAGATCTTCGATCAACACTGTACGCAAAAGTCGCATTGATTCGCGCTTAGCAGCCAAAAGATTAAGAAAGCCTGTAGATCGAATACATGTATAAAATTTCGAGCCATGATCTGGCAAAAAAAGAGCTTAATACATCTCCGTGACACATTATACTAAACAGGTCATCACATGACTCAATAGATCCATAAAATCAATTTTGTCTAACAACCGGCTGAATCGTGAGGCACACTGGTCCTTTGAAATGCAGAAAATTGACAAAGAGCAAAAAGTTTCGGCCCAGGTCAGCCTGCGCGGACTGCGCAGGCTGACCTGAGTCGATACTTTTTGCAGATACACTAAACCCACGCCCCCCCCCCCCCCCGTTTTTTTTTTTTTGACAGAACATGGCACAATTTAATCGTAAAGTGGGTAACTTGGTTAACGAACGCATTGAGTACGGTCCTATTTCACCTCCCGTGCCCTACTGCCTCACATAGGATATAAGTAAGCCTGTATAACAGTCATTCAAAATTTGATATGGGTTCTTTTGTGTGAGTATGTATCACCTCATTAATATGAGGTCAGCTTTGTGACTCGGGGTCGCTTAACCCGTTATTGTATAAATTCGACCTTTTCCGCCTACGTTGTTGACAGCTTTAGACAGCATAGATTGGTTACCTTCCCTTATATTGCAAATCGTTTATAGTTTATGGGCTGAGCTCTGTGAAAAGGGGGTTTAATGCATCTGCAAAAAGTATCGATTCAGGTCAGCCTGCGCAGTTCGAGCGGGTGACTTGGGTCGATACTTTTTGCTTTGGATAAATTTTGTCATGTCAAAGGACCAGTTAACTGCATGATTCAGTGTGTTCAGACGACATTATTTCATAGACCCATAATTAATAAATAACTTGCTTGGTATGATACATCACAGAGTTGCATTAAACTCCCTTTTGCCAGAGTATGGCTAATATGTATAAATGCCCAACGAAAAATGTACAACGAAAAGCAATCGATTGAAAGCAATGGGTAATTTCCTTCCGTTCGTGGAAATTACGGCGTATTTGGTAGGCACTAAATTAGTATATATATATAAATAGTATATAATGGATTACCACTAAACGCGCTGAAAAGATTTTTTTCCGAGCAACGTAGATCAAGATAAGACGCACAGAATGTGCAGTGTAATCTACCTCGGAAAACATTGTGATGAAAGAGCGCATAATTCATATTTCCAAATTTTCCTTGCTGCTAAAATGTGAGAACTTCTTTTCCTCGGAATGTTTTTCCTTTTTGCGTTATTTCTAAATGTCTTTACTTGTTTAGTTCATTTTGCTGCCAATTAAATAATCATATTCGACTTCTTTTCCATGGAGGTCTAAAGGCACAGGTCCGAAGCAACTGAAGACGATTTTGATCATACGTTTAAGTGTTGGGTAGCGGACGATGTAGATCTAAGATCAGACTGCACGTTCTGTGCAGTCTGATCTTGATCTACAGCGTCCGCCAAAGCTCTTTATAAGCCGCTATTTACATTGTAAATAGTTACATAGCTCTGTTCAGTTAAAGGTTAGACCTCATACAATCTGCCCACATCCTTGACGTGATCAGTCGTGAGGTCACCAGGAAGGTGTCAAATGTAAGACAGAGTGTGACTATCAAATGTAAAATCCCTCTAATAAATATCGGGGGAAGACGTGAGAAATATAGCACAGTTCATTAAGAGCAAAACTTTAGACATGGAGAAAATTGGTACATTTAACTGAAACCAAAACAAAGAAAAAGTTCTGTGTTGTTTCTGTAAGAAATGCCATCATCAAACACACGCGGGGAGAGAGACAGAGAGACAGATAGACAGACAGAGACAGTGACAGAGACAGGGAGTAGGGCACTGACACGTAGAAAAAGGGAGAATGAAGAGAGAGACAGAGAGATAAGCGGAGAGACAGACAGGCGGACAGACAGACAATTAAACGTTCAGGGAGAGGGACAGACGGACGGACAATAGACAAAGAGGATGATAGACAAAGAGGAGGATAAGAAAGCCAGCATGCTACTCTTCAAGACAAAAAAGTCTAATTAATCCTTTCACAAAGGGCTTTTGCGGACGGCTTAGATTAAGATCAGACTGCACAGAACGTACAGTCTGATCTCGGATCTATTCCGTCCGTTTATTTCTATTTTTTCTGACGATTTGACCAATAGCAAAAAGTCTCGACTCATGTCAGCCTGCGCATATTGCGCAGGCTGACATGAGTCGAGATTTTTTGCATATGCATCAAGCCCCCTTTTCAAAGATCATGGCTCATAATGATTATGCGCTAAAAGAATTAAACAAAACAAATTCTCTTCTCCCATATCAAAGCTTTCTTATATACCGTAAATATATTTCTTGGTAGTTCAATTTCAGTGACATTCCATTACACAGAGGGGATGGGCTACAATAAAGAGTCCTCTATATAGGACCAGTCATTGTTTAACAGATTGGGACACCACTCCCAGTCATTTGATCATGGTATGTGTGACTGAATTAAACACAAAGACATGCATTGAGATACTGACTTAATCCCTTACCGAATAATCCTGTACAAAGTGTCAATTGCCATAAAGAAGAAAATGTTTGAAAAAAAAATGTGGCAAAGGAGAAAATACTTGTATTGGTAAGCGGGGATGGGTGTCAAGGTTTTGGACGTAAGGTTTTCACACGCTTAAAAGGATATTTTCAGCAAAATCACAAAGTTATACAGATATTTTTATTCTGCAAATGTTGTCACTTGCAAAACTTACCGAAGTTTTTTGTCTACGATGAAAACTGCGTGTGTGGTTTAGAAATGAGGGTGTCAGATCCGTGACCTTGTGGTCTTGGGTTTGATTCCCGCTCGTAGCGCTTAACATTTCGATGGGGTGTCTATGGGTAAGACACTTCAGAACCTTTGCCTATAATGGTGCCATTGAAACCAAGAACATACATGAATAAGTAAACTGTCGCCGATATGACTGAAATAATGTTAGATGCGGTGTAAAACATCAATCAATCAATCTATCAACCAACCAACCAACCACAACCAACCAAACAACCACAACCAACCAACCAACCAACCAACCAACAACCAACAAACCAACCAATCAATCAATCTTAACTAAATCATGGGCTTTTGCTAACGGAATAGATCAACACCAGACTGCATAGAACGTGCAGTATGATCTCGCCGGATCTATACCGTCCGCATGTTTAGACAAGGCTTTAAGATCAAACAGTTTCGTGGATTTTAGTATTCAGCCATCAAAAGGCTTCACTCTTATGTTGCTAAATAAGTTAAATGAAACAAAATCTTGCCTGTCTGTGGTTAGAAACCCCAAAAATTGCAATTTCAAAGTTATTTTTTAGGGGAGAAAAATATCTACAAATCGGACTGTGTAGACCCAAGATCAGACTGCACGTTCTGTGCAGTCTGATCTTGATCTACACTGGCTGCAAAGGCGCCTTTTAGTCGCGCTTAGCGGCTTAAGTTATTTTTTGGGGGAAAAATATCTCCATGTCGGACTGTGTAGATCCAAGAACAGACTGCACGTTCTGTGCAGTCTGATCTTGATCTACACTGGCTGCAAAGGCGCCTTTTAGTCGCGCTTAGCGGCTTAAGTTATTGTTTGGGGGAAAAAAATCTCCATGTCGGACAATGTAGATCCAAGATTAGACTGTTTTTTCTGTGCAGTCTGATCTTGATCTTCACTGGCTGCGAAGGCGCCTTTAGTCGCACTTAGCAAATTCAATTATTTTTTTGGGAAAAATATCTCAATATTGGATAGTGTAGATCCAAGAACAGACTGCACGTTCTGTGCAGTCTGACCTTGATCTACATTGGCCACAAAAGCGTCTTTAGTCGCGATTAGCAGCTAAAATGTTAATCTAACCATTCAACCAGTGTACAGCATGCCATTTGTGATATCCGCTTAAGACCCTTTACATTACTGTTTCATGTCTTGTTCGTCAGCTGGGTTCTTAATTTTTGAAAACATTGTGAGAAAGGGAAAATTGCTGATAAGCAGTCTGCAATTGCCTTCAAAACAGACCAGTGCAAACTTTTGTCGTCTTGTAATTCGTTACTTATAAGTCGTTAACGTCTTCCTTATAGACGCATGCATAATTGCAGTATACATGATTATTTACAGCTAAGAAATTAATAAACGAACATTTATAAATTTCATATTATAATTTCACTAGCTTAAAAAAGTTTTGTTTGTAAGATTTTCTATGATGTCTCGCACAGATCTACATGTTTGTTGACTAGAAAGGATTTCGCAATACCAATTACTGACTCTTCATTAGACGACAAATTTCCATTCTCGCATAGATTGAAAGCATTAAAATTTTGCAGAAAACATAATCAAATGAGACTAATTTTGAAGGATTTGGCTTTGATCATGGCTAGAAAACATTGTGGGGGCATTTTGCGAAGAGCGGTGGTTAAAATTTATCGTTTGGTAAAGGGATGAAAGAAGATTTAACTTTTGCGTCACGACTGTATCGGATGTATCGATTGCACTAGAAACTAATCCAAAATCGAAGTCAACAAATTACAAACAAGTCGCGATGTTATTCTCGATTTCTCCTATATCTTATATCATGTATCATATGGGTGAAAGTCCTCCGTGGTTATGACATGAGATCTGTAACCCAGAAGATCAGGGCCCGTTCTTAAAGGCCCAGTAAAGGCCAAAATATCAAAGCAGGTGTCATAATACATTTTAATTTAAATCATACCATTTAAAAGTATGGAAAATATTGTGGGCATAACAGTCTGTTATCGTGTGGTCGGGTCATGTGTTAGTCGCTTGCAGAAAAAAAAGAATTTTAAATTCAGGCAAAAAGTAAACAAAAGACACTGCTACCTGGCAGGATTTTAAAGTCTCAGTTTGAAATCAATTTCTCTGTCACTAACACTTGCGACTAACACTTGGACTGACCGTACAATGAAAGATTGTCATCTTCAAAATAGTTTCCATACTTTTAAATGGTATGATATAAATTTAAATGCATTTAAAAACCTGTTTTGTTTACCTTTGGGCTTTATTGTTACTTTAATGGTCTAATCCTTCAGAATTTTGTAAATACGATGAAACACGGTTTTGAAATTACACAATTTATGATTGGCTAAACCAAATGCGTTTCTTTCTAAATCTAGAATAAGACTTAATATAACGACATATAAATTGGTTCGTAAATACGTTCCAACCACGTCGGAAGTGCTCTTTGGACAAGTGGTTTGTCGACGTGGTGTGACTGAAATACTATTAAAATAGGCATGAAACACCATCAAATCACAACCGAGGTGTGTCAACCTATCCGCCCCCTTCCCCCGCGGACTGACCTTGACCTTTAGCCAATGAAGCTCCACATAAAAATAGGCTTCTGCATCTACGTTTGTTAAAAAGATTATAATTATTAAAGTGAGACAGAATATTGACACCATTTTGTAAACGGACAGCCAGAAGGACTGACAGCAGGACGTATAATCGCACAGAGACAGACCGAAAGAGAGGGAAACTGACGGACGGAAGGACGGACAGGCAGACATAGCCAAACATGTATATGTATATTCCGACAAATTCGTTAAGCAGAGGTAGAAGGGGTAAAAATACAGTATGTACAATGTATACATTATATATTTAAATGATAATTAACGTCCGTTTCAATAGAACTTCAATTATAATATCACGGCGACAGATCTCTCATTCATGCATCATTCCTAGGTTTTACCTAGACTGAACTAAGGTTAAGCAATGCCCTGCTGAAGGACACTCCAACTAGACCCGTGACTGCAACAGGGCCTAAGACACTGAACCATGGTGGCTGCAATGGCTTTTTTAAAATTTTTAATAGACAACAATATCAAAAGCCACCCCAATCTCTAAAGCCTTTGTAAACGACACATTAAGGATAGGGCACCCTAAATGGCATTCCTGTAACATCGCCTTTCATCGCCGAAAAACGTACGGATTCGGCGAAGACTCGGGTAATCCATAATCGATCGGCCGATTGACGTTGGTTCCCCGCATCGATTACGGATTACCCGAGTAAGGAATCCGTACGATATTTTAGCGATGAAAGGCGATGTCACACGAATCCCATTAGGGTGCCCTATCGTTAAAAATTGATGTTGCTAAAATGATAGAATTTGTCTTAAAAAGGGTTGAAAAAACATCGTGGGAAAAGAAGAAAATGCTGGTTACCAGCATTTTCTTCTTTTCCCACGATGTTTCCAAAAGGTATCCTCCAAAGACTCATAAATACACTGTATTATTTTGTTAAAGGGTAAACAAAATAATAACAAAGAAAAAAAAAAACTTTCAATGTTTCAAGGTAATATTTCGTTTTCGCTGCATCTATTACTCACCTTGCTTACGAGGTTTATGAATACATTATTGAGGTTAACATTTCATCTAATCATATTCTTTGTTATTTCTTAGCTGTCAAACAGATGATGTCATACGAGGAAACGGTCGTAAAGGGCATATTTCAGCTTTATAATGGCGAGATTATAATTCATGATTTGACATTTTCTTCAAAAAATGTACATGTATTACGAGATATTCAGCCATTGCTTGCCATAAGATAATTGGTTGGAAGTTGTAGCAAATGCATAGCTTATTTGTTCCTTTTGTGCTCAACGCCGTTTTCGACATTATTTCTGTCAAATCGCAGAGGCCAGTTAACATATTCATGTTCTCATTTGGTTTCGTTTGGAGAGTGTCCTTGTGCAAAACACTTCAGAGCCCCAGCCTAATACTGCTAAAACCTAAGGACATACATGCATATGTGAACTGTGGCTGTGATATGAAAACGTTGAAAGCGGCGTAAAACACTATTCAATCAATTGACCGACCGACTGAACGATCTGAACGATCAATCAATAAGCCAGTCAGCCAGCGAGCCAGCCAGCCAGCCAGCCAGCAAGACACTCAGACGGAGAGCCAGACACCCAGTCAGTCAGTCGGTCGCTCGGTCAATCGATCGGTCGATATAAATCAATCAATTGATCAATCAATCAATCGTCGCAAATCTGAAACAGGCTAGCCCACATGGCATAATTGAAGTACCGATCAAGATGGCGCGAAACTTAAGGCAAATGAAATTAACCCAGCCGGCCTATATCGTCCATTCCTGTGAGGAATTCAACCCAAGATAGCCCAAACCTTGGTCATGAAGTGAAGTTCAGATCAAAACAATACATTTACAGTATTTACAGTTTGTAAGCAGTATTAATCAGACTGAGTCATACTTTTTTGGCACGGTGAATATTTTACTGAATGACATATAATGTTAATCAATTGTAAACAAGGTGAATTTACCGAAATAAGATAGAGAAGTAGTTTGTACAGTTTTTCAATTTAGAGCTCTTAGAAAGAACAACTCATTGTAACATTTAGGCTACTGGCCAAAGAAAAATAAATTTAACAATATACAGGAATCATTGCGACATACTTCCCTTTGGCTCTAGGGACATTTAACCCTTTCAGTGCAGTAGACGAAAACGGTTTTTATTTTTTGGACGGTATAGATCAAGATCAGACTGCAAAGAACGTGCAGTCTGATCTTGGATCTATACCGTCCGCCTGTTTAGTCAAATCTATAAGATTTTTTTCTCAGTTTCGTCAAGATCAGACAGCAAAGAAGGTTCAGTTTGACCTTTGATCCATGGTTTCTGTCACGGTGATTTACTTTGGTAAGAGAAGCGTAAAAGTATTGAGAACGGTTTCACTTGAGTTTTATAACAATTCTTGACCCGTGGGCTGCAAACTCCGTGAACTTTCCTATTCAATATTCATTACAGGAAATTTCTCCGTTTTCACATCATTCTCTTCCCCGTGAGGGGTCTGCATTGCTCAGTGGCAAAGTGTAGGGCTCGTAACCTGGAGGCCCGGGTCCGAGCCTTACTGGAAGCACTGGGTTTTTCGTCGAAGTTTCCTTGGACAAGACACTTCAAAGCCATGACCCATTTCTGGAGAAACCAAAAGCACAATTATATTATTATGTGAGCTATCGCCATGATATGACTGAAACAATGTTGAAAAACCGTTAAACACTTTCTATCAATCCATCCATCCCATCCATCCATCCATCCTCCCAGCCATCCATCCATCCCTCCAGCCGTCCATCCATCCATCCATCCATCCGTCCGTCCGTCCGTCCGTCCATCCATCCTTCTCTCTAGCCATCCATCTATCCTAGGCCCGGCCGGGTGGCTCAGTGGTTAGCGTATCTGACTCGTGACCTGGAGGTTCCGGGTTCGATACCCTGCTGCTGCGAACTTTCTTTCGGACGATTTTTCGCCTCTCACCTCTGATGCATGTGAGCAAAGTAGTCAGTGGCTTTGGAACGAAAGTTGTGTCAGTACTGGTGTGAGAAAGCCAGGAAACACATGGATGCGTCACTGACCGCCATGATATGACCTAAGCTGTTAAAATGGCGTTAAACTCCAATCAAACAAAACAAAGAAAACAAATCCATCTATCCAGCCGTCCATCCATCTCCTTCCCGTGAAGAAATTTCGTTTGCTTTCAATCCTAACTGCTTTGAGCCACAAGCACTTGGTATTGCTACATCTAAAAATAGCGTATGCGTTAATGGGTATTTAGGCCCATACTAATGGTTATTTACTGGTCTATATTTAGTAAGTTAGGTAAGATATCGTCCAATCATGGGTATTTCGGCAGTCAAATCATCAAATGACTATCAACCGCTTGGTCTCAATACTGGACGCTACACAGGGTTGCTCAGGGTGCAAAGCTCAGTTTTGAGTGCAAACCGCTGGACTAGTTGAACTTCAACCCACGTACAGAATTATGGACTAAAACCACTATCGGTATGAATAGATGATTAAGCACTGAATTAGCCAAAAATAATCCTGAAAAAATACGATTTTCTACTCTTTACCCGTTACTATGGTAATGCAGCTTGGGTTTTTTACTCTTTATCAAACGACAAAATTTAGGACTATACCAAATTGAAAGCATCAGCAGACGACAAATTAAATGTAGCTCAAATTATTATTTCTGTCTTTATAAGGGAAAAAAACATTGTGGGAAAAGGAGAAAATGCTGGTTACCAGCATTTTCTCCTTTTCTCACAATGTTTTCAAAAGCCTTCTGCTCAGTGTCGTTGAAACTCGGGATTATGTGGTATACGTGTTACGACTTTGATAAACATTATGGAAAAAGTAAAGAATATTATCAAATAGGTCAGTAGTGCTCAGTTTCAAAAACATGATTATACATCGTGGAAAAAAACCAGTTTCCTTTTCTCAAAAGTTTGGCCTCTGTGTAATTCTTATTACATTTAGCTAGCTCTGAAACACTGTTCATATTTACTTATGCGAACAGTGGAGATACGAGATCAGTCGCAGACTTTTCTTTGAACTTCACAGAACGATGTTTTGTCAGAATCTTCTCTTGCATAATCCTTCACTACACAAGCTCATGTTTTAACTACCATGGTATTAGAGGCTTTTGAAAATACCACTGGACAAGAAAAAGGGGTGGGGATAATGACATTTTCTCGACATCAACAAAAACACTTTATGCGGAACAAGTTGGGTTCCTAAGCCTTATTTTTTATTCACCATTTGGTCCAAGTATATCTTTATCCGTATTTTTGCGATCTGGTATTTTAACAGACTGGAAAACCTCTATCAGTTGCTCGTGTTATAAATTTTCCACCTGGAAACTCCTTTATCATAAATACTTCCTTTTTTCCCAAAACATCAACCGTGACAGAAAATAAAACATGGGGTGAAAGTTCGAAATAGAACTACTCTAACCCTTTATGGAACGGCCTCGTCTTTTGGAGACATTCATGAATAAAGATTTAAAAACAATGTGAGAAATTAAAGCAGTGGTAACTAGCATTTTCTCCCTTTTCCTAAAATAATTTTCAACATTTTCGAAGTTAAGTTCAATCATTTAGCCACATTTAATTTATTGTCTTCGATGCTTCCAATGCCTAGAAGAATAGTATAGAGATCAACACGTATATTAACAGCTATGGGAAAATTTCTGATTAAAGGTTTTATATAAAGACTCTGCGTCAAATAAACAACACACCCAGTAACCAGAAATCGTGTTTATCCTGGACCAAAAATAAACTGGCGAGGGGAAATTGTTTGTGGTATCTCCATAGATACCGTAATACTTATCATGGAAAGTCAACAAGTAAACCGCCGACGGTTTTTACCGGCTTCTTACCTTCATTTTTGTCTGCAAACTCATTCAGTTAGTAAACAAGGCGTGTGTAGCTGGAAACCAGAAATGTAGGTCAGTGGAGTAAATTCGTCAATATCACGTGGTTGTTCATTCTCCAATCGTCATTGTTGACCGCATATGAGGCACTTTAAGGGACATTCATTCCTAACATTCTTGTCGTCTGAAATATAATATTGTATTAGAAACTCGTTCGACCTATTTCGATATAGATCTGCATATATTTTACCGATTTATTCATGCTTCTTAGAAAAACCTATATTTACATAATGAAAGTTTTAACTGGTGTACTTTCTTTTCACAAAACGAAAAGGGGTGAAGGCAGATGCACTGAATAAATAAAAATAAAAATCGTCTGACGATGACGTCAGAGCGTCGAATCTTTTCTTTGTCCAGACAGGTGATCGTTTACACCGCAAGTACACAAAGTCCTGACCTCATAATCCAAATTTTGAAGCATGCCGCTCTGAAATATCCTTGTAAAATACGGATCAGGATCAAGAATTAAGGCTTCAGACGCGAATGTGCATTTGAAAACATTGCAACTAAAGGAGAAATTGCTCGTTATGAGCAATTTCTCCTTTAGTCACAATGTTTTCAAAAACGATCTGTTTTTAGATAAGAAAATATTCTGCATGGGATATAAGGGTTCAGTGGTTTTACTGACGCTCCACGTTTTCATTTTCTTCATAACCCCTTGTTTAGATTTTATTTAATCCTTAAGTTATAGTTGTCCTTCCACAATGAGGAATTAGACAATTAAAAAGATTTTGGAACTGCTGGATATTTTTGTCAGAGTGTGTCAAAAAATATTGAAGAGTTTAGATCCAAAAATTAGACCGCCAATTCTGAACAGTCCAGTCTTGATCTTCACAGTTAGCAAAAATATTTAGCAAGCTGGATGAGGTACTGAACCAGTTAAATGGAAAGTGTCATACTGGATAGAAATACATAACAAAGTATTTTGATAGTATTTTCTCCTTTTCCCACAATGTTTTCAATCATTTCAAAGACGATTTCAACCAAAAGAGCCACATTTAATTAATCACCTGCAATTGCTCTGGATTTGGACAAGTTCAACATACATTTTATCGTTAGGTAAAGAGCTAAATGTCAGCAAAACGCCATGGTTTACATAATTACTCTAACCTATTACGCCCACTGTATAATAATAATTGGCCTGCAACACGCGAAAAGGGGCATTCGAACATTTGCGTAAAGTGTCGTCTCGGATCAGCCTGTGCAGTCCGCGCCGGCTAATCCGAAACGACACTTTCCGTTTTTATGTAATTTTCTGTTTAGCGCAAGTCTACTGTAGCACAAAATCTAATGTAGTCGTAAAGTGCCGTCTCGGATTGGCCTGCGCAGATTGCGCAGGCTGATCCGAGACGACACTTTACGCAAATGTCCGGATGCCCCTTTTCGCGTGTTGCAAGCCATATATTAATCTTATAAACAAAGACCTGACACAGACAAAGAAAACTAACACGTAGCCGACCAAAAAACTAGACTGTACACATTTAATCAGAAGAAAAAAAAATAAACCGGATATAATACTTCCAACGCCCATTTTTTGGCGAGAATAACACGCACAATTTTGGACAGTGTAGATCCAAGATCAGACTGCAGATTTTGTACAGTCTGATCATGGTTAACATCCTCCAAAAATTCATTTTGAGTCGGGCTTAGCAGAATGAAAATGTTTGACTTTAACAGACTGTTTTTTGTTTGACATTATTTGACATTGAATAGAGTTTACATGACCGAGAATACTGAAAGAGCAGCGGAGAGTGTCGAACAAGGTCAGACTGCACGTATGCAGGCTGATGTTGCTTTACACTTTCCTTAACTCTTTACCAAACAAAAAATATTTGCACTGGTCCAAACTGAAAGCATTTGCAGACGAAAAATTAAATGTGGCAAAAATTTTGGAATTTATCCTAATAAGAATAGAAAACATCATGGGAAAAGAAGAAAATGCTGGTTCTCATAATGTTTTCTAAATCTTCCTTTTCAGGGTCTTTTGAAGTCGACATTGTTTGGTAAAAGGTTAAAATACTAAGTACTACGGTTGCAAGTGGCAGGATAAGATTTACAAGCAAGCTGTCACAAGCATAAAGAAGACATTGTGGATGCTGTTGTCCAAGCAAACAAGTAACATTGGATAGTTTGCATAGCATAAATTATATACGATCACGTAAAAGTATAACACCGCAAGGCATGCAAACTTAACATGTCCTGTATTATCCAAAAATCTTTATCACATTTGAAGAATTTACACGTGATCATATCCTAACGTGTTGAGACATTTTCTATGTAAATTTTGTAATCTACAGAAGCTACGAGTTACGGAGGGCATTATTATGACAAGAACATGCATAGTTCGTGGCAGCTTGAGAATGTACCTTTTTTGGACTTCAAAGAAAACAATATCATTCTGTTCTTTATCTACACTGTCTGCCAATAAAAAAAGACAATGAAATCTGAATAATGAAGAAAAAAATATTATAATATACAGCCATGCTACGTGAAAAGGGGGCTTAATGCATCTGCAAAAAGTATCGACCCAGGTCGAACTGTCTGAATGCCCCTTTTCGCGTTTTGCAAGTCAATTATAAACACGAGTACGCCTTATATTCAACCTCTTCAACAGACAAATCTCATCATTTCAGACATATCTTAAGTTATCTGCAAACGCATTCAGAATGGACAAGTCAAACAATTGCGTTATTTTGTAAAGATTTAACAAAGTATGCTCAATGCAGGTTCAATATTTAACTTTTTACCAAACGACATAATTTTAGACTGGTCCAAAATTGGAAGCATTTGCAGACGACAAAATTTATGTGATTCAAAAATTGAAACTTGTTTTGGGAAGGGAAGAAAACATTGTGGGAAAAGGAGAAAATGCTGGTTACCAGCATTTTCTCTTTTTCCCACAATGTTTTCTGAAGGCTTCTTTCTCAGGGACGTGAAAACCAGGGATTGTTTGGTAAAGGGTTAATCAAGTTGAAAATAAATTTAACCCCTATCCTGGTAAAAAAGTTCAACAAAACTTTCAAGCTGATGGTAAAAACCCGAATGTTATTTGAAACTTATGTTTCGGAGAAAAATATCTCCTTAACGGACAGTGTAGATCAAAGATCAGACTGCACATTGCAGTCTGATCTTGATCTTTACTGTCCACAAAAGGTCAGGGAGTCGTGCTTCGCAGCCTAAGCGTTAAAATGAAGCATGTCCTCGCGGTCATTGCTCTATTCTCACTAAAAGACCAAATAAACGTGTACTTGATAAATAAGCCCAGAAAAAAAGAGAGGTGTAAGAAAAACATGGGGCTAATAGAAATCTGTCTAAAATCAATCTTTCCACTTTGCACAATGTTTTCCTGTATTGCCCTTTGGAGGTACACATGTGGGAAAGAAGTTGATGACTAATGCATAACGAATACAAGTAACGTGACTCGCCCTTCTTTGCAAATCCATGATAATTTATTGAGGCTCCAGTCATTCTAAACCTAATTGTAAAACTTTAAAGACGAGTCACCTGGTTGTCTGATACGCTCTGGCTCAGCCAATCAGATGGTTACTCTTTAAATAAAGAAATTCTGAACTTAAAGACCAAGTAGCGGCCAACAGTATTCAATGGGGGTGTTCAAAATGCATTTAAATTTAGATCATACCATTTAAAAGTATGGAAATTACTGTGAAGATGATAGCCTGTTAATGTACGGTCAGTCCTATTGTTAGTCACTGGCGGAAATGAATTTTAAAACTAGGTCAAAAGCAAAAGTTGCTAAGTGGCTCTATTTTTTGTCTATTTTTTACCTGGTTTTGAAATTCGTTTTTCTGCCAACGAACAACACTTGGATCGACATTAAAAAAACAGATTGTCATCTTTTCAATAGTTTCCATACTTTTAAATGCTATGATATAAATTGAATGCATTTTAACTAGCATTGTTTACTTTTGGCCGCTACTGGGTCTTTAACTCTTTCGCTATTTCAAGAATAAATTGCTTGTTCTCAATGGCTACAGATACAGTTCTGCTACAAAATCAAGAGACGATTCGTTCATAACCTAGAGTAAAGCAGCGGACAGTGCAGATAAGAGATCAGACTGCACGTTCTGTGCAGTCTGATCTTGATCTACATTGTCCACAAAAGCTTCTGGTGTTGTCTATAGTATGGAAAGAGTTAATATTTCACTGACATTCAAAAAGGGTAAGTTGGAATTTGGACCGTTTTTCCAAACTTTCTGGCGTAACTGTTTCGCTTACATAACGTGAACGTGATAAATTTTAACCTGGACAATAAATAGTTCAGCAGAGTGGGTTATTTTTGCATCACACGATAAATTATGGTAAAACCCCTACTCAGGAACTCTTATCTCTATACCATACGGCAAAATTTTAGACTAGTCCAAATCCAAAGCATTTGCGCCATGCTCTGGCAAAAGGGGGTTTAATGAATTTCTGTGATGCATAATACAGAGCAAGTCAACACATAACTGTGGATCCATAAAATCTTTTGTTTTCCCTCACAACCGGCTGAAACTTGAGGTAAAATGGTCCTATAACATGCAGAAAATTTACCAAACGCAAAAAGTTTTGACACAGATCAGCCTGCATCAACTGTGCAGACTGACCTGAGTCGATACTCTTAATAGATGAATTAAATCCGCTTTTCACAGAGCATGGCTCATTCATAGTCGACAACTCGAATATGGTGGAAAATGTTTTTGAAAAGGTAGAAAACATTGCGGGAAATGGAGAAAATGCTGGTTGCCAACATTTTGTCCTTTTCCCACAATGCTTTCGAAAGCCTTCTGTCTAAAGTTAAAATTCGAAATGTTTTGGTAAAGGGTTATCTTGATACATAAGAGCTCTAAGAAGTCGGACAAACTGTATGCACTCAAAAACCCGTTGGCATATCTTATTTGCAATATCAGTGACCTAGACCTTAACCTTGACATTGGCTCTATGACGACTTCTTATGAATGGTGCTAGGCACCTTTTCGCCAAACTATGAACATTGCATCCTTATTGGATCAGAACTTGATTTCTTTTTTCAAACGATCCCGTACTGGGTTTTTCAAGGGAGATGGGTTTAGGAAACATAGAAAAAGGATAACATGCTTGTAACCGGCATTTCCTCCTTTTCCCACAACGGTTTCAACATCTCCAAAGGCAAATCCCGTCAATTATTGCCCCACATTAACTGTAACTGATGTCTGCAAACGCTTGCCATATGGACTGATCTATATTTGTAGGTAAGAATTTAAACAAATTTATTTTTAAATCCAAATGTTCGTCAAACCCACTGCATGTACAGTTGTGTACATGAGCTATGCTCTGGCAAAAGGGGTCTAACAGTGTCTCCATGATGCATGATACCAAGAAAGGTAAACACAGTATTATGGATCCTTAAAATCCATTTTATCAAACAGTTTTGTGAATCATGAGGTGAACTGGTTTGAGCTGCAGAAAACTGACCGATAGCAAAAAGTTTCGGCCAAAGTCAGCCTGTGCGGACTGCGCAGACTGACCTGGGTCGATATATTTGCAGATGCATAAAGCCTCCTTTTCAGAGTATGACTCACACGTACATTGTATTTGTTTCACCTGATGTTGTCCGACGCTGAAGTAAGCATGAACATGGTAACTAAACAGTTTATTATACTGCAAAGAAATTTCTCGTGATCTGATTGGATAATCTGCCCCGAACATATATATCATGTACACTGGCAAAACCAACGTAAAAGCAGTTTCTCTTTCGGGAGCCCCTTAAGACATGACTACACTATCAACACAACATCCAAAATGGCGGCATCGATCAAGATTAACATCAAGATTATGCGCCAAGCTGCACGTTTTAGCACGTATTACCAAGGTTTCAGTGACGTCAGTTCCCAGTGACGGCAGTTTTCATTGAATTGGGGCACTCAGGAGGGAAATTCTACTTCGTCAGCTTACTCAATTTTTTAAACCAAAAAACAGGTAAAATTCGCTTAACAAACGTTGGAATGGTAAAACTTTGCAGTATAATAAAATCGTTGTACGGTCAGGTGGCAGGGGACTTGGAAACTTGTTCACGGCTGTGGTGAATCATGTCGCCACCTCGTCTTCGGCTCGGGGCGACATGATTCACCACAGCCGTGAACAAGTTTCCAAGTCCCCTGCCACCTGACCGTACAACTAATAAAGTATACAAGAGGGTCATGTTGGCCATAGATCCCTCACCTGAGCCTTTGTTCCTCTGAAAAATTTAAAACACATTATAGACAAAAAAAAAAAGAGAATAACAAAACAAAATTCCAATCAAGTTTAAATGAACAATAGGCGAAAATTATGGACCCCAAGAGACGGCGAAAGATCTTATCTAAGATTTGACATGAACTTCTTTTAGGTTAGAACTTACAAATATTAAAACTTGTCCCAGATTTAATCAATACAAGATTTTTGACCAAGTTTCACGACAATTTAGCGGAAAATGTGGTTTCTAGATTATACATGACATCCCCCCTTTCTCAAGATTTGGCCCTGTAACCTACTTTTTTGGTCCGAGATTACCCGAATTGAAAGTTGTCCAGAATATTGACAAGACTGAGCATTCTGGTAAAGTAATATTATCATTGCACACGAAATGAGGTCTGTACATAGAGTGCTTAGAGGTATTTTCTAAGATCTGACCCAGTGATCTGCTGCTTTAACCAAAGAGAACCATTTTCGAAACTGGAAGTATTCATTAGAGGGTGGACCAAGGTTAGACTGTACGTTCTAGTATTCGTAGGCTGAACTTCAGTGGCATCGCATAGAAGATCTATGTGCATGTGTACCTATTAATCCTTAGGCTGTTAAGCGTGACTCTCTAAACTTTTGGGGACAGTGTCGATCAAGATCAGACTGCACAGAACGTGGATTAGAAGATGCATTCATGTTTCTCCAAAAAATAATTTTGAAATAGCCGCATTTGGGTTTTTACTATCGGCTTGAAAGTTCCATTTAACTGATTTAGTAGGTTAAGGGTTCACAAACAAATCTAGTTATGTAACTGAAGAGCCTAACCTAGCCATTTTGACTTAAATAAGTGAGCTGTTGCCGTAATATGACCGACATTCCGTTTAGTGCGGTGTAAAACCATATTCGAACTAACACGAACACGCGCATAACCCCTTAGCAAACAATGTCCAGATTGCAACGACACCAAAGAGAAATAATTTTGAAGAAAAGGAGAAAATGCTGGTCACATGAATTTTCTCCTGTTCCAATATTGTTTTCTATCCTTCAAGAGATGAATCCCTTCGTTTGAGCCACATTATTTGTTGTTGTTGTTGTCTGCAATGCTTCCAATTTAGACAAGTGTAAGACTGTCGTATGGTAAAAAAGTAAACAAAAACGATACAGTGACTTAACTCTTTATCAAACGACAAAATTCTAGACTTGTCCAAATTCAAAGCACTTGCAGACGACAAAATAAATGGGACTCAAAAATTGAAATTTGTTTTCGGAAGGGTAGAAAATATTGTGGGAAAAGGAGAAAATGCTGGTTACCAGCATTTTCTCCTTTTCCCACAATGTTTTTAAAAGGCTTCTTTCTCAGGGTGGTGAAAACCCGGGATCGTTTGGGAAAGGGTTAAAGGTGGCCCTTCAGATTTTGGGACGAAAATTTTACAAAAATACAAAAAAATCATCCTTATACTCCCAAAGCCTTTTAATTTTCATTCATAAAGTCGCAGTAGTCGAAAACCATCCGACAACAAGAGAAATTAGAGATTTACTACGGCCCAGGTCGACACCGACGGGAAACACGGTCTATTTTTACATGAGCAACTCGCTCATGTACATACCGGAAATACACAGACGCAGCTTCAAACATAGCGTCCGAAGAAGACATTATGGAAAATAATTACATGTTTTGTTATGTTATGGAATTTAAGCATCATTAGTCACGTGCCAGTCACTTGACATTCCCACAATGCTTTTTTTGATTTCTGATGCGAAATCTAAAAATACCTTAAGAGGCTACGTAGCCTTTTAAGGGAAAACCATCAAAATTTTTTTTTTTTTGTAATTTTTATGATTCTTAATTATTGATGATTTGTATTGTTTTTTCATATAAATTTCAGTGATATATATGTTTTTTAATTTGGAGACGTGAAAAATCTAAATACCCACCTTTAATGCAGCGGATGTTTACAGACTAGTCATAATTAGGTATTTATAACTCTTTTAGCGCCAAATATATTTTCGACAGCTTTTGATGGCTTAAAATATGATCTTTTACGGTCTTGACTATACAAGCGGACGGTATAGATCCAAGATCAGACTGCACGTTCTGTGCAGTCTGATCTTGATCTATGTCGCCCGCAAAAGCCCCCGTTCTAAACTGTGGTGCTGAAAGTGTCTAACCCTTCATTATACTGTAGTAACTAGACAATCCGAAAATCATGTTAAGTACCGATAGTACGAACAAGAAATAACTATAATATTATGTAAATGAAAACATTTATCTTAAATAATATGAAAAAAATCGCGGGAAAAGTAGAAATTGATTATCACGAACAACCTCTACTTTCCCACAACGTTTTCCAAAAGTGGTCTACTTTACTGCGCGGTAAAATATTTGCTGCACTGTAAAGGGTTGGTGCAGATTCCGTACCCAACATGACCCCGAACTCTAAAGGTGAGGACAAACCGCAAGGCGTGTACAAACATTTAATGATGCAGTCGACCGCAAGAACTTGTGGTTACACAGTTACAAAGTGAGCCACGCTCTGGCAAAAGAGGGCTTAATACAACTGCGGTAAGCATCGACCCAGGTCAGCCTGCGCAGTCCGCGCAGGCTGACCTGGCACGAAACTTTTCGCTATTGGTCAATTTTTTGCATCTCAAAGGATCAGTTTATATTATGACTCACTAGATTGCTTGATAAAAATGTATTTTTAGGATCCATAACACTGTGTTTGACTTGCTTCATGGAGCTCATTTAGCCCCCATATTGCCAGAGATATTGGTCAATTTTTGGTATGTCCAGGGACCAGTCTACCTCGTGATTAAGTCGATTGTTAAAAAGAGACTATTATGGATCCATAATTATAAGATGGCTTGCTTGATATAATGCATCACGGAGATGCATTATGCCTCCTTTTGCCAAAGCATGGCAAAAAGTATATTTTGAGTCTAACACCATCTTATATTGACATTTCGATGTGAAAATGATACGCATATTCGAACTTAAAACTTATGGACTAGTTCCCTCTTGTGCAATGCAATGAAAAAAAAAAAACGTAAACATCCTTCATGGAGAATAATACGTTATTCTTCATGGAAAAAAAAAAAATCATTTGACCCTTTACCAAACAATCCCTGGTTTTTACGATCCTGAGATAGAAGCCTTTTGAAAACATTGTGGGAAAAGGAGAAAATGCTGGTAACCAGCATTTTCTCTTTTTCCCCACAATGTTTTCTACCCTGCTGGAAACAAATTTCAATTTTTTAGTTACGTTTGTTTTGTCGTCTGCAAGTGCTTTCAATTTGGACCAGTCTAAAATTTTGTCGTTTGGTAAAGAGTTAAGTTTTCACTGCTTTTTAACCCTTTCGCGCACAATCTCGAGTTTAACAACCCCGAGGAAGAAGGCTTTTGAAAAACCTTGCGGGAAAAGGAGAAATATGCTGGCTACCAGCAGTTTCTCTTTTCCCCACAATGCTTTCTATCCTTCTATGAACAAATTTCAATGTCTGAGTCATGTTTATTTTGTCGTCTGCAAATGTTTTTAATTTGGACAAATCTGAAATTTTTGTCGATTTGAACGAGTTAAACATTTCATAAAATCCTGTGATATTAAAGAGCTGAGTAAGTACAACGTAACTTCGCGTCAAGTTCATTTATTCATTAAAGATGCATCCTGTTTCCAGCATTTTCACCTTTACCACAATGTTTTCTAACCTTATAGACACAAATTTCATCAATTCAGCCACACTTAAATTGTCGTCTGAAACAGCCTTGCATTTGGAGGAGCCTAAAATTTTGTGCCTGGTCGGGTAGAGTATCTGACTCGTGACCTGGTGGTTGCGGGATCGATACCAGTTGAGGCAAACTTTCTTTCAGGCGACTTTTCGCCTCTCACTTCTGATGCATGTGAGAATAGTATTCAATGGCTTGAAAAGAAAGTTGTTTCAGTACTGGTGTGAGAAAGCCAGGAAATACATGCGTAGGTGCACTGACCGCCGTGATATGACCTTAACTCTTTAAACGGGGTTAAACTCCAATACAATACAAACTAAAATGTTGTCGTTTAATAAAGAGTTAACATGCTTAAATCAACTTGCATTAAAAGGCCATCTACAAGAATTCACTTTTTTTACTCCTACTTAGTGGTCCCTAAATACAAGTTTGACTGTGCTTAACAAAAAAAATCAAACCCGAATAAGCCTTCAACAGCTACATCATATAAAATTAATAGCCATGTCCTACCAAAGATTTGCAAAAAAAAAAACACCACATCGTAACGGATACTGTTGATCAAAGATCGGGGCAGCCCCGTCAGCTCTGGATCTACATGTATATTGTTCGCTGAAGAACACTGAGTCGCTTTCATTAGCCTAAGAGTTAATACCATGACGCCATGGTACCGTAATCCAAGAAAATTATTACATGCTTAATTCTCTCAACTAACCACATGTGAACAAGAATTACTGCGTGATGTTGCATCATCGGGGAGCTGGAATTTTGACCTTCAACCTTTTTTTATTTTTTCCGAACTAAGGGCGCCCGGTGAAAAACCAAGACATGTTGGGTTCACTCGTCTGGGTCCTACATCGGCGGATATACATGTATATAGATATGCGCTTTAAACAATAACTACGCGTATATACATGTACATATACAATATATGGCCTGCAACACGGCACTCTACGACTACATTAGATTTTGTGATACAGTAGACTTGCGCAAAACAGAAAATTACATAAAACGGAAAGTGTCGTTTCGGATTAGCCTGCGCGGACTGCGCAGGCTGATCCGAGACGACACTTTACGCAAATGTCTGAATGCCCCTTTTCGCGTGTTGCAGGCCATATATAACAGACCCCCGGTTCATTTCTTATGATTTAAGCTTTCGATCGATTTTTTCACGATATTTTCAAAATTTTTATGGTCACATGAAATACCTTTTCGGCACCAATGGGGGACCAAAGACTAAAAAAAGCGGTCGGCATAGATCAAGATCAGACTGCACAGAAGGTGCAGTCTGATCTTGGATCTATACCGTCCGCTTGCTTATTATCGTCTAGAAGATGGTTTCAATCACACCATATATCGCGGTCTCGTTTCATGGTCTCTACAGATCTGTGGCAAAACTGAATCGTATCCGTAATTAATTATTCGTCATTTTTGACAAAGTAACGTCTGAATATATAAAAGGGAAAAAATTATCAGACTGGAATCCATGCTAAGAAGATGGAAGTCTCTCTAATTTTCAGGCATCGAAAGAGGTCGAGCTTATATATTAGGTCCTGAAAGAGTAAAACTCACTATACAGACCTTTAAGTCAGATGGCCGAGTCAGTGAAAGTGGGACCAGCCCGCATAGCTCAATAGCTAGAGTGTAGGACTCGTGAATGTGATGTTTCGAGTCACTTGAGGGTGTGGGTTCGATCCCCACGGCTGGCCATCTAAAATTACTAATAGTCTTTCGGATGAGACGTTAAACCGAGGTCCCGTGTGACGGTGCTATACATCGAGCACGTAAAATAACCAGGAGTAACTTAAGATGGGTTTCGTCCTGTATCTGCACTATCCCCCGTAACAATACTAACAGCCTTCAGGGGGCGTCGCCCATATGGGCAACCGGTGGAGACGATAAATAAACGCAAATTCAATCAATCATTCAGTGAAAGTGGCGACTTACAATTCTAAGCCTTCGGGCATGGTACGAGCACTGATTGCACGGCATTTTTAAATGTTTCTGGTACCACGCTCACGTCATGAACCTTTGACAAGGGTGAAAAAATAATCGATTTGACAAAAATCAAGCTGCTTTATCGGAGCGTTATTTATATTTTTTGTCGTGACTCTAAATTACTTTTTTAACACTTAGAAATAAACAAGGTAATATATTTTCTCAGAAAGCGGAAAGAAACTAGACATGCAGTACAAACTTGAAGTGTGAAGTTTCGGCGTTTAAATACAGCATACTTTCAGGAAATGCTTTGGAAAAAATATAAATTGAGTCATACTCTGTGAAAAGGGGATTAAATGTACATGTATCTGGAAAAAGTATCGATTCAAGTAAAAAAAGTTTCGTCCCAGGCCAGCCTGCGCAGTCTGCGCAGGCTGGCCTGGGACGAAACTTTTTGCTACTGGTTAATTTTCTGCATGTCCAAGGACCTTCTACCTCATGACTCAGCCGACTGTAAGAAAAAATGAATTTTATGGATCTATAACTATGTGATGACTTGCTTGCAGTAATTGATCACGGAGTTGCATTAAACCCCCTGTTACTAGCATTATTCATACACCTTTTCTTTCATTTCTGTGTCTTGCATAAATTATTTATAGTTTACAAACTTTTGCCTTAGTGAAATCCAGGGATCAAACCTTTTCAAGATTGTCATCGTTATAAAATCTGAATAGTGCCCCTTAACGTCATGATATATCTTTTTGTTGTTGAAACAACATTACAGAACCAGTTTACAGAGAAATTACCCACATTGGCTATAAATGGAAACATCACCAGTCGGGTGCATAAAGAGTACATTTGCATTCTATTTGACTCATCATGATTATTTCGTGTACTTTTAGAATATCCCTATAAACCTCCTAATGGGACCGCCGCCATATCAATCAATCAATCAATCAATCAATCATTCGCTCGTTCGTACGTTCGTTCGTATGTTCGTTTGTTCGTTCGATCGACCATTCAATCAACCAGTCGATCAATCAACCGACCGACCGACCGACCGACCAACCAACCAACCAACCATCCAACGATTTCGGTTTGTCCACATTTACAATGCTGGTGATTCAATAAAAGGCCCGGTGGAGGCCATAAGTAAACAGTGCGCGTGTTAAAACGCATTTGCATTGAAATCATAGCTTATCAAAAGTAAAAATTTTATTGTGAAGATGATTATATGTTTTTTGTAAAGTTAATCCAAGAGTTAGCCGCTGGCAGAAAAATACACTATCTTTTGTTTACCTTTTACCTGGATGTAAAATTCCCTTTTCTGCCAGCGACTAACACTTGCACCAAAGGTAAAATAACAGACTGTCATCTTCACAATAATTTCAATACATTTACATAATATGATTTAAATTCAAATGCATTTTAACATCCGCATTGTTTACTGTTGGCCGCCCCTAGGGCCTTTTAGGAGCGCCCAGGTACCTTCATCCAAGTGGCAACTGAATATTAGCCATGCTATGGAAGGGGGGGCTTATATGCATCTCTCGTATCAAGCAGGCCATCACATAATTATGGAACCAAAACATTGCCTACTATCGAAACATAAACTCATATTACAGTATTAGTTGTACGGTCAGGTGGCAGGGGGACTTGGAAACTTGTTCACGGCTGTGGCAAATCATGTCGCCCTGAGCCTTCGGCTCGGGGCGACATGATTTGCCACAGCCGTGAACAAGTTTCCACGTCCCCTGCCACCTGACCGTACAACGAATTTATTATACTGCAAAGTTTTACCATTCAACGTGTGTTAAGCGAATTTTTGGTTTCAAAAACTGAATACGCTGACGAAGTAGAATTTCCCTTCTGAGTGCCCCAATTCAATGAAAACTGACGTCACTGGGAACTGACGTCACTGAAACCTTGGTAAAACGTGCAGTTTGGTGCATAATCTTGATGTTAATCTTGATCGACGCCGCCATTTTGGATGTTGTGTTGAAAGTGTAGTTATGTATACGGGGCTCTCGAAAGGGAAACTGCTTTTACCTTGGTTTTGCCAGTTCGGGGCATATTATCCAATCAGATCAAGAGAAATTTCTTTGCAGTATAATAATATTATTTGTTACCATGCACAGCTCTTTGGGCTTTCAGTAACTTAGTTTTAAAAAAGCATTCCTCGACAGGCTAAAAGCCTTTTTAATCTAGGGCTGTTTCATAACCAAGCATGAATATTTATGTCGAAAAGAACATTTTAGGGGAGGGGGCAAAAACAAGTAGGAGTATGACAACTTGGCATTGTGTATCTCAATAGGCAAGTTTCCTGTCTTGCTTACGAAGACCTCAATTAGAAACCATTCCTTAATTCTTATCAGGGTATTGGAAAATGAACCTTCCCCTGGCGGTCATTGCTCTTTCCTCTAACAAACTAAATATTTGTGATGGACATTCGGAGGTCATCGATCTGTATAGCCCAGATAGGCCCTACAGTCAAAACTATTTCGATTATCATGCCAGTTTTATAAAACATGTCTTTCATAATTGGCATTACGCTAAATATGGAATGAACAAATTGTCTGTATGTCCGTTTGACTGTCTCTCCGTCTATTTATGCAGACATTGGAGATTGCCTTCGATCTTAGTTTATGTTCGAAAATTTGTCAATTTGTATCTAAGCAGAGTCTATTAAAAAACACTTTTCCACATACGAGAAATTGCTTCGTTTTCGATTACCAAGCTGTGGAGGGAGGGGCTTGGAGTGAACAATTCAAGACTGATTTTTTTTGTTATGGACACAAAATTAAATAGATATTTTTCAATCGATTTCAATCACAAATTACATATTTAAACCCCCTTACCAAACAGTCCCGTGTTATAACGACCTTAAGGTCAAAGACTTTTGAAAACATAGTGGGAACGGGGGAAAATGCTGTAATCCAGCATTTTCTCCATGTGCCACATGTTTACTAACCCTTCCAGAACAAATCCCATCGTTCGTTTTAAATCTGTCGACAGCGTGTGCTTTCAAGTTGGACTAGCCAAAAAAGTTGCCGTCTGAGCAAAGGGTTAATTAATTTAGTCACTCCTCCCAACTTTCATGACATGATCTGCAGAACACCCCATCTAAAGGAGACAACCGTTTCCCTCCAAGATTCGTCTTTTACTTGATCTGTTACCAAACAATCACGTGTTTTATATTTATAAATAACATTTTCTCTTTATATCGCAGTCTTGTCTGTTCTTTTGCAAAAAAAAAATCCTGTCAATTGCACGTGACCTTTGATTTGCCGTCTGAAAAATTAATGCTTTCAATACGGACGTGAGTCTAAGATTAAATCTTTAGGTAAAGAGTTAAACATTCTTTTCGTGAATCACTTCACCGTGCTGACAGTTCGACGGGCATGAAAACTGTCATTGATAAAAACAAGTCGTGGGACTGTTATTTACTAAGCCTTTGTCTCGCTTGCTATGTGCTACAGTGCAATAAGATGCTGGCATGTCAAAGGACGACCATTAGGTTACGTAAAGTTTATCTAATAAAGAAAAGGAAACCACGACAAAAAAGAACAAAAGAGGGTTTGGAACATGATACACAGTTAGTCAATTTGAGCGAAGTCCAAACCGAGATTGAAAAAAAAAAAGCCTTTGCTGAACACTAGCACCGTGCCATTGGAGATCTAGTGTATTTTCTCCAGTTATCACTCCAGCAATAGTAAACTAATATGGCACACGCCAGATCTACTTTAATAGCGCTTGTGATACATGTATATGCGCAATGGTCTGTGAAAAGGGGGCTTAATACATCTGCGAAAAGTATCGACCTAGATCAGCCTGCGCAGGCTGACCTGGGCCTAAACTTTTTGCAGTTGGTCAATTTTCTATATGTCGAGCAGTTTACCTCATGATTCAGGCGATTGTTAGAGAAAGCGGATTTAATGGACCCATTATTAAGTGGTAATGTGTTAGGTATCATGCATCATTGAGATGCATTAAGCCCCTTTTGTGGCTCATATAATATTGTTTGGCGAAACGAGAAATTGTTTTCTATTTATCTTGTAGGGGCAAGAAATTTCAATAACATCACTGGCGATACAGTATCATCCATCGAAACCAATCAAATATACCAGGGGAGACCACTGTGAAGAGAAGTTATGACAAGATCTACAGAGTTGTAACTCATGGGTAACTTGACTATTTTCGTAGCAATCCATTAAAAAGTAAAATACCCATGACGAGAAGGCATTTTTATTAGATTTAAATGAATTTTCTGATCTATACTCACATGCATTCGAAGGTAGGCCTATATTATGATGATGAGAAGGAAATCCTGTTATTGCAAACGGCAGACGGTTGTTTTTGGTTTCCCTTTCATGGTTTACATGGGAACCAGTCACATGATCAGAGACCTTCAAAATTTTTTGCTTTTAATTCAGGTATGTATTTCTCTTGGAAAACACTTCCTCCAAAAAGGTTTAAATTCTTACAAAGGTAAACCTCATTTATTTTAAGTCCAATTCTACGTGATACTACGCGACCGGTGATTTTTCTTTTTTTATCCAATCACATTGCGTTAAAATCGATCTCTAGGGCGTGAGGGGCCGCCATTGTGTTACTTAAATTGTGTGTTTGAAAGGAATGGACCCACAAGCTGCCTTTGCTGACGCTGTAGCTAGAGCAAGACAGGTATAACGTAAAAAAAAATCAAGATTTTACACAATTTTGGTGTAATGTGTGAGTGCATTACCACAGAAACCATTAGAGCTATATTTAAATGTTTTCAGTGCGGCGTGTTCGAGACGCACGCGGTTTCGCGATATTTGTCCAGTCATGTTACAATTAACTTCCTGATAAACCCGTTATTTCCTGTACTGTACAGTTACTTTTTTTTTTTAATATTTCTCTTTCAGATTCACGTAAGAAATTTCTTTTCTAGTAGCACGAAAATTTGTCGCGTGAATGGTATGCAAGGCAAGGAACACGTGGCTGGATCCATCAATAATCGGAATAATCCCGGGAAATCCCCACCATGGATTTTGAGTGGCAGTTTTGGGGGTAGGGGAATAAATATTGAAATGGTCAATCAGTGTTTAATCCAGGATTTGAAAAAAGTGGGCGATTTACCCACATGCTTTTAAAAAAAGTGGGGGATTTTCAAAATATCTGGAGGCCCATGTACCCCTAATTCGGGGACTAGCTCCGATGTTATTTTTGTTATTGTTTTTCCGCTAGACCTCAGCCTTTTCATTAAGAGGCTGCCGACGGCAAAACTGCCGTCTATTTCACATTTTCAGCTGTCTACTTTTTGAGCAAGTTTAGAAAACGAGAGTAGAAAATTATAGTACTTTGTGCATAAAAAAAAAAATACAAAACAGTCTACTCTTTCTGTTTGCTCACATTTAAATCGAAGCAATAAATCGGAATCCACGATCGATTTGATATGTCTTTCCTTATACCACGATACCGAATCGTATTGTTTATATCAACACCAGATAGAAAATTTTCGGAACACCGGAAGTCGGCTAAGACCTTTAATTATGAAGCGTCAGGCCACAATAATAAACTTTTTCCCGAAAAAGGCGAAATCCTCCAGTGGTAGGTATTCCAAAGATTCATCATGGCTGCGTGGCATTACTGATCATAGCTTTGATTGCGTAAATCACGTTATAGAATTGAAATTCACGCAACAAATATTGGTTACACACGAGACCTCACGTAAAAAATACATGGACAAAAAAGGCCAATAATGGCTTGTTTTGTGTAAAATGACAAGTTTTCAAGTTACCTGTTACCCTTACTGATATTTTTTTTTTCTTTTGTTAAATCATGCAGAAATACATTTCCAGAAATTAAAAGACATGAAAAATTGATTGATGCAAAAAACGCGGAAACCCATGACACAACAAAATGTCTCTTCGACATTGTCCGATCAGAGTCACATCAGACTGCCTTTTCAGCTTTTTAATGACTTTAAGCAGTGAATTTACTTAAATATCTTAACATAACAGACTTTTATGCTGCAAATCATCAATATGGATTGCTTTATGTCTAGTTGGGAACCATTATTGTCATACCCTCTAATATGAATCTTACCCCCAGATTTACAGCTCAGGGGGTAAGCGTACCCTTGAATTAAAGAGCTAGAGGGAATACTGTAAAAAAAGGCGGCATTCATTTAGTTGTATATGAAGGTAAGATTTGTTTTACCACAAAACAGAATGGATGCCATATTGCATACCCTATATAGGAGGCAGTCTGACTTGGGTCTACATTGTTTCCAAAAATATGATTAAAGATTTGAGAACGAGAAAAGATTGGTCCATGAGCCAAGAAAATGAAAAAAATTGCTGTAACCAGCGATGTGATTTTTTTTTTTCAGAATTTTATCCAAAAGGTTTTTGTAGACCCCTGATCAAACTGCTCCCAAGTATATGAGTATTTGGATGAAATAACAGTTTCGTAACATTTTTTAATTTTACTGCATTTTCCCTGAAATTACAAGTAACTTCATAGATTTTCTGAATATTTTTACATTCTAGAAGGTATAAATTAAGTCCAGGAGAGCTAATCTCTGACCCACTGGAAAGCTCTAAATTCTATTTCGGCTGGAGGACCCCCAGACCCCCCTGCCTTCTACTTTGTCATCCCAGTCTTCTACTTTGAAAATTAATGAAAAGGCTGAGACCCCCGCAGCAAGCGCTCTTACGACCCATCTGGAGTGAAAAATTAAAATGCTGGCATCGTTTCAAGTGGCCATATGCGTCGATGATTTCTTTGTCAGTGAACAATAAGGTCCGTAATCGATAGATTAATGATTAATCTTTACAAAAATACCAAAATAATTAAAAAATGACAGTGTTACCTCCTCGTAATTCCAATATTTCGGAATGTAAATATCCGTCGACCTATTTCCCTGGAAATCGAAACTAAGCTTGACATTTACTGCGCATGTTTCGGAAGTCACTTCCAGTACATTAAAGTTACTTTTTTTCACAATTTATCGGCTTCTGTATTATCAGCTTGGGCATAAAAAGGAAAGCTAAAATTACTGGATGTATTTCATTTATGAGGAGTCGTATTTATCACTTAAAATTGCCGATCCCACAATATAATTTTTTCAATTCAAATTGACCACACATGCGCAGTTAAGTGAATTCATAATGAGTGTTTGTTTACAAATTAGCCAGATTTGTTTATGTCAAATAAATGGTAAATTACAAAAATATGAACGAAAACCTTGCACTTAACTTGGTGTCAACATGAACTTAAAGCATTTATCTATAACATCGGAGCAACCCTTCAGACTGCAGGTAGGGCCCATGAGGCAACATATACAGATCTAACTTAAACATCATCTAAAAAAGAATCATTTAGCCATTGTTTCTGTTATGCAAAAGTTCCACAATCAGCCTGTAACTTAAAGCCACAATTGCTGGAAAGTGTGTTGCGTACGGTTTCACAAGGGCCCCTACGTCTGCAGCAATGGGATCAATAATGACCTAGGCTTCGTCAGCTTCCTAATCAGCTTTCCGGGATGAGTATACGGTGGACAAAGTGATATATTCACTTATTTTGCGCTTCGACATTTCTGGATTGCAGAGAACGGTCCAGTTTAAGAAATAAGAAATTTATATTACAGACGATGAAAATGTTATTGCTACACCATCGCTATAGGCAACCGAAAAGGCCCTTTTATTTTCTGAACCCGATATGACATCCGGATATCGGTCAAGTGGCTTAAAAAAGCTGAAAAGAAAAAGTTGTTAATATAATTTTTGCATAAATTAGTGGAAAAATGTCCTAAATAAGTTTCAATGCAGCCGACATTCCTACTTTTTGATTAAAATTGCTTTGAAGTACTTAAAATTTGGAGACCGCTTCTTAAACGCGTCTCTCATGAATGCGGTTTTCAGCTGATTGTGAAGCAGGGAACCAGTCATTTCTCATTGACTGCTATTCTTTCGACATGAAAATCACCTGAAATTTTCTTGTCAAAGGTGATTGATAGCATTTCTGACTAGTGTTTACATGTGATTGTTGCTAATTACTAAATTTAATAACGGAGAGGAATATAATCAAAGTACCAATGGTAAGCTATAATGTGATTTTTAAGGGTGGGGGCCTTGCCCTGCACAGTGTCAGAAAATGTGGGGGATAATTAATAAAAGTGCGGGATTCCTGCAATCCCGCGGCCTAGGTGAAACACCGGTCAATACATGGGACTTGGGTATGCACCATTTCAATGTTCATTCCATATAGTTCATACGTTATCCACCAAAATTGCTAAACAAAATCCATGGCGGAATCAAGAAGGAAACTGCAGATATGTCTCAAAACCTTACTCAGGGGTACTTGTTCGCTGTTCAGAGAGCAATTTAGCAAAAAGTTTTATTGTAAGAGAGCATTCATGTCCTTGTGATTTGCATTCATTAGAGATTTTTCTGTCCAAAATTGGGAGCCAAATGCAGGGTTTTCCCTTGGCAACAAAAATATGGGGTCATTGTGACCCCCTAGCCAAAAATAATGGGGGTCATTTTGGAATTTGTAGGGGTCACAACAAAAGCTTTGACAAAAGCTACTGTTTGTGAAACTTTGTGGTTTTTTAGCTCCACTGCCCAAAGGCCAGCGGGCTTATGTCATGGCCCATTGTCCGTCGTGCGTCCGTCGGTCCGTGCGTTAACTTTTATTTTAAATATCTTATTCTCTGAAACTACCCAGCCAATTTTGATGAAACGTAACAGAAATGAACCTGCCATGGTCCTCATTAGAATTTCTTGAAAGAATTTAATTCCTTCAAAAACTCTGGTTGCCATTGCAACAAAACTTAAAAATATTGGAAATCTTTGAAAATCTTCTTGTCTGAAACCATAAGGCCTAGGGCTACCAATTTGGCATGTAGCTTTATCTAGTAGACCTCTATCAAGTTTCTTTAAATTATAGCCCTGGGGTCAAATTTGACCCCGCCCTAGGGGGTCACGAGTTTTACATAGGCTTATATAGAGAAAAATTTAGAAATCTCCCTGCACCTAGCCATAAGGCCTAGGGTTACCAAATTTTGCATGTGGCTTTATCTAGTGGGTCTCTACCAAGAGTGCCCAACTTATAGCCCCGGGGTCAAATTTGACCCCACCCCAGGGGGTCACAAGTTTTACATAGGCTTATATAGAGAAAACTTTAGAAATCTCCCTGCACCTAGCCATATGGCCTAGTGCTACCAAATTTTGCATGTGGCTTTATCTAGTGGGCCTCTACCAAGAGTGTCCAACTTATAGCTCTGGGGTCAAAATTGGCCCCACCCCAGGGGTCACAATTTTTATATGGGCTAATATAGACAAAACTTTAGAAATCTCCCTGTACTCAGTCATAAGGCCTAGGGTTACCAAATTTTGCATGTGGCTTTATCTAGTGGGCCTCTACCAAGAGTACCCATATTATAGCCGTAGGGTTGAATTTGACCCCACCCCAGGGGTCAGAAGTTTTACATGGGCTTATGTAGTGAAATCTTTAGCAAACTTCTTTTTACTTACCATAAGAACTTGGGCTACCAGTTTTAGTCCTGTCTCAGGGGTCTTATGTTCAAAACCAATTGGCCAAGTGTTGTAATGTTTGGCATGTAGAGATTTTACGTATTAGCCAGTGGAGCGATACAGGGCCATCATGGCCCTCTTGTTTTGCGTTTTCTATTCACTGTAAATCTTAGTATACCATATATTATTAAGTATTATATTACATGGTAGATACATAATAACACTAGGGATTCTCAATATAGAGGAGCTTACAGCCTAGAGGACACCGTTTTCACAAAGAGTATCTGGAGTGTGCTTTACTTACGCCCATTCTCAGTGTTCCCACTCACGCAAATTATTGCTTAAATCACATTATAGAATTGAAATTCACGTAACAAATTTTGGTTACACGAGAGACCTCACGTAAGAAAAAAATGTAAAAAAAAAACATTGTTTGATTAACTTGTGTAAAATGACAGGATTTGAAGTTACTTGCTACCCTCATTGATAAATTATTGTCAAATCACGTGGAAATACTTATCCATAAATTAACACACATGAAAAAATGCTCGATGCAAAAAACATGGAAACTTATGACACAACAAAATGTTCCTTTTGACATTGCCCATTCAGCTTTTTAATGACTTTAAGCAGTAAATTTCCACAGATATCTTAATATAACATAACAGACTTTTGTGCTGCAAATCATCAATATTGATTGCTTTACCTCTAGTTGAGAACCATTATTGTCATACCCTCTAATATGAAATCTCACCCCCAGATTCACAGCTCAGGGGGTAAGTGTACCCTTGAAATAAAAAAGCTAGTGGGAACAGTGCGTTCTTGACAAGCAAATCTGCTCTTGCTCCAGAAAAGCTGTCATATCTCCCAAGTAATTTTAATTTTTCAAGGATATCATCATGACTGCTAGTGCTTTGATGATGCACAAGGGTTGAATTTCGAAGTTTGTGCAGCCTCTCTCTGTGGTAAAGGGTTAATTTGTTTTATCACAGGAATCTACCGTTTAATTGGCAAAATAGTTTGTTGTCAGTCGGAATTGACCGGTAGATAACTCCGCCTACTGCTATAAATTGATACCTGATAAATTACGTATTATCCAATCAAAATCGATAATCTGCGTGCACCTTTTTCTATGCCTACATCCGGGCGTTTTTCTTAGACAAACATACCGCAATTCTTCAACTTTCCCTATAGGATATATTGGCGATCTTTTCTTTTTTGCAAGATAAAATACATCTAATTATGACAATGACGAGGTTTCTGCAACAGTGACATTGTATATTAACTACTATGAACACTTTAAAAGTTGAAAGAAGAGTAAAATTAAAGTGAAAATGAGAGAAAATCATGACTGGAGCACGGTTCTCCCTAGGTCCAGAATCCCAAGAGTCATTGACTCTTGGGCCCAAATTTTCAAGAGTCAAAATGGAATTTCCAAGAGTCTAATAGAAATGTCCAAGGGTCAAAATTATCACGGAGAGATATGGGTGAAATAATGAAAACTTTCCATTTATATTCTTTGTTTATGGATAGGAATTAGATAAGAAAATACCCTATCTTATGTAGAGACTTGTTGGAATGAAGTGGACAGAAGAATTTTAAATTTCAGCCCTAGCATGTAATTCATCTTGATGAATAAATGGACACAAACAACTTTTGAACTGTTTACCAAAGAACAAAAACTTTTGACTAGATCATAATTATTTTAGACATTTGCAGACGACACTTCAAATGTGGCTGGAACGACTTGATTTGTCTTTCTTACCCCAGAACATTGTGGAAAAGGGAGAAAATAAAGGTCACATCCATTAAAGTGTTATTTCTTGAGATTTAAGTCTTCTTTTCTTGTCCAATTACTTTTTCTTTCACACTTGACTACAGCTGTAGAAATTAACGGATAATTGGAATTAATAAGACACGCAATTAAAGATCGGGGAATGTTGTTTGTTTGCAAACATACAACTTGAAAGAAATTGAAATAATCGAGTAATATCAATTATTTGTCCAAATCTTTTAAAAACGGCAGATTATAGTTTCGATACTCATTTCTTTTGGGAATGATGCAGCGCATTTTGGCAAATTTCTTCAAAAAATCATCGTGTGACGTGACCGTCGTTACGAAGGAAACCACGTCTATCCAAGATACGGTCTCTTCCAAAATCCACTAAGAAAATCATGCACATCAAAAAATTCAAGATAGATAGATCATAGTTTGGCATGTACACTTGCATACAAAAGAAAGCCAGACTTGATGTAAAATAATTTTATTACGATCTAAATCATTACCACACAGTCCATGAGTTAAAATGTACAAGTATTCCATGTTGTATCACTGAATGATGTTGAATAAAATGGAATTGTCATTATTACAGTTATGAAACAGTAATTTGCTTATTTATTCTTAGTTTAAAGTACCATGATCCATCATTGCCAGCCAATCACAGATCATAATCAGTCTTGTTACAGATATATATTCATTTCTAACCCTACTATATGGTTATTCTAAGGACATATCTTCCTGGATAAAACTTTATAGTAATCACAACATAGGGTTTGAAATTAGAATTGGACATTCTGCGACACAATCAAAATAAATCTAAGCTTACGACCACATTGACCGATGCGGAAAAAAAATTCCTGATTTTTAGCTCCACTGGCCGAAGGCCAGCGAGCTATTGTCATGGCGTTGTGTCCGTCGTGCGTCCGTGCGTCCGTTCGTTCGTCCGTGCGTGCGTCCGTAAACTTTTTCTTTAAAAAACTTCTCAGAAACTATTGACTGGATTTTTACCAAATTTCACAGGAATGTTCCTTTGGTGGTCCTCTTTCAAATTCCTTCAAATAATTGTGTTTCATGAAGAATTCTGGTTGCCATGGCAACCAAAGTAAAAAACCTTTAAAAATCTTCTCCTCCCAAACCGCTATTTGGATAGCATTATTATTTTGCAGGAATGTTCCTTAGATACAGGTTTACAGAATTCCTTAAAAAAAAAAAAGATCTGTCAAAAAACATGGCTTTTATGGGAGACTCATTTTCCTTTTATGGTATAAAGTAAAATCTTTGAAAAATTTCTTCTCTAAAACTATTCATTGGATTTCATTGTTGTTTTGCAGGTAAGTTCCTATGGTGGTGGTCTACCAAATTGTTTCTTCAGTGAGCTAAAATGCAGGATTGAATGATAATTGTTAAAAACTTTCTTTCGCCATTATAGAAATATCAGGCCTGTGGAGTGATACAGGCGCTCAAGCGCCTCTAGTTTAAAAAAAATTCCTAAAATTTGAACATGGAATTACAAAAATTCCTGAAATGGGCCCTTATTGAGAGCACTGCTTCTGTGAATGTTACTGCATACAAATTATGCTTTTTCCCTGGTATAAATGATGTCATTGGCTGTGTTAGTTTCTCGCCATTTCCCACGTCGTACATTTCACACACCATATTTACACGACGCAGGCTGGTGTCAACCTGTGTATAGGTGGTTTAAAATGATGAAGTAAAGGATCTGGTTCATACCACTAAAAGAAGTCTATTAAATAAACTAGAAATTTTCAAAATCACAGATGTGGCTCTTGGGTTTGAATTTGACTCGTTTATTTATTAAAGAAGAAAACAAATTGACCCATATTTCACACCTTTATATTAAACTTCAATGATTGTCATCAAGTATTTCTCCTCATGAAATATGGACTGTGATTACCTTTTGACAATTCACACTTAATTGTCCAGGTATTTAGTCACTTGATCATGCAGCATTATTGCATTCTTGTATTTTCACACCGTGCACCCAATGTGTGCAGGTATTATTAAAATCGAAGGGCAAAGTAGACTACAGATCATGAAGACTATTTAAACAGAAACAACAAAACAAATAAAACATTCAGGTAGAAATAATCGGTTAATCAGCAGCTAACATTTGGACCTAAAAAGAATTTTGAACTTGTATAGCTTTCATAGGAAAAAGAGTAATGTACATAACATGTATTAACCCCCCCCCCCAGAGGGCTAATTAAATGGTATGAAATGAAAAAATTTTCAGGTTGGGGAAAAACCCTAGAACTGGTTAATTAAGGCCGTTTTATCATTAAATCTACAGCTACTAGTCTAAATGTTGTCTGCAATAGCGCCTAAAAAATGTGCTTCGTGCTCTATGGGTTAGCAATTTCACAGTTAAACCTACAAGTTTAGTATCTAATACTCGTTACTTCTATTCATCTAAAATCACTTCTTGTTTTCAAATAGTAATATAATACATTGGTAAACTATTTGTATTGGATTTTCTTTTTTTTTTTTACCGATTTTTTGGTCGAAATGTGGTTTTAAAGGGCAGAAAAAATGTGTGGTGATGTACATAAATATAGTGTGTACACTCTGTTGCTTAGGAAATAATGTCTAAGGGGCAGGGTCACGCAATAGGGGCGGAGCGTCAACACGCTTGTCTGCTGGTCAATTGGAAGTCTCTATTGTTTTTTTCTTGATAGAGAATATCCATTTCGGCTGAATATAAACTATTTTCACCAATTAAACGGCCTATTCCTGTGTTCCAACACGTGGGTTGCATTCATGCCGCTGTTTTCAACGAATAACAAAGTGTATCTCTTTAGCTTATTTACAGTAAGCCCTCGAGACCTTGAAATGTGTTTCTGGGTGCTCTTACTGGGCGTTTTATCGTCTGATCTTTGTTTAAGGGCTCTTCTTCCTTGCAAGCAGCAAGAATTACGTCGATTTTGACAGAGCCATATTGTTTTCATAAGAGATCGACTGGTTTAGTTTAGACCTGTGTAAAGACCGACGGTATTCTGTTTTCAAGAATAACAAAGTGTATCTCTTTAGCTAATTTACGGTAAGCTCTCGAGACCTTGAAATGTGTTTCTGGGTGCTCTTACCAGGCGTTTTATCGTCTGATCTTTGTTTAAGTGCTCCTCTTCCTTGCAGGCAGCAAGAATGACGTCGATTTTGAAAGCCATATTGTTTTCGTAAGAGATTGACTGGTTTAGTTTAGACCCGTTTAAAGACTGATGGTATTCTGGTAAAATCGATGCACTGTCCAGGGTTTCGTCCCACTTACTCTTCGTACTCTAGTTTTTTCATCTACTCACAATGTAACACTGTCGGTAGTATATACGATCATAAATAACTCTATTGTATTTGTGTGTCAGTAGTGATGCAGTGTTGGAAAAAATGTGGGTCATTTTCCTTAAAAATGCGTCAAAACGCACAAAATCGTGCATCAAGGAAAATCCTGCAAATGTATGGCGGAGGGCACTTGCACTCGATCGAATTTAAAATCGATGCATGTGTATAACCTAATAAATAACATGGTAATCAAGGCAAAAAAGACACACCTCGCTTCATACGGTCATAAATTATACCATGAAAGTAATTCCCTAAAAAATTGAATGTTATTCATCAGAGTATGTTTAAATTGATAGTTATACTAGAACGGTATTCATAAATGTCCAGTTAATGCATTACGCGACTCTTTTTTCTCGGAATTCGCAAGTTTCATAAATTAATGCCAGTTATGTCCTTGGCTGACCTCTGGTAACCTCGCATTACCTTTCTAAAATGTTACAAGCCATCTGATTGGTTAAACCTTCAATGGTCTACTATGTCGATGTTTTCTAACATAAAAATGTAAACAAACATGATGTTTTGTAATTCTGGTGCAAAGATTGCTCATAGAAGGAAACCATAAATGGGAAAAGTGACAAAAACGTCTTTAACACCTAATTTGTACAATGGTGAGTAAATTTGTGATTTGTAAATTTTGCAGGAAAATTAAAGCTTGACACACCTTTCCAATTTGTCCAATCAGATCACCCGTTTCAAAAAAGAGCTTGTTGAAGTCGGGTTAAGGTTGATCAAACCGGAACTGAACAGTGGTTAAATCTTGCAGAAAGAGTCACTATTAAAAAACATCTTATTTCTTTGATACATGTAAGTTAATTATGCCCCCCTTCAACGAAGTGGGGGTAAATTGCTTTGCTAATGTCGGTCGGTCCGTCGGTAGACCTTACCTTGTCAGGATGATAACTAGACACAAAATTGACCTAGGTTCGTCAAATTTGGCACAGGCATGCAGCTCGGAGTGTAGATGATCCCTATTGATTTTGAGATCAATCGGTCAAAGGTCAAGGTCACAGTGACCGTCAACATGTTGATATATAGACCAAACCTTGTCCGGATGATAACTAGACACAAAATTGACCTAGGTTTGTCAAATTTGGCACAGACATGCGTCTCGGAGTGTAGATGATCCCTATTGATTTTGAGGTCAATGGGTCAAAGGTCAAGGTCACAGTGACCGTTAACATGTTGATATATAGACCAAACCTTGTCCGGATGATAACTAGACACAGAATTGACTTAGGTTCGTCAAATTTGGCACAGACATGCATCTCGGAGTGTAGATGATCCCTATCGATTTTGAGGTCAATCAGTCGAAGGTCAAGGTCACAGTGACCGTCAACATGTTGATGTTTAGACTGAACCTTGTCCAGATGATAACTAGACACAGAATTGACCTAGGTTCGTCAAATTTGGCACAGACATGCGTCTTGGAGTGTAGATGATCCCTATGATTTTGAGGTCAATCGGTCAAAGCTCAAGGTCACAGTGACCGTCAGCATGTTGATATATAGACCGAACCTTGTCCGGATGATAACTAGACACAGAATTGACCTAGGTTCGTCAAATTTGGCACAGATAACTAGACACAGAATTGACCTAGGTTCGTCAAATTTGGCACAGACATGCGTCTCGGAGTGCAGGTGATTCCTATTGATTTTGAGGTCAATCAGTCAAAGGTCAAGGTCACAGTGACCGTCAACATGTTGATATATTGACCAAACCTTGTCCGGATGATAACTAGACACGGAATTGACCTAGGTTCGTCAAATTTGGCACAAACATATTCAGAGTACAGATGATCCCTATCGATTTTGAGATTAATCCATCAAAGGTCAAGGTCACAGTGGCCTTCAACTTAATGATATTTAGACTTAACCTTGTCCAGATGATAACTAGACACAGAATTGACCGAGGTCCTTCAAATTCTGTACAGATATTCATCTTGGAGTGTAAATGATCCCTATCGATTTTAAGGTTAATCTGCGAAAGGTAAAGGTCACAGTGATTCGGGGCCCGCGCTGCCATTCGCCACTTGAGCCATTTGCTCAAAAAAAATTAAAGTGTCTCAAAAATCATCATATGTGGCTCAACTTGTGGCTCCAACATTTTATTCACGTATTATTAGGGACGTAGTAAGCATCGAAGTTGACTGGGAAAAAGCGGAAGTCGAACGTGCGTGCCGAAAAGAAAATCGATAACCCAGTCTGTGTATTGGCGACTGTTTACAATCTTGTATGTATACACACAGCGGTGTGTGTAATTATGCGAACTGTTGACAGATTATCACGTTTAACAATTGAAGTGGGCTATAAATCAAAAAGATGACATCGATATTTCCCAATCAATTCTTTTGATATCAGTTTATGAACCGTGCCACTTCCTGTATCAATGTGGCAGTAGGGGGACATGAATGTTTTACAAACAGACATCTTGTTGAATGGTTCTTACCATTTCTACTAAATTAAACGTATGTACTTTCCAGCCACTGTATACTTTTTGCACACAACTGTGTTTCATTAAAAAAAATTGTGGCGAAAAGGAATAGGTCATTTTGTCTTGATTACCATGTTATTTATTAGGTTACACACACATGCAACAATTTTAAATTAAGATGGGAGGGGAACTAAAGTTTTTTTTTGACAGATCCCCCACTGATTAGGGAACTGTTCAGAAACTTGAAGACAGTGTCCGTCTGTTTTGCTGTGTTATTGTGTGCTTGGGCCAAATGTTAGTTGCTGACAGAAAAAAGAATTTTAAAAGCAGGCAAAAAGTAAACAAAAGACACATCTACCTGGCAGGTTTTAACCTAGTTTTGAAATTAATTTCTCTGTCAGCGACTAATACTTGGATAGACCATACATTGATAGATTGTCATCGTCACAGTAATTTCTATACTTTTAAATGGTATGATATAAATTCTAATACATTTAAACACCCGCTTTGTTTACATTTGGCCTCTATTGTTACTTTAATTTTTAACAAAAATAAATAAAATGTTTCACTAGAAAAGAATCTAACAAAGTCACACAAAGCTTAAAAGGTCAAGTATTTCAGGAAAAGATCACGATTTTTGCTGTCAAATTTACTTGATAAATGAAAGTAAAAACTTGATTAATTCGTTCAGCACCATTCTGTCCAAAAAGTTGCAATTGCTCATATATTCTATTTATAGAACAAGACTACCCAGTAACTGGCCAAGGGCGACTGTTATTGGATCTTCGCCGATCGGACAGTTAAGGGAGATACAAGGGTTATCAGCTTAGGATACCTGGTATATATGATAATCAAGTTGTTGTACGCTGATTTCACAGTTTAGGAAGTGTTCAATAGTTCAATATACAAAAGTGATAAGAATTTCATGGTCGGTGATTTTATCTGGTCACATTTTTTTCGATCACCAGAATCGGCTCTTTTTGTGTTTATAGTCACCAGCAAGAAAATTTAATTGCCAATGGCGATTACCACCAACGGTACCACCAACCTAGACAAGTTAATTCTTCTATTTACCTTTTTGTTATTTAAGATAACTTGTATATTTTCAGATCGCTGCAAAAATCAATCAACCCGGCCAGGGATCAGGGGATGGTATAAACCCAAGCAAAAGACCAATAGACGATCCAAATAACTTTGGTGAGTTGTTCAGTGAGAGAATTCGTTTTCTTTTAGACTGTAACAAAATCAAATGTTTACCGCACAAAAGTTTTTTTCTCAAAAGCTGATTTTAGGTATGTCTGAAAACATTTGAGGTAATGTTTTAACTTGTATGGGCCAGCAAAGTTTTAGGCGTGTTCTTATTGTGAGCAAATCAATGATGGGATTTGTCTTTCAAAGGGTAGAAGATATTTTGGGAAAATGCTGCGTACCAGCAGATGCTAAGCCAGGCAAAGCCATTAACCCTATAGTACACAATCCTGACTTTTAACCTCCCAGAGAAAGAAAGCTTTTGAAAACTTTGTGGGTAAAGGAAAAAATGCTGGTAACCAGCATTTGCTCCTTTTTCCACAATGTTTTCTACCCTTCCCCTAACAAATTTCAGTGTTTGAGTCACATTTATTTTGTCGTCTGCAAATGCTTTGAATTTGGATTGGTCTAAAAAATTTTTTGTCGTTTGGTTAAGAGTTAACTCTTTACCAGACGAGTAAATCTTAGATGTGTCCAAATTGAAAGTGTTTGCAGATGACAAAATAAATGTGACTCAAAAGTTGAAACTTGTTTTGGGAAGGGGAGAAAACATTGTGGGAAAAGGAAAAAATGCTGGTTACCAGCATTTTCTCCTTTTCCCACAATGTTTTCAAAAGCCCTTTTCATTACGGTTGTTAAAAGTTGGGATTATGTGGTAAAGGGTTAAGCCCTCTCAACATCAATTTTCGCAAGTATGCCTTTTAACTCCTTATCAAACGACAAAATTTTAGACCTGTCCAAATTCAAAGCATTTGCAGACGATAAAATAAATGTGGCTCAAAAATAGAAATTTGATTTGAGAAGGGAGAAAACATTGTGGGAAAAGGAGAAAATGCTGGTTACCAGCATTTTCTCCTTTTCCCACAATGTTTTAAAAGGAAAGGGTTAAAGTAAAGATAAATCAATTAGCTGAATATGTGGAGTCTTGACCGAGGCCCTACTTACAGACTTCAGGTTTGGTACATCCCTGGCTGTGCCCCTGAACAGCATTTTTGCCTTTCCACCCTGTTTTCAAAAGCTTTATTCCTCGTAAAACATAGGATTGTTTGGATAAGGGTAAAGTCCACTAAATGTGGTCAGATGTTTGTACATGTAATTGATTCTCTGTGCTTTGCAAAGAAACAAAAATTTCAGACATGATGTGTGGATGGAAGCCTTAACTCTTTCCAAACAATAAAATCTTAGACTTGTCCAAATTGAAACGATTTTCAGACGACAAATAAAATGGAGCGTAATTAATGGTAATTGTGTGTGAAAGTGTAGAAAATTTTGTGGGACAAGGAGAAATTGCTGGTATTTTTTATACCAGCATTTTTTCCTTTTCCCACAAGGTTGTCAAAGGCTTTTCCTCGGGGTCGTTAAAACTCAGGATTGTGTGTTAAATGGTTAAATGATCTTACTCTGACCGAGATCCCTAACTCTTTACTAAACAATCCAGGGTCTAGGGGCTTTTTTACTAAAGTACTTAGGCTAAGTTAAGTCTAAGATTTCATTAGTTTTTGCATTTTACTGAAATTTTTATGGCTAAGTAGGAACATAACTTATTTGGTAACTCTCTGTAGAAAAATGATGTTTTGTAAGTGAGAACATGGGCTGAAATATGGAAAATTTTCTGGGTTGCCTTGTCAAAGAGAAAGAAATTAAAAAGAGATGGAAAAAAAAAAAAACCCATCAGAACTATCCTCAAGCCATCCACGTAATTGTTTACTGCTTTTTTGATGAATTAGTTTTTCTTCACATGTTCTACAGCAGCGGCTGAGAAGACATAACATGTGAGAAATGTCGCTTTGAATCGAGTAAATTAGACCATATTTCCCTTTGGTTAAGAGGCATGCTCTATTTACCTAGGTAACGATTGCCCAGGAACCACTGTTTCTGCCTTCAATTTTAAGAGTTGGGGAAATATTTATTGGTGCAAATTTACAAGTTTAGTAAAACAGATTTAAGAAGGAACAGGTAACCATCAAAATATATTTGACACAGTTATGCCCCTTTTTGACTTAGAATTTTCACTAAAAGAAACTGCAGCTGTGTGTAGGGCACCCGCATGTGGTGTTTTTGTTCCCTGTTCCACAATGGTTTCTATGCTCTTAAAGACAACTCCCATCATTTGAGCCATGTTTCATTTTTCGTCTTCAAATGCATTCAATCTGCACAAGTCTGTGCCATTTGGTAAAGGGGTCATGGGTTTCATCATCATATTCTAATTTTCAAGTCTTGAAGTATTGTATGTGTGGTCATTCTGAACATGGAGAGGCATGGTCTGTGTTCTTGTTCAAACTGCAAATGAACAAGTGCTTGTTGATAAGCTGGTAAAGATGTATTGTTATGGTAGTAAATGGCAATTAGTATCGCGAAATATTTGCTCTTACTTGAATTTTGATGTGCATGAAATGTTTTTCAGATTTTAAATGAACCAGGGTTTTCCTTTGACCACAAAAGTAGCGTGCTTATTGGTTCCTCCAGTCGTTGATAAAGGGTCTTTTTGAAATCTTAGAGCATCAAAAGTCATTCAACAAAGATATTTTCCAATAGAAATCTCTATTTTGCTAGTTTGCTTAAAATAAACATAGTTCTGTATGATGCACTGAAGGAACATGCTGTGAATTGAGGAATGCCTGTTCACAAGGAACCTTCCAAAATAATAATGTCAGAAAATTGGAATACAGTATATTGATATTCTTGGTTTACGATTTCAATTTTTGTGAATGATTAGAACAGAATAAGCTAGATGGGAATCAAAGTGGTGGTGAAAAGATTATTTTCAGAAAAGAAAACGAGTTTTAGTTGTCTTATTCTTATTTCAGAAGAACCTGAACTAAAGAGGAGCCCAGCTTTTCGTATGTGTTTTACATGCTATAACCTCACTTTGTGACCATATTTGGTCCAGCTATGCATTAACATTGTTACTTTTCACTTATTAGGTCACGGGCAGACTGCATATTGATAATATTCATTGCAGAATAGATATTTGTTTTTTTGTTGAGATAAATTTTTTTTCCCAAAATATTGTCTAGTTTGATTATTATCAGATCGAAACAATTTTCAGAGAAAGGAAGTAGAGAAAACTTTGTCACATGTATGATTTGTGATGGCCTGTTTTATTTTCAGGAGACCACAAAACCTTACCAAATTGAATTTTGATATGCATTCATTGATTGGTCATTGAATTATGAAGTTTTACAAATGTTGATCTTTTACCTATTGTTTGTATGATGATTTTACAGACATAATGTACTGTAATAGGCTTTACACAGCACACTGACTTTAGAGTGATGCCAAGAGGTACAAACCCAAATACATGTTGATGCTTAAGTGTTACCTATTCTCTGATTTTCGTATCTTTCTTTTTTTTAATCTAACATCTATAGTGATCATTAAGATGATGTAACTGAATTTTGTATACATATAATAATGTATTTATGGACAAGGGTCAGAGAACTGATGTATTCTTGTTTTTGCTAATTTATGTTTTCACTCACTGTATAATGTGGAGACATTTCTAAACGGTTCCTTAAGCTATTAAACTTAACTGTCATGCATCATTTACATGTTGCTTTGTATGTCTTTGTAGACAAAGTACTTTGATAGACACTTATTTTTTATAGCCTCTAAAGGAGGATAAAATATCAAATAGTTTTTTTGGTGATGAAACAATGTTTTTGCTTTCTGCTCTTTTATAACTTGCTAGAATATGTGTGATTTTTAAACACTTGAACTCTCTATAGGTGCCTGTTGGATGAAAGGAGTGAGAGATAGATTTGTGAATGAGTTGGTATTATAACATCTACTGGAAGAGACATATTGTGTGCAAAGCAAATTGTACCTCGACAGTGTTGTACTCTCATCTTCTGTCTGAAGTTGTGATCAATAAAGAGAGAAGAGCAGGATACATAGCACAAAAAAGAAAGGAAATGCTTCAAGTTTGTTGATGTAGACGGCATGATCAAATATAAATCTTCAGAAATCTGAGCTCTTACCAACAACAAAGCTTTAGACCTGTCCAAATGTCAATTTTGTGGTAAAGGGGACCCCAGGGTCCGTATTCACCAACCATTCTTAGGAGTATTCTTAAGTCTTACTCTTCAAGATTTTCTAAATATGAAAGTAACAAAACTTCTGATTGGCTAAACCAAATGGTTTAGCCAATCAGAAGTTGTGTTGCTTTCAAATTTAGAAAATTCTGGAGAATACGACTAAGAACGGTTGACGAATATAGACCCATGTTTGATCGACACTAAAAGTGCTGGCTTGTTATGGGAGTGTTCTTGGGCAATACTTATATGATTACTAGTCTAGTACTGGTGAAACCCAAGACATACATGAGTGAGCTGTGATATGACTGGAATACTGTTGAAGGCAGCTAAAACACCATTCAGTTGATCATTCAAAGCGAGTCGAAAGCATTGAAACATTTGTTAAAACAGGTTTTTTGAAAAAACATGGGAAAAAGAAGCTAGTTCCTAGCATTTTTTAGCCGAGCTGTTTTCAGAAAAAAATCAAGGTATTGTCAAAGCGCTGTTGTTATTGTGGTGGTTGTGCAAAAACTTTGGCATTTCATAATACATCTGACATTAGTGAAGATACTTTACTTCAAACTTGAATGAATTGTTAACCATCAAAAAGGGACCATGCACAATTAGGGCAGGTATTCATCAAAATATTTTTTGACAGAGTTACGCCCCTTTTAGACTTGGAACATTCACTGAAAATTTATCTGTTTCTTAAAGCAACGGCAACCGAGCGTTTGCACACACATGCAATGCTCTTGGTTTTTTCTCTCACTGTGTTTTAGAAACCATGTAAAACGGACATTTCAATCAACAGTTTCAAACAAACTATCCATCCAATAAAATTTTACCTTTTAGATAGGATAACTTTATTTGCTATTGCAGGCGGTCTTTGTAATGTGATAGAGGATCTGCATTGTCTGATACCTCTCTGAGTCTTTCTAGCCAAAACAGCCTTGCAAAAGCAGTATCTAGGTCTTGTTTAAAAACGTCTAGTGTATATGAGCCACGCTCTGTGGAAAGGGGCCCTAATGCATCTCAGCAATGCAACGTTCCAAGCAAGACATCACATAATTAGGGATCCTTGTGTCTAACAACTGACAGATCACGAGATAGACCGGTCCTTTAACAGGCAGAAAATTGACCGGTGTCAGAGTTTTGGCCCAGGTCAGTCTGTACAGACTGCGCAGGCTTACATTGGTCAATACTTTTTGCAGATGCACTAAGCCACCTTTTTACAGAGCATGGCTCATATTTATGTAGTGTTCCAGGTGTAAGAAAACTTCAGCAGCATTTGTATATAAATTTGTGTGAGAGTAACATGTCTGAGTGATGGTAGATTGTAATACATAGAACACACTGTCCAATCCATTTGTACTAACCAAGATCAAGATGGAGTCAAAGTGAGGGGAGTGTTTTCTAATCTGTGAAGTATTTATCCCAATTATTGTAACCAAACCAGGGCCGTTTTTCATCAATCATTATTAGTTTCATTCATATTCTTATTCCAGATTTAAAAACTAATACAACTTTTGATCTGAAAGTGTAGACATGCTTTTCAAATTCTGAAAATTCTTGAGAATAAGACCAGGGATGTTTTCATGATGGTTGGTGAATATTGGCCCAGATGTCTTGGGCTTGTACCATGTCAGATGAAAGCATGAATGCAAAAATAGCCAGCTATGTGAATGAAAGTGGTCACAAGCCATGAGTACTAATGCAATATAATGTCTAGATTAACCCATAAAGTGCCTTCCATTACTATAGTTGAATTTGCAGACGTTGTAGATCAAAGTCAGATTGCACAAAACTTGCAGTCAGATCTTTGAACTACTTCTTAAAATATTACAGACAAAAGGCAGTTACGATTTTGCAATTATCTGGGTCTGTTCCAGAATGAAAATGTCCATTCGGTTTATATGGCGCATTCAGATTTAAAAACACACACTCTCCTTACATTGATTGATGTATACTTTCGGTTTTTATTTAAATGACATTAAAAGGGCTGTAGAGTGTATAGTTTTAGTAAAACCTGATACTAGAATATTTTGTACTGCATGCTCTTGATATTCACCTGTCTTTTTTTTTGTATATTGTTAAAAAAAAAAACTTACAGTTTGCAAGATGGATGTTGTTCTGATGATGATATGTCATCTTTAATGGAGAAAGTGTTCGAATAAAATTCATCATTTTCACAGTCTTCAAAAAAGTCTATACAGAATTTATCCATTGCTTGTTTCAACCTGCTTATTTGCCAATTCTGCCTACCAGTATATGGAAATTTAGTTGTTTAAATGTGTCAAATTTTTAAGGAAATTTGCAACTAGAATACTGCAGTGTCTGCCTTTTACATGAAATGGTCTGTGTATGCATTCTTCTCCAGTACTGCATGGGTCCTGACAATGGGATTACTTGGTTTTTATCCTTGATTTTCTTACACTACACATATATGTTCTTGAGATGATATCGCAAGTATATCTGATAGATCATTTTACAAATTGATAATACACTTTTCTCTGATAATTGGGAACAGAATTTGCTTCAGAATTACATGGAGTCCTCACATATATATCGTAAATCAAATTATATTTATCACAACATCCCTGAGGGAATCAAGGATAAAAAAAAAGGAATACAGGTAAAAGGACCAATCTGTAATTATGATACCGTTTGTCTTTATGTGGCAAGGTATATAATTTGACTTAAAGGAATGGCCGAATCTCTAGGTGTATAGCCTCCATGTGATGCAGAGAAAAAGATTTATGTACATCAACACTACATAGGATGAAAAATGTATTTGGGGTCCTATTGAGGGGCGATGTGGGGCTTGATGTATTTTATGTGGGAGTCTATTGTCAATGTCTATTCTAGGACATGTGATTGCATGATTCATGCTAAATTTTTTCAGATCCCGCACAAGTTCAGTCCCAGTGTGTGACAGTCCTTTGTAACAAAAAAAAACAAAGAAAAATTCTCAAAACAGAGAATTGACTCTTGCCTTGCAGAAAACACAGCTGTTTTGCAACATATTACGTCCATTAAAGTAAATCTTGCCTTGCAGAAAACACAGCTGTTTTGCAACATATTACATCCATTAAAGTAACCTCGCTTGACAGGAAGTGGGTCAAAACGGCCTACTTCTAAAACGACCCGATCAAAAAAGGTCCACTTTACCTAGTCTTATACTACTGTTATTGCAATGGATTTTATCAGAGTGAATTTATGACTGCCTTACTCTTATTTTTTTTTTAAAAATGAACTTAATTTCTAGAGTAGGATTATTCTAGAAATTGTTGTTTGACATGTAAACAGGTCATTAACTCCACTGTATACTCTTTCTTAAGAACAAACATCTGTTATGTGGGCTAAACGTTTTCTGTGTGTTAGAAAATTGTCCCGCCTACTTTTTAAAAATCTTCCTTATTTTTCAAATGGAAAGGAAAAATTATCCCGACATTTTCAATTTCTAGAATAGACACTGCTATTGTACTTGGACATCTTAATGCCCATGCAGCAAAGTTGAACTCAAGGTGCCTTTATGGACAGTGTAGATCAAGAGAGACTCTATAGAGTGTTTTTGTAATTGTTTTGATATCTTAATGAAAAGGTCTGTTTAATTTGTCCATTGCTATAGAGTGAGATTTCTATTCCAACCCTAGAATGGTAGATGGGTAGTTGTCAGTCTTACTGGATAACCTATATCTTAATATACTTATACTTATATTAGGTTTTCCATATGTACCAGTATCTATTTACCCTTTACTAGGCAGTCCTTACTTTTAACAACCCTAACGAAAAAGGGGTTTTGAAATAATTGTGGGGAAAGGAGCATTTTCTCCTTTTCTCACTATTTTTTTCCTTCCTAAATCAAATTTCAATTTTTGAGTCAAATGTTTGTTGTAGTCTGCAAATACTTTCAATTTGGACTAGCTTAAAATTTTGTTATGTAGTAAATGGTTAACTCTTTACCAAACGACAAAATCTTAGACTGGTTCAAATTGAAAGCATTTGCAGACGACAAAATAGATGTGACTAAAAACTTAAAATTTGTTTTGGAAAGGGTAGAAAACATTGTGGGAAAAGGAGAAAATGCTGGTTACCAGCATTTTCTCCTTTTCCTACATTGTTTTCAAAAGCTTTCTTTTTCAGGGTCATTAAAAGTCGGGATTGTGTGGTGAAAGCTTAACTCTGCAACACAGAAAAATTTTAGACTTGTCCATAATGAAGGAATTTTTAGATGAGATTTTGTACTTGAATAGGGAGAAAACATTTTTGGAAAAGATAAAACTCTGGTTACCAGCATTTTCTCCTTTTCCACAATATTTTTAAGAAGCTCATAACTGGGGGTCGCTAAAACACAGGATTGCATGGTAAAGGTTTAACGAATGTTGTTTAAATGATCACATACGCAGTACCAAGGTGAAAAGCAATTAGATAATGCACTTCTACAGCCCTTATGTATATATGCAAATGCAAAACTGCTTTTTGTTATTTACAGAGCTTCTGTCATCCCTTGTTCTTTCAGAGGAGAAAATTATTCTCGTGTTTTCCGACCCTTGTCCATTTGTAATTTGTTACAGTTTCTCTCATTATTATGTTTGTGTCATTAATGCAATAATGGTATCATTTTGGGATGTTTTCCTTTGAAATGTCATTGGATAGATTGTTGGATTAGAAAAGCAATGAATGAATGTTTTATGACGTATCAACAGCTCTGGTCATTTAGTGCGTAGCAAAGCAAATTAAATATCTGTATTGTCAAGTATGTTTTGAGTGTTTCAGTTTATTTACAGAAATAAGTTCTCTTTTAATGAAAAAAATCAAATTGGGATGTTGAATGATAAAGAAAATCAAACCCATTGATATGTTGATGATTGTTGCTTTCTTTACTTGAACATAAAGGAAGCACTTCAAAGGGAAAAATCTCATGGCTGTTTATTTATTTCTAGATAGTTGGAAAAAAAAGTTAAGTTTTATATGCCTGTAGCCTACATGTGATATGCATTATGTCTGTCTTGAGTATACTGTACTTTATATCATCAAATAAATGCATTGATATGCTGGTAATTCTGCTAAAATTACTCTACACTTTTACATGTATGCGGTTCAAAGATAATTTTCTCCTCTGTCAGTTTTCTGTTGAGTTTCTAATAGTCCACACTTGTGTTGGTGTATTTCTTACAGGAATGGGAATATTATGAAAACAAAACATGCTAAGATATGATATAACTGAGCAATATAGAAGTTTTGATAACATTTACCTTTTTCTCTTCTTTGCTTGATTTAAAATAATGATCACACTTTACATTCCTTCATTTAAAACTTGAATGATAATAGGCAGGTGAAACATCATAAAATTTCAGTTATTGTTAGGTCACTTACAGCTAATTCTCTCCATCCTTGTAGTTTGAATTTTCTTTCTTGAAAACCATATTCACTTTCAAAGCATTAATTTTGATGAAATAAATACAGTATACTGTACCGATATTATGCTGTTTTTAATGGACATGAAGCAAAGATGAGGGATGATTCATTAGTTTTTACTTTATCTCCACCAAATAACCAAAAAGTAGACTTGCCCAAATTAAAAGCAGCTGCAGACCACAAATTCAATTTGATACAATTAAGGATAGGACACCCTAATGGGATTAATGTAACATTGCCTTTCATCGTACGGGTTCAACTAAGACTAGGGTAATCTGTGAACCATACGGGCAACCAGCATCTATCGACTGATAGATTACAGATTACCCCGAGTCTTGGCCAAATCCGTACATTTTTCGGCCATGAAAGGCGATGTTATAGGCAACCACATTAGGGTGCCCTATCCTTAATTTGAGTTTCAATTTGATGGAAAAGAAAACATTGTGAGAAGAGGAGAAAATGCTGGTTACCAGCATTTTCTCCTTTTTCTCAAAATGTTTTAAAGGAGCTTCTTACTGAGGGTCATTAAAACTCGGGATTGTGTGGTAATGGGTTAACCATGAGCAAGGAATGTGGCCTAGACTTGTGAGGTATGCAATATGGCTGTAAGTGGCTAGCTTGTGTAAAGATGAAAATCCAGATTGGAATTTAGCCAGATTTGGAATCTGGCTAGATAGGTACAAATTCTTATTTGGACTAGCCAGATTCTGGATCTGGCCAAACAGTTTTTAGCCAGATAGGAATTTTTTATCAACTTTTTGCTAAACAATTTTGGGTTTTCTTCTTTTCATGTAAATATTCTGTACCCTTTTGAGAGAGCTCAAGCTTATTTTGTACCATTTTTGAATGTGTTTGTTGTCTGCAGATATTTTGAATTAGAAAGGGTAAAAAATTTGTTGTGCGGGAAAGGGTTCAAGACTGGATAGTTCAAAGGACTGAAAAAAAAGTGATGAGAAGACTTAAAGAGGCACTAATTTAAAAAAAAAATCAGAATTTTGATTGAACTGATCTTTTAAAAACAATGCTTTACGTTTTAATTGAGATATTGAACAAGTAGGCATTGCCCTCATCTTAGCTTCTGCAGTCCAACTTGTGTTTCTTTCACATTATGATGGAATTGCCAGAAAAAAAAATAATGGTGTTTAGAGCAAAAAGCCCAAAAAATAGCGTATTTCTTTGTATACATACCCCCAAACTGATTCTGTCTGCATCTTCAGCGTAACATGGTACATAACATTGGGATTGTTTGAGTTTTATAAATGTGCAATTATGGACCTTGCTCTGTCAGTCTGCTGCTATGGCTTGGTAGATAGATTGAGGCCCGCATTCACCAATTATTCTTAGTTTCATTCTTTGTCTTAATCTAAATTAAGAAAGTAACACAAATTCTGATTGACTAAACCAAATGGTTAAGCCATTCTGAAATTTGTGTGACTTTAAATTTCAGACAAGTCCTTAGAATAAAGACTAAGAATGTTCTTAGGAATAGTCGTCAATACGGACATTCTTTGGCTCAGCTGGTGTGTTGGTAGTTTTGATTGTAAAATTTATTTAATTTTAAAAAGCTCATGAACATCATTATATTAGGGTAACTTGTTTTCATACTGAAAATTTTGAAAAATGCAGAAACAATGAAATTGTAAAGTTTTGATGGCTGTGGTATAGTTGTTGTTACTTCTTTTTTCTTCATATTTCAGTACCTGGCGGATATCCAGGCTTAGAGCAACAAAGGTAGGTCATCCTATGTCTCATTTCTTTCCTTTTCATTCATACCTCTTAGGTAAACAGGTACAACAACAACAACAAAAAACCCCAACTCCCCAAACATTCTTGTAAGCAAGGCATGAATTATCTGCATGAGTTACGGTCTATTGCATGAGTACATGGAAACATTGTGACTAAAGGAGAATGCTTCAGTGCTGTTTTTAGTAAGGGTAGATAACATTGTGGGAAAAGGAGAAAATGCTGGTTACCAGCATTTTCTCCTTTTCCTACAATGTTTTCAAAAGCTTTCTTCCTTAGGGTTGGGATTGTGTGGTGATAGAGCGTGGCAAAGGGTTGATGAATTTTATCAAAGCAGAAATACATGTGTCCCATATGCATTTATATTTCGTAGATAAACAAAGGATACAAGCTCATTGGTAACATTTTTGAAAATGAAATCTAAGCTGACATGTTATAAGCAGAAGAAAACTTTACTAATCGCGATTTATAAACATTATGGGAATTTGACCAATAAAATGAGGAAAGGTTCTTTTTTTGGTATTATCTGAAGCCCACACTCAGCCCCTATATTGGGGTAGGAAAACCACCTAGGAGGGTTTTGGGGAGGTGGGGTGGGGGGAGGAGAGAGAAAAGCACCAGAGAACGTTACTTAAGTAAATCTAAACTTACGGTTACAGAAGTTCCGAAGCAGCCCAAGCTGCAGCACAGGCAGCAGCCAGAATCAATCAACAACTTGGTGTACCACAAAACAAACCACCAATGCAGTCGCCACAGGATAACCAGATGGGTGGAGGTATGGGGGGCATGGTTGTGACAGAGGAGTTTAGAGTACCTGATAGAATGGTGGGATTAAGTAAGTATGATCCTCAAATGTTTGATCTTCAACCCTGCACCACACTAATTCTGGTTTTAACAAAAAAGCCTATGAAAACATTGTGGGAAAAGGAGGTTATGAGCATTATTTCTTTTGCCCACTATGTTTACTACTCTATCAAAGACAAGTTTCATCATTTGAATGAAATTGAAATCATTGTCCCCAATTGCTTTCAATTTGGACAAGTCTACATTTTTGTCATTTGCTGAAGTGTTAACTCTTTTTTTAAACAATTTTGTGTGCAAGTATTCTATGAATAGATACCTAAATTAAGCATTTTTAATTGCAAGCATAATTATATGCATTTGAAATACTTTTTGAGATGTCTATATAGTAAAGGAATTTCTGAAAAATCTCATCTCCACTTACTGGGTTCTACATAAGATCCCATCAACCCTGGGACACCAAACTTATACAAGGGACACCTGAGATACAGCAAAATAGATAGAGAGGCATTGCAAATTTTGTTTAACCCTTCACCGAACAATTCTGTGTTAAAAAAAAAAAACCCTGAAGAAAAAGCTTGATAGTCAGCAAAGGTAGCTTGAAAAAAGCTGATAGCCAGCGTTTTCTCTGTGTCCTGTGTAATGTTATCACCCTTTCAAAGACAACTTCATCTTTTTAGTAAAATATGATAAGTCCCCTGCAAATGCTTTCGATATGGATGAGTATAAAGTACATGTATTATTGTCTGAATAGTCCGTAATGGTTTCAGGACATCTCTCTGAATACTGTCTAGTCCTGCATGTAAAAATGTTTTGTTTTTGTTGCAGTTATTGGTAAAGGTGGAGAACAGATTACAAGACTGCAAGCTGAAACAAGTTGTAAAATTCAGATAGCACCAGGTAAAATATACTTATAAATTCATGGAAGCGGTTAAGTGTCATTTATAAATTATTTGGTATGTTATCATCATAAAAAAAATAGTAGGGTGTAGGGGTATATAAATACATCCGGTGAATGTATGATTTTCAGACCTTCTAATTTTGCATCCACTGGGACTGTTTTTGATAAAATTGCAGGTTTATTTAATAAAAGAAATGCATGGAAAGGTGCACAGGCAATAGTGGCTTTTCTAAAATATTTTTGAGAAGGTGTTGTACAGCAACGAAACAGCCATGCTAAATAATGCAAAATGACTCTGATTTAATTTTGGATGTGACAACTAAAATCTTCCTCTTTGGAACCATCAGCTGTGGGCTGTTTGGCTACCAAAGCCTTTAATTTGTCAGAGTTTGATATTTCAGACAGTGGAGGTATGCCAGAAAGGTCCACAACACTAACTGGAACTCAACAAGCTATAAAGTAAGTACGGTTTCTTACGGTAGAATTGCTGTAGAATCTTACTATTAACCTCTTTAACCCTTTACCACATAGTCCAGACTTTTAAAAAGGAGGTTGTAGAAAACATTATGGGAAAAGGAGAAAATGCTGGTAACCAGCACTTTCTCCTTTTCCCACAGTCATTTCTACCCTGTCAAAGACAGAAATCATTATTTTTTTCCACCTTTGATATGTTGTCTGCAAATGCTTTCAATTGGTCCAGTCAAAAATTTTGTCGTTTTGTAAAAAAGTTAGCACTTTTCACAACTATAGCCACCAGTATAAATGAAGATCAGATTGCACTAACCGTGCAGTCTGACCTTTGATCTACACTATCTGCTTAGCTTAACCCTTTACGAAACAATCCAGGGTTTTAAAGACACTTTGGAGGAAGTTTTTTGAAACATTGAGGGAAAAGGAGAAAATGCTGGCAGGGTTCGACACTAACTTTTTTTCTTTGGGATCCAGCTGGGATCCCTAACTTTATTATCTGGATGCCCTCCTGATTATCAGGGATCCCTCCGAAGTTACAAAAGAGTAAGTTTTCATGGATCAACTTGTTTTTATTATTTCATTTGATTTTTATTGACTATATTAGATTCATCAGCAATTTGTATGCTTTGTTTTGTAGCTTGGCTACATCATGAGCCAACAGATCATCATCCTGCTCCTCTGTATCAATAATCTATTGTACTTTTTAAAAGATTTGGATGCAGCCAGATCACACAAATCCTGCAAATATAACCCAGACAATTATGGACTTTTTTTTTGTGTGATACAATCAAAAATGGATAAATACAGATGGGCTATCAGCAGAGTATGTATGTAAGTGAAAAGAAAATAGATTTAGGCCTTTGTCACACGAAATTCAGTACTGACAATTGTATAAGTACAATGTAGTGCAAAGGCCTCCTTTCCTATAAGCGCTAAAATACACGTGCTAAACATGTCAGACACATATTACAAGGATCTGAAAAAGAGAAGTATGGGTGTGAGTGTCCCCAGAGTGTCACCCTAAATTGAAAAAGAAATGGGTTCTAAATGGTCAGGGGTCTACAGTGTCAATTTCTCCCACCTCTAATACGCCAGACTTTATGACAAAAGTAACTACTGAGCAGCTGTAGAAATGGTAGAAATATAGTATATCGTGCTTTTTAATAGCATGTACATAGTTTTAACCCTTTACCTCACAATGACGCCTTTTAACGCCCCTGAAGAAGAGGCCTTTTGAAAACATTGTGGGAAAAGAAGAAAATGCTGGTAACCAGCATTTTCTCCTTTTCCCACAAAGTTTTCTACCCTATCAAAGAAAAGTTGCGTCATTTGAGCCACTATGAAATTGTCGTCTGCAAATGCTTTCAATTTGGATAGGTCTTAAATTTTGCCGTGTGGTAAAGGGTTAAGTTACTGCATTAATCCAATGATGAAGGGGCCTGATGACTCAAAATTTGTCAAAAATGTATCCATTTGAAATCATCCTTCCAATTTTGCTGATAGGGGCCCCGAGACTTTGTTTCATATATGCTCTTTGTGTTTCTAGACGCTCCTGCGGTGTATTCTTTCTTTTTTTCAGCAGACCGAGATACTTCTAAAAAAAAAAAATCCGCGCAGAGAAACTCGAGACAATTTTCGACCAAAACCGTAACAACTGGACGCTTGACAAAGCAATTTGATTTTTAAGAGCGTCTCAATGACTTAGTAGGTACAAGACCTTGCGATTGTGACACAAGCGACCTTTATTTTTAGACTGGTTTTTGCCGAATATTTTTTAAGGACACGGCGTGTAAAGGAGGTTTCTTGTTCAGCTTGCGTTAATTATATTATAAATCATCTTAAAAATTCAAGGATCCCAACGTAATCCCAATTCTCAAACTTGTAGAATACCTCTAAATAATTTGGTATCCTCGGGAACTCGGGATACCGTTAGTGTCGAACCCTGCTCTGCAGAGACATATTCCATCATCTGAGCCGCCGTGAATCTGTAGTCTGCAAACGCTTTTCATTGGACCTATCTTAATTTGTTTTGTTTGGTAATGATTTAAAAACTATCGACAAAAGCAACCATCAAATTGCAATAAGTGGGGTCTTGTTCCTAGTCTGAATATGTTAGGTTTATTCGGAGTGCTAGGGGTTAAGCAGGTCTGAATAGATTGGTGTACAGGGTTCTTTTTTGACCCGCTCCAAACTTAAAGTAGTGGAAGAAAGACACCTGAATAAAGGGAAGATCTTGTTTCTGTCATGGTGGAAAAGTGTCGTAAAAAAAAAAAAGAGTGGTTGCTTGTTGCAAGCATTAAAATTTACTTCTTTTACTATGATTTTTCTCAAAAGCTGCCAACTGAATTTGTGGTACAGGACATATTTATACTGAATTTGAATAACTAATTTTATCTAAAGCAATCCATCCCATGTTCGGTCCTTGGTCTGAGACAAATCAATAAATAGACTACTACAATACATTTTAGAGTTGTACACTGTCTTGCTTTCGAGTTATGTGCCAAGTTAGAAAAGAAATTATACCCACCACACCAAAGTTAGGGGTAGTGCAATTGAATTGGTTTGTCCTTCAGTCTGTAGATCACTGCTGACCATTGTTTCGACGATGGTTATGTGGGAAAATAGCCAGTGGCTTGGAAAGAATAATGTGGGAAGTACTGGTAAAAGAAACTCCAGGCAAGTATGGACATGTGCACTGGCCACCGCGATATAACTGAAATAATGTTGAAAACGGCATTAAACACCATACAATCAATCAGTCAATCGGTCTGTAGCTGCAGTCTCCTACAGTTTTCAACCGTTTTGTCAGAAATTTTAATAAATGCTTCCAGTCGTGGGAACTTGTGCATTTGCAGTTTTCATTCCAATGGGTTGAGTGTTACAAGAGTTACAGCTCTTGTGATGGCCTTGTGAAGTGGTTACCTGGTCAGTAACAGGGGGGGGTCAGGGATGGGAGGGTATTTGTTAGTGTGCAATTGTTCTAGTTCTGTCTAATTTCTGAATGATGATTTGTTACAGCAAAGTGAAACACGAGATTTCAAAGATCATAGATAGGGCACAGGGAGGTGGTGGTCCAATGATGGATCATGGAGGTTTTGGAGAGGGTGGAATGGGCAACCTAGAAATAATGATTCCTGGGAATAAAGTCGGTTTGATTATTGGAAAAGGAGGAGAGACAATCAAGTCCCTTCAGGTAAGTCTGGCTGTTTTACCCCTTTACCACACAATCCCAAGTTTTAACGACTCTGAAGAAGAGGGCATTTGAAAACACTGTGGGAAAAGGATAAAATGCTGGTAACCAGCATTTTCTCCTTTTCCCACAATGTTTTCTACCATATCAAAGACAACTTACACAATTTGAGCCACATTAAGTTTGTGGTCAGCAAATGCTTTCAGTTTGGACTGATGTAAAACTTTGTCGTGTGGTAAGGAGTTAAACTATTCAATGTGTATCTTCCATATCATATTTATTAGTCTGCTCTTGGACAATGCAGACTTTATATATGTATGAAAAAATATTTGAGTGCTTTGATCTTTCCCTGTATGGTGTGGAGTAAAGACCAATTAAGGGGTTGAGAAAACAGTCTCCTTGGGTTAGACAGTCTATTAACCCTTTACCACATGACAAAAGTTTAGACTGATCCATATTGAAAGTTTTGTAGAGAAATTAAACATTACTCAAATGATGAGATTTGTTTTTGACAAAGTAGAAAATAATGTGGTAACCAGCATTTTTTCCTTTTCCCCCAATGTTTTCAAAAACTTCTTTCCTGAGGGGTGTTAAAACTTGGGATTGTGTGGTAGAGTTAAATGAAGCAATGTCATTTAAGGGACTTACATGTTGGTTCATGTTATAGAATTATTAAGACATCAGTATCTCTTGCTTTGTATGTACGGTATTGAAGGTTGCACTGGCACATACAAAATGACTAGGAAGCGGAGCTCAGATAAGGAAGGCTAATTTTCTGTGTATGACTGTAATTGGCTTTCAGACACAAAATATAATTTATTATAGATATTTTGAATTTCTGGATAATCCTGAAATTTGAAATGATTGTCAAATTATATTTTCTTGTCTCTTGAAAGATGTTCATGTGTCTTAGGGATGAATACATACTTCATGAGGTCATCTACTCTTAACTCTTTACCACACAATCCCCGACTTTTAACGACCCTGAGAAAGAAGGCTTTTGAAAACATTGTGGGAAAAGGAGAAAATGCTGGTAACCAGTATTTTCTCCTTTTACCACAATGTTTTCTACCCTTTCCAAATCAAATTTCAATTGTTCAGTCACATTTATTTTGTCGTCTGCAAATGCTTTCAGTTTGGACCAGTCTATAATTTTGTCGTTTGGTAAAGAGTTAACACTTTAACCTTCTTTCACAGCTCATTTTTGGCCATTATGGATCAAGATCAGATTGCACAAAATATGCACTCTGATCTCTGATCAACACTGACGGCTTTGCTTGGACATTCTGAAGAAAAGAAACCTTATAATTGTGTTCATGTTGCTCTTATTCTGAGAATTTGTTGATTTATTGGCTCTTTTAGAGCAAAGGCAAATATGTGAAAGAGAGTTTATCTAGGAAAACAGTGATTGAAGCTCCAAGCTATTAGAACTGCTGCTGCACTGTTCCTTCTTGTGACGTATCAGTTCAAGGCAATATTTTTAACTTAATAATGCAGAATTGTTACAATCGTGGTTAAAATTAATGATGGAAATTTCCATCTATTTGTTGTCTGTTCTTGTCATGATATGGCCTGCAACACACGAAAAGAGGCATTCGGACATTTGTGTAAAGTTTCGTCTCGGATCAGCCTGTGCACTCCGCGCAGGCTAATCTGAAACAACACTTTCCGTTTTTATGTAATTTTCTGTTTTGCACGAGTCTACTGTTGGACAAAATCTAATGTAGTCGTAAAGTGTCGTTTCGGATTAGCCTGTGCGGACTGCGCAGGCTGATCCGAAACGATACTTTATGCAAATGTCCGAATGTCCCTTTTCGCGTGTTTCAGGCCATATCCAACAGACCTTTTGTCTAGCAACATTTTAATTCTGAAAACATTGTGGCTATGCGGCAAAAGTTCTTTTTCTGTAATAGCTGGGCGGATAGCTCTGTGGTTAGAGTATCTGTTTTGTGAACTGGTGGTTGCAAGTTTGATACCCAGTTGAGACAAACTTTCTTTCCTGCCATTTTTTGCCTCTCATCTCTGATGAATGAGACAAAATTAGTCAGTGGCTTGGAAAGAAAGATGTGTCCGTACTGGTGTAAGAAAGCAAGGAAACACATGCGTAGGTGCACTGGCTGCCACAATATGACCTCATCTGTGAAAACGGGATTAAACTCCAGTACAAACAAACAAACAGGATATTTTACAAAATAGAAGAAAGTGTAGATCCAAGGTAAGACTGCGTGTTCTTTGCAGTTTCATCTTTTTCTGCAATGTTCATCAGAGGCAGTCTGATCCTGATCTGAATTGAAAGTTGTGTGTAAAGCTGTGTAAAGCTTTCAAGTGTAAAAGTCATCTGCTACAAATTTATATTAGAAGGTAACATGCTTATCTTACTTTGTAATACAGGAAAAAGTTGGTGTGAAGATGGTGATGATACAGGATAGCAATGTGCCATCAGCCTATGACAAACCACTCCGAATAAGTGGAGAGCCTCAAAAATGTCAGAAAGCCAAAGAACTGGTCATGGAATTGTTAGCAGAGAAGGATCAGATGGTAGGATATATATTTTTTTTCAGTGAGACACCCCTTTCAATAATGCAATAACAAATAGTCCCATGTTTTAACTCTTTACCAAACGACAAATTTTTGGACTGGACCAAATTCAAAACATCTGCAGGCAACAAATTAAATCTTGGTAATATGATGATTTCTGACTTTGATAGGTTACCAGCATTTTCTCCTTTTCCCACAATGTTTTCTATAGGCTTCTTTCTCAGGATCATTAAAAGTTGGGATTGTGTGGTAAAGAGTTAACTAGCCTGAGGTAAAAGTCTATTGAAAATTGCAATATTTGAGTCTTGCATTCTTAGAGCTTATTTTGTCACCTCTGTGATAATAGCTTCAATATACACCTTTTCCAAACATGCTTATCTAAGACCTGTCAAAACTGGGTAAAAGTGAGTTTTTTGTAGGGTAGTGTCGTGTTTGGTTTGTATTATGATTAGAAACATTTTGGGAGAACTCTTTTAAAACAACAATCGAGTGCTCTGTTTCCTAGTTGGCTTTTTAGAAGCTGTATTCTTGGCATTAAATTTTGTTTTTTGTGTGGCTATGTTTTTTTACTTTTACTAAGCAATTTTTTTAGGACCCTAAGCAAGAAGTATTTTGAAAACATTGTTGGAAAAGGAGAAAATGCTGGTAACAAGCATTTTCTCCTTTCCCCACAATGTTTTCTACCCAAGTATAGAAAAGTTATAAGACACAAGCAACATTTAATTCATCCTCTGCAAATTCCTGGACTCTTTCACTACCGAGTAAATAAAATGCAATATCTCCATGACTGCAAATGTAGTTCCATGGCAAGAAGGAGAGACAGTTTGGTCATAATGTAAATTAAAGTAGTGGACAGTGTAGATCAGACTGCACATTCTGTGCAGTCTGATCTTGATCTACACATTTTAAAAAAAGCTTCTAGTGTTGTCTACAGTAAGAAAAGAGTTAGATATGGACAAGTTCAAAATTTGGCTGTTTGGTAAATAGTTAAATGACTTGCAATTTCATTTTACAGCCACCAGGCCCAGGATTCTCCAACGGCATGGGAAACTTTGGTCCTGGACCACGGGGCCTAGATATCCCTGTGCCTCGTTCTGCAGTGGGTATTGTAATTGGTAAAGGTGGAGAAATGATCAAGAAAATTCAGGCAGAAACAGGTGCAAAAGTCCAGTTTAAGCAAGATGATGGTCAATCAGAGGATAGATTCTGTTCACTGACTGGACCCCCAGACAAGGTCCAAGCTGCCAATGATATGATCCAAGATTTACTCAATAATGCAGGGGTATGTTTATTCTTTTTTTGGGGGGGTAAACTTGTGCCAAATGTAGTGTTTTCAATGTATCCTGTACTACTTAAAGATAGGGTTTGGTATCTTGTGTCCAAGAAAGTAGGGTAGTTGAGGGGGTGGGGGTCCAACTGCTGATAAGTTTAATATATGCCATTTAAAAGTATGGTTGTTATTAGGTCTAAGAAAAAAATATCTGTGTTTAAAGTTTCGGTCTGGGATGCTGTAGTTAGGGTGGATAGGGATTTTTTTTTACCCAGAAACTTTTTACATGGACCATGTACTGAAATCACACCCGACAGATTTTTTATTTTCATTTGTGATGTAAAAAGTTCAGGGCTGGCAGCATTTTCTAGGTCGGGTCGGGAAACCCTAAACACACATATTTTTTTGATAGACCTTATTATGAGTCTGATATTGTAATACAGTGAACTCTATCAAAAGTCCAGCTGCTGGCAGAAAAATGCATTGTTAAACTAGAGCAGAAGTAGCCAACTTTTGTTCTAGTTAGACAGTACATTTTTCTGACAGGGACTGAAGAACTTTTACAGATTGCACTGTAACACATCAGTCACTCTTGATAATATCCATAGTTATAAATTATATGAGTTAAATATGTCTGCATTTTGAAGCCCAAATTGTTTACTTTTGGCAGGTAGTGCCCCTTTAATGAAAACCAAACTGTCGTCCATTGCACCTAATTAGAGCCATGGTCTTGTCTAGGATTATGGTGTCGTATAGTGCATATAGAAATAAAAATGCTGAGATCTTGTTGCCTGTGTATTACTGGTGATAAGATTGACAGTAGGTAATAGCTATACTGTTGTTTCCAGCACTTTGAACAAATCTTATATGAGACCCATGCATTCTCTCACAGAGTATGATGTTATTCTTTTGAAATTTTAGACTTGTTCGTTAACTCTTTACCTAGAGATAAAATTTGAGACTTGTCCCAATTAGAAGCATTTGCAAACGACAAATTAGATATAGCTGAAATGATGGTAATAGTTTTTGAAAATGTTGAAAAGCTTGTGGAAAAAGGAGAAAATGCATTGTTATCGATATTTTCTCCTTTTCCCACAATGTTTCCAAAAGCTATCTGTTCTCGGGGTCTTTAAAACTCAGGATTGTGTGATAAAGAGTTAAGTCGGTCCTGTCTAAAGCAGCTTTCCAAGAGGAACAATTAAAACTGTCCTTATTAGATAGATGATTGCTTGACTGAGACACATACTGAAAAATTATTCATTGAAAACTTAAAATAGATCTCGGTCAACTCATACCAGACAGCATGACTTAAAATTGAAAGCTTTTATGGGTGATAATTAAATTGGTTCAAATTTTGGGATATGTCCTTTAACCCTTTGCCCAAATAATCCCGGGTTTTCACGACCCTGAGAAAGAAGCCTTTTAAAAACTTTGTGGGAAAAGGAGAAAATGCTGATAACCAGCATTTTCTCCTTTTCCCACAATGTTTTTTACCCCTCCTAAAACAAATTTCAGTATTTGAGTCAGATTTATTTTGTTGTCTGCAAATGCTTTCAGTTTGGAAGATTTTGTTGTTTGGTAAAGAGTTAACCCCTTTACCAGACAGCAAAATTTTATACACAATAGTAATGAAAGCTTTTGCAAACAAAACAAGTAAATTAAGATCAGATGATGATAGCTGTTTTTCCAGGCCAGGTACCTAGGTGGTTAGCATATCTGACTTAATGACCTGGTGGTTGTGGGTTGGATACCCAGCTGAGGCAAACTTTCTTTTAGGTGAATTATTTGCTGCTAATATCTGACGTATGTGAAAAAGGTAGTCACTACTGGTGTGAGAAAGCCAGGAAACAGATGTGTAGGTGCACTGACCACCAAGATATGACCAAAGTTTTAAAATTGATTTATACTCCAGTACAAAGAAAAAGATATTTGTTTTTGATAGGATAGAAAAACATGGTGGCAAAAGGAGAAAATGCTGGTTACCAGCATTTTTCCTTTTCCCACAATGTTTTCAAAAGCTTTTTTTCCTCGGGGTCCTTTGAAATTCGGGATTTTGTGGTGAAGGGTTAAGTGGAAGAAAGCATTTTAAGAAAAAGGAAAATTCATTGGTTAGGGTTGTTGTATCTCCGGTTTGTAAGGTAAATGGTTAATGCATTATGCGGAACACATATTATTATTCAGTTATTATTTATTCAGTTTGGAGCCGGTGGTGGAGCTGGAGCTATGGGTCGAGGAGCTGGAGGATTTAGGGGAGGCCGCGGTGGGGGCGGTGGTATGGTTGGAGGGGGAGGTCCTCCACCACCTGGAAGGGGTGGGTTCTCACCAGGAGGACCTGGACGTGGTATGGGAAGAGGAGTAGGAGGTGGCGGCGGTGGTGGCGGTCAGTTTGATGGTGGATTTGAAGATCATACGACTTTTGCCGTACCAGCAGATAAATGTGGACTTGTCATTGGCAAAGGTAAGTTACTATTTTCATGGATAAAACTTGGCACTGGTTGGCTCCTGCGCATGACCTATAGGGTCTTGCTGCAGACAAGTTTGTGGCAAAGGGTAATTTATTAGTCTATAGCAATTTTGATTTTCACTGTCAATGTTTTTTTAAATTTTTTTCATGTACTTAATGCTAATTCATGGAGATTAACCCTGTGTTACAAGGATTTTTTCTGCAGATTTGTCTAGGGAGCTAATGAATTTCTGCTATACAGTTCTGTCAGTTCCTTTGAATGCATTACTGGTCAGTAACTAGATATTTGATGGTATGACTTCTACTTTGTTTTGGATACTGAACAAGACTTCTTTTAAAAGGGATATATATTTCATATTTTTTGTAGAAAGAAAAACTTGTGAGCAGCAAGATCTGTTAAAAGCTGAAATTTATTTTAAAATTGTCACTTAGGTTAACCTTTCTTTAGAATTAAGATACCATATTTCACCCAATTAATAAGCCAGGGCACCATGCAAAATGCTGACAGGGCGCCCATATTATATAGCCAATTAAGTGCCATAATTTAGAGTAAATACGGTACTTTGATCTGTGTTTTAGTCAGTGCTGACAGCAAAGCAATCGCCATGTGGGAGACCTGCTGTATTAATGTAGAATATTGATTTTTCCGCCTATCATGATTCATTTGGACATTTAATGGCATTCATGATAAATATGGGACACTGGTATTCCATAGTTCACTTTCTGAAAGTTTTTCCAAGGTAGTTGACAAATTTTGTGTTACCGGTAGCTTATAATGTTATTGGAAGTGTATGTTTATTTGGATAGTCAGGTGTTAATATGACATCAATTTGTGGTGAAGTTATTAGGATTGTAAATATCCATGGGAGAGAGCGTTAATTAGGTGAATTACGGTAATCTTGAAAGCATTGAGAATTTGGCATCTTTGCCACAGTTGATAAATATAAATGTGTGTACTGGTAGGTGTTTCCATTTCACCATTAACTGTTATTTGACATGCTTAGTTTGATTGACAAGGGTGATTTTTTTCAGTGACATATATATGAAATCGGTTTTTCAAAACTGATGAATTTCATATGGAGATTTTTGACATAAAGGCTGTTTTCAGTCACACTCTTAGATGTGAATAATATGGAGTAAAAAGACAGGATGGCAGATGGAAATCTTCGGATCATGAAAACAGGAGCAGTGTATTTAATAAGTCGAAGATTTGTCAGGCTTACATGTACTTTTGCACATGCTTTTTCCTTACTTGGGAAATTGTGGAGTCAAGGAAATACAAATGTGCTAGATATAGAGCAGAAGGAAGTTTTTACTCCTCTTCTTGAGACATGAAGCTGGTTTACATTATTCCTTCAACACGTTCTAGGTGTAATTTTAAACAGCGTATATCCAACATCAGACTGCACATCCTATGTAGTCTGATCTTGGTGGTACTATGATGTTTTGTTAAATGTGTTAACTGAAATAGCTTCGAGCATCGCAGCACCAGGTAGTTATGAACAAAATTTGAGCAAGTTTTACGTAACTATAGTATAGTGGCATATTTCTGCCACGAGATACGAGATAACTATCCAAATTATTTTAGAAAACTATTGCGATAAATCAAAGTTTCCAGGAAATTTTATATAAATAAAATGAAAACAAAAAATTTCCAGGAAACTTTGATTCATTGCAATAGTCTTCTAAAATAATCATGACAGTTATCGCGTATCTCGTGGCAGAAATATGCGTCCATACTATAGTTAGGTAAAACTTGCCCAAATTTTGTTCGTAACTACCTTAGTAAAACGGGGCCCAGGTTCATAGAGTTTGTAAAAAATTGGAGAGAAATTTTATCTGTTATATTAGTTTCACACTTCGTGTTACAATTTTATAGTTTCATACTGATTTTAGGTATTCATTAGTACTGATGAACTTGGCTTTAATGATCAGACCTGGTAACTGGCATTTTCCCCTTTTCCAACAGTGTTTTCTAACTTTGCAATGATAAATCAAATTGTTTAAGTCACGTTGAATTTGTGATCTGCAGATACTTTCAGTTTGGACAAAATCAAATTTCTTTGCATGGTAAAGAGTTAAGCAATGCCACCAATGCATGGTTAGATTTGGTGACCTTTGTCTTGAAAAGGACAAAAAACAACAAATAACAAAAATTGGTCAGTTTTACAGAATTGGTATACTTGAGGGATGATATTTATGTCCTTCTAGGTGGAGAAACTATCAAGCATATCAATGCTACATCTGGTGCCCATGTGGAACTGCAGAGAAACCAGGGTCCCAACATGAATGAGAAGATTTTCAATATTCGAGGGGAACCACAACAGATACAAGTGGCTATACAGATGATCTGTGAGAAGGCTGGCTTGCCATTTCAGGTTAGCTGTTGTTTTGTTACCCTTTACAGGGCCAAAGAAACCAATTTCATGGTTGCTCTTTTGAAAGAGTGTTTGTGAAAAGGATTTTGTACAGTCCACTCTCTACCCTTTACCAAAAAATCCTGTTTTAACGACCCTGAGAAAGAAGCCTTTTGAAAACATGGGAAAAGGAGAAAATGCTGGTTAACCAGCATTTTTTCCTTTTCTCATCTATCCTATCAAAGACATATCTTACCATTTGAATAAGAATTCATTTGTTGTCAGTGAATGCTTTCAGTTCGGACCTGTCTAAAATTTAGTTGTTTGGTAAAGGGTTAACATACAGTGGCTGCAAAGGCAACTTGAGTTGTGGGAGGCTTTAACTCTTTACCACACAATCCTGACTTTTAATGACCCTGAGAAAGAAGCCTATAGAAAACATTGTGGGAAAAGGAGAAAATGCTGGTATCCAGCATTTTCCCACAATATTTTCCCACAATATTTTCTACCCTATCAAAGTCATAAATTATCATATTACCAAGATTTAATCTGTTGTCTGCAGATGCTTTGAATTTGGTCCAGTCCAAATATTTGTCGTTTGGTAAAGAGTTAAGGGTTAACATTAAAATATCCTTATCCAATGACAAAAACTTTAGTCCAGCTTTTAATCCTTTTTCCACACAGTTTCCTACCTTTCAAAGAAATACCATTATGGACACATTTGAATAGTCCATAAATGTTCTCAATATGGTGAGAAAGGCACGAAACATGCGTAGGTGCACTGACCACTATGATATGACCTGAGCTGTTAAAACAGCCTTAAACTTCAATACAAACAAACTCAGTTTAAACAAGGCTAACTCTTTTTTTTTTCGTCTAGTGAAAGGTTGAGACAGTCAATAAGTAGCACATAGTAGAGCCCAGTCTTTTTTCATAAATGATCTGGGTGGGAAAATCTTGTGCAAAAGAAAACCATCAAGGATTCGCTAACACTATTTTAGTTGAATAGAGTTTGATAGTAGACCTTGAAACAAAGTTGAAACTTACATTACTTGATTGGTTGCTAGAATGTAATGGTTAAAGGCTTTTTTTTTTTTACCTCTTCTTCCAAGGATTGTTTCGGTCAATGAACTCCAATGAGACCGGTGACAGTCAACAAGAAGCACAAAGTAGAGCCCAGTCGTTTTTATAAAAGATCTGGGTGGGAAAATCTTGTGCAAAAGAAACACATCAGGGATTCGCTAACACTATTTTAGTTGAATAGAGTTTGATAGTAGACCTTGAAACAAAGTGAAAACTTATTTATTTTACACTGTTGCTGACAACAAGATTTTACAGCTACACATTGGTGATTAGTAACCTCTTGGATACCTTAACCAGTACTTGGAATGTGACATAAGAAGTTCCAAAGGTGTTCATTTGGTTATGCACTGGGCGTGAAAGCCATGGGTAGCTGGTTGGATTCACCTGCTTTGTCCAATTTTTTACCAAAGATTAATGATATTTTGACATCAGGATTCATTCCTCTCTCACTGCTGAGCAATATTTTAAAGATATACACATGGGAAAGCAACCAGTGGCATGGGAAGGATATTGTGTGAAACATTGGTAAAGGAAATTTAAACACATAATAACTGAAATGATGTTGAATATAGTGCTTTTAACCCTTGTCCAAACTATTATGATTTTTAAAGACCCTTAAAAGGCTTTTAAAAACAATATGGGAAAAGGAGAAAATGCTGGTAACAAAATTCTATATAATGTTAGGGACAAAACTCCATAAGCCACATTTGTCATTTGTAGATGCTTTCAACATGGACAAAATTTAAAATTGTCATCGCCTAGGTAGCTCAGTACGTAGTGTACGGGACTTCAGAATAGAGGATTGCTGGTTCCATTCCTGGCTCTGCCAATTTCTTTCTGAGGATTGATGATAGTCATTGTGATGGGATTCATTTCTCTCTCACGGCTGACCATTGTTTCAATGATGGTTATGTAGGAAAGCAGCCAGTAGCTTGGAAAGAAGATTGTGCAAAGCACTGGTAAAAGAAACTCCAAGAAAGCATAGATAGGTGACGCGATATAACTGAAATGATGTTGAAAATGGCTTTAAACACCATACAATCGATCGAAACTGTCACCTGATATCCTGTTAATTAGTTCCAAAGGTTCAAAGCAGAACTGATTTTTATTGAAGTTAGACAACAATACAACTATAAAACCTGACCAATCAGTCAGTATAGAAGATAGCTCTGTCACATATTGTGAGTTTTTAAGGCTTTTGTATTCCTATGACTTTGGTTGACTTCTCAGACATTATCAAACAGGAGCAGACTGCAAAAATATCTCCAATAGTTGATTTGATGTTTGTGTATAGGTTGAAAATGCCTATTTCATTTGTTAGTAATTCTATGGAATTATTACTGACAAGTTTGCCGTACTTCATATATAGAAACATGTATCACATTCTGTGTATAATTCCAGCAAAATGATGACATGTATCAAGGTCCCGGGGGACCAGGAGGGCCAGGGGGTCCAGGAGGACCTGGTGGACCTCCACCTCCAGGTGGTCCGAGTGGTCCTTATGGTGGACCAGGCCCTCAAGGACCAGGAGGGTTTGATCAGTATGGAGGCATGCCTCAAGGTGGACCTGGGTGAGTGCTAATTGGATTTGACTCTAAAGAATAGAGGATATTTGTATTTTTCTGTGAAAGATCGAAATTTATTTCATCGAGTGAACATCATCGGTAATATTTTCACGAGTGGCACAGCCACGAGTGAAAATATTACCGATGGTGTTCACGAGATGAAATAAATTTCGATCTTTCACCGAAAAATAGAAATATTCTGTTTATTTCATGCTTTTAACCCTTTCTGGGAGAAACTTTATCAAGATCCAGTACAGTTCTTTTCATTTATTCCCCGTGGCGTACCTCCTCCACATAGCAACGCATTACAATATTACGTCAAGCGCGAGAAATGTAAGGTAAATGACGTCATATTCAGTGATTTTTTTACAATTTGCTATAAGTGAGTCCTGGGACTCGCTGGGATGAAAAACTATGAGTCTGAAACCAACTTTACGAGTCCCACCTTTTAACTCATTACCAAACGGCAAAATTTTAGGTTTGTCCAAATCGAAAGCATTAACAGACGACAAAATAAAAGTTATTGAAGTTATTGAAGATTTAGAATTCGTTTTTAGAAGGGTAGAAAACATTGTCAGAAAAAGAGAAAATGCTGGTTACCAGCATTTTCTCCTTTTCCCACAATGTTTTCTAAAGGCTTCTTTCTCAGAGGCGTCAAAATTAGGGATCGTGTGGTAATGAGTTAAACCCCATTTTAAAAAAAATATTGTTCAAATTGTTAAAAAATCTGTATGGTGTGATTTATGAATTGTCTGTCATGAATTCTCTTCACTTTCGTAAGTTAGCCAACTAAAAAGTTTAAGCCAGTGTGACTTGAATTCTCTCGGTTTCGAACTGGCCGGGGCCGAATCCACGCCGATTGAACTGCCGATGATTTCTCATTATTCTCGACATTTTTATCGGTATGTAAGTCACTATGAATCGGCAGGTCAGACTCTTGTGATTTCGTAAACAAACTAGTTAAAGTTTGTTGTTTGTGATCGGATTTTGCCTTCTTTTTTGGTGGCATTGCTTACGCATTACATCGTTTAGATATAGATCTACGCACTGGAATTTTTTCGACGAAATGGAAATCGTCTGAGGATATCTAAATCGCCTGGGTATAAAAAAGATTCAAAAAGTAATTATTTGCCGATGAGGACATGAAATGATAGTTGTTCATTCAAATTGACTACAATTTTCTGCAATTAAGTAAGAATATGCCTTGGAGAGGATCTATAACGTACGTGCTGGATGTCGATATTCCGTGTACCCGAATAAAAAGAAAAACGGAAACCATTCCATAGACTAGATTACTTAGGCTAAAAATAGACCGGAAAATGAAGGTACCAGTCTAAAGTAGAAAAATTACCGGTGTTTCGATAGAAAATGTAAACACTTTAATTGATCGGGATCAAACGAAATTTTGCAAAAGGCATTGATATCAAAATCAGTGCATCTCGAAAATACACATATCTCAAAGTTTTGCGTCCTCGGCAATTTCTTTGCGTCCCTGACGCAGGACGCACAGGTAAATGAAACACTGCATATTTCAATCTCGGTTGTGAGTCACGCGCATTTTACCTAGGTAACTAGAATATAAAAATCGGTATTTTCACTGGTCGTACTGCTATTTCTCGATATCCTACCGGAAAGCATGAAATAAAATCATGTAATTTTCAAGCACTTGAACAAGTCTGTCCATTCCATTCCCTCCAACATCTTTCTAAGATACCAGTGTTTTATAAACGGACTGATTAGAAATCATTTTGAAGGACAAATACTGTAGGCAAAAGCTGGTACCTTGTTTGGTTTTAACCCTTTACCAAACAACAAAATTTTAGACTGGTCCAAATTGAAAGCACTTACAGACGACAAAATAAACTTAACTCAAAAATTGAAAGTAGTTTCCAGCAGGGTAGAAAACATTGTGGGAAAAGGAGAAAATGCTGGTTACCAGCATTTTCTCCTTTTCCTACAATGTTTTCAAAAGGCTTCTATCTCAGGTTCGTAAAAACCAGGGATTGTTTGGTAAAGGGTTAAGAAAAAGGCTTGTAATTGAGGGATTGCAAGTTCTATGCCAAGCTTAGCCAAACAATGATTTTGTAGTCAGGCAACCAGTAGTTTGGAAAGGGTGTTGTTGTTGACACTCTCTCAAATTTGGAGAAAGAAGCTGAAAAAGTGTAAAACCCCATTACATGATGGTTCTGCTATTTATATGTTTCCTTTCAGCAAAAGTTGTAAGCTCACCTTTTTTCAAAGAACATCGAAGTATTGTCATAGCCCTGTCATTGTAGTCTGTGTTGTTGTGGTGCAAAAACTTTGGCATTTTATAATATTTTTGTCATTTCTGAAAATATTTACTTAAACTCAGACTAGGTGTTAAATATCAAAAGAGGAACATTACAACAAGGGCAGGTAACCATTGAAATATTTTTGACAAAATTATGGGCCATTTTTTACTAGAATTTTCACTGAAAATCAATCTATTTCTAATAGCAACTGCAGCGGAGTGTTGGCAACAGCATGCAGTGCTCTTGTTTATTCATGCTGTTAGATACGATGGTGAGTGAGGCAAGGAAAGTATCTTACAAATAAATCTTGTGTTACAGACCCAATCAACAAGGTGGTTTTCAAGGAGCCCCACAAGGATGGGGTGGTAATGCCTACAATCAGCAGTTCCAGCAACAACAACAGCAGCCAGCTGCTCCTGGTGGATCAGATCCCAGTAAGTACATGTAGATTATTGAAGTTCATAGGAGTTAGTACTCTAAAAACCATCTACTTTTATGCCACTGATCACTAAAAAACTATGTCCTGGTACTCATATGAGTCTGCAGTTTCAATGAAACATTCAAAGTTTAGTGGTAGGAATGAACTATGCTAAGTTTTCAGGTTTTTCAGTTTTCAGAAATAAACTTTGCAGTATTAGTCAAATTGAAACTAGCCTTGCTCAGGGAAAAGAGGTTTTAGTGCATCTTTGTGAAGTATTATATCAATTATCAGATAACTGTGAATCAATAAAAATCACTGATCATGGGGTAGAATTGTCTTTGGACATGCAGAATACTTACCAAAAGCAAAAAGTATCAACCCAGGTTAGCCTGCGGAGGCTGACCGGGGTTGATATTACTTGCAGATGCATTAAACCATCTTTTCACAGAACATGGGTTAACCCTTTACCGCACAATCCTGAGTTTTAACGACCCTAGAGAAAAGGCCTTTGAAAACATCGTGGGAAAAGGAGAAAATGCTGGTAACCAGCATTTTCTCCTTTTCCCACAATGTTTTCTACCCTTAGAGAGTCAAGTTTCTTATATTAAGCCACAGTTAAATTGTCATCTGCAATAGCTTTAAATTTGGACGAGTGCGAAAAAAATGTTGTTTGGTAAAGAGTTAAATGTATATTGTCAATAACTAAAGGCAAACGCTTTGCTGCCTTTCACTCTTATTATGTAACCCAACCATTATAACCAATGCAGGGCTAGAAGTTCTTGTATTGTTGCAGACAGTGAAGTTCCTAGATCAGAATGTATACTATGATTTATTCTATTTATCATCAATAAGTAAATTTTTTTTTCTTCAGCTAAGCCCCAAGACCCTAACGCAGCGGCCTGGGCAGCATACTATGCCCAGTACTATGCTCAGTATGGTCAGCAGTACCCACAACAACCCCAGCCTCAGCCCCAACAACCCCAACAACAAATGCAACAACAGCCACAGAGTACACCACAACCCAGTAAGTTCTAAGATTTCAGAGTATTTCTTTAATGCTTTATCACACAATCCCGACTTTTTACGACCCTGAGAAACAAGCCTTTAGAAAACATTGTGGGAAAAAAGGAGAAGATGCTGGTAACCAGCATTTTCTCCTTTTCCCACAATGTTTTCTACCCTTCCCAAACCAAATTTCAATTTTTCAGCGACATTTATTTTGTCCTCTGCAAATGCTTTCAATTTGGACCAGTCTGTAATTTTGTCGTTTGGTAAAGAGTTAAAGGGATCTTCTTGTCTTTGCTTTTTCAGATATATTAAGTCCCCTTTTCACAAAAGAGGGCTCATGGGTGAGCTTTTGTGATCGTGGTTCGTCTGTTGTGCGTTGTCCGTTGTTAACTTTTACATTGTGTACGTTCTACAGGCCACATTTTCAGTCTGATACTGATGAAACTTGGTCAGAATGTTTGTCTTGATTATATCTCGGACGTGTTTGAAAATAGGTCATGTCGGATCAAAAACTAGGTCACTAAGTCAAATCTTAGAAAAACCTGGTGTATGCTCTAGAGGCCACATTTTTAGTCCAAAACTCTTGAAAATTGGACAGAATGTTTGTCTTGATATCTCAATTGAGTTGGAAAATGGGTCATGTCGGGACAAAAACTAGGTCACTAGGTGAAATCTTAGAAGAACCTTGTGTATGCTCTAGAGGCCACATTTTCAATTCAAAAATTTTTAAAGTTGGTGAGAATGTTTGTCTTAATGATATCTCAAACGAGTTTGAAAATGGGTCATGTCAGGTCAAAAACTAGGTCACTAGGTCAAATCTTTAAGATAGATTGTGTAGCTATAGAGTCAACATTTTCTGTCCAATACTTATGAAAATTAGTCAGAATGTTTTTCTTGATGATCAATAAGATGAAATTGAAAAAGGGTCACATTGGGTAAAAAACTAGGTTGCCATGTCAAATCTTGGAAAAACCTTGTGTACCCTTTAGGCCACATTTTCTGTCCAATACTTATGAAAGGTGGTCAGAATCTTTGTTTTGATAATATCTACAATGGGAAAATGGGCTATGTTTGGCTAAAAGTAGGTCACTGAAGGAAATTCTAGAAAAAGCTTGTGTACAAGCTAGAGGCCAAATTTTCAGTCCAATAATTATGAAAGCTTGGTAGAATGTTTGTCATAATATCTCGAAAGAGATTGAAAATGGGTCATGTTTGGTCATAAGACTCAGGTGAGCGACTTCAGGGCCATCATGGCCCTCTTGTTCAAGAATGAGTGTCTTTAATTTTTCCTTAAATTAAGAAATGTTTCTTTGACTTATCTATTAGAACCATTCACAACCTAGATTGCTATTGCAGAACTTAAACATCATTGATTAAATGGTGTTTCAGGCTGCTTTTAACATTATTTCAGTCAAGTCACATTATCATGTGTATCTTGGGTTTCACTAATAGGCTCGGGCTGTAAGGTATCTTGCCCAAGGACACTCCCATGAAAGGAAAGTGCTTCTAGTTGGGCCACAGGGCCTCCAGATTATGAGTCCAACTCGTTACCCCCAAGCCACACAGGACCCCCACACATGAGCATCAAAGTATTCTTTGGCAGATGGTATACATCAAAGATTAGACTGCAGAGGATGAGCTTTCTGATCTTGGTTCTACACTGTCTGGTGCTTTGTGAAACAACTTTGGCAAACACAGCCTTGAAAAGTTTGTCAGTAGTCTTTTGTGCATGCACTTGGCTTACCTACACCTTTAGTCAAGTGTGTGGGTATGAAAGTGCTAGATTAAACATCTTCAAGGTTTTTTCGGCAGCTCTCTTAGTTCTGAGAGAGTTGAATAGTTGGTCTTGGAATAATATGTATCTCAGTATAAATATTTCCATCCGCGGTGACCCCGTTTCGATTCATTCTGTAATATCCCCTGGGTTATTTCGCTGGTGTTTCCTCATTCCTATGAATTATTCATGAAGTATTTTGATTGGTGATCTTGGTTTTTCTTCGAGAAAATTTATTATTATTATTATTATTTTTATCACAAATACACCGTCATTTCTATTTTTAGCTCACCTGAGCACGAAGTGCTCAAGGTGAGCTTTTGTGATCGCCCAATGTCTGTCGTCCGTCGTCCACAATTTCTTTAAACATCATCTCCTCTCAAACCACTGGGCCAATCTTGATGAAACTTGGCAGGAATGTTCCTTGGGTGAAGCTCTACCAAAGTTGTTCAAGAGATTGAATTCCACCCATAACTCTGGTTGCCATGGCAACCAAAAGGAAAGAAATAGCAAATTCTTTGAAAATTTTCTTCTCTGAAACTAGAAGGCGTAGAGCTTTGATATTTGGTATGAAGCATCTCCTAGTGGATCTCTACCAAGTTTATTCATATGATGCCCCTGGGGTCAAAACTGGCCCCGCCCCGGGGGTCACAAGTTTGAACATAGGAACAAAGAAGGGAAACTTTAAAATTCTTCTTCTCTGAAACTGGAAGGTGTAGAGCTTTGATATTTCATATGTAGCATCTCCTAGTGGACCTCTACCAAGTTTGTTCATATGATGCCCCTGTGGTCAAAACTGGCCCCGCCCCAGGGGTCACAAGTTTGAAACATAGCAACAAAGAAGGAAAACTTTAAAAATCTTCTTCTCTGAAACTAGAAGGTGTAGAGCTTTGACATTTGGTTTGTAGCATCTCCTAGTGGACTTTTACCAAGTTTGTTCATATGATGGCCCTGGGGTCAAAACTGGCCCCGTCCTGGGGGTCACAAGTTTGAACATAGGAACAAAGAAGGGAAACTTTAAAATTCTTCTTCTCTGAAACTGTAAGGTGTAGAGCTTTGATATTTGGTATGTAGCATCTCCTAGTAGACCTTTACCAAGTTTGTTCATATGATGCCCCTGGGGTCACAACTGGCCCTGCCCCGGGGGTCACAAGTTCGAAACATAGGAACAAAGAATGAAAACTAAAAATATTCTTTTCTGAAACTGTAAGGTGTAGAGCTTTGATATTTGGTATGTAGCATTTCCTAGTGGACCTCTACCAAGTTTGTACATATGATGCCCCTGGGGTCAAAACTGGCCCCGCTCCGGGGGTCACAATTTTAAACATTTTAAAAATTTGGGTGAGCTATTGTGATTGGTCAATATCTGTCGTCCGTCAGTCCGTCCGTCCGTCCGTCTGTCCGTCCGTAAACAATTACTAAAAAATCTTCTCCTCTGAAAAGCGCCAATCAGATTTCAATGAAACTTCACAGAAATGATCCTTAGGTGATGCACTTCCAGATTACTTAAAAGGTTTGAATTCCATGAAGAACTCTGGTTGCCATGGCAACCGAAAGAAAAAACTTTAAAAATCTTCTCGTCCCAAACTGTAAGGGCTAGAACATTCATATATGGCATGTAGCATCATCTAGTGGCCCTCTACCAAAATACTTCAAATTATGGCCCTAGTGTGGAAATTGGCCCTATGTTGTGGGTTCTCGGATTTCACATAGAGATAAAGAAGGAAATCTTTAAAAATCTTCTTGTCCCAAACCGTAAGGGCTAGAGCTCTCATATATGGCATGTAGCATCATCTAGTGACCCTCTACCAAAATACTTCAAATTATGGCCCTGGTGTTAAAAATTGGCCCTTTGTTGTGGGGTCTCGGATTTCACATAGAGATAAAGAAGGAAATCTTTAAAAATCTTCTTGTCCCAAACCGTAAGGGCTAGAGCTTTCATATTTGGCATGTATCATCATCTAGTGGCCCTCTACTAAAATACTTCAAATTATGGCCCTAGTTTTGAAAATGGCCCTATGTTCTGGGTTCTCGGATTTCACATAGAGATAAAGAAGGAAATCTTTAAAAATCTTCTTGTCCCAAACCGTAAGGGCTAGAGCTCTCATATATGGCATGTAGCATCATCTAGTGGCCCTCTACCAAAAGACTTCAAATTATGGCCCTAGTGTGGAAATTGGCCCTATGTTGTGGGTTCTCAGATTTCAGGTGAGCGATTTAGGACCATCATGGTCCTCTTGTTTACTTGTCGATATCCAATCACATCATTTGTTGCAAATCAAGCTTAGCGATACTTTAAGTATGGCGTTGCCCATCAACACCACAATCGAGAAGCGTTTAAGAGATTTTCACCGTAAGACCGAAAGATTGTCAGTTAAAATCGTACACAAAGATCGATAGTGTTGTCCCTGTATTGCAGAATGGCATATCTCACAGGAGACAAGCACGCCGACGGCCGCCATATTTGTTGACAACCTCGGGTTTTTTCCAGAGTTATTTTTAGTAATGGAAGAAATGAAATTATCCTCTCTACAAGAGAGATCATTATATTATCTATCTTTGGTTGGCTATCAGGGTACTTCCCGACCATATGAATATTCATAAGAAACGACCATATGCTAGTTAATTTTCCCAGGGGTGATGCATGGAGAGTAACATAATGCTTCAAACCTTAGTTCTGAGGATGAAATATTTCAAGAATATTGAATTTGCATGACTCTTTAACTTACGGCAAAATTTTGTGATTTTCCATAGCCAAAGCATTTGCAGATGTGTTGTGGTTCAAATGATAGGATTTGTCTTTGATGAGATAGAAAACATTGTGGGAAAAGGAGAAAATGCTGATTACCAGCATTTTCTCCCTTTTCCACATTGTTTTCAAAAGCCCTCTTCCCGTACTTTGTTAAAACTCATGATTGTGGATAGAATGGTCCTGTATATCACTTTGACAACATTAAAATATTCTTCTTTCAGCAATTAATCCTCAAACAGGACAGCCAGATTATTCCCAGGCCTGGGCTGAGTACTACAGACAACAGGGATATATACAGCAGGCTAATGCTATCCTAGCACAACATCAGCAACAACAGCAGCCAGGAGGCCAGCAACCTGGTCAACCACAACAACAGTGAATGTAACCAGTCCTGCCCTAATAATACTTAACACAACAGAGGTAAACGCTTGGAGATTTATTTATCAGAGTTCACTTTTCAGCCAGATCTATGTGTGTAAAGTGACGCCAAGGAGACGGTGTTTTTCAGAGGATTGAAACATTTTCTCGAACTTTTTATCGTTATTCAAATGGTACATGTGAACTTTTTTAGTGCCCTTGTTCAATTTCTTTGTGTAGGAATATGTCTTAGATGGTACAGGAAGGAAAAAATGCCCTTTTTAAAGCTGACATTTTATCGTAATTATGTTGTTTTATGCAAAAATGTTTGCAGTATTACTTTGTTTTTTTCCAGATGCATTGTGTAGGATAGCCAATTGTCATTCATTACAAAATATAGAAAAAATTGGTGCAATAATTTGAAACATTTTCTAGATCTTATATGTGCGCACAACGAGATAGTTTTGTATACAATGATTCGATGATGATTTAAAAACTATTGTAGCTCTATATTTGTTATTGCAGTTGAAATTGTACAAATGCATAAATTCAATACATGTATTTCTGTACATTTATAAATATTGATGACTTTGAATTTGACTTGAATAACTTTGTCATATTTTATATAGATGCTATGATGGTTGCATTGCATGTACAGTGTTAACATTAGAAATTATGTCAGTTATGACATCTTGAAAATATTTTGTGAAACTTGAATTGCTTTTTACCATGATGATACCTGATACATGTCCATACCATACATTGAAATGCTTACAATGGTTATGTATGTATTTGATTATACATGCCTATTATTTACTTGAAAATGGTTTACTTTGTATATTTAAGAAACTATTTATATATTTGAAAAAAAAAAAAATAGTTGACAAATTATATATTTTCTCATGTCGTTACATAATGATGCGCACATATTGTTGAAAATGATATATCTGTAATGATGTAAGAATTGGAAGTTTTTCAAAACATTGATACATAAATGCTCACATTGCGTTAAACATATATGATATATGCATACTGTAATTGCGTTTTTTATTGAATTTTTTTTAACATTACTTTAAAACATGTACATTTTAAAGAAATTGTTCTTGATGAAGCAAAAGAGCTTGAGTATATGATTCAATCCTCAGCCACTGTTCACAGCAGGTAAGTCTTGGAGGTGGGTACCTTAAAAGTCTTTTAATCATGATTTTGTTCTATATCATGATATTTGTTTGACTTTCGTTAACCCTTGAAAGCACATTTCTCAACTGTACCTGCTTTTGTGGATATTGTAAATCAAGATCAGAATGCACAAAATGTGCAGTCTCATCTTTTATGATCTATGATGTACACTGACTACTTTGCTGAATCATTCTTGACTAGAGTAACCTTGTTGTCGCTCTTTAAAGGGCTTCATTTCTGGACTGGAAATGTTAGTTTGGTTTATTCGGTGCTCTAAGGGTTAACAGCTAATTAGACCTTCAAGTTACAATAGGAGTCATGCTTCTGTTTTCAAAGTGATCAATTCTTGTTCAAACTTTTTGTCTGATGCTTTCCCTCTTTAACTCTTGATCAGATGACAAAAATTTACACTAATCCAAATCGAGAACATTTTCATTTTTTCTCACAGAGTTTTTAAAAGCCTTAAGGGTCATGAAACTTAAGGATTTAAAAGATCATTCATGAAAAAATAAAGGAAATAAAGTTGAATGCTGTAAATATTGAAGGGCAGTATTTGTTGTAAAGTTAAGTGAAGTCTTAGCATGGTAAAAGTCTAGAGTTTGCACCTCTACGCCAGCTTTACATCTTTGACCAAGGATTGACACATTAAAAAAAAAGTCATATAAAATGAATGGGAGTAGCTAGCTAAAGTACATGTCCTGCAAAACTTATTAAAATTTCCTTATGTTACTCCCACATGATTATGAGGTGGTTTTGTTGTGTTTCTTTGTTACCAAATATGAAAGTCATGTAAAAATTCTCTGATGTAGACATCTGTTGAAGCAGGAAAATGGAATTTTATTCAAAGGTTAAGAAGACAAAATATATGGACATTTTGTGTTGTTTGTATTTTCTCACAGGGTTGTTGGCAGCAATCAAAGAAGAAAGACAGTTTTTGCAGAAATTAAGATAACTTTGTTCCAAACCACAAGAGGATTATAGAGAGTTCAGTACTTTGTAAATATGTCTTACTAACACTGATAGATTTGTAGCACTTTGTCCCTTCTCCTTTGTAACTGTGTCATGTATCGTCACATATTTTACCAGATTTGACAGCATTTTTTAAATATCTAACTAGAAATAGTGTATATAGATTTTTTTGTCTAATTTTCTCAAAGCTTGGTCATTTCAATCTGTACTTATTCTCAAAATATTCATGCAGACTTAATGATTTTTTTTCTTGCCATATAGATTCGGAGGAAAACATGATGAAAAGAAAGTTATATTTGTGCTTAAATAAGTGTATTAGTACATTTTGCTGATGTATGAGGTATTAAGATTCAGGGAAATAATTTGCTAGAACTCCAAAATATTTATTTGAGGACAGAAAATGTATTAATAGCATATTTGGAATTATTGTTTATTATTTTTTTTTGAACTGGAATATTATTTTTTTGTCTTAAATCTTTGCTTGGAATTCAAAACAATGTACATGTTAATATTTGGAATTAAGGCTGTAGTTGTACAATTGCTTTTGGGGGGGTATTTTGTTGCATTAAAAATGTTCATTCATACATAAAATAGAGAACGAACTATTGCAGTGTTGTACTATTTGATGTGTTTACACTTTTGTCGATGTATTACTGATATGCACATAGACTTGTGTTTGATTATCTTGGAAATGTTTATGGCGTTAAAATCTGACCTTTGCAGTATGTTGTTGTTCAATTTTGAATACCTTCTCATCAATTTTGTTCCACTATGTTTTCATTGCAATTGCAGTGATTTTTTTTATTTTAAATTAAGTGTGACCCCTTTATATGTGAAAAGATAGTTCTGTATTACGATTAAGTGTGAAATAGAAATTTTGGAAAGTTAATTGCAACCCGTGAGGCTTTTTGAATGGTGTAAAAATTATATGATGACTGATAGACAAATCCTGGCCTTTTGCTTGATTTAGAAATGACTTTTTTTTCATTGGAAATATGTAGCTACAGATCCTCTCAAAGGACAAGAAATGAAACTTACCAACAGGTATTCAATTAGTGTGATTATTTGCAGAGAATCTTATAGACTGAATTTCATTTAATCCTGGAGTGCCTATAAAAATGGAAATTGATACAATATGTAGGCAAAAAGACAAATATATTGCAATGTGTCAAGACTGTCTTTGTTTGAACATCTGTTCATACTGGACTGTGTAAGTGGGCACATTTTCGTTATCAAAATGTGAATTTTAAGGTGTCCAAATGGAAAGGATTTACAGAAGACATAAAATGTGGTTCAACTGAAAATTTTTGTAAGGAAGAAGAAAAAATGCCAGTAATTTGCATATTCTCCCTACCATTAAATATTTCAGAAATTTCTCCTTGGGGATGATGAAACACAGGATTGTTTGGCAAAAGGTTGATATTTTGGGAGTTGATCGTGATTTATGATGTACTAAAGCTGCTTTGTTTTCCACTCAGAAAATCTGTTTCAAGTGACATATTGTATACTTCATTTGATTTAAGAACACAATAGGCTCTGAAAGGGGCCTGTGGGAGAGGGTTTAAATGTGTGGATGTGTGTTGTAAATAGCATAAAGGCACTTTCTTGTGTTTTATAACTGTTGTATAAGAACAGGTAAGGTAAGTATTACTGTGTACACTCCCCTATGTAATCTTTGTGTAAATAGAGTCAGTGAAACTTTGCTTTACATTTACTAGTTTTTCTGTTAATCTTTTTTCTAATATTGGTTGATTTGTTTTTTCGTATTCAGTGTTTCTTAATATTTAGAATGTGGGACCCTATTCTATTATCATATTAATGTACAAAAAATGAATATGTTTCAGAAAAAATGCTCCATTTTTGTCATGTAATTTCTTTTAAATTTATGTATGATAAAACAAGTAAGATCTCTATGCTGTATTCATCGTATTTTAAAATAAATGTTTCATACAGATTGTTCAACGTTGAAATATCTTGAGATAAAAACATGTTTTAAAATGTTTATTTAATGTTATAACTTTTAAAGACAAAATTTTCATCATATTTGTTTGCTTTATTCTGCTTACATCTGTATTCTGACTAAATGCCCTCATTGTCTGTTTTCATGATAATTTAGAAATGTGCCATCCATGAATTGCTCTTAACCTGTTTTATGTTTATTATTCAATATGCCTTCATTGAAATGTTATTTCTATCTTGTAATTGAACTGATTTTGTATTGTTGTGTATAATATGCCTTTCGGAATTGCAGGTTTTCTTCCAAAAAATTCAACATTTCTTTTTTCAAATAGTTTCAGTTTTCATTCATTGACCATAGAAAGGTCTTTTTGTTACAATGAAGTGCTGAAACCACTGATGGAAATCTTCTATAAAGCTAAAATACCAAGTAATGGACAATATCAATTAGAGCCATGTTTTGGCAAAAGGGGGCTTAAGGCATCTCCATGATGCTGGCAAAAGGGGGCTTAACTCTTTACCACACGACAAAATTTCAGGCTAGTCCAAATTCGAAGCATTTGCAGACGACAAACTAAACATGAATCAAAAATTGAAATTTGTTTTGGGAAGGGTAGAAAACATTGTGGGTAAAGGAGAAAAATGCTGGTTACCAGCATTTTCTCCTTTTCCCACAATGTTTTCAAAAGCCATCTCTTTTAGGGTCGTTAAAAGTAGGGATTGTGTGGTAAAGAGTTCAGGCATCTCCATGATGCATGATACTAAGCAAGTCATCACAGATTTATGGATACATAAAATCCATTTTGCAAAACAGTGGACTGAATTATGAATACACGGGTACTTTGAGCTGCAGAAAATTGACCGGTAGCAAAAAGTTTTGGCCAAGGTCAGCCTGCACAGGCTGACAGGAGTCGATAATTTTTGCACATGCATTAAGCCCCCTTTTCATAGTGCATGACTCATTTGGGTTTTGATACTAATTTGTTCTTTGTGTGTGCTAGGCAGATCATGGGGAAAAAAGTGACCATTGGAGCACTGCATAAACCCAACAGATAATTTCATTTTATCAACACCAAATTATTGTGCTTCAAACATTGCTTTAATCAAGAATGTCTCTGCTAGCAAAACAGTGTTGTTCAAAGATTAGACTGCATGCAAACTGTTTGTAGAGTGCAGTGTAATTTTCATCTTAAATGACCAGAGGCACTTCATGGTTTCAAATGTCAAAAAAAGAAAAGCTGAAATGGTATACTAATAAATGATTTTGAAAGCAAGTATCTTCTTCAAATGCTTAGAACTGTTAGATCAGATAGGGCAAACACAGTAGAAAAACCAAGTTGGATTAGCTGGTAGATGCATGTTTGAATTTAGTAAACAGATAAAATGTAGTGTATGGCCATAAGGTTGTTACCAAAATTTGTTTAGGTGAAATGTATTAAAAACTGTATGGTTTAGATCTGCTTATATTAGTATTTTTTCCACTTCGAAAAAAAAAAAAAAGTTCTATTTTTGTATTCTATAATCATTTTTTAATCTGTCTCGTAAAAATTAGCGGTTACACAATTCTATTTGTCTTTATTCACTAATTTGAAGTTCATCCCTCATTTTAAATATGACAAGCCATCTGATTGGCTGATACAAACTGTCTAAACCAATCTGTAGCCTCGTCTGGAATAAAGAGTTAAGATTTAGAGATGCTGGTTTATATGGGCCGCCTGTGTCTCCAATTTTTATAAATAAACTACAGTGGGTTCAATATATTTAGGAAAGTAGCATTAAAAATGAAATCTATCTTTCTTCTCCAAATAATACATTATGAAAATAAACCATGTACTTCTAAAATCATACATTAAGTTTGTCACTAAGTTGAGTGACCATGTAGTGTTGTAAAACAGAATGTGCATTGTTCAGTTGCAGCAAGCATCAGAACTTCATAGACTGCAAAGCTATCTTATTTGGGGAATTAATCCTCAGAGTACCTTTCACTCCTATATTTGCATTTGCGGCCAGTGTAGATCAAGATCAGACTGCACAAAACGTGCAGTCAGATCTTTGTTCTACACTGCCTGCTTTGCTGAAGCACTACAGACAAAAGGCAGCCTCAAAATTGCAAATAATCTGTGTATTATTCTAGAATGAAAATGACCATTGAGTTTACTTGGCGCTTTAGGGGTTAAAGCTTCACATGAGGGTCTACCCAAACTCAGTGGTTCAGATGGTTTCAGATCTGCAACCTGGGTGCCAAAACCTAAATCCTGGGTGTAAACCGGAGAGTTTAGAAATATTAACCTGGCTTTCATTTTGTCTTTAGTATAGATGTTTTTATGTTGCTTTGGTGTTTTGGATGTAACAATGGGAGTGTCTTTTGGCAAGACACTTCAGAGCCCTAGCCTAGTTCTGGTGAAACATGGACAGACATGACCATGTGAACTGTCACCTTGACATTACTGAAATAATGTTGAAGGCAGCGTAAAACATTCAATCAATCAGTTAGCTGTAACAAAGTTGATGTTACCAGACAGCGTAATGCACTTCCTGTCAAATGGAAAGAAAAAAGAAAACTGTATTAATGTTTTTAGTAGGTTTAGGTATTCAAATGATAGCTTTGTGAAATAGTTTGTTGTATTTTCTGTCCTTTTCTCTTACACAACAGATTCTGTGTTTGAAGTTGTAACAGATGATTTATGGGTATTGCATACAATTTCTGATGATCAGTGTTTAGTATTGAGAATAAATGCCCTTAACAAACAGTCATAGGAGAAAGGCTTTTGGGAAATTGTCAGAAAAGGAGAAAATACTACCAACCAGCATTTTCTCCTCTTCTCATGTTTTCTGTCCTTTCAAGTGTGAGTTCCAAGATTTGAGCCACACTTAATTTGTCATCTGTAAAGGCTTTTAATTCGGACAAGTCTGATGTATTGTGATCTGGTAAACCTGATGTATTGTGATCTGGTAAACCTGATGTCATCTGGTAAACCCGATTTATTGTCATCTGGTAAACCCGATGTATTGTCATCTGGTAAACCCAATGTATTGTCATCTGGTAAACCCGGTGTATTGTCATCTGGTAAACCTGATGTATTGTCATCTGGTAAAACTGATGTATTGTCATCTGGTAAAAGGTTTCCAGGTGACAGAACTGAATAGTCTTTGCTGATGTCAAGTGTCCAAAAGTAGGAGATTATTTATAAAAGAAAGAATTTTTTTTTGGGGGGGGGGGGGGTTGAGGATCTTTCAACTTGGGTCACAAAGATTGGACATTAATAACTCTGCCAAGAGGGTTTTGGAAACATTGTCGGAAAAAAGAGAAAATGCTGGTAATAAGCATTTTCTCCATGTCTCACAGTGTTCTTTCCTTAAGAGGGCGACTTTGACTTGTTGAGCTGTTGTTCCCAAATGCTTTGAACTTGGACAAGCCTAAAATATTGTTGTCTGGTAAGGGTTTAAAGTAGAAGTTACATCCCAGTATTAAAACAACATTTTGTTGTCTCCAAATGTTTCAGTTTGGAGGAGTCTTGTATTGTTTTGTCTGGTAAAGAGTTCAGGGAATTCACATGGAAACATTGTAGCAAATGGAGAACATAGGGTTATGAGCAATATTTCCTTTTTCCACAATGTTGTAAAAGATAGTCTGCTACAAGACTAAAAAAATTGGACAGGAAGCAATGTGTAAATGTAGCTTGAACAATGATGAACAAACATGAATAATTTTTGTTGTATAACTTCTGTACTGTTTGTTACAATCAAAAGTTCATCCTATCCACACTTGACTTATTTGGTGCCTTCATGAACAAAGATAAATTGAGCCATGCTCTGGCAAAAGGGGGGTTTAATGCATCTCCGTGATGCATGATACAAAGCAAGTCATCTCTCTCTTAAAGCCGTTTTGTATAACAACCGAGTCATGATGTGCACTGGTCCTTTAACCTGCAGAAAATGTACCAAAAGCAAAAAGTTTTGGCCCAGATCAGCCTGTGCTGACTGCACTAGCTGACATGGGTCTACATTTTGCAAGTGCATTAAGCCCCCTTTTCATAGAGCATGGCTCACTTGTAAACATAACTCCATATCTTTCATGAATAGCACACAAGTCTACATGGTGACTAAGAGTTCGAGGTATTAAACTCTTTAGGACTACAAAATTCTAGATTTAACCAGATTGAAAGCATTTAGAGACATCATAGACATAAAAACCACATTTTCATTTGAACAGTACTAGGTCTTTATTCACCAACCATTCATAGTTTCATTCTAAGTCTAGATTTAGAAAGGAACATAAATCCTGATTAGCTATACCAATTGGCTTGCAACATGCGAAAAGGGACATTCGGACATTTGCGTAAAGTGTCGTCTCAGATCAGCCTTTGCAGTCCGCACAGGCTAATCCGAGATGGCACTTTATGACTACATTAGATTTTGTGCTACAGTAGACTTGTGCAAAACAGAAAATTACATAAAAACGAAAAGTGTCGTTTTGGATTAGCCAGCGCGGCTGATCCGAGACGACACTTTACGCAAATGTCTGAATGCCCGTTTTCGCGTGTTGCAGGTCATTTAGTAAAACCATTTGATTTTGACAATCAGAAATTGTGGTACTTTCAAATTTAGAAAACTTGAGGATAAGACTAGAATGTTTTTTAGAATGGTTTGTGAATACTAATCTTGCTTTTATCTTAATTTCTTTGAAGGCTTGAACATTGGAACAGGGCAGACATTGCAAATGGGATAATGTGTCAAAAACTCTTGTGTAATCTTAATGCAACTTGCCCACTAGGTATCTTTTCTCATGTTACAAATAATTGATTTATTAGGTGATATAAATAATATGTTATATTGAGCTGTTGTTTATTAAATGCTGTTTCCTCATGTATGACATTGATAATGTTTGTGCTTATCATGTTTATAATGTTTAAACTATGGAAATGCATCAGTATACAATATTTTTTGCATGATTATTCTAGTGCTTTGATACTAGTAAATATATATGAAAGGAAAGATCATTTTGATGTTTGATGAATATTAAGTGATATACCTTGATGATGATGATGATGATGATAATGATATTCTGTATGATGTTTTTTCTTCAGTCTGTCTTTATATTCTTGAGAATTTCCATTTTGTACACTTGTAAGTTTTTTTTCCCTTTTTGGTCTTAATCCATGGAGTGCAAAGTGCAACTTTTAGATCATTAGGCACATCATCAATTGGTTTAAGACAGGCTATAGATCAAGATGAGACTGAATGGCTCATGCAGTCTGATTTTGGATCTACCTTGACAATAGTACTGCAAAAAATAGCATGAAAATTATATGCCTTTCTTTTTCCTGACTGAAAATAGTTTTTAATATTTATTTGACAGATAGGGCTAAAAATCTTAGGTGGAAATAAAACCAGTAATTAAATATGGAGACATTGTACTAACAACTTGCCACAAGACCCCATGTTTTGATTGTCTTAAGAAAAATGCCCTTTAAAAACATTGGGGGGAAAAAGAGAAAATACTGGGAACCAGCATTTTCACCTTTTTTTTTTTTAATATCCCTCAAAATTTTGGAAGTAAAACACATTCAGAATTTTAAGCCACATTTCAAATATCTGCAAATGCTTTTAGTTCAGGTAAGTCGAAATTTTTCTTAGGGGTAAAGAGTAAAGTAGTTTCTTCAATCTCGTAATATTTTCTTGTTGCTCTTTTCGTAACAATTACTTGTATATGAGCCATGCTCTGTGAAAAGGGGACTTAATGCTTTTGCGAAAAGTATCGACCCAGGTCAGCCTGCGCAGTCCGCGCAGGCTGACCCGGGCCGACACTTTTCGCTGTTGATCAATTTTCTGTATGTCTAAGGACCAGTCTACCTCATGATTTAGTCGATTATGAAAAAAGCTGGCTGTTATGGATCCATAAGTATGTAATGGTTTGCTCGGTGTGATGGATTACGGAGATGCATTAAGCCCCCTTTTGCCAGAGCATGGCTCATGTCTTTTGTGTTTTATCCTTTCTCTCAGTAAACAGATGCCTTCAAGTTGTGAAAGCTTGTTAAGATCATACATGGACAGAAATGATTAAATACTGCTACCTGTTTGAATTATTAACTTTTTAGAGTGCCAAGTTTCTAAATATATGTATTTTCATTCAGTGTTATTCAGAATTTCTGGAAATTGGTCTGATAGTGTAGATCCAAGATCAGGCTGTAGTGATGCTCATTTTGATCTTAATCTATACTGTCAACTAAAGCAAAAGAAATGGACTTTGGCATCCTGAAGGTTATACCTAAGTCTACCTCACTGTTGCATTTCCTGGGTATTTTGAGATAATCTTAATGTAAATATCTGAAAAAAAAAAACAGAGATTAAACTAGTTGATTCATTTGCATATATATTTTTGTTTAAACAAAAAATATGCATGAAAAGCTGATATGTTTTTTCTATCTTGATTTTTTGATTGGCAGTCTGATTTGATTATAATATTCCAAATACAATTAATGATCAAGCCCCAACTCCACAAGTTTTAATACCTGGCTTTGGATTTCTCTATATTTGAAGACATTGTGACAAGAAGAGCAGATGTTATTGTTTGTGTGCTTTAAAAACTGATACACTACTTTTAGTTGTCATTTCCAGTTTTCATTGATTTGTTGTGGCAATTGTTTTATTTTGGGGTCATGAAATTTAAAGGTTAGACCGTGGGTGTGAGATTACTTCAATGCTTGATAAACAAGTGTATTCTGTATTTGAGATTTACAATTGCAACATGGAACTTATGGATCGTCGTCCAAGATCTATTTGGCTTATTTTCATTTTTTAATTTTTTTTTTTCATTAAGGTTTGTTTGGCCTCTCCTTTATAAAGACACCTAAGGAGGAAGGCTTGTGACAACATTATGGAAAAAAATGAGAAAATGCAAATGCTTTAAATATTGGCAGATCTTAAAATTTTGTATTCTGGTACTGGGTAAATTGATGTCTCATAGTCATTTCTTAAGATAACTGCATTAAAGCTAAGTTGCCAATTTCCACTTTGACTTCCCAACCGACTTCTCTTGCCATACTCCATACACTATCATCAGTATGTATGACCATTTACAGAGTATATAGAGTGGCCAGGACGACCAAGTATGGACAACAGCAAGAGAAGTATAGGAAGACTGTTGGATTTTGCTGATTTCACACTACCTTAGTCATTCTAAGATCTTGTCAATACTTATTGGTAGATTTATAGTAAAAGTAAGTTTTATTTGATAGCATTATATTGATTGATACCTTCCATACTCTCTTTTACATTATGAAAAGAAAAGGTTAGTTATGTTTCTTGTATTTGTCCTTATATTTTATTCATTTCATGCATTGAACTTTGTCATCAAGTAATGAATACTAATATTTTGTACCAGTAAAATACTGAATATTGCTACATGAACATGTATTGTGGATAACATTGTACTAGCTATGTTCCTTTTTTATTTGACAGCGATTAGAAAAAATGTTACTCTTGTTTTACGATAGACATACTATTCTTCCATGAAATGGATACATCACCATGTATATACAACTAAATCTTTTTAAGTTGCGAAGGAGCGAAATAAAGAAACATATTCCATAAAACTATTGCTTTGTTGTGTTTTCAACCATTTATTGTACAATAACTAACGAGTTTTAACAACCTGTAAAAAGTAGGCTTTTGAAAGCATTGAGGGAAAAGGAGAAAATGCTGGTAAGCAGCATTTTCTCCTTTTTTCACAGTGTTTTGTACAAATCCAATTATTTTAGCCACTTTTAATTTGTTGCTTGCAAGTGCATTAAATTTGGACTAGTCTTTTTTTTTTTTTGTCAAGTTGTCTAGAGTTAAAGCAATAGAAAGTTAGATGGATAAAATTTTGCCCCTTGGTGTCAAAAACTGGCCCTGTTGTCATTGAATTAGCACAGATGACACACAGGAAAAGCATTTGAAAGACACAAAAGTGTATGAACTGAATTGTTTAAAAAAAAAAAAAATAGTAGAAGGAGCAGTCAAGCAATCGCCTGTCTAGCTTTTTTAAAAGTACCCGTTTTCTCTAGCAAGTTCTGTTGACCCATGCAGTGGAAGAATTGTAACTCTACATCGTGCTGTCTCTGAGTTATTTCCCTTTGATCGTCATTTTTACAGCATTTAGTGCTTGTCCGGAATATAACTTTGTCATCTCAAGTCAGAACGACTTCAAACTTGGTATGCATGTTTGTTGCAATATTATGGAGTGCAATGCGCAAGAACAATAACTCTACCTAGCGCGGATTTTGAGTAATTCCACTTTGATCTTCATTTTTACAGTATTTCTTGCTTGTCCGGAACGGAACTTTGTCACCTCAAGTCAAATTGACTTGAGACTTGGTAAATATGTTTGTTGCATTACCTGCCCTTTACGATTATTATACCCTCTCGACAACTGGCGGTGGGACGGGCGTATCTTGCGACAATTTGCCGCTCTTGTTTGAATTTCCAATCCATATGGGTACAGTTTAAAGTAGTATTTACTAAACTAGCACAAACCGATTGACTCTCAACTAGGCAGACCTGGGTCCAATTACAATTATAATTTAATTAACTGTATTTAATTACAACTTTCCTGTTAAATGAATGGAGTTAATAATTAGTAACCGGCGTCCGGCGTCTGTCATCAAGTTTTACCTTGCATACACTCTAGAGGCCACATTTAAAGTCGGATACTCACGAAACTTTGTCAGAATGTTTGTCTTGGTGACATCTCGGACAAGTTAAAAATTGTTCATGTGGAGTCAAAAACAAATTCACTTGGTCAAGTTTTTATAAATCCTGTTTACACTCTAAGCGTACACATTTTCAATAAAAAACTCATGAGAGTTTTCCAGAGTATTTGTCTTCATACTATCTTGACTGAGTTTGAAAATCGGTCATCTGGAGTCAAAAACTAGGTCACTAGGTCAAAACTTAGGAAAAAAGGCAACTTTGTCATTCCAATACTCATCAAAGTTGGTCAGAATCTTGATGTCTCAACGAGTTTGAAAATGGGTCATACGGAGTCCATTTTAAACTACTTCACTGGGTCAAATACTGGAAAAAGCTTATGTACACTCTAGAGACCACAATTTCAGTACAAAAACTACAAAACTCATGAAAGTGGTCAGAACGTGTGTCTTGATGCTATCTTGGACAAGTTCGAAAATGGGTCACGTGGGTTCAAAAGTTAGGTAACTAGATCAAATCTTAGAAAAAAAAAAAAAAAAAAAAATGTGTCCGCATAAAAGGCCACAATTCCACTCCAGTACTCGTTAAACTTGGTCAGAATGTTTGTCTGAATGATGTTCTTGGACAAGTTCGAAAGTGGTTCATGTGGAGAAATAATAAAAATCACTTGGTCAAATTTTAGAAAAGGCTTGTGTACTCTTGAGGCCACTAATTCAGTTCAAAACTCTTGAAACTTGGTCAGTATGTTTGTCTTGATTCCATCTAGAATGAGTTTGACAATGAATTATATTGGGTCAAAAACTAGGTCACCAGGTCAAATCTGAGAAAAAACTTGTATACACTCTGGAGGCCACAACTTCAGTCCAAACTCATGAAAGTTGGTAAGAACATTACTCTTGATATTGTTTGGGATGCCAAAGTAACAGATCTCATCGGATCATGAACTAGGTCACCAGGTCAAATCGTTAAAAACAAAAAAACTTGTGCACACCCTATAGGCCGCATTTGCAGTCTGTTTCTCATGAAACTTGGTCAGAATGTTTTTCTTGATGAAATCTTGAAATGAACTGAAAATGGGTTATGTCGGATGATGCCAATTTTTGAACAAACCTTGTGTACACCCTATGGGCCTTGTTTTCATTGTGATTCTCACGATAGTCAATCAGAATGTTCGAAAACTAGGTCATTAGGTCAAATATAAGAAAAAGAAGAAATTAGAATATTTGTCTTGATAATAACTTGGACGACTATGGGTAATTTGGGTTCACAAATTAGGTCATCGGGTCAAATATTAGCAAAAAATTATGTACATTCTAGAGGCCACATTTTTTGTCCAATAATCATGGAAGGCGGCCAGAATGTTCACTTGCTGATATCTTGGACAAATTTGAAAATGGGTCATATGAGGTTAAAAATTAGGTCACTAGGTCAAATATAAGAAAAAGCTCTAAATGCCACATTTTCAGTCCAAAACCCATGGCTGAGCCCGGGTAGCTCAGTCGGTAGGGTACTGGACTTGAGAATAGGAGGTCGCTGGTTTTGTACGCTCTAGAGGCCACATTTTCTGTCATGTATTTATGAAAATTAGTCAGAATGTATGTCTTGATAATATCCTCTATCGGTTTGAAAACGGGTCAAACCAGGACAAAAACTAGGTCACCAAGTTACGTCTTAGAAAAACCTTGTGAACACTCAAAAGAGGCCCTATTTTCAGTTCAAAATTCATGAATGTTGGTCAGAATGTTTCGGTAGATGATATCGAGGAAAAGTGTCTCGGGCAAAATATTAGATCACCGGGTCAAATCTCTCTTTGAGGCCATATTTTCTGTCCAGTACTCACGAAAAGTCTTTAGAATGTTTGTCTTGATTGTATCTACAAGAGTTTGAAAATTGGCTATATTTTGCTCGAAAGTAGGTCACAGACAAATTCTAGAAAAAGCTTGTGTACGCTCTGGAAGGCCTATTTTCCGTGCTATACTCATGAAAGTTTGTTGGAATATTTTGCCTAAATAACATCTTGAAAGAGATTGGAAAAAGGTCATGTTTGGTCAAAAGGCGTAGGTGAGCGACTCCAGGGCCATCATGACCCTCTTGTTATTTACACTGTACAACTCTGGAAATTTGGTTAATTCTTTACCCCCAAAACAAGAATTAAGATCAGACAGATGTGAGAGCATTTTTAGACGACAAATTTGGCCTAAATGATGGAATTCGTATTTGACAGGCAATGAAGGAAAAGAAGATGCTGGTAACCAGTACATTCTCCTTTTCGCATAATGTGTTTAAAAAAAAAAAAAAAAAACCCTCTCAGGTTCATTAAAACACGGGATTGTGTGGTAAATGGTCAACTTGGAAGTTTGGAAGCTGTTATGCCATGGTTCACTATTAGAACCATGTTACTTGAATTAGCATATTTGCTTGAAAGATTTTTGGAAACTGCCATACCATGGGCGTCTGAAATTTAAGTGGTGGAACCATGTTAGTTGAATTAGCATATTTGCTTGGAAGATGTTTGGAAACTGCCATACCATGGGCGTCTGAAATTTAAGTGGTGGAACCATATTAGCTGAATTAGCATATTTGCTTGGAAGATGTTTGGAAACTGTCATACCAAGGTCATCTGAAATTTAAGTGGTGGAACCATGTTAGTTGAATTAGCATATTTGCTTTTAAGATGCTTGGAAACTGCTATACTTTGGGCGTTGAAATTTCATGGGTGTAGCTGTGTTAGTTGAATTAGCATATCAGCTTGGAAGTTGTATGAAAACTGAACATTAGGCGTCTGAAATTTCACTGGTGGAACCATGTGAGTTGAATTAGCATATCAACTTGGAAGATGGTTGGAAACTGCTATACAATTGGCGTCTGAAATTTCATACGTGGAACCGTGTTAGCTGAATTAGCATGTTACTTTGGGAGATGTTTGGAAACTATTATTCCATGGGCGTCTGAAATCTCACTGGTAGAACCATTGTAGTTGAACGAGCATATTTAGTCTCTGTTATATTGATAAAATACACTGCACGACATCTTCCGCTAAGTAGCATTTTTCAAATACTGACCTGAGTCTGGCATTCCGGGTAGAGAACCGGACTACTTTTCAAGAGGGAACGTTGAAGCGAGTTTCAAACGCTACCTGGTACGATTCATGTAGCCATGGTCAGCTAGCATTAACCTTTTTACAGGTCATTTACAAACACGGCCCCTGTAAGCTTGAGAAAAAGCCCTGGTATAAGCCCAGCATGGCGGGGTAATTATTTTTGTTGTCGATGTCTGTTGCACAAACCCCGGTTTTCCATGTCTCTATTTGGAACCTGTATACAAAAAATTGCAGTAAAAAAAGTACTTTTTAAATTTATTCTTCCTGTTTAAAATGATTGTACTTTTAAGAAATTTGGAGCGAAAAATAGGTTTAATATTTCCACAGACGTATTATAAATAATCATTTTCTTCTTGCTACTTTTTTAGCAGCAGAGTTTTAGTTCAAGCATCACGTTTTAACACATATTCCGTACAGGACAGTGATGCGTCGTTGCAGACAATATGACCTGCGCAGACAATGTATCGCATGATAGAAGCTCAGCATGTCCTTATAGTATTAAATATGTCACAAATGAAATTTTAGACGTCTGCGGTTATACAAACAGCATGATAAAGAATAGCTGTTGCAGCCCTTCACCCTTTACCACACAAATCCGACTTTCACGGCCGCATGGAAGAAGGCTTTTGAAAACATTGTACAAAAAGGAGAAAATGCTGGTAACCAGCATTTTCCTCTTTTTTTTACAATATTTTCTACCCTAACAAAGACAATTCCCACCAATGGAGCTACAATCAATTTGTTATCTCTGACTCTTGGTTTTGGATAAGTCTAAATTTTGTCATGTGGTAAAGGGTTTAAAGCGGAGATAGTCATTGAATGAATATTACACTGGTTTTAAACGGGTCGGTGAACATGTGCATTAAAATGCAAGGATCTGATTACGGCGCGTATTTGCGATTTTATCTCGAAGAAAAATGCAAATTCGCATTGAAAACAAGCACTGATAGGCAAGTCCATCGATTATTGAAAATCACTGAATATGAAGCGACCGTTTCAAAATCAGTTGATAATGAAGGGTTAACCATAGTCAGTAATAATGACGCACCTTTATTCGGCAAGATCCCGTTGATAAATAAACGTTTGTGACAAAAGAACGTGTTACAAAAGGAATATCGTGTAAAATCTTGCCGTCTAAAGGCCGGTATACACAGTAAGATTTGTCCCATGAAATAAATCTCGGAGATTTTTGTATGATAGGCTAAATGCACTTCTTTACACAAATACAGATCTTATGATGCTCTTCTTGCCTGACGCGTTTCCCCTCCAGAATTATGCTAATGTGTAGATCTAGTGTCAAAATGGTGCTTACAGAGCAAGATGAAATGATCATGGCATTATGTATGATAATTATTGCTAATGCCTTGTGTGGTGTTCATGGTTTTGAGGAAGAGCGTCGGCCTCGTAATCGTAAGGTCCCGAGTTCGATACCCGGGAGTGGGTATCAACTTTGGGGTCCTTCATTGGCCCAAACGTTCGGCACGAGTTCTGGTGCAGTTCCCATGAAGAAGAATCGAGAGAGATTAGTATAAGTTGTAAGAACTTGTTTCGCAATAGATGTGAAATAAATATTTTTTAACTAATTATTGCTGTTGCGTTGGAAAACTTGGACGGACCATTCCCGGTGCGAAGATGTCCGTATTCACCAACCATTCTTAAGAACGTTCTCAGTCTTGTTCTACATTTTTTTTTTCCAAATTTGAACGTAACACTCCATCTGATTGGCTAAACCAAACGGTTTAGCCAGTCAGAAGTTGTGTCACTTTGAAATTCGGCAAATCTTGGAGAAAAAGACAAAAAAAAAAACCGTTCTTATTAATGGTTGGTGAATACGGACCCAGTACGTGGAAAATACATTGTCTGCCATTTTGTGTATCAGGAAGTGGCTTACTCAATGTGTATACTCTTTACACCGTCAACAAATCTACAGGTAACTCACCTTCCAGGAATGCTAAGCTGTGATTGGATAATACTCATATACAAATCTTAGGAAATAGAGGATTGCTCTAAACCTTATACAGTTTCATTAAACCCAAGAAAATCTTTTAATACATGTATTAGGAATGTACACACAGTAAAATTTGTCTCAGATTCAAAAATCTCTGAGATTAATCTTACTGTGTGTACCGAGCTTAACACATGCTGGCGATTGTCGATGCAACCAGGTAAACCGCTGTCAACTGAAGAACTATTAATATTCCTGTCCAACCTTTTCTTTCGACGTAGCTGAATGTGCCGCCTTTTGACCTACTTCTTGGTATTTATAACAGGTGAATAAGTAGAAATTTGTGATTGGTCAAAAATGTAGACATGTTTATGATTTATTTCATTGTTCCTGTCCCACCTTTCTTCGGCATAGCTGAATGTGATACCTTTTGACCTACTTTTTGGTATTGATAACAAATGAATAGGTATAAATTTGTGATTGGTAAAAAATGTAGACATGGTTATTTTAAGGGTCCCTGTCTCTTTGCTGGCAAATTTACTCAGCCTATCCTTTTTAAAGATATTTGTTTTATTTTTTTCCTTTTACAGAACAGAACAGAACGTTTATTGGCAGAACTTAAACGACAAAGCACTTCATCGTTACAATACAAAATATAAATTAGCATACGTGTATGCAAAAAAGACAGTAAAAACTAGAGAAAAAATAGATTCTGCCGAATTTACATATCATTTGTTTCATCTTAACCCTTTCCCACATGGCAAAATTTTAGACTTGTCCAAACCCGAAGCACTTGCAGACACGAAATTTAATATGGCTCAAATTTTGGAAGTTGTTTGTGATAGGGTGGAAAAAATTGTGGGAAAAGGAGAAAATGCTGGTTACCAGCATTTTCTCCTTTTCCCACAATGTTTTCAAAAGTCTTTCTTCCAAGGGTCGTGGAAACACGGGATCGTTTGGTAAAGAGTTGAGCCTTTACTATATAATCCCAAGTTTTAACCACCCCCGAAGAAAAATGCCTTTAAAAATATTGTGGGAAAAGGAGAAAATGCTGATAGTATGTTCTCCGTTTTCATCAATGTTTTCTTCTCTTTTACTGACAAATTACTTTATTTCTGTCACTTTTTGTTTGTCGTCTGCAAATCTTTTCAATTTGGACAAGACTAAAATTTTGTCGTTTGGTAAAGAGTTAAATGTAAAGATTTGAGTTACGGAAGTAACGTAACGTAAGTTTTATTGTTCTCATTCAGAATGAAATCAGAGTTGTTTTAATTCAGTCTTCACATACCTCTATAGCTGCCCGACCATTCTATCAAATGATAGCTCATGCAAGTATTTATGAGCCGTGATTTGGCAAAAGGAGATTTAATGCATCTCCGTGATGCATGATACCAAGCAACTAATTACATAATAAGGGATCCATAAAATCCGTTTTTTTTCCCTGAAAAATCGACTGAATCATGAGGAAAATTGGTCCTTTGACAAGCAGAAAACTGACCAATAGCAAAACGTTCTGAATCAGGTCAGCCCGCGCAGTCCCCGCCACCTGGCCTGAATAGATACTTTTTGCCGATGCAGTAAGCCCCCTTTTCACAGAGCATGTTTAACATATAATTGAAGTAGGTAACATATGAAATTACTTTGTTTTGAGCCGAGCCCCGGTAGGGCAGTCGGTAGCGTCCATGACTTGAGAACAGAAGGTCGCTGGTTCGACCCCTGGCTCGGCCAATTTCTTTCCGAGGATTGATGGTTGTAATTGCGACAGGATTCATTCTTCTCTCACCGCTGACCATTGCCTCGACAATAGTCATGTGGGAAAGTAGCCAGTGGCTTGGAAAGAATATCGTGCAGAGTAATCACAAAAGAAACTCCAGGAAAGCATGGATAGGTGCACTGACCGCGCGATATAACTAATTCAATGTTGAAAATGGCGTTAAACACCACACAATTAATCAGTTGATCAACTTCCTTCTAATACGGTATACCATGAAGCAAAATTGCGACAAACGGGTTTGAAACTATCCATATGCCACAAAGTAAGCAAAGATTGATCGATAATACATGAGCATTGCATCTTGAATCAAATTTACAGCAAACGGTTTTGAAACTACCCATAGTGGATATACTATGAAGTTAACAATTATATGTAATGAGGGCCATTCATATACATCTAAGATTATCTCCATTGCCAGATAAAGACTAAAGGTAAGTAAATAACAGATTTGTCCTTTCACCTGTATTCCTTTGTTTTTATCCCTGATTCTCTTTGGGGTGTTGCGATAAATATAACATGATTTTGATGAGTACGGACCCTTTGTAGTTTGAAATCGAATTCTGTTCTCGATCATCAGAATATAGGTATACATAAATTTTGTAAACCAAGCTATCTAGATTTAGTTGAGGTACTGTCTCAAAAACATTGCTGTGTAGTGCAAGGAAATCAAGGATAAAAACCAAGTAATTCCCTTATCAGGACCGATGTAGTACTGGAGAGGGATCAAGGGAAATAACTGAAGAATGGCCCTGGTCAGGAATACATAAGTAATGCATTTTGAGACAAAAGTTTCGATGGGCGGCTTTGAAACTATCCGAATGCAGTAAGTCAACATTAATGGTCGATGGTCGATTTACATAAGAATTTAAACCCTTAAAACGCCTTTCACTACTATAGTTGCCTTTTCGGCCAGTGTAGATTAAGATCAGACTGCACAAAATGTGCAGCCTGATCATTCATCTACACTGTCCGCTGTACTGATAGACTGTAGGCAAAAGCAACCATGAATTTGCAATCATTTGGGTCATATTTCCAGGATAAATATTTCTGTTTTCGGTTTATTTGGCTCTCTAAGGGTTTAATGCGTCTTGAAATAAAAATGCAGCGGACGGTTGAAAGCGAGCCGTGTGCAAAAAAGTCAACGTAATTTGATCGATATTACACGAGTTATGCATGTTGAAACGAATGTGCACACGGCTTAGCTCTACCCGTATGCAATAGAATCGACATAACACAATAATACATGAGTGACACACTCTTGAAACATCCAAGGTAGGTGTGTCTCACAATAATCTTTGTACATAATGTGTTATCATTTAACGCTTGCCGAGCCCCGGTAGCTCAGTCGGTAGCGTACAGGACTTGAGAACAGGAGTCCGCAGGTTCGATTCTTGGTTTCGGCCGATACGCTTCCGAGGACTGATGATAGTGATTGCGACAGCATTCATTCCCTCTCACTGCTGACCATTGTTCCGACGATGGTTATCTGGGAAAGTAGCCAGTGGCTTGGAAAGAATATCGTGCGGAGAAATGGTAAAAGAAACTCCAGGAAAGCATGGATGGGTGCACTGGCTCCCGCGATATAACAAATAATGCTGAAAACGGCGTTAAACATTATCCAACCAACCAGTTTTTTACCCTAACCTGCTAAGTAACTTAAAAGAAACTTTCGAGCCGACAGTAAAAAAAACCCCCTAATTTGGCTATTTCGAAGTTGTTTATTTATTTAATTATTTTTTTTTTTGGGGGAGGGGATATCTTCTCATCGGACAGTGTAGATCCAAGACCAGACTGCACGTTCTATGCAAATACGGTAGTTGAATTGCAAGTCCCAATATTTGCTTCCGCGTTATTGCTCAGCAACCACATGATATAATTCAACAGCATTCGAAGGGCACATATATTTATTCGCATTATGTGGTTTGATGACATTAAATTTTGTCACAGTCGTGGCCCTTAGAAATAGAAACTTTGCCCCTTCCCCCCCCCCCCCCCCCCCCACCATTTAATTTCCAAGCTGTTACTCAAAAGCACCGATTCGAATTCAATGGAACTTCATTGGGTTGCTTCTCTATAAGGAGGACATGTGCATATTGTCAGCATGTTTCATGTTCTGGATTACGATTTGTGTCAAAGTTATGTCCATTCTTGACAATGTTTATCCCCAGCTTTGTTTCCATGCCGTAACTCTTTAACAACTCGATTGAATGCAACGAAACTTCACCGGAAGCTTTCCCATATAGAGGAATTGTATATAATGTTAGCATCTAAAAATTCAACGATTTTGTTACAGTTATGGCCCATATTTGATTTTTAAAGTCAATAGGGTACTATTTCTCAGCAGCCACCATATGGAATTTAACAAAATTTCACTGGAAGCTTCCCTGTGGCAAAGACATGCACATATTAACAGCATGTTCTATTTTGATGATTTTTGTTAAAGTAATGGCCTTTTGACTTGTTTTTCTAAAATTTTGGTTCCGAGATATTCCTCCGCAACAGCTGGATTGAATTTAACAAAACAACATTGGAAGCTTTCCAGTAAAGAGGACATACGTATATCGTCAGCATGTTATGGGTCGATGACTTTTCTTAACAATTATTACCCATTGAATTCATAGTTCCTTATTTCGTTAGCACGCTATTTCTAAGCAACTGTTGCATGGAATTTTACGGAACTTCATAAGAAGCTCCTCTTTGGGTTAAGGCCCTTTGAGTTTTTCCCATTTATGAAGGGTTTAATGGAACCCCATGTGGAGAAAGTACAACTTACTCAAACAGTTTTTTTTTATTTCGCGGCAAAAACACATTCGGGGAGCATCACCTATCTGATGGCTCTTTTTTTTTTACTTTTTTTTTAGGTTCGCTGGTCGGTAACTGCCAGTAGAGCGATTCAAGCCTTCAAGGGCCTCTTGTTTTTCGGTTGAATTGACAACGTTTTCAATCTACAAGTTTAAAATAATAAATTGAGAGACAAGATAGTTTATCTGCAATCGCAGTCTATGAGAAATATGTATTTTTCATCTGAGCATCCCAGAAAGTGATTAAATAACAAAAGAAGTCGAAACCAGGATAAGGGATTCCTCCACGAAATCTACAACACTTTCTATAAGCCGAGAGTTACGCCGAGAGTGATCTGTCTATTCTGCCGCGGAGTGTCAGTGATCTATCGGAGGCGAAGAGGGCCAGTGAAAACTTTGCAAATATTCTAAGCCAAAATGACAATCGTTTCTCAAATTAGACATGGAGTTCCGTAAATACTGATATTGAATTAGGTGGTTATATTTCACACAGTTCCTATGGAAAACTTCAGCACCGCAGAGCATAGCTCTGTAGCGTAGGCATATGTTTATATCATTGAGTCTATATATTTGTTTTTTCGGTGAAAGATCGAAAAATTCCACGCTTTCTGGTGGGTTATCGAGATATATCAGTGAAATATTTTTCGATATTTCATGGTTACGACCAGTGAAAAATACCCATTTTTATATTCTAACTCTTCAATTAAAGCTGGAAACAGTTGTTCCTGCGCACTAGTTACCTAGATGCACGTGCCTCTCAACCAGATGGAAATATGACTTAATTTACCCTACATTTCTCGCGCTTGACGTAATATTGTAATGCGTTGCTATGCGGAGGGGGTATGCCACGGGGAAGAACCGAAAAGAACTACTGGATTTTGATGTAAGTTACTGCAACAAATGGTTAAAGCATGAAGAAAAAAAAAATATTTGTTATTTTCGGTGAAAGATCGAAACCTATTTCATCTCGTGAACATCGGTAATATTTTCACTCGTGGCTGCGCCACTTGTGAAAATACTACCGATGATGTTCACTCGATGAAATAAATTTCGATCTTTCACCGAAAAAACTAATATCCTCATTATTTCTGTGTAAAAAAAGAATGAAAAGATATTATTCAAATGTCTGACAATTCATTGTGAAAGAATGATAAACATTTTTGAAATTGATAGATTATTAAACAAAATAGCAGGTTAAATTCATTGTATAAAACAGAACTTTATTCTACTTTGAATTGAATATGAAAACCCAATGATTGAAAAAGAAGCTGGGGCAACCAATTCACTTCGTGCATTGAGAATGTGTAAACTGTGTGGTTTGAGCATTCATTTAAAAAATAAATGTCACCAAGTTTTAAGAATGATTTCGTTTGCCTCAGACTTGCATTTTTTATGAGCTTTGCTCTCAGAAGCCTCGTCCTTTCAACCATTACAACCAAGACAAATGTGTTTGACATTATTTAATTCCTTATTTATGAATAGAATGAAATGTGGGACCGTTTTTGCCATGAAAGTATAAGATCCGAATCCCTTTCAGAGATTCATTCACTTATCCTGTTCCTCTGTCTCATAGTAGACTGCCTGCAATTAAGAATAATCATAATATCGAACTAGGGTAGGCTTTGCCAAAGAGGACAACGGTCCCAATAATGAGACGTTTACGTCATACTTTGTATTAATTGCATGGCTGAATAAAAGATCAATCGCATACAGGTGAAAAAGAAAAATCGTTGATGAGTCTGTAATGACTAATGAATGATTTTTAACGAACCATTAATATGAGTGATTCATTTCTTAATCGTTCCTTTTTTGCTATTGAAGCAGGTATTCAGATACTCATTCCTTACATTTAAATCAGTTATCTGTGTTTGTCAAACTTTACACGGTTCTGAAGTTATAATTAGATAAGGGTATAGGACGTCCTTTTTTGCTATTGAAGCAGGTTTTCAAATACTCATTCCTTACATTTAAGTCAATTGTCCGTGTTTGTCTAACTTTACACGATTTTGAAATTATAATTAAATGAGGGTATAGGACTCCTTTCTAGTATTTATCTCGAGGTCGATACCGCTGTTGATTTTCCAAATAATGAAAACAGAATTCATAAGACATTGTGCATTGTAAAGTACGAGTGGATTTTACTTTTTGTGAAATTTTGTGATTTCCAACGAGTTGATATTTAAAGTGACATGTAATATTTGAGCGTTACAACATGTGTGACAAAGAGGTAAGGAAACGACAGCGTGCTGTGCAGTGTTCTTTGAACCGATTGCTGCATCGTACATGCAATCCTGGAATAATTTATTATTATTATTCAAGTGTATAAAATTTGTGTCCTATTAACCCGTTCCAGTACATGGTGAACTAATGCTCCCTTCAGTGGGCAGTATCTGAACCCTTTACCAAAACGACAAAATTTTAGACTGGTCCAAACTGAAAGCATTTGCAGACGACAAAATCAACGTGACTCAAAAATTAAAATTTGTTCTGGGAGGGTAGAAAACATTGTGGGAAAAGGGGAAAGTAATGGTTATCTGCATTTTCTCTTCTTCTCACAATGTTTTTAAAAGGCTTCTTTCTCAGAGTCATGAAAACCCGGGATTGTTTGGTAAACAGTTAAAGCATTACCGAAAAGGGGCTCTTGCTGGTGATAAGTAACCGCTGCCTTCATATGAATATTTTCAAAATACTTCTTTTCCTTCATAATGTATATATACAATCAATGATGAATCCTTGATTAATTCAAATCATTATTTTCTTTAACTAAACAATTGCTAGTTTACAAGCCGATTCCATGTTCTTACGACCGGAGTACATCTTTTTTTTTTTATGGGTAACTCTTAATCAAATTACAGGAGTTCTGCGTAGCTCAGTGGTGAAGTGTAGGACTCGCGACCAGGAGACCCCGGGTTCGATCCTCACTGGATATGTTGGATTTTTCATGGGAGTGTCCTCGGGCAAGACACTTCAGAGCCCTAGCCTGATACTGGTGAAACCAAGGAAATATGAAATGAATATGTGAGCTGTCGCCTTGATATGACTGAAATAGTGTTGAAAGCGACGTAAAAAACATTCCATTTATCAATCAATCAACGTAACCAAATTACAAAATTTAAGACTCGTCCATTTTGGTAATTTTTGCTATAAAATTATGGGTTTTATCTTTGAAAACCAAGAAAACATTGGAGGAAAGGGGAAAAATGCTTGTAACCAGAACTTTACAGGTTGCTGCAATATTTCCAAAAGCCCAGTAGGATCGTTAAGACTCGGAATTGTTTGGTAAAAGTATGGGCTTTGCCTTAGATAGGGTTGGAAAATGCTTGTCAGTGTTCCCGCAACCTCAATTGATATAGAATCGTTACTAAGGACGAGGGAGAATTGTGTAAGGATTTTATAAAAGGTAGCTATTTAATCTATCACATAATTGTTACTTTTATCACATTACCTTCCGCTAGGTGGCATATTTCAAATAAAGAACTCTCTGATTTGGGCATTCTGGGTACAGAACCGGACTACTTCTCAAGACTGCAATCGATGCTGCGAATTGAAAAAAAAAAAAACATCTGCTCTTTATACGCTACCAAGTATGATTAATCTAGCCATGGTTAGCGAGCATATAATCTATGCACCGGTCATTTACAAACACAGCCCTTATAAACTTGAGACATATCCCTGGTAGAAGCACAGCTTGGTGGGGGGTGTCATTATTTTGGTTGTCTAAGTGTGTTTTACCCATGTCTATATTTAGAAACTGCATAGGTAGATTTGCAGTATACAGCGGTATTTTTTGTAAAAATATTTATTCCCGTTTTAAACTATTATATTTTCAAGTAATTCTGAGCGAAAGATAGGCTTGATTTTTTCCCAGGCGTCTTATAGCCATTTTCCGCTTGCTACTTTTTTAGCGGCAGAGGATTTTTTTTACGCACCGCTTATTAATATTCACATGTACAGGATAGTGATGTGTAATAGCAGAAAGGTCAATCTTAGAAGAATATTACATGCCAAGACAACGCTTTTATCGAAACAGCAGGCACTTTAGTTGAACTTCAATGGAGGGGGGTGTGGGTTGAGATTGGCATAACATGCTGTAACCAGGTCGTATTTCACAAATAAGTGCGGAGAGTGTGTATCGTGATAAATCGGTCAAAAAAAATTTGACGCAGATGTATCTGAAAAAATCTGTATGCGATAAAGAATGACTGACTGACTGACTGACTAAAGGACCTTAACCTTAAGCGTGCATTACGCGATCTTGAATCTAGTTAGCAGAAAGCGTAATAAGAGATCAGTGCGCGTATAGGGGCAGCATACACTAACTACAAATTCTGCATATAGTTTAAGTCATAGTTTAGTTATAGATGTGTATGACATGTGTAACGAAAATCCTTCTCGAGCTGGTGAAAAATATAAGTTCGGCATGATATGTGTTAAAAATCAATAACTTATCACATCCAATGACAACAGTTAAAATAAAACATTGATTGTAAAGGATTTCTAAAAAACTATCAGAAAAAAAAAACCCTCTAAAAATACATACATACGGGAACGTTTTATAGGGGCATTTTCACCAACTCGGGATAGAAATCGATTTAACCAAAAGCGGAATGGCTTCAGGACGTTATAACCGGATACCGACAGGGGGGCCCTTACTGATTTTTTCCCCAAAGAAAATAAAACGAATTAGATATAATAGCCACCAACATATACGAGAAGAGATCTTTTTCTCTCAGCTACTAAAGGTTCTCTTTTTTTCAGAATTTATTAACTCCAACACTGTCATCTTGATTTAGGCAGCTTCATTTCCTCTAGATTTTCTTACAGGAAAGAGATGTACATTTAATATCCCAGGGAAGCGATGGACATTGCTAAAATGATGCTGCAAATTTAGTATTTCATTTTACCCTCTCTGGGGCCTCTAATTTTCGGAAAACAAGAGTTGTCGAAATTTGCTTACTCTTTTTAATAGATGGCGTCTTCATACTTTCTCACTTCTAGCCATGTTTTTGCATATAAATTTAGATGTTTCAGTTGTAAAAAGTATTTTTACACAAGTCTTTGGACAAAAGACCAGTTACTCAACCAGAAAGGAAATTGCTACCTTTTTGTGCAATACGCAAGTGCCTGTTTTACTAGCGTTGGCGAGGCGTTTACAAGAGCAGATTCAACGGACCCATGCTCGCCCAGGCACATGCTGGGTCACTTTTGTATTATTTTGTTCTTGACCAATAAAGGAAGAACTTTTCATGTGTTGTTGTTTATTGTTGTTTCTTGTGTTATCATTTTTTTTAAATATCATTTTGAAGAAAAGTTTTCCGGAGGTCGCTAGTAGACGAAAATGAAAACGCAAGTGAAAGCAAAAGGAAAATAACAGAAATTAAAGACGAGACAGATTGTGAAAATCCCTAATATTGGTATAAAAACAAAATCTACAGTCAGATTAAATGTTTTTCTTTTTTTTTTGTAAAGTATTAATCAAAATGTAAGGTGTAGATTACCTAACAATCGTCATTTAGAACGGCTGTCAAAACGTTTTTAACATCTTGTTTTCAGGGCCGGAACAAAATGCCATTTTTTTATCGTTTTATTAGGGTATCTTTCCAGAGCTTATTTGGTAATAATTATGGATTTTTTTTTTTTGAGCGAATATTTAATCGGAAGCTTATAAACATTGGTTTTTAGCCGAATTATTGACTTTTCCTCTTAAGGTAAAACCCTCCTTGTGGAAAACAGCTATTTCCACTATAATATTATCCTATAAAATTTGCTATGATTAAAAATGAGTATTATTGTACTACTTTAACCGAGCCACATTTTCCTTTTATTCCTTCTTAGAATTATCATTTATAAATCTAAAACCACTATATTCTCATTTCAAAGTGAGATAATAATTATCTCCCTTTTCAGGAAACTAACAAAAGTATCAACAAATAATTTTAAGATAGACATCAAAGTAATTTCATATCGGTTAAAAATGTGCATAAGTATTGTATCAGTTAAAATGTGCATAAATATTATATCAGTATAAATCCTTATTTATCAGCTAACAAGAAATTTTATTCCATGTTGCACTGGAAGCGTTGGGGGGGGGGGGTAATACCTGAAGTTCATTGCGTTACTATATTTAGACAAGCATACAATAGGTTCAGACAACAAAATAATTTTTTTCCTTATCTTCAGATTGACCCAAGATGCCTCGGCAACAAAAAATCACTCTGCAGAGACTTTTGAAAAAGCTAGAAAACTCGTCAAAAATTAGGGATATTCTTTACAAAAGGCAGCAAATGAATTTGAAATCCCATACAGTACTTTCAAATATCATTTAAATGGCCGATACAAAGCATATTTGACACAGTTAAGCCGTAGTTATTTGTTAGATGCTTAAGATGAATTAACTGTTGTAAATTATGCTACATGCATGGCATCAAGGGGAGTACCACTAACCAAGCTTGTTTTAAGGCGGACTGACCTTGAAATCAATTTGCAAAGAGGCGGAGATTCCGGAGTCAATGCATTTACAGGACCTGCTGATAAATGGGTGAGGAGATTTCTGGAGAAAGACCAGTCCTTGTCAGTACGCACAGCACATTCTCTCGAGAAGGACAGGGTTACTTTGTTACAAAGATCTGTAAGTAACTTTTTTTTTTTCATTAAATGCTTGAGGCAACCCTGAATGACTTGGGAATAAGAAATGAAACATCTGGAGGATATTTAACTGTGATGAGTAAGGTTTTCTAGGAAACTGAATCCAAGTAAAAAGGTGATTGTTTCCAAAGGTACAAGACATGCATATCAGAGTATGGTTAATCTTTCTGGTCATGTCGCCCTTTTAAATGCAATATCAAGAAAGACTACTCCACCCCTGTTGATATTTTCAGTGTCTGCCTCGTATGGTTTCTGATGGTATGCCTGAAAACTGGACATTTTAACAAAGGAGAAAGTTACATAAATATAGATTTATTTGTTTAGTGGCATGATCATAATTATGTACCATACACTGGGGAGAAATGGACTGTTCTTCTCATTCTTAAAAACTATATAGTCATGTATCAAAGGTTTTCACTGATGCAGCACGTAGGGATAAAGTGGACTATATCTGCCTGCACATTCTTCATACTTTGTATAGCCCCAAGATTCTGGATATTTTCATGTAGATCTAATAAAGCAAAAAGTTGCGGACATTTTCACTGAACTTGGGTACTTCGGCATCAAAACATTACCAAGACATCTGTTCCCAAACATTCTAGTGCAAGGTTTCAACAAAACCCTAACCCTACTGTCGTATCAGCATTTATATGCACTAGGATGTATCCCGTCAACATAGGGGATCTTAAGGCCACCATTCCTGAAACAAAACCTAAACTGTCTGAACATGCAACCACCTCATCTCATGCAGATAATGAACAATCTTTTTGTAAACAATGTAGCCACTCGAAAGAAAATACATTTGTTCAGTTGGGAATTACATTTGAGGATCTTAGTTCTATCTTCTTTCAACCTCCTTTACCAAAACAGCAAAAATGTGGATCCAAAAGGAAGTTACATGTATATGGAAATACACGATCCATAGTACCCAGTATTGTATACCAACAATGTCCAGCTATGTGATTTTGAAATACTAGTGTTCTGAAACAATCGTGTTTATTAAAAGTGATATAGATCTAAAATAATTACAGTTACTGGGCGAGATCGGGTCAGGTGAGTCTATGCATGTTGATGGTTTTATGCTTTTCCCCTTTATAGGCAACACCTATAATTGTACTACGAGAAATTTTAAAGCTGTTTTGCGAGTTTCCCGCATAGAGCCATCTTGAATTTTAGTAAACCTGCGGCAATACTATAAGTGATTCCATTAAATACACACATTTAAATACTTATCACATTTCAAAATAGTTAAGCTTCAAAAGTTTCGATGATCATTTTGCCGACTTGAATTTGGTGTAAGATACGATTATGCTAAAAAAGAATTCGAATAAATTTCGCAAATTGCAAAAAAATATCTAGAGGGAAAAATCATACTCCTAGCGAATCGTGACGTCATCCGGACATCATCGGTATAAAAGTGACGTCAGACAAGCTTCAAAGAATGATAATTGTCTCAAATAATGATATTTGTAACATACAGACATTTTTTTTTCTTGAAAAACCGGCTCGAATAGATCTACTATATTTGAACTTTCACCTTATTGTTAATCAAAATTAATTTGTAATGAAAATGGAAATATTGAGCTCTTATTGTAAGCAGAATCGACAGAGATTAGTATAAGTTGTAAGGACTTGTTTCTCAATCGATGTAAAATAAATATGCTTAAACTAAGCAGATAAAAGGAATAAGCAAAAAGATAAATAAATAAATAGATAGATCTACGGTAATTTATGGATAAATAATGGTGGATTAAGGTTTGATAATTCATGGTTACGACTAGTGAAATTAACCGTACGGTATGTAACCGTATAGATCTATAGATCTATTTCCGTAACTCTTCAATTGAAGAAGGAAACAGTTGTTCCCGTGCATTAGTTACCTAGATAGAGAATGCGTACCATTCACGCAGACGGAAATACGAGGGGGATCAGAAAGAACGTGGACCAGTTTCGGTATTGGAATATTGTTATAAAAAACAATTTGGAACTTTTTTTTCAAAAATAACCTCCTTCGAATTCTATGCACTTATTCATTCTTGATTCTCATGCTCGAAACACGTGCACGAGCGCGTCACGTGACATTACTCTCAAGGACCTGGTCATAATGAGGGTTAGTTCCTCTCTGCTCTCGTTGTGCGTGCCACATAGAGAATCTTTCAAAACACAAACTAGCTAAGGGTCACAAGGGGTCAGGACTGAATTATAGGAAGGGTTGGCTAGTGATTCTGTGGTTAGTTTTTGCAGAGTTTTATGTACAATTGTGGCTTTGTGAGCTAGGGCATTATCTTGATGTAAAGTGACGTCACTCCGCAGGACTTCTGGCTGTTTTTTTCGTATGGTGTTTGTGAAATTTCTTTGAATAATGTGGGCATAGAACTCAGCATTGACTGTTGTACGATATGTATAGATACAACGTGAAAGTTTAGAAGAAAAAAAAGGCGAATAAAGAAATATGATGCAGATCTACATAATTTTACTGAGTAGCGACTGACTTACGGAAGACGATGTTGAATGTTTCTGTACACTGCTTTGTTGTTTAGTTTTAGTCTTGTTAAAGTGTACCTATGTTTCATCGCATGTTACAATACCATCAGTAAAGTTTGACCCCTCTAACCTAATGCGTTCTGAAATTTCTTAACAGATTTCGACCCTAACCCTCATTGGCTCGCCGTTAATAGTCGAGGTACCCACCTTGTGCAAACACGCGACATTCCAAGATTGTCAGTCAAAATCTCCTTGGCACTATTACATGAAATGCTGAAAGTGTCAGATATTTTCCTCACAGTATCTCGGCAATCTTGTTTTACTTGCTGCTCTACAGTGATGATTTTGTCAATGACTGATGTTGATGGACGGCCAGATTTAGGGTCATGTTTAACAGTATCGCACTCATGTCTAAACCGATCTGATCCATTCACGCATATCAGATTTCTTGAGTGCAGATTCCCCTTAATCTTTTTCTAAATCGGTTTTGATTTCTGATAGATACTGTCCGAGTTTGAAGTAAAACTTTATGAATACTCTCGGCTCAAATAAAACGTCGTCCGACATTTTGGACCACTAATGCAGTATATGACGTCATTACTTTACCTACTTGAATAAGAAGAGATTTGAAAGCTTAAGTCGGTTACCAGATAATTAATGCTCATATGTACATTTTTTGTAGTCCCACGTGAAATAGTTTTCGAAATAATGAGGTGGTCCACGATCTTTATCATCACCCCTCGTATGACGTAATTTACGCACATTTACCTTACACTCAAAGGCCAAAATTGAGTTCCCAATGTCAAAATAATTTCATGACGTTCTCTCGACTACCATTTAAATTTATTGACACAAATGTAAAAAGTGGAAAGAAATACCCAAATATTTAGATTAAAACTTTGTAATATGGTCTTTTGATTTTCTGATTTCAGAATTTTGTTTTCGAATATTGTTGTAAAGCTTTTCAATATGGTCTACAGTTATGGAGGTCCTAGTTTCATATGCGATGCTTTTAAGGTCTTCTTGAGATATAAAATTCATTGTAATTTTTTTCTACCAGTTTTTCTAGTATCTCCATTTTCAATAATATCAAGGCCTTGGCTTTGTAGGGGTATATCAAGAAGGCCAAAATTATTTTCCACCTTCTAGGTATTTGAGACTCTGGACGAATGGTATGGTGCAATTTCTTTGTGAAAATCTAGGGTTCAATTTCGAAATGTCTAGCTGCAACTGTCCAAAAGTATTTGTGGAGGATTATCACTCTTCCTTGTCCTGTTCGTTTTGACTGACCTGCCCACTCCCTTTAAGCATTTATATACAGCCCTAAACATAACCGCTATCTCTGGGGGATGTTCAAAATCGCCATACTGACTCGCCCACTGTAGAAAACATTTCTCGTCGTTCTTTCTCTAAAACCAAACTTTATCGCGCTTTCTTATTACAGTCTTGGTTTCTATACTTCAAGTTACATTTCTTCCTTGTTTTCATCGACTGTCCATTTTATATCTTCCTACAAAACCGCAATCTTTGCTAATGATTTTCTCTACAAACGGTTGTTATCATTTAAACTCTTCTTCGTTTAAATTTATCATTAAATAATCGTCTCTAAACTGATCAAGCTGACAAATTCTGGTAATTTTCTTCATTAAATTGAAAAGTTAAGTCATTGAACGTCTTTTATTGAGAAAAAGTCACATATCGGTCGTCAACTCGTTTTTTTTTCTTCCTTCCATTTTGACTCTGGTTTTCTTCGCTAGTTGTAGTTTGTAAACGCTTTGAAAAATTGAAAATCGTTCTCCAAAATTTCCAGATCGTTTTACTTATTTTGCCAACACTGTAGCTTCGTTAAACAATATGTACGAAAAGATTTTTCATGTAGGGTGTCAATTCCTTTCCGCGTGTAGCCATTTCGTACTACGCGTAGGTATTCTGTCTACAGAAGGTGTCATGCGGTGATATGTTACTGTAGATACACAGCCAAATCATCCGGTGTATAATTTATAGTTTGGGATTGCACCAGTAAACTTAAGACTAACTTTGAATCTATCACATCTTTTCCGATGACGTAGCCATTTTGTTTTTGGTCACTAAGTGTACATTTCTCGCGCTTTACGTTATATTGCAATGCGTTATGTTGGGAGGGGGTACGCCATGGGAATTATCGAAAACAACTGGACTGGATTTCGATGAAAGTCCCAACAAAAAAAGTTTATAGATAGATTTAATAGAGGTGGAAATATTTGAGAATAGGGCAGTTTAATAGATGGCAAGAATACATTATTTTGAAAACACTTATAGATTTAGAAAGATCAAATCATTTTCAAATATTTCAAAAATAAAGTTATTTCTTTTCGTGTGCCTTATGACAGTTCCCAAATAAGGCAGTTGCCCGACATAATATTTCGAGACAGTTCGGCGGAATATTTGAAGACAGTCCCCAAAACTACTAAAGAAAATCCCCGGACATTTTGTTCAAAGTCAATTTACTTTTTACAGATAATTCTAATCGTTGTAATTAGCAAGACAGGGGAATTAGGGATAAGTAATGTATACACCATGGTTGGATTATTTGTACCAGTGACTGACGAGGCCCTTATGTATATTTCTGACAAACAATTTAAGAAAGCCAATCTACATGGTATGCAAAAGTAACATATGTATCCATAAAAAGAAATAGATCAAGATGTGAATAAGATCCGATTATGATCAGATATTGCTACAGTAGCGCTCGAATGGCGAAAGATAGCCTAGGTTGAGGAGGTAATAATTCTTTAAATAAATGCTGCTTATCGCGGCCTCCTTCCATTGTGTATATCTATGCAGTTCTGAGATAAAAAAACCCGTTAATTAATCTTTTCCGTGATCATGATCACTCGTTCACAAAGTAACGTCAGAATCACACTTGAACCCAGACTAAGCGATGGAAAGTCTACAACGTTAATCTCCACTAACCCTCAGAGAGTGGCGTTCGTGCATGATTCTACCGATTCACGACAAGGGGGGATATTACAAATCAAAGTACTGAAAGTACTGACTAGCGAATTAGAAATTAGTGCCTATGGTAAAGATAAAACCAGGTTGGTTTATTCAAGATTGAAGAAAAAATGTAAAATTTGGTTTTGAGTCCACTCCAGTTCCACAGGCTCATTCCGGTTATTAAGTCCAATCCGGATCCACTTCAATCCATTGATTTTACCCAACACACTTGACTACTTACTTGGCAAAATAAGAATTACCATGAAAATCTTGTTTGTTAACTTTCAATTGAAAACAAGTTATTTCGTTGAAATGATATCCCCCGCCGAAAAAGACTTTTTTGATAGAAACATTCAAGAGGTATCATATTTTGCATGTAGACGTGGCCTTTTTGTTGTTGGTCTATAACAAAATTGTAGATTAAGCCCCCTTTTTCCAGAACATGGCATTTCATTAAATGAAAACAAATACTGCTTGTCTGTGGCTTATGGTAAACAATATGAATATGAAGTTTCATAAAATTTTGTCCAGTAGTTAAAGAGATATTGTTCCATAATGGAAATATACATCAAGCCCCCTTTTTCCATGACACGGCATTAATTGAAAAAATAATCATATTGAAGGCCTATCATAAGGAACACATGTATGAAGTTTCATCAATTTTCAAAAAAAGAATTTTAGAAGATATATGTCCGGAAGGACGAACGAACATATGGACAGTGTAGATCAAGATCAGACTGCACAGACTGCAGTCTGATCTTGGATCTACACTGTCTGATAAGGGGATATTTTTTCTCCAAAGTATAGCTTTGAAATAGCAATATTCAGGTTTTTACCATCAGCTTGAAAGTTTCATTTAACTTTTTTTTTAGCAGATTAAGAGTTAAACTTAAACTGGGTTAATGAAAAGCACAAGATGTAATTAGTGTAGTAAACTATTTAACTCTTTACAAAACGAAAAATTTTCACTGGTCCAAACTCAAAGCCATTCCAAACCATAGAGTTAAATGTGGCTCAATTGATGAAAACCTGATTCGAAAAGGGCAGAAAGTAATGTGGGAAAAAAAGAAAACGCTTGCTAACAGCATTTTCTCCCATTCCCGCAATGTTTTCAAAGGGCATCTTCCCCAGCTTCGTTAAAACTCGGGATTGCGTGGTAAAGTGTTAATATACAAGACGTAAATTAACAGTTTAGCATATCAGTTTCGCGGTACACAATGATCTAAATAATGAATGATTGAAAGAATGGCAAGGGTTCCCTGTCCAGTGAGGGTTAATGTAGCTGGGATTTGCTACAAGTTACCTAGGTGTATCTATTTTTAGATTCATTGATGAAGTTACTGTGTTGTAGGAATAAGTATATGAGACTGATTTGCATAGGTCACTTAATTTACATATAAGGCACATGTAAACAGTTTGCTTCGAACTGGCCATGTGAAAATTAGAAATAATTGAGTAAGGTAGGTTTTTAATGCACTTTTAATAAGAAGAGTAGTTATTACACCCATGAATTGTGTTAGATTAAGGAAAAGAAGCATTTGGTTTGTCTGTGAAACAGGAGGTCATGACCTTTCCTTTTTTGTTCTACAGTTTTGACCCCAAATGCGAAAGTGAGGGGTCATGGAGCTAGTGGCTGTTTTTAGCCGCGAAAACAAGGGTAGGGTCAGGACACGAAAGATTGCGAAAAAACGGCATGGTAATGTGCTATTTTGGATTTTATCCCCAGATAATGTGTTGTTTTGAGCTTGGCATTTTCAGGCTAGCTACCTGGGTTTGCATATTGTGAATTTTGTAATATAGGCTAAAATGGCATATTTTGTCAGTTTTTTTCCGACCATGCCACTTGCCTTTAATGATCATTAATATCACTTTTTCACAAGTTGAACATGATTTATTGATAAAATCTAAAGAATTAGAATTGTGCTGTTGCATTTAAGTGCTCTTTATAATTTCAGGCTGATTATATAGACCTTTGTTTGAGGAAGTTCAGTTTGGCGTATGGTGGACCGAGACAAGTTTAGCTGACAACCGTGTACTGCTACCTAAGCAAACATCTTGTACCTTATCAATGACATATTTTCCAGTTTATTACTTGTAGGTAGACATGTTCAAATCAGGATGGTAGAGATTTTGTGGTTTTTGTAAAAATTGTCATGTATAACAGAATTAAGATTGGTAACAGAAAGAATTATTTTACTGTGAGGCAGTATTTTGCAACTGTAGAGTTTTTTGTTTACTTTGCATCTGAGTCAATCTTGATGCCTATAGACTAGCTTCGCTGATCTTGATCTACACTGCCTGCAAAAGGCCAGTGAGTCGCGCTTAGCAGCCGAAGGGTTAACATTGTGATAAACTAGAGGCCTTTGAGGGCCTGAATCGCTCTACTTGCCACGATTTTGCTTATTTTCAAGCATACATCATTTACTAAAAAAGTGAAATAATAGAAGTACAATTTTTCAAAACCAATCGTTTGGAATCCAGCCAAACTTGGTAGGGTGTCAGTACTTATTGTATTAAACGATCCCTGCAAGATTCAGAGACATGTGACCAATAATGTGTACTGAGTTGGGTAAATAATACTAGATTTTCTTCATTTTTAATAGGATTCAGTCCTTACTAAAATAAGTAATCTGTTCAAATTTCAAAAGAATTGAATAAAAACTGCGGACTTTATCGCTAAAGGAGAAATGAAAATCTTCCACTTCAAATGGCTACCTTTCCCATACTAATTGTTGGATTACTTTCAAATCGATAGGGTTCAAGCTAACTAATTGTCCGATTGTTTTCCAATTTAATTTGAACAAACTGTGTAAGTTTCACGAAATTCTGACAACAAACGCAGACTTTATCGCGTAAACAAGAAAAGTAGATTTTCAACTTTAAATTGCTACTTTTCCCTTACTGACAGTCAGATTTTTTTTTCTTCAAAATTAAAAAAAAAAGCTTTAAGCTATTGATGATATAAAGAAACTGTGCAAGTTAAACGAAAATTTGACAACAAATGCAGACTTTATCGCGTAAACGAGAAAAAGACTGACGGACGGACGACGGACATCGTGCCTTGACATAAGCTCTGCTGGCTTTCAGCCAGTAGATCTAATGATTTGTTTCGAAAGACAATTTTAGCAGTTATCTCGGTCTGTAAGTCTCGTTTACACATACTCCACTTCCGCGTACATTGGCCTCCAAATTGGAATTTTGTTCACTAATTTGAGGTCGTTAACATTCGCAGAGGCCTGAAAAATGCATTAACGCCCGAGTGCGAAGCACGAGGGTGTTACAGTATTTTGAGGGCCTCTGCGAATGTTAACGACCGAAAAAAAAAACGTGAATTAATGCTATTTTTGCATGAAGTAAAGGTATTTTAGCAATAATTTGCAAAGATAGCAAAAATATTTCCATAGAAATGCAAATAAGCAAACTTCAAATGTACTGTACCTAAATGGGTCAAAACCGGAAGTCGGCGAAAAAGTTTTGGTTACGAGCAGTGAAGGGCCGTTAGTCCTGTATGCCAGTTTTGATTCTCTCGGTGTAAATTTACTTCTAATGATTTTTAATACAAAGTGGACTTATGTAGGATAAACTTGTACACGTTTGGATGATTACAACTAGGATGAATGAGTGGATATGAATTTCTGTAACTGAAAGACGTCAGAGGGATCGATCTACATCAAGCGAGGGAATTACCGATCACGTTAAAAAGTGGATGGGATGTAGCTGGTTTACGGTACATTTCACGAGTGATTTTTTGTTTAGATCTCGATTAAACTGAGATCCTGTGCAAAATTTTGTTTGTGGTGTACTATTATCATCAAAGACAAGCCATGAAAAGGATCTAATATGGTGCAAGTTCCTACAGTTTGATGGTCGGAGTTTAGGGAAAATCTGACAAGAACAAACGTTGTTTACAAGGTAGGCCCGAATCGAGGATATTGATAGTACAAAGCCGGGCGTTAACGGCGCGTGAATTTACTGATTAATACACGTTTTCTCCCGTTAACGCCCGGTTTTTACCCGTTAATACATGCTTATGACGGCCCGAAAAGGCACATTTTATGCAATAATTGCTTATGGGCGTACGGGCTTGACTCTACAACGACGTGTTCGTTACTTAAATTCTGAACAAAAGCTAGGGAGCGGAAAATAGAGTTGATTGAATGGTGTTTTACGCCGTTTTCAAGATTGTTTCAGTCATATCACGGCAACAGCTCACATATTCACGTACTTTCTGGGTTTCACCTGTGCTAGCACGCCTTGTTTTAATGGTGCCTTTCGACCAGGATCTAGATTCATCTACCACATTGCAAGGTAAGAAGCATATTTTGAGAACTGCTTTGTTTATCATTGAATCGGATGATTTTCTATCTTTGATATCTTAAAGCAGCTTTGATATATTCCATTTAATTCAATTCTTTTGTTGGCATGGTACCCGGATTCACCTTCAAATGTGGTTTACGAAATAAAATAGTAAGGATAGTAGAAGTATTGGGGTCGCGGTCAAACGCGCGCCATTTTGAAATATTGTAGAGCCGATAAGGATGAAGAAAACAAAAACCAATGGGTCATGGACAATGTTATAGACATCTAAATTAACCACATCTATTCATGAAGAGGTCGATGGGCAGATGAACAAGTAATATGTAAAATTCTGATGAGAATATTGCAATCAATGTTTCTGGAAAAGATTTGGGAATATATATATACACACACACACAGAGAGAGAGAGAGAGAGAGAGAGAGAGAGAGAGAGAGAGCTAGCTCTTGTTGATACAGGAGCTAAAGTTTCATTAATGCCGACTTAATGGTAAATTTTGTAATGAACCAAAACGCGCTGGAAACAAAGGACTGATAGTCCTGAGAGTCGCCTGGTGAGTAATGGGTTAGAAGTTCACCCTTTTATAAATTTCAAAAGGAAAATCTATTAAACGCATTCAAGATACAAGATAACCTAACCATAAGATAGGATGATATGCAAGCAGAAGTTCTGAGTTGCCATCCTAAAATTACAAACATAAATATTAAAATTAACATGGAAAAAAAAAAAAAAAAAAAAAAAAAATGTGGTGAGAATTAAAATTTATGCACCAAGAACAGCTTTAAAAAGTTCAAAGTCTCTTACCAAGGGTGAATCCATTTAAAAAAATGGTTATCAAAAGGCACAATCAGTATAAAATACTTGTCGAAGTTCCATCAACACTTGCAGTTCCTCCCTAGCTTAAATGGCTCTAAGCAATACGGACAAAAATAAGGCCTCTAGGTTGATAAAAATAATTTTCTATTGTAGAATCCTGCTGACTGAACTTACATGTATATAGTAATTCTTACACATATTGCCAAAACAAACATTCTGAATAATTTCAGCACAAGAGGGCAAATATTTTCTCTCTAGTTTTAGAACAAGTTTTTTTTTTAATGACAATTCGTCACCTTAGAATAGAATAGAAAGGTTCTATCTAACATTTTGGTCAAAACTGAGATTTTTGCATTTTCGGAGGGAAGATCAGTCCATGCAACTTGTGTAAAAAGACCAGCAGGTCTGTATTCTAATAAATGGGAAAGATACTGATAAAAATGTAAGGGTTATATCTACCTATCTCAATACATGTTGGCAGAGAAAGGTTCTAAGTGCATGTCAGTTTGTATAGAAAGGACCGATCTGACAGATGGGTCCTTTCTATTTTAACGTATTAGCTTCCTTGTCATGATGTTATGGTAGTGAAAGGTTCTGTCTGGCAAATAGAACCTTACTATATTTTGGAAATTGTCACATCCTAAGACATATGCCCTCTTTTCAGTTACAGTGAAAACATTTTCAGGGCTATATTTCACACATTATTTGATAGCACTTAATACGAAGCAACCCGATGACCAATGTTTTTACCACAGAAAGTTATTTTGGTGTTGGAATAGGATTAGGTATACATCTGAAAAGGGATCTTGACCTTATTTAAAAATCTAATATTATTAAGTTCTCTTAGGTTTACAGCTATATCAATAACTCTCATTTTTTGCTCCCTGGAAACCCTAACTAATACTTGTGCAGTTCCAATAGTTGACACAGCTCATCACGTAATTCGAACCCACAACCTTTGATGTGGGAGGCCAACACGCTACCCATACACCACTGTCACCCAAACAGTTTGATAGTATTTTGCAGGTTTGTTCAGGCTCTCTCAGTACTCTAGTTATTAAAATAAAGCCAACTATACGTGTTCTGAAAGTAGATCATACAGTCTGATAGAAATAGCATACATAGATATGATACAGCAAGAACATTATGATGAAGCGATTTCTGTCTCAGTACAGAGTAATAATTCATTTCCAAATAACAAGGGACATTCTCCTCCCCAGAAAAGAATAAAAATGCCAGAATTCAGAATGCCTTACTTATAACGCCACACAAACCGTCAGATTTTGAAAGTCCATTAAAGAAGACATTAAGCATAAAAAGTTGAAAGAATAACAGCCTACAGAAGTCTTCAATTTTGAAAGAAACAAGTGTGAGTGCAAATCGTATGTGTTGCAATCAGAGAAAGTAATGGTAGAAAAACTAGCACAGCTTCAAAATTGTGATAAATGCAGATTCAAATTTAATCAGTTGATAAGTGAGGTTGAGAGAAAGAAGATGTTTAATATTTAATTTTAACTACAAAAGAGCGATGTTAGAAGTGATGTTGTTACGCAAAACAGTCCAGTCCAAAAGACAACAAGAAAAAAGCGAAAAATCATTGCAACATAATCTTCCTATTAATGTAGAAGTCTTTATTAACTTCTTTCAAAAGACACTAGACATTGGACACTAACTTGTTCATTATACCCTTACATGAAAATTACATGGAACATTTCATGGTAAAGACAAAAAAGGGTGCGGGTGCAATGAACCAGGCACACACACACAAAAAAAAAAAAAAAAGAAAAAATCATGAAGAAATAGTTAAACTTGTTTGTAAGCATAGTTTCCAAAGAATTGAATATTAATTAAGAAAAGGTCCTTAAAAGAATATTTGGCCCATGATCTAGATATAAACAGGATTAGGGAACTCTACGCAGAATGCTATAGAAACAAAGGAATAACCCCCGTTAAGGAAGGCAAGTATAGATCAGTTTTCTGTGAAAAGTTCAATCTTTCTTTTTTCTTTCTTTAAACATAAAAGGGATCAGTTCTATTTGTGCTAAGTATCAGCGGCATCAAAATGCTGAAAAAGTCACAGATGATATAAGAGGATTAAGAAAAATAGCAGAGAAGTGAAATTAGTGAAACATAAAAGTAGCTGTATCATACTGTACTGTACTACAAAAATATCCCAGCTAAAGGCAATTCAACATAAATTATTGAAGGAAAATTCCAAACGTTGTAGTTCCATTTAAGTTTGACAATATAATGGTCTGTAAGACTCTAGTGACAAAACTGCATCTTGACGTACAGACTAAGCACATCATAAAATGTTCAAGGAACATGTAGTGATTGCAGTTGTCTGTATCTTTTTCAACCGAATCATTTAGGATTTTGTCTTTGCAGCTCTTGCCAGATAGCAAATAAGTGTAACTATTGAAGCTCTGTTGGTAGACAACTTAATACTTAGAACAACGATAGCGGTAAATATGAACATACATAACTGGCCCTCTTGTGTCGTATTTTGATTACTATTGTATCTTACGAGCATAGAAATGCCTCCCCTACTTTAGTACCAAAAATAAATTGCCATATCAATGCAATGCAGTTATATAAGTTCATTTCATTTTTCGTGAGGAAATTTAGTTGAGAGGTTTTATTTGTCAAATATAACCTCAAACTAGCATTTATCACTAAATTCAGTTCTAATGAACAGGATCTATTTGGCACATGGAACCTTTCTACAGCTACATTATTCACCACAGCATTCTAGACTCAGTCGGAAATGAAACGGCCTATCTGCATTATTGATCTTATTGATTATAACAATATAAAGAATAGACAAAATTAAACATCAATGTACAATTCATAATTGGTGTAGAAAATGTTGTTGTGGAGTTACTCCCTGATTTTTGACAGAGCTTCAAACCTTTAAACGTGATTTTCTCAAAACTATCAAAATGTTAGATAGAACCTTTCTATTCTTAGTGACGAATTTTCCTAAGACTAGACCATTTTGATATATCGGTAAACTTGAATGATTGTCCTTTCCAAATACAGGACGCTGGATATGAAATTTTGGTATAATTGCTAACACAGTTTCTGATGCGATGATTTTGAAACGTTAAAACTCAGTTTTGAAGCTTCTGTAAAGCTTATAGAAACAGAGCAGAACCACTTGAACAAATTTGCAAAGGGACCATTTAGGCAACATAAGTGTCGAACTCAATTGAACTTTGACTTCTGGTACAGGATCTACTGACATACTTTCAGACCAAAATGCCTTTTTGCAACTCGCCCGTATCAAATTTTAGCAATTTAGCAATCTGACAAAGTTTCATAAGTATTGGACCGAACATAAATAGATTCTTCAACACTATTACGGTTTTGTCTGATTTGATCTCGTAAAAACCCTTTTTCTTTTAACTCCATATGCAGTTTTATCAAATATATCATTGATACAAATATCCGGACAATTTCTCCATAGGATCAGGTGTATATGCCTCGTGTTACCGCTAATAGTGAGCACATATGAACTTCACATGCAAAATGATGTAATATTTTAAAAATTACATAAGGAACAATAGCAGAAGGCTATTTACCCTTTATTCATAAACTAAGACCACATTACCCTTTTATTGAAACTATCACAAAAGACAAAGAATTAAGTGAAACGATCTTGTCAATTGAAGTACAGTTTCTGAGAAAACACAATTTTAGAGGAATTTTTGAAACCTACAGCAGTTTAGGTAAAGAAATTAACATGATTAAGGACTCATTACCTACAAAAATAGACAGTTTTGATCAATTTAATCTTATGAATAAACCTAGGAATAACAGATCTATGTTACCAGTTACAGGACTGACGATGAGTACATTATTGAAACACTGCCTGAAGATGATCTGGACGGAATCAATCGAAATATTAAGATTTTTTTCTGAAAAGCAACGAGAAAGTGTCATTCAACGATTAACAATTTAGTTTGCGCGTCATGGACATATATGTAGCTAAGAATAGACGAGTTGTGATTGGTGTTGACAAATGTACACAAAAATATGATGAATAGCTTTCAAATCTAAAGCAAAACTTATCAAAAAAGTTTCGCCGTCCAGAACAATTTTTGATATTATATAAATATGCAATTTTATCATATCATTGATGAAATTGAAACTACCAGTAAAAATGCCATGACTTAATTAAATACTCTGACGATAGAAATAAATAGATTGACAATCGATCTATCAATCAATACCATATCTCCAGCAGATTTGAACATTTTCTGGGGTCCCTGGTTTGGATCCTCCGCCGGGCCAATTTCTTTTCCGAGGACTGATGGTAGCCGATGCGATAGGATTCAGTCCCCTATCATCACTTATCATTGTTTGGATGATGGTTATGTGGGAAAACAGCCAGTGGCTGGGGAAGAAGTTTATGCAGAGTACTGATGAAAGGCTCTCTAAGAAAACATGGATAGGTGCACTGGCCGCCGCAATTTTACTGAAATGATATTGAAAGTCACGTTAAACACCAAACAAAAATAAGAATACTCATATGTATTGACCATCGCAGTATGAGGGAAATTTATTCTTTTTTATCATTTTCGTTTGGCAATACAGGGATGTAGAAACTTATTCGCAAATTCAAATGCAGAACACGTTGGACAAGAAATATCTGTAAACAAAGATTAACTTGTTTAAAAGGCACGTGAATATGAAAATGGTAACTCCTTTGGGATTCAATATGAAGAGAAGTAATGAAAAGTAAAATTGCATGAAATTCCGCAAAAGCAAAGACAAAAAGTAAACAATAAACTGTCCAAAATATCTGTGAAATATGTGTCTTACGCATCATTTGATTTTTTTGCCTTACACACTTAAAATGGTATCTTATAGAAAGGTATTAATGTTCAATGGCATTTTCTGTGTTAAGAAGTTACCACATGCAATTTTTCTGTCGCAGCTCAAATTTTGCTTTGAAGGCCACACAATTAGGCCTAGAAATCTGCCGTAGGGTTTTAGTTACAAAATGTCACTTTTTACGGTAGATATCTAGGTTGTTTTGATCGTCTCCGATGGAATATTTGATGCGCTGTGATAGTAAAATAGCAATTGGTACCTTGCCAACGCAGAGAAAGCCGTTGAACATAAGTAAGAAACACATAAGTGTGTTAGAAAAAATAAAATAAATGAAATAAAACATATGTCACATTTTGATTGAAACAGTTTCACATATATTTCTAGACTTTTATTGTTTATATTTTATTTTTGAAAATTGATGGTGATTGGGGGAAAGGATGGATGAGGGAGTCAGACATATCACCGGGAGTGGAACAAAATACACGTCTTTCACCTATTGATTTCGATATCGTTAGACTTGATATATGCTCGTCGGTCGATTACTAATGTAAAGCGTTTTCATTAGCCAATGTATCACGGGTAGGAAACTTCATATTCAGAGCCAATGGCTCTGACGAGAAAATGTTGTGTTGGTCTTCCGTTTCTGAAGATGTCGGCTGATAAACAACCAAAAACTTGTCATTATTTGTGATCATGTGTTCTTATGTCTTTGAAATTCAAAAAAGGAGAATGTCATGCAATGCTCTGGTCTTTCAACGTGTTTTCTACACTACGGAAAGTTGTAACAAGTGTACGATGTTGTCTGAATCATTTGTGGCGTGGGTTGACCTTAGCTAAAATAATACTTCACGGACCTAAATTCAGTCTGTTATTGCCATATAATTGGCAATTAAAAGAGAGTCTTGCTGTCCCAAAAGCGTGAATTAATGTCTTGAAATGTTACATTCACTGCTGGTAAAGAATTGAAAAGAAATAGCGCAAAGAATGATGAAAATAAAGAAGGGCTCTGATTATGTGGACCGGCTCTGAATATGTGAGTCGGCACCGATTGATGAGGGCTTCCTTTCGAAAATTTAGTTTTCTGTAAAAATGTACTTGGGAAGTAGGCTTTGTTTTTCCGTTAATACCTTTTAGTCCAACATGTAGTACTATTGTTGGATGGAACATGACCGAATTTATGAAAATACAAAGGACTGGTATTGTCACGATTGAAAAATCCTGAAAAATCCTGTCGAAAATTAGTCTATCTAAATTTTGAAAATACTTTTGTGTAGCTTTTGATTAACAGAATGGTCTATACATGTATATAGCATTTGTCATGCTTTCGTCGTAAGTGCACCCCACATGTAAGCAAAAAAAAAGAAAAAGAAAAATATTCGGCATTTTCGGAAGACTATCTGGTCTTGAAACAGTCATTAAAAAGCTAAATGGAAAATGTACCGACCGTAGCAGAGATATTGAATAGAAAAAGAAAACTTTTACAAAGCGTGAGAAATACAATTGAGCTATTCGCATTACACGCCTAGGGTATATGTGTGAACACTCTTAACTCTTTCATTTATTTTCTAAGCCGATGATAAACAAACATCTATCCAACGACAATGTTTAGGACATTCATACAAAAATCTAGGACGGAAGAAGAAAAATAAATAACTCGAAGCTATTCATTATGGACCTCACAACTTTAGTTGGTTCTGCAGCCAGTGTAGATCAATATTAGACTGCACAAAACGTGATCGTTCGCTTGGATGGATGTTTGTTTATCATCGGCTTAAAGATAACTGATATGTGACATTTTCTGATCTAATATGCATCTGGTTAATTGAACATTGAAAGATCTGAGTAAGTACTATTAGAATCAGGGATCTATGAACATTTTTTGGTCTTGACGTGCTTGTGAAATAGATTCTTTTTTGTTGTTAAATACTTGTATATACCTCACCCACCTGACATACTGTTGTGTAGTGTTAAGTATTAAAAAGAGTAAAGAGTGTTCACACATATACCCTGGGGCGTGTATTGCGAATAGGTCAGTTGTATTTCTCACGCTTTGTAAAAGTTTTTTTCTATTCATCATCTCTGCTACGGTCGGTACATTTTCCATTTATCTTTTTAATGACTGTTTCAAGACCAAATAGCCTTCCGAAGATGCCAAATATTTTTCATTATTTTTGCTTACTTGTAGGCTGCACTTACGACGAAAGCATGACAAATGCTATATACATGTATGGACCATTCTGTTAATCAAAAGCTACAAAAAAGTATTTTCAAAATTTAGATAGACTAATTTTCGACAGGATTTTTTTTTCAATCGTGACAATACCAGTCCTTTGTATTTTCATAAATTCGGTCATGTTCCATCCAACAATAGTACTACATTTTGGACTAAAAGGTGGTAACGGAAAAACAAAGCCTACTTCCCAAGTACATTTTTACAGAAAACTAAATTTTCGAAAGGAAGCCCTCATCAATCGGTGCCGACTCACATATTCAGAGCCGGTCCACATAATCAGAGCCCTTCTTTATTTTCATCATCCTTTGCGCTATTTCTTTTCAATTCTTTACCAGCAGTGAATGTAACATTTCAAGACATTAATTCACGCTTTTGGGACAGCAAGACTCTCTTTTAATTGCCAATTATATGGCAATAACAGACTGAATTTAGGTCCGTGAAGTATTATTTTAGCTAAGGTCAACCCACGCCACAAATGATTCAGACAACATCGTACACTTGTTACAACTTTCCGTAGTGTAGAAAACACGTTGAAAGACCAGAGCATTGCATGATATTCTCCTTTTTTTTTGAATTTCAAAGACATAAGAACACATGATCACAAATAATGACAAGCTGACCTGTTTTTTGGTTGTTTTTCAGCCGACATCTTCAGAAACGGAAGACCAACACAACGTTTTCTCGTCAGAGCCATTGGCTCTGAATATGAAGTTTCCTACCCGTGATGTATACCGCATTCAAATAATACACTACACATTTCAGTTAAAAGGTGCACCCTATTCCCGTCTTTTAGAGGCGTTTGTAACTGTTTTGCCGCTACGATGTATTTTGCACCGGAGTAGTTTCTCACCAAAGTCTCCTTTGCATCAGATTAATAATGCTGATATAGATCTCGTAAATGTCCCCGAATGGGTTTTTAATTTTTGAAGAATCGCCTCAAAGTAAAGAGACAATCGCCAAAAAATGTGAGAAATCTTTGCACAGTATTTTCATGTGTTCAGGAAATTAACGACAGACTAGACCTTGAAAATGCAAGACTGAGTGTGTATTCAGTAATATTTGGGTTCAAATACAATATTTTCTATTTAAACGATAAACATAAGGCAAAAAACGTTTGATTCTTGTTCTACTCGACATGTTTAATTTCTCAAAATACACACAAAATAGCTGCCAAACACGATTAAGACACAGTATTTCGTTAGTTTTTTTTCGAAATTTATAAGTGATAAAAGACTTCTAAATTGGCTTTTAAATAGGTAATGAAACGCAGAGTAATTTCTCCTCAGTCATGCGTGTCACTAAAAATGGATTGTTTTTCGCTGCACTATAGATTAAACCGACGAGACGAAACAGAAAGTAAGTAGCTTTTCGCACGAAAAATTCACGATGAATGGAGAGACTACGATGCACAATAAACGTCCCAATATGAAAAGAAGCATCGTAAACGTCCCATTAATATTGATACTAATTCATGATAGAAATGACCATTGCAGTTACAGTTTGACCACGGGGGAAATTGCACAGAAATAAGCAATATTTGCTTTTAGCTATGTTATCATAAATACTCATGGTTTAGACCTTGATTAACTCTTTACCAAACGACAACATTTTAGACTGGTTCACATCCAAAGCATCTGTTTACAACAAATTAAATGTAGCTCAAACGATAATTTCTGTCTATGATAGGGTAGAAAACTTCGTGGGAAAAGGAGAAAATGCTGGTTACTAGCATTTTCTCCTTTTCTCACGATGTTTCCAAAAGCATCCTTTCTCAGGGTCGTTGAAACTCGGGATTGTGTGGTAAATGGTTAATTTTCCGTAATTTACAATGATGCTTCGCAAATTGTTTTTAGCATACTTGTTTCGGAAACCATTAAATAAACATATTTTATCACTTGTTGCTCTTTACCAAACAAATTCGCGTTTTGACAACCCCGAGGAAGAATGCTTTTGGAAAAGAGGAAGTGGTGGTAACCAGCAATTTCTCCTTTATCCCACAATGTTTTTTACCCATTTATATGCAAATGCAACAATGTGAACTTAAATTAACTTGTCGCCTGCTTTGTGTTTAGACAAGTATACATTTTTTTCGTTGGATAAAGAGTGATGAGAAGAAAAGTGTGAAGACTTGAAAAGTTTGTATATATTTCTTGTTTTTTTTTAGGTTTGTAATAACATAACACATACAGTAATTTCCTTATTTATTTATTGTTATTATTATTAGTATCATTTTGAAAATGTGATAAAATTCAAAATCATTTCTTATTTTTGTCTTTTCTCGTAAGTTTTGCAGAGGACTATTTGTACAGCAAATAAGACTTATATTAAATTGAATTTCTTTGTCCATAGGAGCTCAAAATGATTAAATTTTACTATATTGCAAATTGCTTTAACTCTTCAAATGGCTACAAATTTTTCTTTTGTCAAAATCTTAACATAAGTAGCAGTATTCCACGATTTGGCCAGATTCCTGATACTTCCCATAAGGACTGACGCAGAAGGGAAAAATAATTGAAATATCGACATGAAAACATTGTCCCAAACATTTATCGCTTACATAAGCAATATCATACTTCTCTTAAAGACGATCGCTACAGTTTCACCATTTTTTGAAAACATTCTAAATTTCATGAAACTTTGTTTGGTGAAAGCTTATTATCTGATCTACAAAAAAAGGAGATAAACAGAGGGGATCACCAGCTTTCGGAAAATTCTATGAATATTTCTTTTAGTACACCCTGCATTGCGGCAGTTCAGGATGAAATTTCACCTATGAAAACTAAGTCTATGTATATTTTTTTAAATGACAACAATTATAAACAAATTTTATGTCATTGTATTGGTGAAACGTCAAATTAAAAAAAAAAAAAAATTGGAGTATACTGTGTATCAGTCTTTTAAAAAAAAAAAAAAACCTTAATAATATGGCTAAAACACCTTTATTTTGGAAAAAAAAAAAACCAAAAAGTATCTTTTAAAGTTATTTTTTTAAATGTTCTAACATTCAGATTTTTTTTTATATTTTTTTCTATAGATAATATTCAGGTACTAGACAAAAAGAATCAGGCTTAAAACAAATAGGTCAACAGCTTTATTTTTTCAAGAAATACATTTTAAGTTTGTGGGTGGGGCACTAACTAATGAGTAAATGTAATGTTTGTCAAAGTCAAAGACATATGAAGTAAATTATCTCAATTTTTTCATTAATACAGCAATATTAATAAGAATCAGGTTTGTTGGTCATAATAAACCAATTCATAGCATATATACTCCTCACAAAAAGTTAAGCAACAATGAATTGACGCTGCACCAAAATTTTATTATTACACATATAGACAATTTCATTGTATAAATGTAATGAGAATTGAGTTACAAACCAGTCCAAGCAATTGCGTACTTCTATCAGACAGTGTTTCTCACTTACAGGCTTTTGAAGTAAGGCACTGTCTAAATCCACATGCCAAAAAGTGTTATACTACCCAGATGTTTTAAAATCGCTAAAATTCGTTCAATCGGCAACAGTCAGTACACGGTATAGTCACCATTAGCACGAATACAAGCTTGAACTCTTCTGGGCAATTTGAGTGGCTAGGAAGATCTCCAGATCTCAGTCCGATTGAGCATGCGTGGGATATTCTCGGTAGGCGTGTCAATGATTGAAATGTGAGGCCTCAGAACCTCCAACACATTGAGCAACTTTTGAGTCAGGAATGGCAGGATATTCCACAACAACAGCTGGACGGCTTGATTTGGTCAATGCCCAGAAGAGTTCAAGCTTGTATTCGTGCTAATGGTGGCCATACCGTGTACTGACTTTTGCAGATTAAACGAATTTTAGAGATTTTAAAACATCTGGGTATACCACTTCTTTGCATGTGGATTTAGACAGTGCCTCACTTCAAAAGCCTGAAAGTGAGAAACATTATCTGATAGAAGTACAGAATTGCTTAGACTGGTTTTTAACTCAATACTCATACATTTATACAATGAAATTGTCTATATGTGTAATAATAAAATTATGGTGCAGCGGTAATTCATTGTTGCTTAACTTTTTGTGAGGAGTATGAATGTAATATTGATGTTAGCATTTAACCCATTTCCAAACGACTAATTTTAGACTCTTCTAAATTTGACGCGTTTGCAGACGCTAAACCAAAACCTGGTATTCATGTGTCACAGTTCTTTGATGGGTGAGAAATCATTGTGGGAAAAGGAGAGATCAATCATTAGGGGCAATTTCTCCTTTTGACATCGATGTTTCATCAATGTTGTTTGCTGCAGACTCATCAAGCTAAGGGATAAAGAGTTATGTAGCCTACAGCCCCTCGTTTTCTGCAATTCTTTACCAAGTGAAATAATTTTGGGCTAGACCAAACTGAAAGCATATGCGTCTGAAAATATGTTTAAGCTCGACGATACGTCTGCCAGATAGTGCGCTAGTAGTAGCATCTGTGTCCATATTTCCGTTGTTAGTTGACGTAGTTAGGTGATTCACTTTGACTCTCAGTCCGATCTTTTGAAAGCGTTATTTTGGATTCTTGCCTCGCATATAATTATTTGGCTTGATTCAAATACTTTTTACTTCATTTTGCTAACATGAAACGACCCGTTTTAGTTCTTGGTTTATCCATTCTGCAGACATTGACAGGTGTGACAAGATCAATTGTGTTAGGTGCTCACCGTTTTTCGATTACTGCCAACACAGACAGCAAAGGAAAAAGCTGCTCCAGTTCAATAAGCAAAAGCAATTTTTGAAAGCGTTAGATAATAACATGTACAGCTCCACAATACATATATTGAAAAACATAAAAATGTAGTAACTTACAAGTGAATTCATAATATGTTACTTGTAGGCTTATCTTAAGGAAAAAACATAGCTAAGTGTCACTATTAAAAGTAATTGTTAAGCAAATATTAACCCAACGGACATTAACTATTTACCACACCAGAACAATGTAAACTTGTTCAAATTGAAAGTATTTATAGTGGACAATTTAAACATGGCTCAGTTGATTGAATTGGTTGGGTTAGAAATCATTGTGGAAAATGGAGAAACCGCTGGCGACCAGCATTCTCTCCTCATCCACAATGCCTTACAAACATTAAAATATCGGATATTGACTTTTTACCACTCATGAAAAATGTATACCTGTCCAAATTGAAAGCATTTGCAGTTGACAATTTAATTATGACTTAAAAGGGAATTTGTCTCTTGATAGGATAGAAAAAATTGTGAAGATTGGAGAAACACTAGCCATAGGCACACTCTTCCGCGGTGCTATGCAAACATAAACCCATCGGCCCTTAGCTATATGCAACACCGAAAAAAAAAAGCATGTAGAATTGTCAAAATTGAAAGCATGATTGAACTTATCTCTTGATAGAATAGAAAACATTGTAGATGACATAGAAAATGCTGCCCACCAGCATTCTCTCCCCATTCAAAATGCTCTAAAAGTATTAACATATCATACATTAACTCTCTGCCAGACATAAAAAAAAAAATCATTAAAGAGATTGAAATACTATCCGTGATGACAGATATCAGCCAGCCCAGTCGTGCAGCCGGCTCAATACAAACACAGACAGAAGAAAAGGATACTAAAATAGTTCTATGAAACAAAGGAAAAATTCTAGCACATACAAAGGAAAACCATTTTGCCTGAGAATATGATAATAAAGAGTACTCACAATCGAAGTGCTTCCCGTGATGACAACGATCGGCCAGCACAAACGTGCAGCCCGATCACTGCCTTCACAGTCAGCAGAAGTAAATGCCAAAGTTGTTCCATTAGCAAATTCACCTGTCAGAGCATAAGGTGTTAACAAAATAAGATGTACACAAAAACAAAATACTACCTCTGATGACAAAAGATCGGACAGTACAAACATGCAGCCCAGTCAATGCCGATAGTGGCAACAGATACATATGCAAAGAATAGATTCATAGCAAAACAAATTTGCCAAAGAATTCAATGATACTAAAAAAAAACCCAAACTTAGAATACTACCAGTGATTACGATGATCAGCCAGCACAAGCGTGCAGCCTGATCAATGCCAGCACAGACAGCACAAACAAATGCCTAAGCGGTTCTTTAAAAACAGAACCGATCAGTCAGAGAATTTAATAACAATGACTACCCACGACCGAAATGCTATCCGTGATGACAAAAATCAGCCAGCACTAGCGTGCAGCCCGATCTCTGCCATCACATGCAACGATAACAGCTACTTAATTAGTTCTTTAAGCAAAATTGATTTGTCATAGTATAATGTGAGAACTAGTACACAAAATCAAAATACTACCCGCGATTACGAAAGATCGGATAGCATAAGCATGCAGCCCGATCCATGCCTCCAGTGACAACAGTTACAAATGCAAAGAAAACTTTTTAATAAAATCAATTTGCCTGAGAATAGTATGATAACCACTGCTCACAGTTGCATTGCCACTGCGCAGGCTGACTTGGGTCGATACCCTTCGCAAGTGCATTAAGCCCTTCTTTCATCGAACATGGCTCATACCAATTATGAATGCAAAACCAATCTGTGAGACCATGAGATGATAAAAAATGTAAACTTGTGACTCCTAGGCTGCAAAGCGTGACTCGCCGATCCCTCGCGGGCACTGTAGATCAAGATCAGCCTGCACAGATCAGTGCAGGCCGATCAGTGTCTGCATGGGCAGCAAAAGTTTAGTTCGCAAAACTGATTTACCGCGGCATAAGATGGTAACAGATATCTTTCATAATGTCTATTTCAACTTGGCAGCAATATCATCCACATGGTAAAGCCTCATTGGTTTACCATCTTCAAGTACTTTCACCATGACCTTTCCGTTAGTTGTCCAAAAGCTATGAATATAATCATCCTTTTTCAACGGCTGGAGTGCTTTCACTATAGCGTAGTTTTTACGGGTCAGATCCTCGGAGATGAATATCTTATCAGGATTATATCTGAGTTTGGCTTTCGCAGAATACACCAGATGTTTGGAATGATACTTGTAGAATTTCACCAGTATTTGTTTTGGGCCGATTGGGTTACAACGATCAATGTCTGTGACAGAAACTTGGGGGCCAGCATATTTTCATTTATGAAAGAGGTTACGTTCGCAGTTAGCTCTTCCTCACCTATCTTTGGATTAAATTTCATGTTCGTGAGGCGAATCGAGTTTCTACGCCCATATTGTTCCAGATCATTTATTGTTGAATCATGTTTTTTAATGACAATGGCAGATTTGTTAACTTCCTCATTCAGAGTCTGTACTTGTTCCTGGAGTTCTTCAATTTTTCTATGCTTATCGTCAATCTCCTTGGATTTCTCGTCTAGCTGTAAACGCAAATCCTTTATTTGCTTAGTTTGATGATCAATTGAGTCTTTTAACTTCAAATTCGAGTCGAGAATTTGTTTAATCATGCTTGCCTGCATCTGTTCGATATAAGTCCTCATAGTGGCCTCGATCGTCGCCTGAATAGCTGGAGTAAGCATTGAATGAATCATGGGCGTAATCTTCAGGGTGGGTAATCTACATGAACAGAACCGATGGTTCCGCATTCTAAATCTTGTGTAGGACTTCCGGAACAGGTGCGGTTCTGAAATCGTAGCCTGTAAACATCCACCATTTTAGACGAACGAACGGTAAGTGCTTGACATTTTCGTATTTTTCTCTCCTCTGACTGGTACTATCAAGAAAAACGGAATGCTATTCGACCTCTATGACATTTTACCGTGAAGAATCGCGGAGGTCAGTTAGAAAACTTCGATGGATTGTCTTAGAAACCAGAAATTTTCCAGGTGTACCTCGCGAAAGACAACATAAGACGGATGAGTTTTACCTTTAACTGTACATTTTATTAAGCTATTTTGGTGATCGTTGCAGTTTTAAGTGTGCCTCGGTACTAAAAAACATGAATGATGTCTCTGGACACGTATCTGACTGAGATCGAAGAAAGTTTGCACAGAATTAGCACAGTTCTGCATATGTAGAGTGACTCCGCTTGTGTAGTTTGGTTCTGATATTGTAGATTAAGTTTTAACAGCTTCGTTTTATACCCAAGCTTCCAGAATATTATATTACAAAGTGCCAATTTCGTCCAAAATTTGCATGAAAGCTTCGCAATTCCTATGTACATCTTTAAGACAATGTCAAAATCATTACAGGAAACCTATCCAACAATATTGTCCATTGCTTTGAATACAGATTTAATCAGTTATATCATCAGTAACCTGACGATTTGAACCCACTAAATCGGCTTTTTCATTAGCTCATTTGGGCACAAAGTACTCACTGTGAGCTTTGATTGTACTGTCTATTGTTCCTTGTGTGTATGTCCGTCATTCTTCCCTCTGAGGATTTTAAGGAAACATTCATCGATACAATGATATCAACTTTGACATAATATGACATTTTCATAAACATCATTTGAAGGTCAAGCATTGAGGAGTACATCAAATATGTAATTCTTGAAGTTCATTTTTTGACTCAGTTTTATCATACTTAACGATTTTAATGACATTTTAGAAAAGACATCCATCAAGAGTTATGGTTCCCGTTCGCATGTGCGTCTGTCCGTCCGTCCTCACGTCCGTCTGTCTTTCCGTCACCAATTTCTTGTTTATGATATGAAACCTATGATTAAGCTATTAATTAATTCATGTCTGGACAACAGACTGATATCTGATTTCTTACAATGCCATTTAGAATTTTGATTTTAATTCTTAACCTTAAATCATTCTTATATATATCCCCTACAAACCCATTTTGCTGATGTATTCACTACATTCCGCCGCAATGAGACTGTTGTCGGATATTTAATACCCCACTGTGAATTAAAATTTTGGGCAGATTTCCACCATTTTCTTTTGTGAAACTCTAAATGAAATTGAATAGTTTTGATATTGTAATTTCACGAAGTATTCGGAGGGAACAAATTATTATTATACTTGTTGTCCGATAAATTCATAAAAATAATTTTCTTACTGTCTCAAAATTTAGGAATGTATTGATGATGGAAGAAAAGTATTTTACTTATCAGTCATCCATTATCGACAGTTTCACATTGTTAAAAATCTTTAAGTACCACAAATAATACCCGTTTATCACGATTGTGTCCAAGTAAAATTTTAATGAGGGAGTGAATGTTTAAAATGTTTTTCTCACTGATACAATCTTAACACAATCGCAGATCAGAAGGGATGACTTAATAATAATTATGTCAAAAGGGTTATTCTGGACTTAACCAAACCCGGTTATGTCGGTCATTCCTGTCTCCTTGGCAACATGTAGAAGTCTGTGTACGGGTAGTTACAACTACCAATACCGTCATGCAGTAAGGCATTTATTGGTAAAATTTACAAACTTAATGCTTCATGGTTTTTTACATTATTCTATACACAGTTTAAATAAATTAACACGCCTACATGCCTAATGAAATTTACTGCGGTCATCAAATATCATTCAAGGATTAATCCTAAACCATGATAAACAGAGATGTACAGTTCTCAAGTACTTGCTTCTTAATTAATCCGGATCTTCGTTGAAATACTGAACCATTATAATTTTGTGTCCGAAAATTAAGGTGCGGACAATTTACTAACTGTCCAAAATTAGGGACAAACTAGAACCCATGAGGGCCTGTATCGCTCCACTGGCTAGAATTACAAGAGTTGGCCTGCCCAAAAACAGTCATGTTTATAAAGAGATAAAAATTTCTTGAAGGAATCTAATCAAAGTTCACCTAGGGATCATTCATGTAAAATTATGTTGAAAACGAAAAGAGTTGTTTTAAAGAAGATCATATTAAAAGAGTTCGTGATATGCCATGGAGGAAAAATAACCACACAAAACCCATGTTTTTTACGGGATCAAAATTTCTTAAAAGAATCCGATAAATGTTCACCCAAGGAACATTCATGTGAAATTCGGTAGAAACCAAGTATGCAGTTTCAGAGAAGAAAATTTTAAAATATTTAAATATATGTCATATAAGCCCTGCCCACAAAACCCGTGCTTTTCAGTTTTCATGGGATCAAAATTTCTTTAAGGAATCTGATAAAGGTTCAGCCAAAGAACATTTATTTGAAATCTAGTTGATATCAAGTGAGCGGTTTCAGAGAATATTTTTAAAGATTTCATTATTTGCCATATAGGGACAATAAGCCCCGCCAACAAACTCCATGTTTTTCAAAAATTCTTAAAGGAATCTGAAAGACATTTACCCAAGGAATATCCCAGTGAAATTTGGTTGAAAACTATTCATTAGTTTCAGATGAGAAGAATGAAAAGTCTATGGATGGACACACGACAGACACAACGTCATGACAATAGCCCTACTGGCTTTCGTCCGGTGGAGCTAAAAATAAATTATTTTGGCAAATAATTAATGCTGTCAGATAACTTCCGATGTCTGAAGATTTCGGGAAAATATGGTAAACAATCATAAATATCAGCAGGAGGTGTATAGAAAATGAAAGTTTGGGATGCAAGTCTAAATCACTAGAATCAAAACCATGAAATGTTCTACATTTACATGCTGGTCGAAATGGAAATGGAGGATAAGTGTTTGTAAAAAATTCAGTAAACAGGTTTAGTTTCTCCATAATGTTAAATAATACTCGAACCCACTCTACATGGAAAAGTTTCATTTATCTACTAAAACATTAATGTACTGGTGGTAGGAATGTTTTTTAGTTGTTAGTGGCATGTAGAGGTACAAAGATGAGAGAGACAGAGAGAGAGAGAAATACGAAGAAAGAGAGAGACATACATACATACATACATACTACATATATGCATACATCATTAAAGACAGACAAACGGATAGGGACGGACTGAGAGAGTAGAGAGACAGAAAGAGATATTGTGAAGCAGACATCAGGACAGAAAGACTGGCACACTCACACAAATAAGAATTACGAAAACTGGGAAAAACACAGAATGACAAAAGATAGACATATAGATGGACAGAGAGAAACACATAATGACTACATGATACATAGATACATACATACAAAAATACAGACTGACAGACATGTAGATAGACATGCATACAGGCAAACTGACATACACACATCCAAAAAATGCAGACAGAGAGTTTTAAATTTGAAATTGGTGCCCGACTAAACTTAATAAACGTTCATCTACGATTTCAGAGCCATACTACATAAACAGAGTCACGCTCCACAATCAGAACAACATCTATTTTGCTAAAATTTTCTTCGATTTCAGTCAGATACGTGTCCAGGGACATCTTTGATGTTTATTGAACACCCAGGCACACTCAAAACTGCAACGATCACCAAAATAGCGTTAGAAAAGTAACAAGTTAAGGGTAAAATTCACCCGTCTTCTGTTGTCTTCCGTTTTCTATTGCGAGGTACACCTGGAAAATATCTGGTCTCTAAGACAATCTCTCGAAGTTTTCAAATTGACCTCCGTGAATCTTCACGGTAAAATATCATAGGGGTCGAATAGCATTCCATTTTTCTTGATAGTATCATTCAGAGAAGAGAAAAATATGAAAATGTCAAGCTCTTACCTTTCATTCTTCGAAAATGGTGGATGTTTACAGGCTACGATTTCAGAACCGCACCTGTTCCGGAAGTCCTACACAAGATTTAGAATGCGGAACCAACGGTTCTGTTCATGTAGATTACCCACCGTGATCTTGTTCTGGAAATCAGAATCATTAAAAGCACAAAACAGCATCTCCGGAAAAGACTGGTTTGCCTTTACCTTTGGTTTAGATGTTGAACTCTTTTTTTGATTTCTTTTTAGCACCATGTGTTAAGTTTAAGCTGTTTTGAAAAGTATTTTGGTCAAATCACAGCTGCCAAATATCGAAAACGGTGAAAACCTCTACACAATCAACTCTCAGTCACAGCTGGAAGTTTATCTTTCCATCAGTTTCTTGACTTTATCTTATCTGTATTTCACACAGCATTTTTCTTCAGCATTTGGCTGCTTTCGACAGAATGATCTATGTCTCAGATGGACTTCCATTGGATTGATCTTCATCAAATGGTTGGGCGAGGGCTTAAAATGGAATTGTGTGGAAAAGTGTTTACTTGTGAGAGATTTTCAAGAACAAAGGGATAGGTGAAGTGCATGCAATGATGATAACTAAATGCTCCAATATATTTGTTTCTGAACTCTTATTTCACTAAAGTTTTTTTAGATGGTCGGATAATGCAGACAGTTAATTTACCACTCGACATTTCATTATGTTTGTGAAAATACTGAACTTCTGTAATTTGAGTAAGTCTATATTAGCGGGTCATCTCTGTACCATTTAAAGTAGGACAATACCTGAAAAATTGTCCGTGAATTGAAGATTTAAAACTGGTTAAAAATAAATCTGATAAATGTAAGTGAAATTCATTGTAAATTGAATAATTACAGAATTTGTTTACCTCGATTTCTTATTTATTGTCTTAATACCTGCCGTATCCTTTGCTGAATTATACAGGACATCATATATTTCCGACGAAGATTTTGTTGTGAACATCATGGATACCAAAAGTCCCTTCAAACAAACCCTTACTGGAATGCCCATAGAATTTTTCTACCTGTAATAAATGACTAGAGTGCCATTATTGTTCTCAATACTGTCAGAAATATTTTGTTTATGCCCGGAAGTAGTGACCTCTGGAGGTCATGGGAAGAGACTTATAGACTCTACTGGCAGTAGCTGTTGATACTATCGCGTTTCGACTAGGGAACTCGGCCTTCCTGCCTTTGTTAGCATAGCTATGGAATATAAATGATCCTTTGTGTATGATGGTTGTGCCTTGGTACATCAAGTCACTATCCATTTTGCAGGTGGATGTAGTTTTAGATGCCTGACTGTAGTTTAAAAGACTGGGAGATGAAGTGTCAGAGGCTTCTTTGTGTTCCAGTTGCATCTGGGTGTTGGGTTTTCTCGTTACGGCCATAGTTATTTCACTCTGTTGTCTGAACATTATTCATTAGTAGGCAAACGTCTTTACCTTTCTGAATTAGGTATTTTCTGACACTGTGATATTTTTATCTTTTTTTTTCTTTCATTTGATCAAATTTGTCTCGTGGTTTTCACATTTCCATGAATACATTTAAACCAGTACCTATTGGACAGCCTTTGAACACAAAAGATCTAGGATTCCTTTTGCGATTTACGGACAAAACGAAAGGATTATCTGAACATTCTGGCTTATTTCCCTTTTAGAATCTTTCATAAGCGACGCCTTTGCAGCGGTTTGGGTTATCATTGTCGATTATGCCTTAGGCTTAAAATTCTTGAATTTTTGGATCGGTGCCAACTGGTGCGTTTGTTTTTCTGACCTTTACACGATAGAATTTGGAGCATCTCTATTCCATCAAATAATTTATTTCAAATGATGAAAAGGGATGGACATTAATAGCAAGAATCAACATTTTGAATCAGATTGTAATGTTCTTTTGGTCATTGGTGCTTGTGAATTTATTAGTTTGCATCTTTGATCGAGAGATATGTCACTCTCTGGAAAAACATCTTGATCAAGTCTACGATACAGCAACACAACACCACGTTACATGGATGAATGAGAGGGTTTACAAACACCTGATCTGTACCTTTTCATTTCAAAATCAGCCATATCAAAAATAAGGATGGAATACATCAGGTAAGATGTAACCAAAACATTTTTGGCGCCTAGCCTTAGTAAACCAGGTTTTAGACTTTTGCACGAAAGCTGCACCCAGTCTGAACATCATGTATAAATGTGCACTATTCACTGTCTCTGATTTGCTGAAACTGCTACTGCCGTTGCTGATTGGCTTGAAACGCCACACTCTTCTAAAACGCCTTACACTTTACGAGTTATTTATCTGTGATGTAAAACAGAAAAGGGGGGGGAGGGGTCAGTGACTATATATATATATATATATATATATATATATATATATATATATATATATATATATATATATAAGTACCGAAAGCAATATTTTCAAAGATAAAGTTTTTAACGGTGTTCGTTTGCATGACGAATTTTAAATGAGAACGCTTAAAACCGTAAAAAACTCTCGCGTTAATTTCGTCAAATACTCATGCAGAGCATGACGCAACCAACATCCGTGTTTACCTTGGGTCGGCGCTGTATACATACCATGTAATGCTAGTCATATATTCCTGACAGGATGCACACCATATAATGCAGAATCAAGGCGTTACTGTAGAACTTATGGACAGCGACTAAATCTCATACGTGATTCCTGATTGGTTTGCAGTAGGTATTCTGAGAAAATTTTATGTGCACACTGTTGCATGTAGATGGGGTGTGGCAAAATCGACATTTGATTGATTAGCGTTGTATGGTGTATATACATGGATGGTGTGTAGCAAAATAAAACCGTTTACTTTGTAAGCCTTAAAGATGCCCGTCTACAGCCGGTGAGCAAAAACGCCGTTAAATTTCAAACAATTTAGAATGGTACAGAAATCAGTCCTTTGTGTAAACATGGATAAATTACTGACATATATAGTGTAATTGAAAAAAAGAAACACGGAGATTTGTATTAGAAACCGAAAATTGGTCAGAAGAAAACTGGCTGACGATCGAAGCTGTAAACAATGGCGGTGCGTCACGGAAATTTATCGTTGGTTTCCGCCTAGAGTCGGATACGGTGTAATTTGCATATAGGCCGCGACCTCCGTCTGAAAATCGAGGCTGCAACAGAGAAGCCTCCATTTTCCTTTGTTTACCTCGTTAGACGAAGCGCGAAAGTCAAATATAGTCACGTGACAGAATGCATGATCATCATACGAATCTACCCGAGTGTATAACGGATATATCGAAAATCTTCGATTCAAAAGCCGGAAACGACGAGTCTGTTTACATGGAAGGCTGCAACTCAGCGAAATGCATTTTCTATCGACCGTAATCTAAGCAACCTTGCAACCGTCAGGCGCAATATTTGGCATGAAGATATAAGAATGACTATAGTTTGATAAAATAATGACAAAATGGGTTAAAACTGGCTGAAAATGAGTATAAGGGCCTCTTTAATACATGTACAGTAGGACAGCTGTTTAGAAGTTCGTGTTTTCCAGGTAGCACAACTGTCAATTTTGGAGGAGTCAAAGGTATGATTTATCTTATAGTCAGGTCTCATGTTTATCCAATTTTACTGTTTTACATTTTTGATCCGTCTATTGATTAGTACGGATAACACAACGTGGCAGCGTCCTGGACCCTTGGTAAAGTCTGATAAGTTCGTAAATCCTAACGAACAAGAAATTTTGCTCCCTCGTGGTATACGTAAACCTCGCAGAATTTATTTTTGTAATTGTAGATGAAATCTGTCTATTTCACAACATCATAATATTATATTCAAGCATGTCTGCACTCTGCAGACATTGTTTTTCCTGGTCGACGACTACCGTTTTAGATATAGACCTTACTGTTTTATGCATGCCGTCGACCTACTTTATCATTAGCAGAATTCAAGATAGCTGCCCCCTTTGGAGATGGTTAGCGTGTTTCCTTTTGTCATTTAATGGTCTATCCATCTGTTAAGTCTGATCTTGGATTTGCATTTTCCTGCATTAAACAAAAAAAAAAAAAAAAAAAAAAAAACGACTAACAACAATGGAATAGCAGTATTGCTTTTGGATCTTTTGTATCTAATTAACCCTTCACCAAAAAAAACCAATGTTTTTACCATCGTTAGAATGAAAGCTTTTGGAAACATGATAGGAAAAGGAGAAATACAGGTAACCATCATTTCTCCTTCTCTGACAGCGTTTTCTACCCTTCCAAAGGTAAATAACATCATTTTGATAAGATTAAATTCTGCAGATGGTTTCATTTTGAAGACGTCTAAAAACTTTGTTGGTTGGTGAAGAGTTAAAAGAAGTCCTTGGCGTTCATTTCAGGCTGTAGGAGTTGACAAAATAATACTGATTCTATCTGTTTTATTAGTGTATGAACTGACATTTTGATATGTAACACCGAAATGATATATCAAATTCTTGTTTGTTAATTACTAAACACACCATAATAATAGATCTAGGCTTTTTGGTGATTTTTAGATGAAAAGTCTTGCTTTTGTCCATACAAAGATTTTTTTTTTTTTTAAACACATGTGAAGAACCCATATTTCCATCTCATAAAACACCGCAATAATTTCACTCTGATATGTTGGTACATGTAAATAGAAAGGGGGCTAGGTTCCTAATGTTTCGTTCTGACTTCAACAAAAAGATACTGTATTGTAATGACACTGCAAAGTACGATGTTATTTAAAAGCAAAACGAGAAAAGGAAAGAATGCTGGTAATAAGAGTTTTCACCTTTTTTGCAATTTTTCTTCAATTTTAAAGGCAATTTCTAGGGCTGTAGTCATACTTACTTGTTGACTACAGATACTTTTAATTTTGGCAAGTCTACAATCTGTTGTTACGTAAAGGGTAAACTCTTTAACGGAACAGATTTTGGACCTGTTCTACTTTTCAGGTAACAAGTAATGTTTTTAAGTTGAAAATGTATCTCAAAGCCACCATATACTGTCATCAGGAACAACTTATAGTACAAAAATGTCACAGAACAGAGTGGTATTTACTTTGTATTCAATCACTAGAATTAATAATTAAACAGTCTTTTATTGTATAAATAGAATTTCGAAAACGTGAATATTTTCATTGGCAAAGGAAAAGCTGCTCCTCCTTTACTTTTATAAAGGGAACCCATACAACAGGGGCAGGTAACCATCTGAACATTTTTTACACAGTAAGCCACAGTAAACAAGTTGTTCGACTTACGAATTTCACTAAAAGCAACTGCAGCTGAGCATTGGCATCTACATGTGGTGCTCTAGTCTTTTTCTTCTGTTGCAAATGATAAAAATTGAAAAAAAAAAAAAAAAAACAACTATAATTTGAAAAAAAAAAAAAATCTTTTTCACGTACCAAACTAGATCTGAATAATACATTTTAACCTTGATTTTTTTTTCCTTTTTAATCTTTCTTGCATATCTTCAAAAACATCAAGATATAAATTTTTTTTTTTTTGTGACTTTTTTTCCTGTGACTTTCTTTCCTACCAAAATTGTGACTTTTTTTCTGTGACTTTTTTCCCTGTGAGTTTTTTTCCTACATTCGTTACGTTTACACGACTTGCCAGCATGAATGTCAAAGTACGTCACACAGACGTTGTGTGCACACTGTTTCTAAGTTGTTGACATCAAAGAAATGCCGGTCAAACTTCACCCTTCCATTAAACCTGACCATCCTAGACGCTTGGTTTTTAGCTCCACTGGCTGAAGGCCAGCGGGCTTATGTCATGGCCCGGTGTCCGTCGTGCGTCCGTGCGTCCGTCCATCCGTGCGTCCGTCCGTGCGTTAACTTTTATTTCACACATCTTCTTCTCTGAAACTACTCATCCAATTTTGATGAAACTTCACAGAAATGATCCTGCCATGGTCCTCTTCAGAATTTCTTGAAAGAATTTGATTCCTTCAAAAACTCTGGTTGCCATGGCAACAAAACTTAAAAATATTGGAAATCTTTGAAAATCTTCTTGTCTGAAACCATAAGGCCTAGGTCTACCAAATTTGGTGTGTAGCTCTATCTAGTAGACCTCTATCAGGTTTCTCAAATTATAGCCCTGGGGTCAAAATTGGCCCCGTCCTGCGGGTCACAAGTTTTACATGGGCTTATATAGAGAAAACTTTAAAAGTCTCCTTGCACCTAGCCATAAGGCCTAGGGCTACCAAATTTTGCATGTGGCTTTATCTAGTGGGCCTCTACGAAGAGTGCCTAAATTATAGCCCTGGGGTCAAATTTGACCCCACCCCGGGGGTCACAAGTTTTACATGGGCTTATATAGAAAAAACTTTAGAAGTCTCCCTGCATCTAGCCACAAGGCCTAGGGCTACCAAATTTTGCATGTGGCTTTATCTGCCCTACCAAGAGTGCCCAAATTATAGCCCTGGGGTCAAATTTCGTCCCACCCGGGAGTCACAAGGTTTACATGGGCATATATGGTGAAAACTTTAGAAATCTCCCTGTACTTGGTCATAAAGCCTAGGGTTACAAAATTTTGCATGTAGATTTATCTAGTGGGTCTTTACCAAGAGTGCTCAAATTATAGCCCCAGGGTCGAATTTGATCCCACTCCGGCGGTCAGAAGTTTTACATGGGCTTATATAGTGAAAACTTTAGAAATCTTTTTACTGACCATAAGACTTAGGGCTACCAATTTTAGTCCTGTTTTAGGGGTCTCATGTTCAAAACCAATTTGCCAAGTATTGTAAAGTTTGGCATGTAGTGGTTTTACTTACTAGCCAGTGGAGCGATACAGGGCCATCATGGCCCTCTTGTTTACTGTTATTATGGCATTTTTTTTGTCGATATTCAGTGCAATTTTAAATTCGATTTGGTTTTATTTCCCGTGAGGTTTATAAGTAATCAGTGTCGCTATCTAGAATGTCCGCACCACTCCAAGTTAAACACAACTTTTATCATTTTTAGGATCGTAATAATTCAGCTGTGGCGTTACATAAGTTTAAGCAAAAATCTGTAAGTCAACTATTACTCTTGCGGACGCTTCACATTAATAAAAAAGATTTTTGCAGGTAATACAAAAACGACAAAATATTGCAAAGTAAAGCCTGATATGGGTCAGAGTATTTCACACATTGTCAGCGTGTTCCTATATATCCAATATCATTACATGTATAGTGTTGAGCACTATTCTCAACATGATTCCAGTCATCTCAAGGCTGCCAGCTAGTGCAACTGCATCTCTTTTCCAATACTTTGTAAAATTATTTTGCAAGACAATGAAGACACTGACACTGCTGTCCTATACACAAATCGTAGAAGCAATGCTCAGTTGTGAGAGAGGAGTGGATCTTGTCGTAATGAATATCAATCCTCGAAACGAGTTTTGCTGAGCTGGGATTCCGCGTCACAAGCCTGCATTAAGTACTAGCCAACTAACGTGCTCGGCAGATTCAAGATCGGATATCACGGTCTGAAATATCATGGGAGGATTTGAAGATCAGTGGAGAAAGCGTTGGGTTTGTGAACTAAATCTTAGCATGTTAAACTTTGCAAAGTGTGAAGGGATATAAGGGTTTGATTAACAAAAGACGCGTGCAATTTGCAAAATAAAGATTATCAACCTCCAGATTTGGCTGATCTTATTCTAAAGTAGGAAGATAGGTAAACTTGACCTTTAACCCTTCAACAGTCGACACAATTTTAAAATCATCAATATTGAAAGCATTTTGGCTCAAATGATAAAAGTTGTTTTAAAAAGGTTAGTATACATTGTGGGAAAATGTTAGCAACATTTTTTCCTTTACCCACAACGTTTTCCAAAGCTTTCTATCTTGGGGTCGTTTAGATTCGTGATTGTGTTGTAGTGGGTTAACCAGTTTTTTTTTTGTCTACGAGACAACATTCCGTCATTTTCTAAAGAATAAAGGATTAGTGTTTCATACACAAATGACACGTGTTACTTCTTTACCAGACCTCCAAATCTTAGCCATATCCAATTTTATAACATTTGCAGATGACTAAATGTAATTCAAACAACGAAATTTGTCTTTCAAGTGGTTGAGAACGTTGTCGGAAGAGAAGCATCTGCTGATAATCAGCACATTTTCTTCTCCCACACTGGTTTCTCGAGGCTCTTAAAACTTGGGATTATTTGGTAAAGGGTTAACAATATAAGGACAACCCCGCCTGTTTTTATTGCCAAATTTGGTTGTCGGGTGTAGATAAGAATGTAGGTAAAAATGTCAGAGGTAAAAATGCCAGATACTAAAATGCCAGAGGTAAAACTACCAGAGGTAAATATGTCAGAGGGGTAATAATGTCATAGGTAAAAATGCCAGATGTATTAACAATAGTACACACACACACACACACACACACACACACACATATATATATATATATGGGAAAAAAGAAGTAGCCATTCAGGTTAGCTCAGTTGGTCAAGGTGTAGCAGGTTCGAAACCTGGTCGGAACACACTTATTTCTGGCCTCTGAATCATCTGAAAAAGCAGTCAGTCAAAAACAAGATTGGTTTATGGACAAATAGAAGAAATCTGTGAACTAAGATCGCATACTATTATCTAGGATACTTTTTCACAGATGCTTTTTTCAGGATTGCACTGTTTTCAAAAGAAAAATATATTTGGGAGAATTCTTTGAAATACCCATTTATCGTAATTCATGAACAATATTGCACTCACTGATAACTCATCGATTTTATTCAATTTTTACTGGAAAACATATGATCAAACATCAATGGAAAAGCAATGACGTGAATGTAAATGTTATATCTAGCATCTACCATTTATTTTGAAATCATCACACATTGTGATAAAAGAAAAAATCATCCTTTTGCTCCAGTTCATTTACATGTTTATAATTTACACAACAGTGTTTTTGTGTACAGCAGCAGATGAAATTTGTAGAACACGGTAAACAAGAAATTGTCAATAATGTGCTCATAATGAGCAATTTCTCCTTTTGTTCCAATGTTCCCTCATTTATTTTACAACAATTTAAACAAGTTATCTGTTATCAATTGAAGATGCTATGGTGTGATATACATATATCTGGTGAGAAGTCAGAGGCAAGTGCTTTTTGCTAAAATAGGTGTGTTTCAACATGGTATCAAATCTGCAACTGAGCTAGCTTTTTCCCTACATATTTAAAATAGTTAATACATCTGGCATTTTTACCTATGACATTATTACCTCTGGCATATTTACCACTTTGGCTCTGAAATTTTTACCTCTGGTATTTTTACCTCTGGCATTTTTACCTCTGACATTTTTATCTCTGACATTTTTACCGCACACCGTAGAGAAGCTTTAAATCTTAATCCGTACAGCTTTGAATAAATGGAGCTGAAACGTCTGTGAAGAAGACGAAGATTATGAACTTTTCACAATTGGTTTGAGTTAAAACATGTCTCAGAATATCAGAGTAAATAGATAAATTGCTTGTTACCTGCTTTCTCCTTTTTCCTCAAAGTTTTCAAAAGCCGAATAGTATTATTTGGTAAACGCTTAACACACCGAGTGCAGCTTAAATTCCTTGCAGTCTCGTTTACAGACGATGTAGATCAAGATCATGCTGCATGTTAAAAGCAATCTCTTACAACTAGATGTATTGTGAGATATTCTAACCGAGATAAGATTGAGATCTTTAAATTCTCGGTGCTTTGTATATAGGAATTATTTTTGTTGTGTTTTTAGGATAAACTAGGGTAAAGCCTGTACCAGCGATCTAGGGTTGAAAAGAGCGTTAAAAAGAGCCCGAGTAAAAAGGTTTTGAAAACACCGTTGGGAAAGGAGAAAATGCTGGTAAGCAATATACCATCCAAGTTCCACGATATTGTCTACCTTTTCAAAGAGAAACCCAATCATTTGAGACACACTGAATTTGTCGTCTGCAAATGCATACAAATTGAACAAGTCTAGAAATTTGTCGCCTTATTCAGATGTAGGATGCGGATAGCATAGGCTCCGCGGCAAGATTTGTTTGTAAGATGTATAATGCCAGTCCAACATATTTCAGTTACATGGCGGCGGTCAGTGAACCTATTCATGTTTTCCAGGAATTTCTTTTAACAGTAACGTTACTCCACACAATATTCATCCAAGTCACTTGTGGCTTAGATAGTACCAATGTCGAGAGAGGGAAAGAGAGAGTGGGGGATGGGGGATAACGAGAAAATGCTATTTTCCATAGAAAGAAATACATGTAATCTTCCAAACATTTTTAAGCGACATATTTCTAGACATTCGAATGTTTTATTTTCTTACAGAAAATAAACAGATCTACAGTTATTTTAAGTTACCAAATGAACGGGTAATCCATCATCGGAATCTAAGTCGTAAATACTCAAAAAGGGTTGAATAAGGTCGTATAAAAAAGTGTCAGTTTAGTATGAAACGTGCGTGTAGAACTAACAACTGGGACAGTACTTCAGACTGCCGGAGTGCTATACCAACATCAGAACAGAACAGAACAGGACAATCCTTTTATTCACCCAGGTACAAACAAGGTACAACATGGGGTTATATTTTTTTCGATACTTGATATGCTTCTGTAACTGACCGCATCACAACTATACCCATGCAAACGTATTAAAAATTAGTTCTTAGTGTGTAGTTACAGAATTCAGTGAATGGACTTAAATGTGTGCTTCATATATTTAGACTTAATGGAGGTAACTAAGTTGGGAATATCAGCCATGTAAGTTTACGAGCATCGTATACCGAGACCTTCCGGCACAAATGTGCAGCCAGGCCTCTGGGTTCGTTTTTACACAAGTTATCTCAGAAGTTAACATTATTTCTTGCTTGGAGCTTAAAAAAAAAAAATAACATAAATAAACAAATGAAGTAGCAAATATCACCGTAGTTATCGAGGATTCTAGAACTCGGGCAATGCAGGCCGAGACCAGACAGCTTACTCACGCTACCTGATCTCTGTCTGCGCTGTCTGTGTAAGTTCTGAAATAAAAAAAACTGTTGTACATCAAACCCTTATCATACACAAAAGGAGTGGACTTTTCTAAAATTAGAGCAGATGTAGACGACTGTGTAGATGTGGCATGTATAATGTGATAAATCCTTGGAATATCCTTTGAATGGTAGAAAACATTGTTGGAAACGGAGTAAAACGCCATTTACCAGCATTTACTCCTTTCCATTTCGTACCTTCAAAAGGATTTTGCCTCAGGGTCGTTAAAACCTGGGGTCGTATGGTATAGGTTTAAAAGAAAGGATAATACGATTATTTATACAGGTGAGCTGTAAACTGAAGACAATGCAGCGCGGGACCAGAGAGCTCAAATGTTCAGTCTGGCCTCGGTCTGCACTGTCTGCATAAGTTAGCAAATTATTAACGATTGTTCATGATTGGAGCAATGCATTGATTAACACAGTGAAGAGCAAAAGGTGCGCACACGCACCTGTTCTCTGTCTATACTGTTTGTAGAAACTATTTTTCCAAAACACTGGTATAAGAGTGGATCTTGATAATACAGAGATAAAGAGAGAGTCGTAAAACACACATATATACTATTTTCCCAGCTAAGGAAGATCAATAAAAATAAAGGAAAAGAAAGGAAACGATCCAATCTCGCACAGGAAAGGAAAACGGTTGTCTGGTAACATTTTGGAAACAATTTAATTAAATTTAGACATTATAGCTCTCAGAAATTTGCACAGATGACTTTGTGCATCTGTGGTTTTAATAGCCAAGAAATATCTGAGTTCGAGTCTGTGTACTTCGGTTACACTGAGAGCGGCAAGGAAAAGTGCTCTTTCTGCAGATAGGGAGCTGCATTCAAACAAGTAGTGCGCTTCTGATCCCACACTATCTTCGATGCATAATCGGCAGGTTCTGTCTTCATAAGGGATCGATTCATAGTGTCCATTTTCCACGGGTAGCTTGAAATTGGCAGTTCTAAATTTAAACAAAGTAAGGGCGTCATGATTGTTCAAAAGTTGGAAATATGATTCGAGTTCAAGTGAGTTTTTAAAGTTATTGTAAGTTCTACCTTTCTCTGATTATCTGAGTTGTGATGCCCAGGTTTGTCTGTATTGATCAATGTAAGTCAAAGGAATACCGAGTTAACCCTTGCCTCTCCTTTGTGTTAATTTTGGATATATGTTGTTAAAAAAGAAATGAAAAGAACGGATTTTTGTTGAAGAGAGAACAAGAGGAACATTTTAGTTTAGAATGTGGGCCGATGTTTTGTTTTTCTGACGATCCAACTTGTATTTTGAAAAGGCTAAATATATATATACAAGTTTTATTCGTTACCGTTTGATTTCCTTACATCAAGAGACTCAGAAAATGAGGATAAACAGTGTGGTAATATACGGGGTAGCATATTTTTTCTTGATTGTCTTTCAGTTTGTATTTATCAATAGAATAAATAACAAATGGCTAATAACTGCTATGTCTGTTTCATCTAATGAAGGATTAGAAAGAGTGTGTGATGAAAATATACCTGAAGCCTGTTTTACATGGACTTGTAAATTGTACGGTTTTTTCTTCCATAGTGCAGTGTCAGACCTCGGGTGTAGTGGTAAATTTTCAGTAATGCTACATTACACATTTTTGCACTTTAACCCATTAAACGGCATTTACAATATAATTGCCTTTACGACCTATATAAATCAAGTTCAGGCTGCACGAAATGTGCAGTCTGATTTTGGATTTACACTTTGTGCTCTTGTAAGACATTGACGAAAACAAAATTGAATAAAGCTGGTTCTTCGGTCCATTTTTTTAATTAAACTGTAGAGTATGTAGGCGTTTTCGGCGCTCTATGGGTTAAGTTATTTATTGGGATTCCAGAGTTTTTCCACTTCTCCAATACACGCTGCTGAGTCACAAACAATCAAGAAGTAGTAACTTTGGTTTTCGTTTTTTGGTATCAAGCATGAAATTGCACTTTTAATCCGAAATTTCATATCGCTAAAACTAAATGTGCGATACAAGTTAGTAACTTAGCGAGTAGCTGAATTAAATAATATATACGAGTATAACGTTTTGTGGCATCTTAACTAAAGTAATCCCTGTAGGCAATGCTAATATCAGCATTTAAAGGTACGAAAATGTTGCGGTCGAATGGAAGAATTAGTTCTTGGTTCTCGAAAACTGGTTCTCTGAAACAGTGGGATAAAATACAGATATTTATGTATAAAAATTTACCGTCATCTGGCGATGTATTCCCCCGCGATCTCTCGCAAGTCGCCGCGATCCACCGCGATTACCTCCTGCTGTGAAGCTGCCCGATATTTTTTCAGGCCGCGGTGACAAGTCCGCCGCGTTTCGCCGACTTTTACCTTTGCAGCAGATTTGTCGCGGACAAATTGGTCCACCGCGTCTCGCGGACTTGAGCAAAAAACGCAAGAACTGTACTGTACTAAAAAGCGTTATATACAATTAATGTGGTGTGAAACAGTTTTTATTTTCAGTCACATAGAATTGTGTTTTCTGCTTCAAATAAAATGTCTTTCAAACATACGTTATTTTTGTTTGTTAATTCTTCATTTTGAACAGTGGTGAAAATCATCGTCATCTCTTTTTATCTATTACTAGTACTGCTATGGACTTGGATTACATCAAATGCACTTGGCGCTTGGATAGAATGGTATGTGCAGTTTTTGTTTGAATTTTCGCATTGTAAGGATGCAGCATGAGGATGCATACACTCCCTACTTCTAAGCTTTTGGATATGCATGAAAAATAAAAAAGTGCAGTACACAAATATGTTTTAATTTTACTTTTTAAATAGGTCTTTCATGGTTGAATATAAATTGCTCTACGCATTCATGCACTTTCCACTTGCCCCTAGCTATCATTGCCTTCAGTGTTTTGATTTTGTGTGCTATTTTTATGCTCCCCGAAGGCGGAGCATATAGTCGCCGCTTCGTCCATCCGTCCGTCCGTCCGTCCGTCCGAAGCCATTTCTCCACAACCCCTGGACCAAATTGGATGAAATGAAACTTCATATATGAACTCTTTAGGATATTGCGCCGATGTATTTTTCTCGGTTTTATCGACAGCCTTCACTTTCCTAGACAGAGACCTGTTCGGGGAGCATAATCGGTCTCCGACGGCTCTTGTTTACTATAGATTCTTGAAGTAGAAGAGATAGAACGATCAGATTATGAGAAATATGGGTAAAAAGTAGTTCAGGCAAGTTTTCTAAGACTACATCATCATTAGTTAGGTTATTCAATTTGAACAGTGTGAAACAGTGAGAAAATAATTCACTGAAAAATCCAAGTAATTCACCAATAGACATGAGATGAAAAGAGGGTAAATAACTGAATCGAAATTTATAACGCAAATGGGGTGCTATCAGATAAAACGTGTTCGCACGAAAAAAGAACGATATTTCTTCTTAAACTTGATAATATTCCATTCAGCTGATAGATTTTTAATATCTTTCGAATGCACTTGATTAATTTATCTATTATATAATCAGAAGAAAAAAAAAAAAAAAAAAAAACTAGAAATAGGTGTGTCAGAGACACGGATGCCCCCGCTAAATGGTATTGGTCACAGATATGTCATATGAGAGAATCAGTAGGTATTACAGAAAATTGTTGTTTTGGATAACAGCTTAGACAGGGTTAAGAAGATTTGTTATATATATAGCCAAGCAGGTAAAAGATTATTTATACCTGATAACAAAATTGAGGACTGGTCCAAGTTGAAAGCAATATGCAGACAATAAATTATATGGTTTGTATTGCATATGGTAGAAAACTTTGTGAGAAAAAGAAGAAAATGCTGGTTTTGAGCATTAACTTCTTTTTATTCAGCGTTTTCCTTAATCTTTCAACTGAGGGTTACTTACACTCAGGATTATGAAGATCTTAACTTGAGGAATGAGAGTGAGAAATATAGCAATAATAATTACTTTGTTGGACTTCCTCTATGAGACAGGAACAAATTGGATCGAATATTATCACACTGGACTATAGTTGAAGGGTAGGTTGCAGCCTCAATATTCTCTGGCATACTTCTTTGGATGAGTCCTTTTAAAAACCAAAACTGTATCTTCATATCACAATTCTGCTGAGCAGGATGTAAAACTGGGTTGAAGTCAATTTAAACATTTGACCTTCAACTGTGACCTTGACCTTGGGCGTATCGAAACAAACTTTTCGCATGACACTAGTACTTGTTAAGGAGAACAAGTGTGCGAAGTTTTTTTGAAATCCATTGATAAATGTAGAAGTGATGCTCCGGACAAGGTCAATTGAAACATTTGACCTTCAACTGTGACCTTGACCTTGGGCGTATCGAAACAAACTTTTCGCATGACACTAGTACTTGATAAGGAGAACAAGTGTGCGAAGTTTTTTTGAAATCCATTGATAAATGTAGAAGTGATGCTCCGGACAATGTCAATTTAAACATTTGACCTTCAACTGTGACCTTGACCTTGTGACACACACACACACACAGACGGACACAGGTAACTCTATATGCCCTTCCGCCATTTCTGTAACCTTTATGACAAGCTTCAAAGTATGTATATATTTCCGGATGGAAATAAACGCGGACAAATTTATTGCTGTCAATTCAGAAGAAAAACATGATTATCTTTTCAACCAAGGAACCTTCAAAATCAGATAAGACTTGCAGTCAGATGGGATTCATGTAAAATTTTTGCCAGTTACGAATATATGAACTGGTGAATTAACGGATTCATAGATATACTCTTTTAGACCTTGTTTTGACTATATGTTGATCGGATTAGGATTTATGAGAATTGCCAAATTTAAAATAGCAGAGTACATAAACCCCATCACATAGTCATGTGTTTACTAGTGCTTACTCCTTCATTTACTTTCATAGGACAGTCTACTATGTTTGTACAGTTCGTACTCTTTTTTGTTTTAAGATGCATTATATTTACTTAATTTCAGGGAATAAAACCAATTTCTTTGCTCATTTAAACAATTTTCACCAAGATGTAGATGGCACCACAATTATCACAAAGGATACACTGGACAACCAGCCCATGAAACAGCCCAGTATAACCTGTTTGTTATTTCGGAATCAAGACAGAAGTTTGCCTGTAGACCAAAAGAAGGATATAGATGCCGCTCTTCTCAGACTCATAGTGGGCAAAGCCATGCCTGTCAGCCTTCTTGATAATCTATTCCTTCAGGACTTTGTCAAGCATAGACATAGATGATTGGCTTCAGGACATTGTTTGTGTTGGGCAATCTGAGATACCTCTACATGACATTATTTCGATTGAGGTGGCTTGATACTTTGGTGCGGCACATACAGATACTGCTTTACCCATTTTAGAAAGGTGAAGAAAAAATGCACCTTACTACCCAAGACTGAACATCCTCGCAAGGAAATACTTAGCAAATCTTGCTTCATCAGTATCTTCCGAGAGGGTGTTCAGTCTTGCAGGACAAATAGTAAGCAAAAAGAGGGCGAGAATGAGCCCAAAATATTTTGATTTACTAATATTTTTTAAACAGAAATATGAGTGAATACTGGCAAAGAATGTCTTTAGTCACTGTAGTCGGAATAAAAACAACAAAACAATTTCTGATTGTCCTTTTTTCACTTTATATAGTGAACTGCAGTCCATGACAGACCGTGACAAAAGATATAATCCGATTATTATCGAAAATCGATGAAATTGATTATTAAATTCAAACCGATTACCATCACTAGTGCTAAGAAAGAACAATACTAAATGTCTCATGTTCAAATTTCATACTTGAATTTTGATATATTTACTGGTCATCCAAGATATCCCTTTCCATAAGAACGTTGCTGTCAAATTCAATCATGCACGTGCTGCATGAGCTCAAGTAAACCCACAGTTTGTCTCAAATATTGTTCGATACTGAAAAAGTACCTGTCATCATCTATATAATCCGGGGTAAAATCAGTTGCAGCTACCATGGGTCAACGTCCAGGCCACTCTGTATACGACAGAATTATTGCATTGGGACCTCTTGAACCGATTTCACGCGTTGCTGACATCACAAGATTTTTTTTTTATACTTTGAGTGAGCAATTTATCGCCACAAGCGCGTTTTAAACTGACTTGCAGTGTTTAAGATAGACTCCGTTCAAGGATGACAAAGGAAAACACCAAAGTACGAAGAACGGTTCATAGTGATGTTATCGTGACGTCATTGATTTTGGTAGCTTGAAAACTTGTTGAACGACTCGGACATGCCACAAGCCCGACCGGGCAGCACAGTGGTTGGCATATGTAACTCGGGACCTGGTGGTTGCGGGTTCGATACCCGGTTGAGTTTTCGCCTCTTGCCTCTGATGCATGTGAGAAAAGTAGTAATTGGCTTTATTACACTCGTAAATTAAGAAAATAGGGAAAAAAATGGCAACTAGGTTATGTTATGAAATAAGTATTTAAGTTTTTGGTAAAGGAAGTTTCATATCTGTGTATGTTGGTGTTTTGTGAATTGTATCATGGGCACTGACTTTTTCTAGTATTCAATGTATGAAGAGGGGTTGTTCGACATGAGCGATTCCGCCGTTTTATGTACATGTATTTCATTTTGGGATTGTCTAAAATAGTAGCGATGTATTTGGTATGAGTATTACTGTCTGGGAAGAGCGATGCTCGGTGTTAGCAACTTCTCCTTCTCTTGCACTGATTGTGATGAAGCTTGTAAATGTTGATCTACACTTGTTCATATACGAACACAGGAAGAGGAAAAAAATAATCGAAACTAGTTAATGTTATAAAATATTAAGTATTTAAGTTATTGGTAAAGGGAGTTCCATATTTGTGTATGTTGGTACTGTATGATTCTATTATGAGCCGGTGGCCAGGTACTACGCAATAAAGTTTATCGTATTGTATTGGCTTAGAAAGAAAGTTGGGCCAATACTGGTGTTAGAAAAACAAGAAGCACATGCGTAGATACACTGACTACAGATATACAAACCGCACCTGGCGGGATTCGAACCCGTGCGGAGAAGATCCTCGTTTATTTAGGTTCAAAAGACCAACACTTTAACCACTGAGCTAAAGATTTTCGTTCTTGACTATTCTGCGTACATCTTGTTTGTAAACAAAACATCGAAAGTAGGCCTACTAGAATAGTCACGAACACACCGTAACAACAGTGATGCGACCTAAACTGTAAAGACGGCGTTAAACCTTAGTACAAACAAATAAATCAGATATGCCACATATTCGACAATATCTGTTTTTAACGCAAGAAACCGTCTGAGGGCCGCTCGGCTTCTTGCACCACGTCCTGATAAAGGGAAACCGTTGATGACTCGTCACCATGTCGCACAATTAATTTGGGCTCCTTAGCACAGTCGCTGGCCAAGGCTTGGTAACACCTGTTGCCACATCGCACGTTACATTCGAAACGGTAGTGCGTAAAGCAACATAATACGCTCGAAAGGCAATCGAAATCTCCAGAACTTTCCCCTGTTGACAACATATGGGACAACCTCGGACGTAAAGTAAGGGACAGGGATGCATCAACAACTTCGATGATCTGAAGCGAGCCTCGCAAGAGGAATGGCGACGTGTACCAATGCAATTCATCAGACGACTCGCAAATAACATGACGCAGTGTTGTCTGGCAGTTACTAAGGCAAGAGGTGGAGGTGCATGTATCCGTGTAAAAGGATGGTCTTAATGAATTCTACACAGAGTGTGAATCTGTGATGTTACCAAGTTTTGAGGTATTTTTAGTTGTAATTTTGTTTTCATAATTTTTTGGGGGAAAAAAAAATGTCATGGCTTGGTATTTGTTCAGAGGTAGGTTTAATGACATATCAATAAAAAACAGTATTTTCCAGTTTTTTGGTTTATCCGTAAAGAAATGATTACATGTATCGTTGGACGACCATCGATTTTCATGAGAATTTAAAATCCTTACCTGAGCCGATATAGCCGGTTTTTACGGAAGCACAGACAATGCATGTCTGAAAATATACTTGAAAGAAGACAAGTTACTCTACTAGCAATTTCTCCTCCTGTCATTATGTTTTCATTTGCCTTTAAAAAAGTATGGATTCAAAATATGGCAAGTTGGACAAATGGTCATGGTTTAAAATTTGAGGGAACTCAGGTAGAGAACGCGTATGGACAAAGTGAATTGTTTGTTCAGTGTTTGACAGTGTTTAACTTATTAAAAGTAATTAACTTGGTTATTGGAACACTGGATTAGTCTAAAGTGTAGGATTAACTGTAAAATGTAAGTTAAACTGTTTTCAGCAATTCCATAAATTGCCTTCACTTGAGTAATTTGTTTAGAAAAATAGTGGCAAAACAATTTTAGTCACTATAGATTCATTTAGCCATTGGTACCTTCATTTTCGACTGGAATGCTCGACCTTTCCGTCTCCGTTATCATAGCCACAAAAATTAAATGTACCTCCATACGAGGGCTGTTAGGAAATTATTGAGATAACGCTTATAATATGAGAATGATAAGACTTACAAATATTTCATCACAGATAACATATACGTTATTACTGTATACATGCCAAATATCAGGCCGCTGGGTCGTCTGTATACGTGTCGGGGCCCGTCGGAAATATACCACCTCGCTCGGTCTGGAGCACAACGGCGTTTCAACATTGACGTCCTATCAACATTACTGCTCGTTTACACTATTTCATATCATTCCTTTTCAAAATAAATACGATTCAATCTAACTTCATAGCTGCACCCATTTGTCTATAGTTTTACATCATTCATTATCTAATTACCTCACTAGATTTAGTGCCTCAGTCTTCAATTGACTGAGTTATTGAATCTTTTACCTTTCAACTGGGACTTGACATGTGGAAAGACACCGATGATCGTCGGTCCTCACCCCGTTTTGTAATGTAAGGCGATGATGCATCTTTAACAAACCGATTGTGCCACTGATAAACCAGAGCCCGACCACACCTCTTCCACTCCGTGTCATGTCTAACATCTTTTTTTGTTTCAATAGGAGTTTTCCAAGCTCGACGCAAAACTTTATGTAAGCTGGCTGCTCCGCCTTTACGCCTAATCCATTTTTTGTCGCTGTTTCTTTGGTAGAGCGAACTTCCGGAAAATGGTCAAACTTGTTTATCTATTCGGTGAACTTTATGAAACTTTACCGGAAATTCCACAGAATAACGTAGTGTATATGGCATCATTTTTATTAACTTTTGTCCGTTATTTTAATGTCATTCAAGCTTTATTTCAAGTGCAATTTATTTGAACTAACTAGTTTTTACGGCGTGCTCCGGTTTCTTACACCTCTTGTTGATTTTAGATGATACACAATTATAACTTGTACCTAATTGTTACGAGACAAGCGTAACGAGAAAGAAAACCAGCAACAAGCCTTCAACAATTAACAATATTTATTAATGAATAAAGGCAAAAGAGTACAATAACAGTTAAGTTTGAATGAAATTTTGACAATTTTAATCTTAGAACAAGAAATAAAATAAGTCCCTCAAAATTAAGAATTATGTTTAGACTACAAAAAGTATGAAATTTCTGGTTCCTAAAACCTAAATTATGATAAGACCAGCATGTTTTAATTTGCAGATAGATATGAGCAACCTGTTTAATAAAAAGATAATTCCAACTTACGGAGGTATATTCCAAACTAAATCCAACACTTTTCACTAATTCTGTATCCTCAAAGCCACAAGTCTAACTTCAAAAATTCCAATCACCAAGTAAGTCACTCCTATTTATATCAGCTTGGAAAATTCTAGATTAGTCTTTTCTAGAAAGATGACAACAAGCTATTTATAGACATGGATTGGTAAACAACTTGTTTACTAACAATCCTGTTTCTAAAAATAACCACAATGAAAAACCAGTGAATGCTCTTTATGTTTCTAGAATATTCTGTATACAGGGTGATAATGAAAACAGGTTACATGTATATCCTATTACATAACACTAATACAGATTTCATTTAAGGCTTTCAGTTTAATAAAGGTTAATTCACGTTTATGGAAAATTTTATGTACATTTCTCTCAAAACATACATTGTCTCAATAATTTCCGAACAGCCCTCGTATATGACGTTTGTGACCTTGAACATTGATTGATCATCCGTTTTTATTGCTGGAGGTATTTTAGGTATAGACTGCAGTATAAAAGACCAGGAGATGAAGTAACCGTTTCCCTTTGGCATGCTGGTTGTTGTAAGTAGGGCCATTTCACGAAAGAAAATGTTGAAAAGTGAACTTTCTTGTAAGGTTATAGCACTATTGTTTAAAAAATTCCATATCTCTGTGCGATATTGTCCGATAATTTTTAATGCATTGCTTGTCTGGTTTAGGGGATATGTACATTTAATAGAGACAATGTCTACTCCTGAATTTCTATTAAACGTAACCTTCTGACAAAGCGCTTCTTTTATAAATCCAACTTTTGATATCAACTATGTATAAAACTAACAAAAAACAAACATATCCTTTCTCCGATACAGGTTTGCTATAAGGGTCTGATTTTAGGTATATTATATATTTTATATATTTTACGTAACAACAGATGACAATCTCTGAAATTCATCTATTCTTACACAATCTATAAACAAAATATTTGATAACTTAGAAATTTTCTTTGCCTTAAAAAAATCAACTGTTGGCACGTATTATTCTTAAGAAGGTAAGGTTGCGGGTCTATACTAAAGCACAAAGTATACAGCACAATTAAAGACTTGTTAGACTAAAGTAACGAAAGTGCAATACAAAATTAAAAGCAATTGTAACTTTCATTTAATGTAAATTAAACGACTCCCCGTTTCGGGTTCATAATAGTTCTACAAAAAAAAAAAAAAAAAAAACACAGCAGCTCATTTTGATCTTAAACCCCGGCAAAATCTTCGTTACTCAAAGAAATGCACCTTGGCCTATTTGCCTTAAGGATAGAAAAACCCTGAAATCATTGTGTGACAAAGAGGCCAAAATAGATGACTTTTAAACTAAATGATTTCTACGTCAATATTTTTCTAGGATGTCACAGTGTTGGGAATTTATAATTTCTATATTTCAGGAAATATATATATATTTTTCTTCTGAACATACGATAAACCTTAAAAACAGTTGCCTCACTTGTTTCAGATATTTCTAAGTCAATATTTTGCCACCGATTGACGAGACGTGATTCTATGCCACTGATTTGAATACTTCCTTTGTTAAAAATATTTTTCAATAAATTTGCTGCTGAAATTGCTTTCTCTGCCTGCAATAAATTTGATTTGTTCACTCGACTTTTTGCAGATATTTTTAATCGAAAGTATTTCTTGAAACAACCTACGATTTTCCTTTCATGATGGCCCATGGAAAGCGGTGTGTCAAAAAAAAGTATTTGAGACGCTAGTCATAGCACCAGGCCAATGAAATTCGATCAAAATTGAGATCCAAGGGCAGCAGAAGTTTCGTCTACATCCCTGGCAAGATACACATCTAATAAGGTAGAAAACGGCAACTTGTCAACTGGATTTTAAGACTTGCAAGAGCTTTTAAATCATGGGATACATATAGTGCCAAAACATACCACGTTTACTCTAAACATAATTTATGTTAAAAAAAGGCAATCAGAATGTTATAGCTGCTCAAAACTATATCTTTTTATTCCAGAAGAATGCAATTGTATAAGTTTTACCAAACATTCAGTTTTTTTCCTCTCTGAGACCAACATCCTTCTTAACAGACGATATAGTGCAGCGGTGGACTGTTGACCGCTATCTTTCCTCTTCGACGATGAATTTAACATTTTTTTTCTGAGCCATATCAAGATTTTAATTTTCAGCTCTACTGGCTGAAAGCCAGCAGAGCTTATGTCATGGCGTGGTTTCCGTCGTCCGTCCGTCCGTCCGTCTGTCCGTTAGTCTTTTTCTTGTTTACGAGATACAGTCTTCATTTGTGGTCAGATTTTCGTGAAACTTGCACAGTTTGTTATCTCATCAATAGCTTCAACCCTATTGATTTTGATAAAAATCCAACAAACAGTATGGGAAAAGTAGCTATTTCAAGTTGAAAATTTCCATTTCTTGTTTACGCGATAAAGTCTACATTTGTGGTCAGATTTTCGTGAAACTTGCGCAGTTTGTTTATCTGATCAATAGCTTCAACCCTATTGATTTTGAAAAAAATCCAACAAACAGTATGGGAAAAGTAGCCATTTCAAGTTGAAAATTTCTATTTCTTGTTTACGCGATAAAGTCTGCATTTGTGGTCAGATTTTCGTAAAACTGTCACAGTTTGTCTATCTCATCAATAGCTTCAACCCTATTGATTTTGAAAAAAATCCAACAAACAGTATGGGAAAAGTAGCCATTTCAAGTTGAAAATTTCCGTTTCTTGTTTACGCGATAAAGTCTGCGTTTGTAATCAGATTTTTGTGAAACTTTCACAGTTTGTTTATCTCATCAATAGCTTCAACCCTATTGATTTAAAAAAAAAATCCCAACAAACAGTATGGGAAAAGTAGCCATTTCAAGTTGAAAATTTCCGTTTCTTGTTTACATGATAAAGTCTGCATTTGTAATCATACTTTTGTGAAACTTTCAGTTTGTTTATCTCATCAATATCTTTAACCCTATTGATTTTGAAAAAAATCCAACAAACAGTATGGGAAAATTAGCCATTAAAAGTTAAAAATTTCCATTTCTTGTTTACGCGATGAAGTCGGCATTTGTGGTTGGATTTTCATGAAACTTGCACAGTTGCTTTGTATCATAAACAGCTTGAACGCTATTGATTTTGAAAAAAAATCTGACAATCAGTATTAGAAAAGTAGCCTTTAAAAGTTGAAAATTTCCATTTCTTCTTTAGACAATGAAGTCCAGTGTTGATCCAAATCTTGTGAAACTTGCAAAAATTATTTGATTCATCAAGGGATTGAACTCTAAAAAGCAAAGAAAATCTAGTAAACTGTTCAGGAAAAGCAGCCATTTGATGACTTAGTATCGTTTACTCAACAAACTCCATATTATTAATTACATTTCTTTGAAATTTGCTAGGATTGTTTAATACAAGGCGTTCCAGTACCCGAATTGATCTTTTTTTTATTTATACTATATACACCAATTCAAACTGCTATTTTGTCAAAGGTAATCATAGGAGCTACTTAAAATTGACTTCACTTAAAAAATTCTCTCATGTCTAAATACTATTTCAAAGACGCAACAAGAAATGTTTCTTATCCAGTCTTAGGAATTAACTTACTTCAGAAGAAAACAGGAGGATCAATAAAGGGTCGATTCTTTTTCCTGTTGTTTATGATAAATGTGTGTAAAACAACATCTTCCAACCGCCTTCAGAACCAACCCTATTGGAGGAAGTTTAAGATTATTAATGTGACATGAATTGTATGAAAAAGCTGACAATTCTACTTAGCGAGGCCTCACGCATTACTTTGTATAGCAATCTAAGGATTTTTCTCAACAGCAGAAATATACATGTACATACATTCACCACTGGTTTCAGGACCTCCAAATGATATTGAAACGGAACACAATAGATTATTCTATGAAAATTTCAGCCAAGAATTCATCATAATTTTTTGTTCCCTACATTCCGTTTTCTCTGTCACTTTCTCTCTCATTAAATGGGTATTTCTAAAGTTACTAGTTGCAAAAGTGGATCAGCTTTGATCAGAGTAAGCAATATGGCGACTTGACATAGAGAACATGCACCTCTGCTCCTATCTCCTGACATTTTAAGGGAAAAAATGAAATTATTTCACAATCATGTATTATGATATATAAGTTATTAGCCAATTTTACACCAATGGCAGTATTTACCTACTGAAGCTATAAAACTGGACCATGATATAAGCAACATGATACTTCTACAATGACACCATAATGGAGCAAAGCAATGAACACATGAACACGATTGTACATTTTACTTCCGAATTTATCTTAAAGAAGGGGAGAGGCCCTGTTGATTACATTTTTAATTGAATTTGCTGAATTTATGGTTGCATTTTAGACAGCTGAGCGAAATTCCTATGCTTCAATGATATCCTATAGAAGACAGCATACTCGCAAGCATTATCATGTGAACAAAATATAACAAATGGTGTACAAATAATATAAATACTGGGTGCCGAATTCCTGGTGTTACTCACAAGGAAAGCACAGTTCAAACATATAGAAAGGGTAAAAAGTGACACTACAAAAAGAAACAACCTAAACTAATTATCTGTTACCAAGCCAGCTCTCTTGGACACTCAGAAAAAAAATCAAGTCAAAAGATACAAAACAGTTACCCAATAAACAGCAAACTACACTTGGTCACTGAAAAATGAAAATAAGCATTTAAGACAAACTTCGGTTGTTGCCCGGTTCCGATTAAAGTATGCTCGAAATTTAGAGTCAAAGTACTGACAGCCTAGCGAATGAGGAATAAGCGGCCTTGGTAGAGATAAAACTTGGTTGTTTTATACAAGATTGAAGAAAAATTTCAAATCCGGTTATCAGGTCCATTCTAGTCAAATACAGTTACCAAGTCTAATCCGGTTCGGTCCGCCCTAATCCAGTTATTAAGTTCGAACCAGTTCTTCCGGTGACTTTACCCAATGCTAATAGCCATGTACTTATTCTGTTTGTTGATCTTTCACTGAAAAGATACAAACGAAGAACATATCAACCGGACGATTTGGCATTTGAATACTTTCTGGATATCACTTTAAGGTGAACTTACCATGCTTTTTCACTTTGTTATCGGTTGGACGAACTCGGCTATACGAGACCTACAACATCTTCGAAAAACACGAGAGTGGAGAGCGTTGTGTTAGAATATGTAAAGATGAGTCTGATTTTCATAGGTCTCTGACTTAATTTAAATACATGTATAAGCAAACATTCTGAATTTATCGATGACATCTTGTTTGGCCTATGACTTTGTAAGAAGACATCGTTCAGATTGGAGTTGTAGAGATTTTGTATTTCATGTAAACATTGTCATATTTCTAGAATAACGATTTTTAACGGAAAGAAATTTTGTGCAGAAGTATTTAGCGAGGGGGTTTGTTTACATTTGAATCCGAGTCACTCTCGATGGGAATATACTAGCGATCGCTAGTCTAAAAATGACAATGATCCTTTTGAACAGAACAGAACAATTACCTGGTGCTGAGCAAACTATATTTGGACACATGTACGAATGGTGATATACATTTATGACTACCAAAAAAACCCCAATTATCTTAAAATCATAGACCAATATTGGTATACAGTAAAACAACACAAACAATTACCTGAAACCTCACAAACTTCTTTTAGGCACAAAGAAAAATGACAATTCTCAATTCAAACCACACAAGGTAATAAGCTAGCGTCGGGTGAACTACACTTTAAGTCTTGGGAACATTGGAATAGGACAAAACATCTTACTGTACAGATAACGCAAAACAATTACCTGGCAAAGTGCCATCTTTACTTGTGCAACCAGAAAAAAATAAGCAACTATACAAGGTAAGACTGGCGCAGAGCCAAAAACTCATACCAACCAAAAGATGGAACCATATGCCAAAAATATAGAATATAGCCCTGGCGCCGAGCCATATTGTCATTGGCAAGTAGAAAATAGTAAATGGTAACATAATAAAACATCAACCTGGCACTGAGCAAAATAATTACGTGCACCCAGAAAAATGCAAAATTATGCCAACAACATAAAATATAGACCTGGCGCCAAGCAAGATGCTCATGGGGAACCAGAGGGTATGCACACTGATAACCTGGAAAGGACACGATTGATATTGATTTTATATTGGGCATGTGCAACCGCCAAATGATTCTGTTGTAAATGTTATTATTTGCGTCAATTGCTCATTACTAGTGTAATTTTACCGATCCCGCGCCCTAGATTCAACACCGAACTTACAATGTCAACAACAGTACAATGTTTTTGAGTATGTAACGTGCACCTAAACCACAATCCGTAGAATCCATGCTGTTTTTACAGCAGAACGGAGAAAACATAGCTATCAAAAACAAACACAGAGTTTGACCAAACCCTGTTAGCAACAAAGTTACATTATTTAGGCATCGAAGCAAGTGATATTTGCAGAATAAACAGCTTGATCTACTACACACACACTGTAAACATAAAATGGAATTATCTTATACTAGCAAGTAATTCATATGTTGGAAAGGAATGGAAATGGACAAACAGAACCACTCTGCACTGTCCCTCTAAACGGTTTTGAACCTGTAGGTAAAAACTTCTTATGTTCGACACTTTTAGCGGATGGACAAAATTTGTACTTGGAATAGTGAACAGTGAAGACCTGGACAGTTCTTTTTTACGGAGGCATCTGATCTGAATCTACACTGGGGCTAGGCAAGATATCGCAGTCTTTAACGTTGGAAGTTCAAATGTGCCTGAGAGTCCGTGTAACTTTATTATACAGGGCAAACTTGAACCCTGGCAATCACATCCAGGAGTGACATTTGAATTGTCTTCTAGTTCTTCAGTCTTGTGTACAGAAATTACGATTGGCCTCATTAGATGGGTCTTGATATGTCTGTTATGGAGGAACGGGAATATATTGAGGCGTGTCCACAGTCAAATCTTCAAATATCCTATAACTAGTTTCCCGCTGGTCAATTATTCTAAGAACCGTCCAGCCTGCTTAAATATTCCGGGACGGATAACCAATACGATGGTAGTACAAGATATAATGTATGTTTGTTATGACAATAAAGGACGGTTAAAACTGGAGAGAAAGTGCGTGAGATTAGAGATTGGTACCATCAGGATGAGTGAAAACATCTTGGGAGAAAGAATTAAAAAAAAGCTAGATGAAAAATACATAAAAAATTTGTTTACGTGAACGTTGGACTTTGTTGTTTAATTGAAGGAAAAATCCACTATACGATCTAGACAGAAGCATAACGTTACACACTTTTTGTGCTGTTCCCACCAAACTTTGTAGTTCTAACGGTTTCAAACATGGCAATACTAGAGGTAAACAAGCCCACGGATGAATAAGCTCACAACCTCTAACCTGTAATGAGCACACAGCAGCACATAATAACCGATTAACTAATTATTTTATAAGCTATACCAAAACTATATATTGTGAAAACAGTATATTAAAAGTAGTAGAAGAGGAGTTTTATTAGCCTTATTAAGTGTTTCATGTTCGCACCCAATGACCCCTCCCCCATTTGGGAGCGCAACGATTTCGAACACGGGGTTCATCAATCATGTTGACAGGTGTATTGAGATGTCGCGGTATGAGGTCTATTGAAAAAATGATTTTTAATCTAAATGCAAATAGGTTTCTTTTCAATTACTCTCACGTTGACAGGTCTATTGTACTGTCGCGGTGTGAAGTATATTGAAAACCTAATTTTTAATCTAAATGCAAATGAGTTTCTTTTGTTAAGAAATGGAATTTGAGCTCGGCCTCTTCAAAAGTTAATTTCCTGCCGTGTGTCATGTGGTAAAGTCTATTGAAAAAATAATTTTGTAATCTAAATGCAAATGAGTTTCTTTTGTTAAGAAATGGAATTTGAGCTCGGCCTATTGAGAAAATTAATTTCTTGCAGTGTGGTATGTGTGAGGGCTACTGAAAAAATAGTTTTGAATCTAAATGCAAATAAGTTTCGTTGGCCTTTTACTCCGTTTTTCTTAGTCCTACAGCTTCGGGACTCGAAACCAAGCATCGGATGGTCCTAAACTGCAAACCGGAAGTGGTCACAATCCAGTGATTTTGCCCTGTAACTCGTTATTTTTAGTACTACAGCTTGGAGACTCGAATCCAAGCATTGGATGGTCCTAAAATGCAAACCAGAATTGATCATGGTCCAGTGATTTTGGCCTGTAACTTCTTTATTCTTAGTCCTACAGCTTGGGGACTCGAACCTAGGTGATAGGGAGGCCCTGATCTGCAAACTGGTAGTGGTCATGGTCTAGTGGTTTTGGCCTATAACTACATTATTCTTAGTCCTACAGCTTGGGGACTCAAACGCAAGCATGGGATGGCCCTAAACTGCAAAACGGAAGTGGTCATGGTCCAGTGATTTTGGCCGTAACTGTTATTCTTAGTCCTACAGCCTGGGGACTCGAACTTGAGGGATGGGGAGACCAAAAACTGCAAACTGGAAGTGGTCATGGTCCAGTGATTTTGGCCAGTAACTCTTATTCTTTGTTCTACTGCTTCGGGACTTGAACCTAAGTATAAGGAGGTCCTAAACTCTCAACCAGAAGTGGTCATGCTCCAGTGATTTTTGGCAAGACACTCATTTATACTTAGTTCTACAGCCTCGAGACTCAAACAGAAATGGGAGAGGTATTTTGAAAAGGTGATGAAGGGACAAATTCCACCTCGATCGTCGTATAAAGCAAGCATTATACCCATCGAAGAAAATAATCAGAGATCTGAAAAAAGCGAGTTGGTTACTATAAAGGCTGTGACCCCTGTGGAGAGAACTGTTGAACAAGCCAAGAGTGGACTGCGCAGGCGAGGTTTTGTTTTTGAGAAAACAAGAAGAAGACGACTTACCGGTTACAGTTGAACTACAGCGACATGAGCAAGTTGATGCAGAAAAATCACCATTTCCCAAAAAGCGTCACATCTCACAAATAGACAAATCTGGATTTTAGAGGTGACTCCTCCGGCTCCTCATCAGTGTCACACAGACCGTCAACATGAACGCATGCGATATATGCACTAAACAGTTTAAACGGAGGGATAATATGCTGCGTCACAAAAGAAGCATTCACCACCAGGACCAAGATTCTGACATGGAACATTCTGAGGATATGGAGCAACAGACTTACGAAAGCACTGACGAATCAGAGGGTGAAGAGCAAGTGGCAAAATATGACCCATGGGATAGTCTCATACAAAAGGCAACTGAACAATGTGAAGAGAAATTTGAAGAGGCAGTTTCTAAACTAACCCGACATAATAGATTAGGAATAACGGAGGCACGGCACAAGGCATACGAAGATTTACGGTCAACTTATCGGAAAGCACTGGTTAACGTGTTAACGAGCAGGATGGTGTGGTTTAACGCGATAAGGAAGGATCCAGTATACAAGAGTATGCACAAAACAGCTAGCGATCTGATGGATATGGAGGATTTTACTAGAGACGAAGCTTGAAAATATACCATCAGCAAACGCAAATATCTCTTGGATTCCATCCTCGATGACTTTGACCCATCGACAGTGGAAACATTTGACAATAACCATGAAAAAAGATGAAGTAGTCATAACAGAATGTAACTATATAATGCAATTCGTTTTAAAGAGTTAAACCAATGACATTATATTCGAGTCTTTTACTGTATTTCAATTTAAATTGTAATAAAAACCAAAGAATATCTATATCACAGATTTGTTTTCTTTTACACACCCTTCTTGTGGTCTGTCATCTGACTCCTCGAAACTGATCATCACCTTCAATCTGACTCCTCTCATTTCTCCTTGTGCCCACTCGCCACTCGTTCATCATTGACATTCACTCCACTACCCTCCTCTTTTCCTTTTTCTTAACATATTTTGATACAACTGACAACCGAAATCAAAACACTGACAGCCGAAATTGTACTAGACAAATGTGTACTGGAAAAATATGTATATATATATTTTTCCAAGTGTTGCTCAGATGAGACAGAGACCAGTGCATCAACTCGGGAGGGTGTCATCACCGAAATGTGACCATTCAAGATTAGATTTTAGGCCCTCCCGCTTCCTCTGAGTCTCGAAGCTGTAGAACTAAGTATAAATGAGTGTCTTGCCAAAAATCACTGGAGCATGACCACTTCTGGTTGAGAGTTTAGGACCTCCTTATACTTAGGTTCAAGTCTCGAAGCAGTAGAACAAAGAACAACAGAGTTACAGGCCAAATTCACTGGACCATGACCACTTCCAGTTTGCAGTTTTTGGCCTCCCCATCCCTCAAATTCGAGTTTCCAAGCCGTTGGACTAAGAATAACAGAGTTACAGGCCAAAATCACTGGACCATGACCACTTCCGGTTTGCAGTTTAGGGCCATTCAATGCTAGAGTTTGAGTCGCCAAGCTGTAGGACTAAGAATAATGTAGTTATAGGTCAAAACCACTAGACCGTGACCACTACCAGTTTGCAGATTAGGGCCTTCCTATCCCCTAGGTTCGAGTCCCCAAGCTGTAGGACTAAGAATAAAGGAGTTACAGGAGAAAATCACTGGACCATGACCAATTCTGGTTTGCATTTTAGGACCATCCAATGCTTGGATTCGAGTCTCCAAGCTGTAGTACTAAAAATAACGGAGTTACAGGGCAAAATCACTGGATTGTGACCACTTCCGGTTTGCAGTTTAGGACCATCCGATGCTTGGTTTCGAGTCCCGAAGCTGTAGGCCTAAGAAAAACGGAGTAAGAGGCCAACGAAACTTATTTGCATTTAGATTCAAAACTATTTTTTCAGTAGCCCTCACACATACCACACTGCAAGAAATTAATTTTCTCAATAGGCCGAGCTCAAATTCCATTTCTTAACAAAAGAAACTCATTTGCATTTAGATTACAAAATTAATTTTTCAATAGACTTTACCACATGACACACGGCAGGAAATTAACTTCTGAAGAGGCCAAGCTCAAATTCCATTTCTTAACAAAAGAAACTCATTTGCATTTAGATTAAAAATTAGGTTTTCAATATACTTCACACCGCGACAGTACAATAGACCTGTCAACGTGAGAGTAATTGAAAAGAAACCTATTTGCATTTAGATTAAAAATTATTTTTTCAATAGACCTCATCATGAATACTTACATGTAGTTTGGATCAAATCCATGCAAGAAAAGAGGCTCTCAGGAAGTTCAACCTGAGACGCACCTCAGAAAATCTTTCTCATTTCCGTATTTCAAGGGCAAAAACACGTCTTGCCATTAAGAACAGTAAACGGAAGGGTTGGAGACAGTATGTCTCCAAACAGAATAGCAGAACTTTATCTAAAAAGGTCTGGTACATGATCCGTATAATAAATGGTAAAAATTCGTCACCAATCAACCACCTAAACATAAACAACAAAGGACTTGACACTCCTCTTGATATTGCAGATGCCTTAGCCGATTCTTTTGCAAAGAAATCTTCTTCTTAGAACTACTCTGAACAGTTCCAGAGGAATAGGCCAAAAAGGAAAAGCAGAAACTGAACTTCAAATCAGATATCATAGAGCTCTATAACAAATTGTTTACACTGAAAAAAGTTAAGTCTGCTCTTAGCAAACCCCATTATTCTTTTCCGGGCTAAGACAAGGTTCACTATCCATTTCTTAAACACTTGCGATTCTCATCTCTTACCATTTTATTAGATATTTTTAATGATGTCTGACAATCTGGTGATTTCCCCTCTACCTGGAGAAGGCGCATTGGTTATTCCTATCTCCAAATCAGGAAGAGACTCTTGTGATACCAGTAATTACCGTTTTAGCCCTCACTAGCTGTCTTTGTAAAACTCTTGAACGGATAGTTATAACACTCGACTTGTCTGATTCTTGGAACGCCACAATCTTATTGTTGATGTTCAGAGTGAAATTTGCGGCCAAAGCAGTACAATTGATCACCTGGTCCGCGTCGAAACTTTCATTCGAGAAGCTTTTATTAAGAAAAAAAGAAAAAAAAAAAAAAAAAATAGTGTCTGCCTTCTTTGACCTAGAAAATGCTTATGACACCATCTGGAAATATGGGATTTTTAAGGAATTACCAGAAATTTGGTCTAAGAGGCCGCCGTCCTCTTTTCATTGCGGCTTTCTTAAAGAAATTGCTCTTTCGAGTCCGTGTTGGTAACACTCTGTCAGGCGCTCGAGAACAGGAAATGGGCGTACTGGTCCGGTACAGGGTTGTATTCTATCTAATTCTTTTGGCAATAAAATCAATAGCATCGTAAAAGGTATAAACCCAGGAGTTGACTGTTCCCATATGTAGACGACTTTGTAATATGTTTCAGGGCTAGAAACATGAATACCATAGAAGGACAACTACAGCAATGCCTCAATAAACTCCAGTCTTGGTTTGATAAAAAAGGTTTCAAGTTTCCTAAAACTAAAACGAAGTGTATGCACTTTTGCGACCTTCACTGTCACCATCCAATTCCTGATCTCCTCTTGAGTAAACCACGCATTGATGTTGTCCCTGAATTTAAATTTCTCGGGGTCACTTTTGACTCAAATCTTACATTTATTCCACACATCAATGTACTGTAAAAAAAAGTAAAAAGGCCCTTAATCTTCTCAAATTCGTCGCCCATTCTGAATGGAGAGCTGATCGAAAAGTTCTTCTTCGCCTTTATCGTTTTCTTTTCTACTCAAAATTGGACTATGGATCGATTGTCTACAGATCAGCTCGAAAGTCGTACCGTAAAGTACTTGATTCTTTTTATAATGAAGGCTTGCGTCTTGCCCTTGGAACAGTTAGAACTTCTCCGGTTAATAGCCTGCATGTAGGCTAGCAAACCATCTTTTTATGCCAGGGGCAAAAGTTGGCCCTTTAATGCCTTTTAAAACTTAAATCTAACCCTTTTAATCCTACTCATAAGACTGCTTTTTAACTCTCAGTATAAACGTCTGTTTGAGACGAAACCCAATGCAATACCACCTTTTGGTATTCGATTGGGACTTCACATAAGTAATCTTAATGTGGATCTGGATACAATTGCTCAACTTAAAATTCCAGACATTCCTCCATGGACAATTGGAACAGCAGAGTTCTGTTTTGACCATACTTCTGATTAGAAATCAGAAACAGACCGAAGTATGTTTAGAGGCCGATACGACGAGATTTAGGAAGAGTACTCCTCTTTCGACCTGTTCACACAGATGGGTCTAAAGATGGTGATTCAGTTGCAGCTGCAGCTGTATACGGAATTAAAAAAATTTAAAAATGTAGGCTTCTTAATAAATCTTCTGTCTTTTCGGCAGAAGTGAAAGGAAATGACCTGGCCCTTGATCTTGTTGAGCAGTCTGATGCTACTCACTTCATCATCTTTTCTGATTCATTATCCTCCCTTCAAGCTTTGCACAAGCAGAAACTTGAGAATCCGTCTGTCTGTGATGTCCTTGAATGCAGTTCACTTTTGGTTCAGTCTAAAAGAGTAGTCTTCTGCGGGATCCCTAATCACATGGGCGGACGGGGCACACGAAAAGGCCGTCATAACTGCCAAGTCGGCATCGTCACTCCTCCAATCCAATTACAAAGTTTCATACACAGATTTTAAACCTGCTGTTTTAACCTTTATCCAACCTTCTTGGCAATCAAAATTGGATGCTGAAATTTCTAATAAGTAACATTCAGTTAAACCGATCCTAGGTGAATGGTACCCCGCTTAAAGGTCCATTCGCCGAGAGGAGGTAATAGTTGCCCGCTGCAGAATTGAGCACACGTTTAACGCGTTCTTGGCTGTAAACACGTGATGAGGCACCAGGGTGCACTCCCTGCAATGCGCCCTTTTCAGTTGAACACATTTTTCTTGACTGTGTAGATCTTCATTCAATTCGTTCCAAAAACTTAAGTGAATACAGTATGAGAGCTCTCTATAATACTGTCAACACTGTGGCAATTATTGCCTTCCTTAAGGAGACTGGACTCTATCCAAAACTATGATATTGTTTTAAAACTTTTTCTTCCTATTCAGACTTTTTTTTTCTTCCTATCACTGTAGATCTATTTTATTTTATCTCCATTACAGAATCATTCATTGCAAATCTTTCACTATGTATTCATTACTCGAATTTTTACATTCTATTTATATTAGTTCTTCACTTTCATATTTTATCTTGCATGATAAATTATCTTGGACGTAAATGAAGTAATAGTTCTACAAAAACGTCACTTTTGTTTAGTCGCTGGTATTTGAGAATATAAGGCCCGTCTGTTTGAAAATTCATATCGATATAATAAACAGTATCAAACATTCAAATAGATCATTTTTATAAAATGAAGATAAATTCCAGCAAAACTGTCGCCAATGACGGATCAAGGCATACCAGAAAAGTTGTCGATCTATTCAGGGACATTGCTTTTCCCAAGGAGATTGGACCTTATACAAAATTGTGATATTGTTTTTAAACCTTTTACTTATATTCAGACTATATTATTCTTATCACTGTATCTATTTTATTTTATTACCATTACAATAGCATTTCATAACACATCTTTCATCATATACTCATGACTCACATTTTCTCATGCCATTCGTTTCTTTCATTTCCTTTTTTCGCGAGCGAAATGACCCTAGATGTCAGTGCGCCATAAAACACCATACAACCATTCATTGGTTTGGATCAACATTTATTTCATGAAGTTGGAACTCATAGACCGTTCCTTTGATTTCTTCTTGCCGCTAGCCATCGAGTCTGTATACATGCAGTGTTCCTTTGTGGTACCATTTATACACTCGAAACACTTTACTGGAGTAAGTCTCGTCATAAGTGCGCGTAAATGTATTTTTAAGTGAATTATTCGTACATAGTCACAGCATTCAGACTTAGCCGAGACCCGGTAGCGCAGTCGGTATCGTACAGAACTCAAGAACAGGGTGTTGCTGGTTCGATCCCCGACTCGGCCAATGTCTTCCCAAGGATTGATGGTAGTCATTTGGGCAGGATTCATTCCTCTCTCATCGCTGATCATTGTTGCGACGATGATTATGTGGGAAAGCAGCCATTGGCTTGAAAAGAATATTGTGTGGAGTACTGGTAAAAGAAACTCCAGGAAAGCATGAATAGGTGCATTTGCCGCCATGATATGGCTGAGATGATTTTGAAAACGCGTTAAACACCACACAATCAATCAATCAATCAATCAATCAATATTCAGACTTGACACGTTTCAAATCAGTTGTCTTGTGAGATGGGCTGAAATCCGCCAAGATTTTGTATGGGTGTCCTTAAATGCCCCGGCTTCTGTATCTCCCGTTTTAGTTTTTAAGTGGATGTAACCACACGTTCTTGGAGAACATTTCTATGAGGAGTACGATATATTTGTAGCCGTCATCACATTCTTCGAGTATTACGAAGCTGATTAGATTAATCATCAAGAGGTGCCTTATTACTGTTGGTGGTATTTTACTCTCAATGTGGCTTGGTCAGTTCTTAAGGGTTGAAGATGGGTATTGACATTGTTACTGTTTTATCCCTGTAGCTAATTAGCTCCTAAAGACAATTGGTTTCTTCTTAACAAAGACTGCTTTTGAAAACATAATGACAAAAAGGAGACTTGCTCATGGATGCCACTTTGGTCTTTTAACTACATTTTTTTCAAATACATGTAAAAGAAAAATGCTGGTTTACTATTTTCAACTCTATTAAGTAGGGACAGGTAGGAACAGCCAATCTCATATTTACGAGACAAAAAATGCATTCCGATTACTTCCTAAGTCCCTATCTTTGATACCGTGTGTCCTCGTATGTAATCACTTGATTATCATTCCTACAAAATAGCCGGCAGTTCAACAATTGCAGGCGATATCAGAACAGCACTCTGCCATCTGAAGTCAATCCTTTAACATCCTGCGCTGTGGAGAGATGTTTTTTTAAAACCACTTTGCAACAGATTTACGTTTATTATCTACATTTGATAATGCTATCAAAGTCACCGGCTGCAAATTTGTCTCGGGAGCTGATGACTAATACATTTTCCTAAACAAAAATGATCAATAATCACTTTCACAATTGTGTCAAGTATCAATTGTTCGAACATTTAACAGTGCCCACAAAACAAGTCTTAATACTGGTTGTAGTATAACAGATTTTGAGGTAAATTAATCGACTATTGGAAATTGATGCCCAGTGATTAACAGCACTATTTTTATTTCTGATCCTGTCTGAGGCCCTTTCCCCCTCTCTGTAAAAATGCTCAAAATGACATAGTAAGTCCAAAGGAAAATGTATGAAAATTAAAAACATTTTGAATTAATCAGTTTTGCTAAATTGTAATTTAGCTGTGGACGGACGAAAAAAAAAAAAAAAAAACGGACGGAAAGTGAAAAAAATCTGATTTCAAAACATTACCGTATCTAAGAAGTTTCGAACATTAAGGTTCAAAACCATTTACGGGGACAGCATATACTTTCTCCTTTTGTCCATATTCATTCCTTTTCTATTATATGCATTCCTAGTTTGTATGACATAATTCCCGTTCCAGTCTGTGCCATAACGTATTTGTGTGTGTTGAGGGGGCAAGTTGTCTCTTCTGCAAATACAATCTAACTTGTTCAATCAAATTCCCACCCAGACCCAAGCGTTTCTTTTGAACGTTTTCTGGCTTAGTCAAAGTTATTTTAGTCGATATACAGGTTCCTCTATAACCACTATACAATATATCACAGCTTAAATTTCGGATGACTCGGCTGCGCAGAGTCCCTCCACCAGAATTCGGTTTTTGCAGTTTATTACAGTTACGGGCATTTTCAAATCTAAAATGAAATTTGAGTCTGAGCATCTTTTGAAGAGGTAGCCTGATGCTGCCAACAAACTAGAACTAGAAGATTTTTTGCAGTGAAATTTAGAATTGTGAATGTCCTTGTATCAATGTGATATAAATAATTATGTTGAGTTGCAATATTCTTTCTAGCGCAACATAAGTCGACAGACAAGCACTCTAATTTTTCCTAGTTACATGGGCGATTGCGCTCATTTAGTCATTTTGTTTGCACCGGATGTCACGTTTTGTGTAAAGTAATATGGTCTTTCGGAATAAAGCGAACGGAAAGTGGGGGAAGTGTTAAAATCCAGAGGCATGGGGAAAGAAAAAAAACAATAGCGCGTGAAATGGACATTTTATGCAGAGAAATTTTATTTTTGGATAAGTGCTAGTGCCATTAAAATGATGTAGCTAAATAAATTGTTTGTGCATGTAACTTGTACATTAAACCATGCATATAATAATATTCTGTTTTTATAAACCCCCCACTTTTTAGTGTGAAATGGGTTTAAACATTGAAAGGCATCAAGTTATTCAACTATATCAATGTGAACCTCTGACAATTCGTCTACTTGGGATGATTTACAAAGTCTATGTCACAGAACTTTGTCTGCATTCTTTGTCTACTGTTATATGGTAGAGGTATACTGTAATATTACAAATCTGGTTAGTTTATTTATTCGACGAAAATGCGAAGAGACGTTCTTACTTGATTATGTCCAATCTGTGTGTCCTTTTACCAGACAGTTCAGAGGCTTAGCCTCGTAGTGGTGAAACCCAGGACATACATGAATATGTGAGCTTTCGCCGTGATATAACTTAAAAATGTGAAATTTGTTTTTGTTGGAGTTTAAAGCCGTTTTAACAGTTTTGGTTATATCATGGCGGTCAGTGAACCTACGCATGTGTTTCCTGGCATTCTCACACCACTACTGACACTTTTTTTTTTCTAAATCATCGACTACTTTTTCCACATGCATCAGAGATGAGAGACAAAAAATCGCCGAAGAGAAAGTTTGCCTCAACCGGGCATCGAACTCGCAATCGCCAGGTCACGAGTCAGATACGCTAACCACTGAGCTATCCGGGCGGACGAATAACATTTAAAGCCGCGTAAAGTACCATTCGATCAATTACTCAATATGTATCTGTGGAGTAGAAAATCTGTTGTTTGCCGTTCGAGGCTTACCGGTGAAATGACTTTCTGTATGGCGAAAAACCCGCATTTTCATATCTATGGATATAAAACATGTCTGGACTTCTCAACTGTGCATGGTCATAACCGGTCCCGAATATTTGTAACCGGTAAAGATCGTTTCTGTAATCACTTTGTTGTATTCAACAACCCTATCACTTTCCAGATAGGTAAAGTTAGCTACTAGTAGCCAGCTACTAGTAGCCAGCTACTTGTTCAGGTAAAGTTAGCTACTAGTAGCCAGCTACTAGTAGCCAGCTACTTGAGCTGGTAAAGTTAGCTTCTAGTAGCCAGCTACTAGTAGCCAGCTACTTGAGCTGGTAAAATTGGTTATTTGTAGCCAGCTACTGGTAGCCACCTTCTAGTAAGCAGTCACTTATAAAAGGAAAATCTGGCAATTCGTACCCAGCGACCAATGTATAAGTAATTAAAATGGAGGTTTTTTAGTAGTTTCTTAAAGGTACAAGTAGCTGGCGCACTAATTGTCGACGCCTTAAACGAAATGTTTTTCTTCCATCCAGAATACTATATAAATGCATCAGAAAAATCAAAATCAAATAATTTCCTGTATTAAAGGGTCAAGCTACGAGATCTGTCAATAGAATTTTTTTTTACATTTGTTTTTAATTAGGGATTTAAAATATACAAGTAGCTGACGAGATTAAGACAGACACTTCAAAATATTTCAAAGAATCACATACACTGTATTACGAAGAAATGGAAAATATCATTTTCAATTCATTTTTAACTATTAAAGGGGCCAGCTACTCGTCATGAAAATTGGGACATTTTTCAATTTCACTTAGAGAGGAATTCAAAAGTACAAGTAGCTGGGCTATTTTTGTAATTAAGTGCTTGTTTTGAATAAAGTAGACAATAAATGCGTCAGAAAACTCAAAATTGAAGCATTTTCAGTTATTAAAGGGGCCAGCTACTTAATATAAATCGGACAATTTTGCACTTTTGCGAAATGGTGATTTTAAATGTACAAGAAGCTGGCTAGATTTAGAGAGATTTTTCAAAATATCTCAACGAATCATTTTGAGGATATTTAGGGAAAATTAAAGATTTTAAAAATTAGTCCATTCTTATCATTTAAAGGGCCCAGCTACTCGTCATGAAAATGTGGATATTTTTCAACTTAACTTAGATTAAAATCAAAAGGTACAAGTAGCTCGCGAGCCTAAGAGCGAATTTTGAAATTAAATGCTTGTCTTGAATAACAGATACTATGTATGTATAAGAAAACTCAAAACTGAATCATTTCCGGTTATTAAAGGGGCCAGCTACTTGACTTGAAAAATGGACGACTTTGCTGTTTTTCGAAGTAATGATTTCAAATGTACAAGTAGCTGGCGAGATTAAAAGAGATTTTTCAAAATATTTCAATAAATCTTTTTGCGGACACTTAGGAGAAATTAGAGATATCAAAATCAATCCATTCTCATCCAAGGGGCCAGCTAGTCGTCATGAAAATGAGGATATTTTTCAATTTTATTTTGAATGAAATCAAAAGGTACAAGTAGCTGGCGAGGCTAAGAGCGAATTTTGAAATTAAATGCTTGTTTTGAATAACAGATACCATGAATGTATAAGAAAACTCAAAATTGAATCATTTCCGGTTATTAAAGAGGCCAGCTACTTGATTTGAAAACTGGACAACTTTGCTGTTTTTCGAAGTAATGATTTCAAATGTACAAGCAGCTTGCGAAAGTAAGAGAGAGATTTTTCAAAATATTTCAACAAATCTTTTTGCGGACACTTAGGAGAAATTAAAAATATCAAAATCAATCCATTCTGATCCATTCAAGGAGCCAGCTGCTCGTCATGAAAATGCGGATATTTTTCAATTTTACTTAGAGTGAAATCAAAAGGTACAAGTAGCTGGCGAGCCTAAGAGCGGATTTTGAAATCAAATGCTTGTTTTGAATAACAGATACTATGAATGTATAAGAAATAGGGATGGCAACGGTTAACCGGTTAACCGATCGAATGACCGATTAACCGGTTAGGAAATCAGAAACCGGTTAACCAGAAAGAAAATATATATATTACCAAAATTTTACCATGATAGTGAAAAAATACGTCTAAAAAATTAACTTTGTCGGTTCTGACAACCATGACTGCATGATACGCGCATCCATGTCGCCAAGACGCGGCGACGGTGTGATACACAGTTTGACATGTCTGTGCAATAAACATTGTTAATCCGCTAATTGGTCCCCAGTCTCCAATAATAAACAGTCAAAAACAGGTGTCCTCTTCTAATCAAAGGCACTCGTTTCTACAGTTTATCGTAATTGATTTGTTTGGATTATTTCATTAAGTGCCCGCCCGCAATCAAATATATGCATGGATTGACCAATCAGCGTAAGAGGGATTAAAATTAACAAGTTAATGGATCTCTGGTCAAGCAAGTACAGCGATTACTCTTCGTTCATTATCAGTTCGTTAAGTATCCTTGAAAATCGAAATATACCATCACTGAACATTCATTTGTGTTTAGCAGTTTTCAAACAAATATCAGTTATCTTAACCCTTTTCCTCACACTATCCCTTGTTTTAACGACCTTGAGGTTGAAAATCCATGAAAACATTGTGAGAAAAGGAGAAATTGCTTATAACGAGCAATTTTTTCTTTTTCCACAATGTTTTCTACGTTTTTAAAGAAGTAAGAATCATGTGTATCAACAATAAAATTGTTTTCTGCAGAGGCTTTAAATTTGGGAGTGTCTAAAATCTGAATTTGTCGTTTTGGAGGTTAACACCCAATTCACTTAGCGATGGCCCCTTCGTTTGACGATCAATAACCATAGCATCATCTGCATGATTAAGTAACACGATTCTGTCAAGTTGTAAATAGCCTGATAATTTCTAGTCCTTTAAAGAAAACATTGTGGAAAAATGAGTGTATTGCCGAGAGAGAGAGAGAGATCGTCGATCTCTTTTAATATCGCCAGCTACTTGTACATTTGAAATCATTACTTCGAAAAACAGCAAAGTTGTCCAGTTTTCAAATCAAGTAGCTGGCCCCTTTAATAACCGAAAATGATTCAATTTTGAGTTTTCTTAGATATTCACAGTATCTATTATTCAAAACAAGCATTTAATTTCGAAAATCGGTCTTAGGCTCGCGAGCTACTTGTACCTTTTGATTTCACTGTGAGTAAAATTGAACACTATCCGCATTTTCATGACGAGTAGCTCGCCCCTAAAATGAATAAGAATTGATTTTTTTTTTTTTTATGATATTTTAAATTTCTCCTACGTGTCCTCAATATGATTTGTTGAAATATTTCGAAAAATCTCTCTAAATCTCGCCAGCTAATTGTACATTTTAAATCATGATTTCGCAAAAGTGCAAAATTGTCTCATTTTCTGATCAAGTAGCTGGCCCCTTTAATAACCGGAAATGCTTCAATTTCGAGTTTTCTCGTGCATTTATACTCTCTTTTATTCAGTACGTGCATTTCATTTCAAAAATCGCTCTTAGGCTCGCCCACTACCTGTGCCTTTTGATTTCACTCTAAGTAAAATTGAAAATATCCGCATTTTCATGACGAGTGGCTGGCCTTTTAAATGGATGAGAATGGATTGATTTTGATATTTTTAATTTCTCATAAGTGTCCCCAAAAGGATTTGTTGAAATCTTTTGAAAAATCTCTTTTAATCTCGGTAGCTACTTGTACATTTGAAATCATTACTTCGAAAAACAGCAAAGTTGTGCCATTTTCAAATCAGTAGCTGTCCCCCTTAATAGCTAGAAATGCTTAAATTTTGACTATTTTAGTGCATTTATCATCCCCTAATGTAAAACAAGCATTTAATTTTAAAAACAGCTCTCAGACTCGCCAGCTACTTGTACTTTTGAATTCCTCTCTGAGTGAAATTGAAATATGTCCCCCTTTTCACGACGAGTACCTGACCCCTTTTATAACAGGAAATGCTTCCATTTTCAGTTTGCTCGCGTATTTTTAGTCTCTTTTATTCAAAACGAGCATTGAATGTCAAAAATCGCTCTTAGGCTCGGCAGCTACTTCTATCTTTTGATTTCACTCTAAGTAAAATTGAAAAATATCTGCATTTTCATGACGAGTAGCTGGACTCTAAAATGAATTAGAATGGATTGATTTTGATATTTTTAATTTCTCCTACTTATGCTAGGCATGATTTGTTGAAAAATTTTGAAAAATCTCTCTAAATCTAGCCAGCTACTTGTACATTTTAAATCATTGAAAAAATCCGCATTTTCATGACGAGTAGCTGGCCCCTTAAATGGATGATAATTGATTGATTTTGATATTTTTAATTTCTCCTAAGTGTCCCAAAAAAGATTTGTTGAAATATTTTGAAAAATCTCTTTTAATTTCGCCAGCTACTTGTACATTTGAAATCATTATTCGAAAAACAGCAAAGTTGTCCAGTTTTCAAATCAAGTAGCTGGCCCCTTTAATAACCGGAAATGATTCAAGTTTGAGTTTTCTTATACATTCATAGTATCTGTTTTTCAAAACAAGCATTTAATTTCAAAATTCGCTCTTAGGATCGCCAGCTACTTGTACCTTTTGATTTCACTCAAAGTAAAATTGAAAAATATCCGAATTTCCTGGCGAGTAGCTGGACCCTTTAAATGATAAGAATGGATTGATTTTGATACCTTTAATTTCCCCTAAATATCCTCAATATGTTTCTTTGAAATAAATGAAAAGTCTCTCTAAATCTAGCCAGCTACTTGTACATTTGAAATCACGATTTCGAAAAACAGCAAAATAGTTCGGTTTTTCAATCAAATAGCTAGCCCCTTTAAAATCGGAAATGATTCAATTTTGAGTTTTCTCATACATTCATAGTTTCTGTTATTCAAAAGAAGCATTTAATTTCAAAATTCGCTCTTAGGCTCGCCAGCTACTTGTACCTTTTGATTTCACACAAAGTATTATTGAAAAATATCCGCATTTTCCTGAAAAGTAGCTGCCCCCTTTAATGATTAAAAATGAATTGATTTTGATATCTTTAATTTCTCCTAAGTATCCTCAATATGATTCGTTGAAATATTTTGAAAAATCTCTCTAAATCTAGCCAGCTACTTGTATATTTTAAATCATGATTTCGCTAACTTGCAAAGTTATCCCGTTTTTATATCAAGTAGCTGGCCCCTTTAATAACCGGAAATGCTTCAATTTTGAGTTTTCTGACGCATTTATAGTCTACTTTATTCAAAACAAGCACTTAATTACAAAAACAGCTCTTAGACTCGCCAGCTACTTATACCTTTGAATTCCTTTCTAAGTGAAATTGAAAAATGTCCCAATTTTCATGACGAGTAGCTGGCCCCTTTAATAATTAAAAATGAATTGAAACTGATATTTTCAATTTCTCCGTAGTACAGTGAATGTGATTCTTTGAAATATTTTGAACTGTCTGTCGTAATGTCGTCATGTACTTGTACATTTTGGATCCCTAATTAAAAACAAACGCGAAAAAAAATTCCTAGTGACAGATCTCGCAGCTTGACCCTTTAATACAGAAAATTATTTGATTTCGATTTTTCTGGTGCATTTATATAGTATTCTGGATGGAAGAAAAACATTTCGTTTAAAGCGTCGACATTTGGTTCGCCAGCTACTTGTACCTATAGGGAACTAATAAAAACCTCCATTTTAATAACCTATATATATGTCGCTTTGTACGAATTGCCAGATTTTCCTTTACAAGTGACTGCTTTCTAGAAGGTGGCTACCAGTAGCTGGCCACAAATAACCAATTTTACCAGCTCAAGTAGCTGGCTACTAGTAGCTGGCTACTGGAAGCTAACTTTACCTGAACAAGTAGCTGGCTACTAATAGCTGGCTACTAGTAGCTAACTTTACCTGAACAAGTAGCTGGCTACTAGTAGCTGGCTACTAGTAGCTAACTTTACCTATCTATCACTTTCCTCCTTCCTATTAGTTCCTTATGAAAACCAAGACAATTGTCATAATGATAAAGAACACCCTTGGCTATAAATTAAATCGTACTTGTCTGATCCCAGACACACTCAACATAATGAGTTACCTGAAAATAGAGAGATTCTGTCCAATCAGCTAAACAACGTCATCTTCTACTTGATTTAACCCTTTCCGTGCCATAGGCAATAACATTGACTTTTGCAGACGCCATAGATTAAGATCAGACTGCACAGAACGTGCAGTCTGATCTTTGATCTATGCTGTCTGTTACGGGAGACCACTCCTTCATGCATGTCTTCGTCCCGATTTAAATACAATACCTAACAACTGCGTTAGGGAGATATCTCTTTAGGTCAGTGGTTATGGTATTGGTCTTTTAAACCTCGAAAAACGAGGATCTTGTCCACCATGGGTTCGAATCCCGCCAGATGCGGTTTGTATTTCAGCTATGCATTTGTTCATTTGTTTCTTTCTTACGGTCTTTGTTCGTAAGATGGGGGCTCGTCCGGGATTGGCCATTGAGCCATTAATCCCATTTGTTGTCCAAGTACGGACATTTGTTGTCTAAAGAATAGACTTACTGCCTAATGAGGCTTTGAGTCATTAATAAATGATGACTTTAAGAGGGGGTGTGTTACGGGAGACCACTCCTTCATGCATGGCTTCGTCCCGATTTAAATACAATACCTAACAACAGCGTTAGGGAGATATCTCTTTAGCTCAGTGGTTATGGCATTGGTCTTTTAAACCTCGAAAAACGAGGATCTTGTCCGCCATAGGTTCGAATCCCACCAGATGCGGTTTGTATTTCAGCTCTGCATTTGTTCGTTTGTTTCTTTGTTACGGACTTTGTTCGTAAGATGTCTGCTTGTGTAGTCAAGCCACAAGTCAAACAATCAAAACTTTTGTAAGTTTCAATGGATTCTATTTAGAGCCGTCGAAAGGGGTGGAGTTTATTTATTTGGCACTGAGAGAGTTTAACGTACCGATCCTAGTACCTCCTCAGCGTAATTGTTTAAACAGAGGGAGATCTGTTTAATTCCTACCCAATCGATCAACACGCAATACCTGTAACAAGAATCGGCAAGTTTTATCCCAGTCAATTTCAGCACAATGGGTTACATTTTTAACACACCTGAGCTCAAAAAGTGCTCAAGGTGAGCTTTTGTGATTGTGCTGTGTCCGGCGTCCGTCGTGCGTCAACCGTCGTCAACTTTTACCTTGTGTACGATCTAGAGGCCACATTTTCAGTCAGATACTCATGAGACTTGGCCAGAATAATTGCCTTGTTGATATCTCGGACAAGTTCGAAAATGTAGCAGCACCTTAGAACTGAGCCACATAGAACCCCTTTTTGACCTTCCTTTTACAAATGAGTAGGTTAATGGATTAGTAAAATAATAGGTTTGTCAGTCGTCAGCAACAGAACGTAAAAGATACGGGTCAATTCTGATCAGCAATACCTATTATCAAGCTTTACATATCACTCATTCATGAATACCAGTACCTACCAACCTTTTATTTGGGTAAAATAATAAAACAAAAAAAAAAACAGATTTTTTTTTTTCTGTAACTTTGGAATCTTGGTAACTGTACGGTAACATATTGTCAGACTAATAATAATATTCATACTTTTAAATGGTATGAATAAATCATATAAATTATGCCTGCATTTTCACATCTGAATTATTTAATTTTGGCAGTTAGTGGGCCTTTTATTTTTCTATTTCTAACGAGCCATTGTTTTTATCTAGAAAAAAAAAATGAATGGTCCCGTATAATATTTTTTTGGGGGTAGTCAAATCGTTCTGGGTCAAATCGTCCGGGTCAAAATGTCTGCTGGCCAAATTCTCCTACCCTACTTTCAAAGAACATAGATCCCCTTAACTTTTTACCAAACGAAAGATTTTAGACTTGTCCAAAAGTATATGATTGCAAATGATTAAATAAATGTAGCCCAAATGATGATTTGAACCGTTGAAAGGGTAGAAAACATTATGAGAAAAGGAGAAAATGATGGGTATCAGCATTTTTTCTTTTTCCACAATGTTTTCAACAGCCTTCTTTATCAGAGTCGTTAAAAACAGGATATTATGGAAAAAGAGTTAAAACACTTTTTTAATGTATTGTTCTTTTATAGTCAAAAAAATAATACCCAAACATTACAATTCTATGGTCATTTATTTCTAATATGAATAGACAATTAAAATCTAAGATATATACGTTTGTGATATTCATCTGCACAGCATTCAAATGTCTGATCTTGATCTGTTATTATCTTCAAAAGAGACTTTACTTGTCCTTGACCAACCCAGGTCATGTACGTGTATTTGAGGCGTTCTAATAAGCAAGGAGCATAACTGCGGTAAACCCTGTGCTCTTTATCTGAAATATAGGACCTTGTGGAAACGATGATAATCAAAAAATATAAAGTAGCTGATGAGACAAACATTTTGCTGAGGGTTTTACCCTTAGAGCGCTTAATTATTGAAATAGACATGTTAAGCTTAGAAAAGCAGCCTGAATATTGCAGGGCCAATGTTGCTGTCTTGACTGGAATATCTCAGCAAGGCTGGCATGACAGATATACGATCTGACCGCTTGTTCTGTGCAGTCTGGTCTGAATCTACACTCATAGCAAAAGCCCCCCTCCACATAAGAACGCATTACAATATGACGTTATGTAACGCGCGATTAACTTGAGGTAATGCGTCAAACTAAAAAGGTCAAGCAGTTAAACTGTCGATGGTGGTGAGGTTGACGTGAAAGTAGTTCCGGCCACTTAAATGTACCGGTGTCTATATGGTGATACCAGAGTTAGATATCGGTACATAAAGAAAAAAAATATTTTAACCGCTTTACCCTTTTAGTTCAACCATATTAACCACAGGCTGTAGATAATACAAGTTGATATTGTGGCCAACCTGTCAAGGTTACAGTAACCCTCATCATTCAGATCAATGTCACAGTGATCAGCCATAGATCAAAGTTCCCTTTACAAACGGGGGTCCTGCATGGCTTAGTGGCAAAGTGTGGGACTCGTAACCTGGAGGCCCCGGGCTCAAGCCGCACTGGATTCACTGGGCCCTTCGTGGGAGCAGGGATCCTATATAAGATCCCTGGTGGGAGTGCCCTTGGGCAAGACACTTCAGAGCCCTAGCATAGCATTGGTAAAACCGAGGAAATACATGAATATCTGAGCTGTCGCCATGATATGACTGATATAATGTGTAAAACACCATTCAATCAATTCAAGCAACCCTTTAAAAAGCACCTTTGAGGATTTAGAAAAGAATAGAAAAGGAAACTCTTTACATTCTAAAATTTATTGTCTATCAAACTGAATGTCAAACAGATTCATTTTTTTTAAATGCTTGTATCAAATTAAATTGTCATCCCATTTATAGCTATGGCAAGTACCAGTCAATTATATAGGTCAGTGTTCTTAAAAGCCTTCTTCCTCAAGGTCAGTTAAACTTTGGATTAAATTTAAGTTTAATGACATTGAAAAGCATAATGATTAGTAGTGCATTCTGAATAAAAATCTTTCAAATATTGTTGCATATTGTTCCATTTTTCTCCCCTCAATAAAGGACAAAATTTTAAATTAATCAAACTGGATTACATTTTTGGGCAACATAATTAAACAAAAGTAATTTCGTTGAAAGGATATCCCCCACCGTAAAATACCTTTTTATTGATACAAACATGTAAGAGGTATTGTGTTTTGCATGTACACACGGCTTTTTTGTTATTGGTCCATAACGAAATTATACATTAAGCCCCCTTTCTCCATGATATAGCATTTCATTAAATAGAGCAAATAACGATTGTTTGTGGCTTATGATAAACAATATAAATATGAAGGTTCATAAAACTTTGACCAGTACTTAAAGAGATGTTGGTCCATAATGGAAATATACATCAAGCCCCCCTTTTCCATGACATGGCGTCAAATCAAACAAACAAAAAACTGTATCAGCAGACTATCATGACCAACATATGTGTGAGGTTTCATCAATTTTCATAAAGGGTTTTAGAAGATATCTGTCCAGAGGGCTGACGAACTAAAAGACGGACAGACAGACAGACAGACGGACAATGCAAAATTTATATTCCCTCTCCTTCGAAATAGCGCCGATGATAGAACCTGTCCTTAATAGGATAAAGAAAATTGTTATAAAAGGAGAAAATCTTTGGCTACAAGCATATTCGCCTTTTTCAACAATGTTTTGAAAGTCTTCTTCCTCAAGGTCTTAGAAAAAAAGCAAGGATTGTATGCTATTGGATTAGAAACTATTTACCTTCTTAAAAAAAGTCCTTCACATAAAATGGTAAAAAAAAAATGAATCCATTTTCCACATAGTTTTCAATAGCCTTCCTCTTCAATGTTCACCTAACTCAGGATTTTGTTAAACTGGGTTTATGTGCTATTAGAGGAAATTCAAGTTTATAGACACTGAAAAAAACATGTAAGTACAAACACTTTACCATCTTACAAAAATATTCACTAAATATAAAATGGTAAAGAGTTTCTGAAAAGAAAGATATACTACCTCAAAAAAAAAGAAAATAATAATAATAAAAATAATAATAATCACTTGGAGCTAAAGTGGTACAGAGTTTCTGAAAAAACAAAAATTACCTTTTTCCAGAATGTTTGCAATAGCTTTCTTCCTCAGTGTGAAAGTATAAGAAGTAGAAACTCTTTATCATCTTGCACAAAAAAAAAAATCACATGGAGCTAAAATGGTAAAGAGTTTCTGAAAAAAAATGTTTTTTTTAACTTTTTCTTCAATGTTTCCAATAGCTTTTTTAATTAAGGAATGAAGAGAACTTTTTTTGTTTTCATGGAGGTATGAAAAAAAAAACCTAATCACACTTTTGTATGAAACCGCGAAGAGCGGTTTCATACAAAAGTGTGATTAGGTTTTTTTTTTCATACCTCCATGAAAACAAAAAAAATTCTCTTCATTCCTTATAATTCAATATCACAGACAAGAAATATGCACTTAAATTTTACTCTACTGCTTTTTTTTGGTAAATCCAACATTGCGTATTTATTTAATGTCCATTTCATTGATAATTCATAGCGCGGTAAATCTGCTCGTTCATGACGTAATAATGACGTAACTCATGACGTCATTATAGTATTGAACATTGGCAGATTTAGTAGATTTATTATTAGAAGTTCAATACGCCAGAAGTAAGTTGAAAGTAAGTTTGTTAGGACCCAGCAAAGTGACAATGAGTTTAAGCTCTCTCTTTGAATTTACTGTTGGATATTTTTTTCAATGTTCAGAGAAAATAAATTTAGCTAGCAATTTGAAATTTGGACTGGATATAAAATCAGACAGAAAAACATTATGGAATCTCGTATACATGTTTGTTTACACTAGTTTGACTGCAAAAGTAGTTCCGGCACTGCTTATTTTTTTTTTCATGGAGCTATGAAAAAATTTTTTCAGCCAATCAGAACTCGCCAATGCTCATGAAAAAAACTAATATTGAATTATACAGTGTCCATAAAACTTTGCGTTTTTTGCTGTTGGATAAAATTTGAGTTTCTGGAACTTGATAAAACATATAGGTAAAAACTCTTCACCATCTGACAAAAAAAAAAAAAAAAGGAACTAGGAGCTAACATGGTAAAGAGTTCCGAAAAAAAAAGAAAATAAAGAATACCTTTTTTCCACAATGTTTGGAAGAGCTTTCTTCCTCAGCGTCCATAAAACTTAGCACTGTATGCTGTTACATAGATCTAACATTCAAGTTTCAAGACATAAAAAAGCAAATGAGCAGAAACTCTTTACCATTTTACCAAAATCTTTGAACTAAAATGGTAAAGAGTTTAGGAATCAATTTTTTTTTTACCTTTTTACCCTAATGTTTGAAAGAGCTTTCTTCCTCAGCGTCCATAGAACTTCGCACTGTATGCTGTTACATAATATTCAAGTTTCAAGACATAAAAAAGCAAATAAGTACAAACTCTTTATCATTTTACCATTGAACTAAAATGGTAAGGAGTTTTGGAAGAAAAAAAAAAACCTATTTCCACAGTGTTTGCAATAGCTTTCTTCCACGGTGTCCATAAAACTCAGGACTGTATGCTGTTAAACTAAATTCAAGTTTCAAGACATTGAAAAAACATATAGGTAGAAACTCTTTACCATCTTAACCCCCCCCCCCCCCAAAAAAAAAAAAAAACAATTGGAGCTAAAGTGGTAAAAACTTTCTGAAAAAACAAAAATTACCTTTTCCCACAATGTTTGCAATAGCTTTCTTCCTCAGTTTGAAAGTATAAGAAGAAGTAGAAACTCTTTACCGTCTTACACGCACACACACACACACCCATCCACACCCACCCACACACAAATAGCTTTTATTCCTCAGTGTCCATAAAACGCAGGTCTGTATGCTGTTAGATAAAGTTCAAATTTCAAGACATTGAAAAGCAAATAAGTAGAAACTCTTTACCATCTTGCAAAAAAAAAATAATAAAATCACATGGAGCTAAAATGGTAAAGATTTTCTAAAAAAAAAATTTTTTTTTTTACCTTTTTCTTCAATGTTTCCAATAGCTTTCTTCCACAGTGTCCACAAAACTCTTCAATTTTTGCTGTTGGATAAAATTCAAGTTTTCCGACATTGAAAGAAAAAAATATAGGTAGAAACTCGTTACCATCTTACAAAAAAAAAATAGGAGCTAACATAGTAAAGAGTTTAAAAAAAAATGCCGTTTTTCCACAATGTTTGCAAAAGCTTTCTTCCTCACTGTCCATAAAACTTTGCACTGTATGCTGTTAGATAAAGTTCAAGTTTCAAGACATTGAAAAGCAAATAAGTAGAAACTCTTTACCATCTTAGAACCTTGTATTTTGAACTAAAATGGAAAAGAGTTTCGGAAAATTTGCCATAATTTCAAAATCAAAGGGTTTGTGGGAATGGTTCGATTATCTTTGCACATATACTAAAGAAACCATTCGATATTTATCAACACAGAGCTTTTAGAAACAAATTTCATGATCAAAATTTTGAAAAGATCAGATTTCACTGCCTTGTCAGATTCCCCTGCTAGAAATTCCCGGTTTTTTTTTGGTAGCCGACGCAAAATAGTTCGAATGTATTCCATGTGTTTTTGTTGTTTCAAAGATGAAAACAAGTGTTCATGGCCTCTTGACATAAAAAGTTTAAGAAATTCTATTACGCTGTATACTTCTAACAATATCAAATAGCCGTATTCAATTATTTTCGAACTGTACTGCCATTGGTACATGAAAAAATATTTTAATCGCTTGGCCATTTTAGTTCGACCGAGGTAATGCGAGTAAATTACGTCATATTTCCGTCTGGTTGAATGGCACGCACTGTTTACCTAGGTAACTAGTGCGCGGGAACCAATGTTTCCCGCTTCAACTGAAGAGTTTCGGAAACGTTAACGGCAAATTTCACTGGTCGTAGCCATGAATTATCAAACCTTATAATCCAGCATTATTTCTCGATAAACTATCGATAGGCATGAAATGAAAATTAATACAGTCTACGTTGTTTCAAAATTAAACCTTTTGTTCTAACTGTTATTTGTTTCGAAAGAAGAATGCCTTTTTGAGGAAGTGAGCAGTGCTACAATATGTTTTCTATTCTTTAAATTGAAATAGCTGGGATAATTTATACCAGTCTTGGAAAAATAAGTCCAACACACGTTGTTTAAAATACACTGAAACTATTTAACAAAAAATGGTTAAGATTATAGAATCTTCTGAGAAGTAGAAGTTGTCTAGAAGACATGTAACTTGAGATACCCAGTTTTCATACCATTGTTAAACTCGTTGAAATGCAGACTGTATAATTTATTTAAAAAATATATCATCCGTGTAAATAACTTTACACCGATATTTGATAATTGCGCAATACCGCACTATACACAAAGGGTATCGTGCGAGTTCTTCATACACCCCTGCATAACATGCACTTGAGGGATTTTTTTTTTTCAAATGTTACGCTTACAAAATACAAGGTGAATCCTTTCGAATTTGTTTCTTTTTTTTTTTCTTAAACCAAATATTTCACAAGAATGACTCAATATTGATTGAACCCACAAAGCGTGTTAGGTTTCAACGAGACTTTTCTACAGTTGTTGAGTAATACAGCTTTTAAAGCTTTTTCGAAAAGCTACCCGACATTTACCTAGACCCTTATCCTGCTGAATTAGTTAAATTATATCTTCAAGCCAAATGTTGCTATTTCAAATTGATTTTGAGGGGGAAATATCTCCTTATCGGACAATGTAAATCCAAGATCAGACAGCACATTTTGTGCTGTCTGATCTTGATCTACAATGTCTGCAAAAGGTCCTCGAGCCGCGCTTAGCAGCCTAAGGGTTAGAATTTACGTTGAAACCAAAAACTGTTCCCAGACTGTTAAATGAGTCACTACTTCCTAGAATTTTTCCCATTTAAAGTCTAAATTTATCCTTGTAACCAACGACCCCCTTTTTCTGAAAACCATTAACTTTCGTTTTCGATTCATTTACCTCTTTAGCCCAGTATCAACAATATTCGTGTAAAAGTTCTAGGTTATCTTGTAAGTCCTTCGGGGGTTTTCCAAATAGTGTTTTATCATCGACAGTGCGTCATAAAATTAATGACATAGAATTATCCCATGTGCGAGCCCTTTTACCAAATAGTATCATGGTTTAACGAATGTGGCTTTTGGAAATATTATTGGGAAAGGAGAAATACTGTTATATTAACCCTTATCATCTAAATAAATGAATAGAAACTTTAAGCCGATAGTGAAACACACAAATTTCACCATTTCAAAGGTATTTTGAGGGTGAAATATCTCCTTATCGGTCTTAGTAGATCCAAGATCAGACTGCAAGTTCTGTGCAGTCTGATCTTGATCTACACTGTCCACAAAAGTCATTGATTTGCTCTCAGGAGTCTAAGTAAGGGTTAGGACTTATCACACAAATAAATGCCTTGAAAATTCTTGTTACAACATTACATAATGGGTTGTGTACAGTGAAAATAGGATCACCCGTTTCGGAAAGTCTGATCTCGATTCACACTAGCCGTAAGCTGTGATTGTAAACTGCACACTAGTTTTCTTTAAATATGGTATATGATGAACATAATTATAATGCAAAAAAGCGTACTATTTACGTAGAAAAGATGCTTCTGGTCATCAATGAAAAAAGGATATATCGAGTTATGTTAATTTGTTTACTTTTACAAATCATTAGGTTTTCGAACTTTTTAAGGTTGGCTATGTTAAATTTGATAATAACCTGGTTTTTTTTTTTTCAATCATGTAGTATTTTTTCTAAGTTCTCTTATTCACAAATTAATGAAAACACCGACATACCTAAACAAACCCCCCCCCCCACACACACACACGCACAATCAATGAACAGAGACAATCCTAAAGAAAAAGATTGGAGCGAAAGCTCAGCCTAGAGAGTTCATTTTATACGCTTGTACCAAAGTCCCGTCCTGATATAATCGGAAAAACGGGTTTCGGTTGGCCTAGTAATGCCTGAAGCCCCTGTCTTAACAAACCTGTTCCTAGAAAGTCTTACCCCGGTCAACAAAATCGAAAAACGGGCTGCGGTCGGGATAGGACGTGTAATTTCGGTCGGTAAAATACAAACGCACTGCCAATTGATGCCCGACTGCAACTGTCTCTATTAGGATCGAAGTACGACAGTTCCGTTTGTAGTACGTCCATCTCGTTTTAAGTACATTGTCACTCCATCTAATTACAGGACGGGATGGACGGCAAAAAAAAATTGAGCAGGCTCTAAGTTCTGGAGCACCCTTCTCGTCCTAACCCGTCCATTAAGTTCGTAAACAGATCGTAAAAGGTTGCTAATACGTCCACTTCGTCCGAACACAGTTTATGTCTGTTTGGCAAAAATTTTCGGAACGGAGTGAGAACCAGTTTGGTGTGACGGGGGTTTAAGTAAAATCAATGTATAACGTATTATTTTTTCTAAGTTCTCTTATTCACAAATTTATGAAACACCAACACACTTACACTCTTTCTTCCCCCCCCCCCCCCCCCACACACACACACAATCACTTAACAAAGATAATTCTGAAGGAATAGATTGGAACCAAAGCTTAGCTTATAAAGTTCATTTTATACGGTTGTACCAAAAGTTCCCCATATCAACTAATAAACAGCCTTAGTAAAATCAGTGAATTGCATGTATTATTTTTTTCTACAGTCTCTTATTCACAGATTTATGAAACACCAACACACCTACATCCCCCCCCCCACACACACACACAATCAATTAACAAAGACATTTCTGAAGAAATAGACTGGAACGAAAGCTTAGCTTATAATGTTCATTATATAAGGTAGTGCCTTATTATACAATGAACAACCTTAGTTAAATCAATAGAGACGCAATATAACCTTTTGCCACTAGTGATGATGCAGTTGCTTAAACCATGTTAGACGAAAATGATACATGAGCCATGTTCTGTGAAAAAAAAAGGCTTAATGGATCTGCATAAAGTATCGACCCAGGTCAGCCTGCACAGTCCCTGCAGGCTGACCTGGGCCGCAACTTTTTGCCACTGTTTAATTTATTAATGTCAAAGGAGCAGTTTACCTTATGCTTCAGTCGGTTGCCAGACAAAATGGATTTTATTGATCCATAATAATATGATAACTTTCTCGGTAGAATGCATCATGTAGATGCATTAAGCCCCCATTTGCTAGAATGCTGCTCATATTCAAAGTTTTAGCGCAAATTTAAGAACTTAAATCAATTTTCTTCAATACGATTCAATACCAGAACAAGGTCTAGTTTTTTCCGTCACTACCTCTAACCTCTTCCGTATCAAGGAGGTTTCCATTTTGAAATACTGCCAGCCACATGATCTTCAACATGCCGAATTTTCAATTTTAGACGTGAGAGATTTGACTGGCGTAAAGGCTTTCTAATTAATATTCATAAACAACCAAATTTTGTGTTTCAAAAATAGGACTGATTCAGGCCTACACTGTTTACCTTTCCACTTGCAATTTTGGTTGATTGATTGATAGATTGATAGATTGTATGCTGTTTAACGCCGTTTTCAACATTCAGTTATATCGCGGCGGCCAGTGCACATATCCATGCTTTCCTGGAGTTTCTTTTCCCAGTACTCCGCACAATATTCTTTCCAAGCCACTAGCTGCTTTCCCACATAACCATTGTCGAAACAATGGCCAGCGTGGTGAAAGGAATGAATCCTGTCGCAATGACTCTCATCAACCCTCGGAAAGAAATTGGCCGAGCCTGGAATCGAATCAGCGATCCTCTGTTCTTGAGTCCTGTACGCTACCGACTGAGCTACCGGGGCTCGGCTTCATTTTTGGACATACATGAACTCTTATCTAAGGGTGTGTAGATTCATTTTGCAAATTTTAAGCACCCAGACTTTCTACTAGTATTTCATCATTAATTCTACAAACAATTATGTGGACAAATACTAAAGTATAATACTACTTTCAACAGTATGTTAATGGAAAAAGGAGGAATGGCACACAAACATGAAATAGAAAACCGACTTTTGTTATACTTCTCCACAACTTTTTTCAATCAACTCTTTACCAAACGATCTCGGCAACAATTGCAGGAAAAGGAGAAATATTGGTAACCAGTATTTTCTTCCTAACCACAATGTTTGCACCCCCTTCAGAAACAGTCCTTCAGATAAGCCACATTTACTTTGTAGTCTGCAAATACTTTTTAATTGGACTCATCCAAACTATAGTCGTCTGGTAAAGAATAAACATGGTATTAATATGTTTGATTTTGTTAATGACAATGCTTACACTATATCCTTTGCCATTACTGTGTCTAACTATTCTGTAGGCAATGTTACAGGATATTTTACTCCCAACATGACTTGAGTGGTGTTAAAGGGCTATAAATGGGTATTGGCATTGTAACTGATTCATCCTTGTAACTAAATGTACATGTAGTCAGCTCCAAAAGATGCCTTTCCCCTTCAAGGAGACTGTCTTTGATAAAATCATTACAACTGGAGAAAATGTTCATAAAGAGCAATCGTCTTTTTAACTTCAATGTTTTCTCATGCATATAAGTATGTAAAAGGAAAACCATTCAAAAATTTAAAAATGCTCACAAAACTATGACTTAATACGGGTTGTATTTTAACAGGTTTCGTGGTAGACTATAAACCATTGGAAATGGAAGAGCGGTAAGTAATGACATACCTGTTTTGGGAGTGTAAGTGCGATATAAATTAATAAATTTGGTTATGTTTTGTAAAGGAAATGACCTTGTCTGAAGCCCCAACCCCAAAATGATTGAAAATAATTACAAAGTGTTTTTAAAAGAAACTGTAATGTCAGAAAATTAAAAGTAAAAAACATTCTGAATAAATCTGTCGTGCTATATTTTTTCTTTTAATCATTTTGCATACCATCCTCATCGGGGTTAGAATTTATTCCGTTCATGATCTAGACATAAAAGTAATAACAACCCCTCCTTTGTGAATGGCAAGTCATAATTTAATTGTAGATACGAAATAAAGGTACGAAAACTCGATATAATTTTAGGTATCTAGTTAAGACTTTTTTTTTATATTTAATTACTTAAATACTTCTAATGAGTCCGAAAAACTCCGACCGACTGTTAATGATTTTATGTCTCGTATGGAACAATTTAATTGCAGTCGCGTTTGAAAGTTAAAATCTTTATCGCCGCGGATTCTATTACAATGACAGTTCCTATTGTATTGTATTGTATTAGAGTTTAACGACTTTTTAACAGCTCAGGTCATATCACGGCGGTCAGTGCACCTGCGCATGTATTTCCTGGTTTTCTCACACCAGTACTGATACAACTTCCTTTCCAAGCTTCTGAATACTTTTCTCACATGCATCAGAGGCGAGAGGCGAAAAATCGCCGGAAAGAAAGTTTGCCTCAACCGGATATCTAACTCGCAACAACCAGGTAACGAGTCAGATACGCCAACCACTGAACTACCCAGCCGGGCTTCTCGTCTAATGGGAATCTATAGAAGGAAACTATTTTCCGGTCCTTTTTTTTCTATTTAGAGAGTTCAAATAACCTAAAGCGCTAAATAAATCGACAGGCTAATCCTTCAATTTAAACGAGTAGGGTGATTGTAGGTATTTAGTCATTTTATTTGCACCGGATGTCACGTTTTGCGCAAAGTATTAATGTCTTCTGGAATAAAGTCTCGCGAAGGTTTTGTTTTGGGTTTTCTTAAATACCTTTTTAACTACCTCTTCATTGATGTCTTCAACTTTGTATTCTCTAGTTTTTTCTGGATTGGGAATAGGTTGAGATTCGTTGGTAAAGACTGACGTAAGGTGTCTTTTCATTTCTTCGGCTATTTTTGTTTCACCTGAAGTAATTTTGCCTTTCACCTCTAAAGTGCTTATATTTGAGGATGTTTTCGTCTTTTATCTAACGTATTTCCAGAACATCTGTGGATTATCCTTTATTTTGTTGGCTATTATCTTTTCCTTTCTGTATTTTGCTTTCTTCATTAATTTTATCACGTTGTATCTTGCTGTTTTGTAGTTTTCATAGTTGATGATATTCTTTGAGTATGAATACTTTTTCATTTCCTTCTCTTGTTTTTGATTGCTAGTAAGGTTTCTTTGTCGACCTGGACCTCCTTTTCTCCTAGAGATTTCTCAGACTTTGGTACATGTATATGTGTACCTCTATATTTGATATTTTTAACTCAAAATCATTCCAAGCTGTTTGGATGTCCATGTCGCTAATTTCTTCCCATGCAATACTAGAAATTTCTTTATTTATATCACCCCAGTCTGCTCTCTTATAGCTTAGTATCATTTGATTTAATCTCTTCCACATGGGTATACTATGGATGTTAAATTTGAGAACCAGGTAATCACTCTATCCTAGACTCGTCAAGTAATTGATTTCGCCTATTTTGTCTCCATCTGTAGTTAGTACGAGATCCAATATAGACGGTATATTATTCTCTCTGTATCTTGTAGGTTCCTTGACTTTCTGGTACATTGAGGTATCCCTTACACATTCTATAAACTTGTTCTTAATTTGATTTTCATTTGAAGGGGTTGTAAGATTTTCCCAATTAACCTTTCTAAGATTGAAATCTCCTACAATTACTGTGTGTCTATTTGTTTTCTTTGAGGTATTTTTAATAATCTCTAACATTTTTTTCAAAATTGTGGCTGTTGCTATTTGGACTTCTGTATTATACATCCAAACACTATAGATTTGTCACCTAGTATATCAATCTGTATCCATATTGCTTCTTTAAACTCATTTATACATTCAATTTGTGTAACTTTGAATTTGGATTTCAAGTAGTCGATAATACCTCTTCCTTCCACATTGGTTGAGTAAGCGTTGAATCCTTCTAGTTTGTAAATATTTACTGGTTGAATGTTTGGTTGATGGAATTTCTGGTTTGTTTCAGTTATTATAAATGTCAATTTTTCAATATCTATCAACTTCTTGAGTTCTTCAAACTTGTTACTAGTAAGACAGTCTGTATTTGTATATAAAACATAAAAATTTCCATTAGAGCCATTTTCCTGATTTTTTATTATCATTGAAGTAACATGGATTTTTTTTCTATAAAATCATCTGTGCATGGTCAAAAGTTTAGCTTTCCTGGGTTAAAACACATTTTATTTTCGTTCGTTTTTTTTTTAACTCCGAGAGTTGGTTACCTGAAGATGGATTACTAATTGGTCCTCTGTTTCTCACATGTATTCCACCTGTTACCGTTCATC